>CM029550.1:10063634-10721181 GCA_017141385.1 Sogatella furcifera | reverse complement strand
TAGCTTATGTCTTTTTGGCGAGTTTGCACTTAGAAGCTCCTGAAACAAAAATCAAAATGATGGATCTCATTGGTTAGTAATCGCATGGGTTCCATTATTTGTCATCAAGTAGTTTAATTGAATGCGATTTGGATTTTTACAAACGAAAATGGCCGTTAGTTTTTGTTTTGACAGTTGTCAACGGACACCAAAATATCTGAAATCATTATTCTATCAGAGTATTCAAAAATTTAATTAGTTTCGTTTTATGTGATATGAACGCACCCTTATCTCATTTTCAGATAATATTCCCCCTTTTGTCTTCTCAATCGAAATATAATTGAGATATTAATGAAGAAATAGCTCACTATAGAAGGAGGGTACACTCACTAGGACTCACTATACTCAATAGAATCACTATAAGAAGGGTCTTATAATAGAAGTTTCAAGTATATAGGCCTATATATCGTATGGTTTTATAGCTGAGGAGTGTAAAGTGCTCTTGTGCAAGTCAGTATTGTTTCTGATTTTGAACCCAATTAATTGAATGATCAGTTCTTTTCACGGATCTATTTTCAAGGTATTCGAATCTTGATATTTTTACTCAAATTAGATCTAGATATAGATCTTGAATTCAGAAAAACATAGAATCATATTATAAACCTATTTTATGAGCCTATTTCAATGTATTAAAATTTTCTCCTGCTCATTTTATACATTAATAACGCAAAGCCATCCGGTCACTAATCATAAAAGCAAAATGCAAATCAGAAAATAAAATGTGAAGAGTATAAGAAGAAATAACCATATTATCTTACATCATAAAACTTGATGACATCATCTTTAGTAACTTTGTTGCGAAGATAATCAACTTCAATGTTAGCTCTGTCGAAGTTGTATTGCTGCACAACGATCTCGCTCCACCAGCGCCCTGTTTGAACAATAAGTTTTTTCGGCTTCTCCAAACGTTGAGCTGCCAATGCTTCCTTATGGCGATCGAACTCTTCTTGGTCCATTTTACGCAAACTCTCCTGTGAAACACAATACAAAATCAAGTACGAAAAAAAGTTGATAAAATTTTTTCTGAGAGTGATGCCCTCATGAGCTCTAGGTTTGTGCGTAGTTATTAAAAGGGGATAAATGACGACTATCTCCAACAATTCAAATAAAATAGTTTACAACTGTGTTCGGATAACAAGTAATAAATGAACAAATCGTTAACTTGAAACTTAGTAAATATTCAAATAACTTCAACTCTAACAACAGTACTCACGAGTTTTTTACTTGTCGAACGCGATTCGTGGCACTGAGCTACAACTTCAGCGTGAAAGGCCGCTGTATCTAGTTACTCCTTGTACGCTAAACATCTGGCTCAGTACCACGAAACGCGTTCGACAAGCAACAAAATCGTGAGTAGGCTACTGTAACTGTTGTTGAAGTGAAAGTTATTTACTTACCGGTATTTACTAAGTTTCAAGTAGGATGGAGACAAAAAAATAAAAATAAATAGTTATTCAAATATATGTTCCAAATGAGTCATTTTTTGGTAAAATGGAATAGATACAAATACATTTTTTTAAATTCAAACAACTTGTCATGATTGTCGGTTTCGATTCCAATATCAAAGTTTCAGAAGTTGATTTACATAACAAATTTATAATCTCATGATATTTCTCTAGAAATATACAAGAATATTATTCAAGTGCTGTTGTTCTAAAGGAAAACAAATATCAGGGTTTTATACTCTGAACTACGATGTTCTGTGAGTTTTCCATTGGTAATTTTCAGGCATCACACCAGCAGTAGATTTCTACTCACTTTTGCCAAAGCATTGGCTGGTGAGACCTGTATAACGTTAAGATTATTTTCAGAAGATACTAGACTAGTCTAGTATTTACCAGTATTACTAGTACATTAGCTATACTGAGGCTACACTTACCCCAGCAGATACAAGGAATGCTTCTATCCTGCTATCAACATAGGCAGGATGACGTTCTGACTGTACAATGAACCTCAAGCCTTGCACTCCACTGGCTCGTCTCACACCGCTCCAAACAATGTAGCCTAGCTGCTCCTGGAAAATCAAAAACGTGTTTAGATTCTATCAAACAGTTTTGGAAATTTCAACAAACACAACTAATAAGTAGTTGATAGTTTAATTTATTAAACTATTATAATGTTGGTTCGAGAGATCACTTCATGAAAGGATTATAACAATGAATCAAAAACCATAAAACAGGATACTGTTTCACCGGTACACATTCAGACATACAAAAAAATCGAGACATAGCAAGCTGTGTTCAAGCTTTAATTTCCTTTCAAGAAGCTTCTGAATCGAATGAAACCATCAAGTTAAAACGTTTTTAATTATATTTGATTTTTATCGTTTTATTCGATAAATGTATCGTGTGTACCTTCTTAGAAGTAAATTGGAACGTGGAGCCGCTGCTTAACAATAGTAATATTAAGGGAAAAGCACCAGTAGTGGCCACTTTCAGTATGTTTTTCCTTTAAAATACGGATTTGATGCCTTCAAATGGGTTCTAAACCTGCTAGAGACTTAGCTCATACTATTTAGCAGCTAAATAGTTCAAGTAGGAGCTCGCAGAGTATCATCAGAGAATTTCGAGAGAAATTTATTGTCACCATTTCACTCAAATACGTAGTTTCCGTAAGAAGTTCGGTTTTCTCTTAGACGTTTCAGTGAGAAGGCATGCATACAAATTGTTGTATTATGACTAGACAGTCTGTAAATTTCGCTATTTCGGGTGTTATAATCATTCCCTAGAATGTCTAGATGTTGTTCAGAAGGTTTCTAGCCAAATACAGCTAATATTTTGACGTAAAAGCAGACTGGCCACTACTAGAGCAAGAAACCGTGAACAATCTAGTAGTGGCCACCCAATAGATATTGTTGTAGAAATTGTAGATATTGTTGTAAAAGTTTATGTAAATTGAATTTATGTTCTCCTAAGACTGTTTCAAACAGGTTACAGAGACAAAATAACTTTAAAACGTCTATTTTATGGTTTAACCTCACTTTTCTAGTGGCTTGTAACAAACAACAATGCATTTCCAATTCAACTCATTTAAATATAACCTATTATTATTTCTGGCGTTATTATCACGTTCTGGAATGTAAAATTAGCTTACTTAAATGATTGCGACAAGCAGCTTGAGAAATTGAATTTTAAATAAGCATAGAACATCATGTGGCCACTATAGAATCAGTACCTGGCCACTACTGAATCATAGTGGCCACTTTAGAATCAAAACGAGTACCACAGAAAGTTCAATAATTATTTTTTGAATTGAGATGTCAGCCATTTTAAGGAACGAGTCAATCAAGAAGGATCTGGGCTACATGTTCATTGAGTTTAAGATGAGATAAAATGGACTCACAATTCCGCATAAACTATAAAAAATTCCTTAAATATGGCCACTACTGGTGCTTTTACCTTAATGTGTCATATCCATACTAATAGCTACTAATAGCCTTTGTGCTATCCATACTAATAGCACACATATGTCTGAGAAACAGAGGTTTCAACAGAGAAAGCATTTCACTTCACAATTCTAAAGTTTAAAACATTATACATATCAACAGTCATCATCAACTCAACAGTCTGAATTTTTTAATTATTTGTTTGAAAAGTGATATGATATCATAACCTCATTCGGACTACATCAACTTTTACCAAAATTCGGGAGATTAATAGTAAGGGCAAATTCTGTTCTTGGTCTCCAAAATAATTTCAATTCATTTCTATCTTACCAAGTAAATGCACATTTGAATAAATGAATTTTCAATTTGTTTCTTCTGCATAGTGATACAATTTGTATCATTACATAATGGAGCAATGTTTGGGAAATTGGCTGATAATTTTCAAAATGAATGTGAACTTACTTGGGTTCGCAGAGTGTTATTGCATGACACAGAAATGATCTGAGCGAACAGTTCTACCAACACATTGGTCTCGGTCGACTGCAAACTGCACTGAAAGTAGGTCTCCGCGCAAGAGCTCTTGTGGAAACTGTTATCAATTTGCAGAACGTAATTAGCACCTGCAAAAATTACAAATAATTTCCAAATCAAACTTCATTCATAAAATGATCATCAATTTTAATCAAAACCATTGATAAATTTTGTATAAACTAAAAACTTTCAACGATTCGCGAATGGATGAATTAAAATGAATATGGTCCGGGTACTTCCGATTTTCACTTTAATGAGTGGTACTAGACTTACACTTTAGGATTCAACCGAACAATATTCCTTATTAATCTATATACATAGAGATTATACATATCTAATTAATAGATTATATATATCTTATTAATCTATATACATCACAAAGTACGATAAGCCTAAATGTGATATGATATGAATGATGCAATAGGTTTGAAAATATAATAATAATCGGAATATTCAAAATATAATTGAATATGAATTGTTCGAAAAATAGAGACCAAAGATACGAGAGAAATCAACAGAACAGAAATTTGTCTATATATTTAGTCAAGTGGTTAAAACATCATGGTGACATGGGGGAACAAGAGGGTTATGAGTCATTATTAAAAGACTAGCTACACATGAACTAATGAGATGTGTTTGTGAAACCTTGTTCAATTTTTTCTGATTACCTTCGCTTCATTTCTACTATCGAGGCTCATTTTGAGAATAGTGTGATTCCATAAAAACCTATGTCATACCCGGCGATTAAGATATTTCTAGTTTGTATCTAGCTATAGAAAAATTGGTTGTGACATTAGCTGTTTTACTAGGACTTATGTGGGTGATAATATAGCGAGCTTTAAATCACCGAGAGTGTCAACTATCAAGACTCATTTTCAAAGTACCAGTAGCTTGACATCTGAGTGGAAGAAAGAAATTCCGCAATACAGGACATAAAGAAAGCCAAAAGCATTACAACCAAATTATAATTTTAGAAGGATTAATGAGATGAACTCACCATCTGCCAGCTGTATTTCTCTATTTCGCAACAGCTGGCAGGGCAGTAATGGTCATAAGCCCACACTCCTCTTCAGCGCACCCTCCACACGTCCTACCATCTCGACTGCCCTCTGCAAAAATAGCATATCAAATAATATTCATTCATTCATTTATTTTAAAAAATGACAATAAAGGGTAGAAACACAGTCAATAAAGTCCAAAACTTATTTTTCCCAAATTCTGATAATATGTAAAGTATTACAATAAAAATAACTTACTCTAATAGAGGCAGACCAACATTTACTCTAAATGACAAACTGAAAGAGAAAAATTCAGAGAGTGAAAATGACCCTCTTATTAGAACGATTGCAATAGACTTGTGGTTCCTATAAAGGTTGAATGGGTTTTGTTTAGCTCTGTTAAGTACTGGTACTGTTGACGAAGTTAAAGCCTTGCAGTAGCAGCCACCTCAAAAAAGAAAAAAAAAAAACAATAGACTTTAAAGAAGACATTAGTGAATAATAAAGAAACTAGCTTCAAATGAAGATCTTGTCAACATGTATGTATTAATTTCACAGGCAAAGTAAAGTAGAAAATAACGAATTAATTTCGAATGATAACAGATGGTAGCTCTATATTCGAATAATTGGGATGAAATAGTTCTTATTATGATTAATTTTTTCTTAAATAATACTGTTTCCAAATTTTATGTTGAGCTTACCTGCTTGGTAGTGTTCCCATGAACGAGCGATACAATGTAGAGTTTCGAGAGTAACTGGGGTATGAATTCTGCTACCTTCTCAACAGTCATTTCTGGAAAAGAGAGAGTAATTATACATTGGAAAATCATTTACAGTACCTGTAAGATGAATAACATATGTTCATTTCATACTATCATGTAAGACATAGGTTCAGTCTTATTAGTACCTGGGTTCATAAAAATAGATGACCCAAAACCTCATTCAATCAAACTTAAATTCCACAGGATTATCTAGCCATTATAAATCAAGGTTATTACAAATAATTTTATATGTTATTGGACAAATTAAAAAAGGATAAGGGAGTCTACAATGAGACGTATCTTTTCAGCAAAAAAATAACATTTCTTATTCATTTTGTTCCCGTTTCTCGAAATTCATATCATTTTCAATACTGAACATAGCGTCAGTGTAGTTGAGAGCTCTGAACTGAACTACGCCACTTCCACCACCACTTTTCGAGTTGCCTCAAATCGTAATAATCTTGATAAGTTTTGTTGAAAAAGGAGACAACAGAAATTCACGAGTGGTCAATAAAACAGCGCAATATTTAGTTAATTTATACAACTAGTGTAAGTCTCCTTCCCAATGACAGGATATCAAAATTTCAATTCAATCTGACTCTAATCCCAAAAGGTTCAGATCTAGGTTACCTATTCATTGTTCTATAGATTATAATATTGAAATGAATGGAAAGTTCAAGAGAGAGTAATAATAATTTATTAGAATATCATCTTTAGAGATACAGGAGCCCAATTGAATTTTAAAATTACCGATTGATCGTTAAATTATTTTGTGAACCTTTCAATCAATGCTTACCATTGGCGGCGGTTAATAGTTGTTCAACAGTCCAGGCGTGTTCAGTCAGTAAGACAGTCAAGTAATACACCGCATGCTGGTATGGCTGTTCGGCGTCAAAGTTTTTCAATGATCGTATAAACTAGGAACAAACGAAAGAGAAAAAAATATTAAGATAAGTAGTTGAGGGTAATTAAAAAACTTATTACAATAATAACATAGAGACGAGTAAATTTGGAACTTACTGACAAGGCTTGTGCAAGTAGCCTGAGAGAATACAGAATCTTCCACCATAAACTTTTAATTTTATTTTTCTGTTCAATATTATTTTCAATTTGATCAATACACAATAAGATAATAAAAATGACAATCAAACACAATTTGATACAATAAAACTTCAATAAGTGACGTACAGAGGTCATCGATGAATAAAAAATCTTCAGGAAATGTTAATAAATGAATCGAGAATATGAAACCTCAATATGAATGGTAAGTAATTTGGTCTTATGATTCAGCTGTCTTTGGATAAAACTTCATCGCTTAGACCTAGTATAAAATTTGGAGTTAATTGTATTTTTCTATGAATAAGTCTACTTTTTCAATACGTTGATTTCACTCCCAAGTTTCGCAAAACAAGGTACAAAGGAAGGAGAAATATTTGAAGATTAGACTGAGAATATAAAATTCGTTCCAATTCTTTAGTTAAATGGATGTATTTTCATGGCATGAGAAAACAAATTTCTATTCAATTAATTATTTATTAATAAATAAGTTAATTTTCATTAGAAATAATTATATAATTTTCATTTTTGACACGCTGATTTTCTTTCAAAATATTTTTTAAACTTACAATTATTGTTAAAAGAAAATCTAATTGAAGAAACTCACGTTTTCTTTTAAGATAGCGAATCTCTTGGGATCAATGGTGAAATTAGTCATCTTATCGACAACCTTCTCAAGGAGAACATGTTGTTTATGGTTGTATCCCCCAATTGCAAGCTGCAATGAAATAAACAATTGAATGAGTGAATTAATAAAAACGAAACGTTTTGTTTTGTTCTTGAGTGAATTAAATTCTTAAATTCGTTTGTTAACGAACAAACCAAACAAAAAAGATTATGTCATAAACCATTCCTAAAACACTAGATTTTACACTATAAGAAAAATTCGACAAATTTTGAATTTTAAAATCTGTTCACAAAAAAGTTCACTAAACAAAATCACTAAATACAAATATCCAAAATGTTTATACTTAAACTTATTCATAAACTTATTAATAAAATTTGGACCAGAATTAAATTGAACTTACAAGAAGACCTTACAGCTGATATGGCTGTATCTATCAGTCCAAGTATTTAAGATCATGCATAACTGAATTGAAATTAATTTACATGAAATAAAATCGTAGAACATGAATAAAATGAGTGGATATTTACCTCCAATCCATACTTGGTACTTGTTAAATTCCATTTAAGACCAGCCAGATCAGCGGAGTATGCATACTCGTTCAAAGAATCCTTCAGTAGCAGGACAAACATACTTGTCATATTCGTATTCATTGGATCCAAGTACACAATCGAACTGAAAATGTCATAAAAAATTATTTTAAGAGGCAAAATAATAGAACTTGGAGATGTATATTGATGATGAAGTTCTAACCAATCAAGAAATAAATATCATCAAGAAAATTTTATTCATAAAAATTGGTTTCCTTCATGAACTGCGATTGTAAATTTGCATTGGGTAAGACAATAGGACTATAGTCTGTCCAAGCAAAGAAGACATTCTGGTAAGATGGAAAAATTACTCCAGCTCGGTCAATATTGGTTCAAAAATTATTAATTTGGTTCCAAATAGTAGATTAGAATGTTTTCTAAACTTTGAGACCAAATTTATAATTTATGAACTGATCTGGAGTCAGTTTTCCATCTTGCCAGATTGTATTCTTCGCTTGGGCAGAGTATTATAGTCTGTCCAAGCAAAGAAGACCCTCTGGCAAGATTATAAAATGACTCCAGCTCGGTCAATATTGGTTCAAAAATTATTAATTTGGTCTCAAATTGTAGATCAGAATGTTTCCCACTATTGAGATCAAATCAATAATTTTTGAACCAATATTGACTGAGCTGGAGTCATTATCTCATCTTGCCAGAATGTATTCTTTGCTTGGGCAGAGTATTAATACCGGTATGGTCGAAATTTCCCTCATGAAAAAAAATTGTTGAACATTGACAGAAAATATTATGTGGCCTAATTTAAACGATCTAGTAGATCTTATGTGATATTGTTCTGATTCTTATAACCGCACTTTACACGGCGGATTTCTGATACGCAGTAGTGATACAGAGTTCAGAATTGATACAGGGAGAAGCTTGTTGATACAATAAATTCACAATGCTCATGTATCGCCGCCACATTGGAAATAAGCTGGTTCTATCTGCCAATTATTAATTATTTTAAAACTATTTAAACTAAGTGTAAAAAGTAATTTAGAAATTATTTTTTTTTATTTACCTAATGAATTCAAATCTCATATGGCATTTTGGTAGGAGAAATGTGTCATCTTGCTTGTACCAAATACGTGAAACTTCATTTTCTTGTACAATTGTAGGATGTGGGTCAGGCTGAAATTGGAAAGAATAATGATTAATAAAATACACAAGAAACATTATACTTGTGAAATTGATTTTTCAATCTTTCAGAATTAATTTCCGTATGATAATTTAGCTAGACAAGGAAGGAGGAAGGGACTGGGTATCACAAAAAGCTGTAGAAATTGCGTTACAAAAGATTTTTCCAAGAGTAGATTCAGCAAATATATATAATTATAGTATTCTTAGTTTGCAGGTGTTTTAGTATAATTATGAAATTGCATACAGTAATCGGAAACATTAAAAAAATCAACCATTGACACATTTTTTTCTACAGTAAGTGATTCAGCCAACATACGACAATGCCTTACTTCATGATGAGTCATGAAGTAGAGTGGCGCAAAAAGGATGGTCATATTTGAAATTATAATAACACTGACGAAGTCATTCTTAGTGTTATAGTAATAACACCAAGTTATTACTATAATAACTCTATAGTTATTATAGTAATTATTATATAATACAGTAACTATAGTCCATTCACGATGGCTTGAGACGAGATAAACAAAAGCTCTGCATGTGTGTGTGTGTGTGTGTGTGACTGGAGTGGCTTCCTTTAAGCCGCGACTTGAACAAATCACAGCAACGCCGAAATTCCGAATTTTGTTGTAGACAATTCAGAATGAGTATCTTTAAGTAATCTTTTTTATAGATACACGTTGGGAAATTGCTTCTTTCGGTTCTCTCTCGACTGCATGAACCTAGAATGAACAAACAATTATAATAAAAGTTTTTGTGCCAATGCTTTGGTTACAGTCCCGACAACGAAATTCGGGATTTCGGCATTGCTGTGACTTGCTTATGTCGTGGCTAAAACGAAGCCACCCCAGTCGCGCACACGCACATGCAGAGCTTTTGTTTATCTCGTCTCAAGCCATCGTGAATGGACTATAAGTAATTATAAGGACGAAGAAGATGTCGTACTTCAACATTGATGCACTCCTAAATTCTTTCCTCGAAAATGTCCATCATTTTCACTACAGTTCTTCTCCGATAGCCGTTATTATTTTCACATATGCCTCTTTCAGAACATGTTTCGGGGCTTGAGTATGAAAAATTTGTACTTCAAGTATCTCCAAAAGGAAAAAAATACAAGCTGAGAGGTCAGGTGATCTAGCAGATCAGTACATGAAAATATTGTGAATCATTGCACAGTGATAAATGATCCATTGTTTATGAAAAATTGTTCCACAACAAAAACGCGGTGGTCGAGCGTCCATTGCGTCATCTAGCGGCAAACTGGCCACTATGGATGATTGGCGGCGGTTACTGCCCCTCTTCCTTCTCCAGTACTACACAGTTCAAATACGATGAAAAAAATCAATAATCATGGAAAATCTTACATCTTTGTCCCTGGGAGCAAGCTCAAAGTCTGTTGGTATGAATTCATTTGGCTCAGGTATATGGAGATCACTGTGGAGTCCTGAATTTTTCCAGTCCTGAAAAATGAATGAATTCACATGAAAATGAATTTGTTTGCATAGTTTTCAATTTTTATGGATCTTGGAAACATGTTGTATAGTAGTTATACATGTATCTTACATAATTTAAATAATAAATTATCACCAATTTTGAATATAATCTCTACTTGAAGGTTAAGATTATACGTTCTTTGCACCGAAAAAAATTAAGGTACATGTTGTTAAAAGCAATACACTTTTAAGAGTGGATGGTAATGGACGGCAAACTGCCAAACGGCAAAATCAAACCCCATAAGAACAATGTAATTTTTATCAATCTCTTGGAACAGATAAAGGCTCTATTTATGGAAAGAATTTCACGTTCTTTATGTCATTGGAAAGATAATTCAATTCTCCAGGGGCGTAACTATTTACTTTTTTGATTCAAAGTTTATTTTAATAATTATAGTGTAATCAATTAACTAAAAAAGTATTGAACTCTAATTATTGAACTAAACTTAGAATCGAAAAAATAAAAAGTAACGCCCCTGGAGAATTGAATTCTCTTTCCAATGACATAAAGAATGTGAAATTCTGTCCATAAATAGTGGCTCTATCTGTTCCAAGAGATTGATAGAAATTACATTGTTCTTATGGGACATAATTCTGCCGCTCGGCAGTTTGACGACTACTACTGCCCACTCTTGATAATGAAGCATGGTTCTAATGGTTCTAGATGTTATGAGTGCCACAGCAACGAACTTAAGAAATTGGGTTATGTTTGACGAAAATTTATCTTTATCTTTATCTATATCTATATTTATCTTTGATTAAATTTCTTGATAAAAGTATAAATTAAATATATAAAAACAATCCTTAGTATAATCAAAATCTTTGTGCAAGGTTTAAAGTTGTACGTTATCTGAAAGTTGGTTTCTCGCGCACATACTCAAAACCAAGCTCAAACTATTTTATTATTATTTCTCAAGTTGTTATAAATTCTATCAAGTAGTTCAAATCGAAGAGAATAAGATACATGTTCAGAATGCATCATCAGGTACCGGTATTCTAAGAAATCAATTGGTTGAGAATAGTTACTTATTTTGTTCAGCAGAGATATTGATTGAAACGCGGGACAATAAACGTGAACGCGCACTGGATGAAATTTTGCAGAAATAGAACAAGGGGTCGTAAAGAGCTGACTAGCGTTCGTTGCGTTGCTTCACACGACTCATTTTTCTTTGGCTGCTTATTGGTTGTACTAGTGCGTTCACCTGAACTCATCGAAATAACCATCGAATTATAATTATTATAATGCTTGTGTCACTCCAACTTACCTCTATCAATGAGTCAGGTATAATCTCCCGTTTATATTTAGTTCCATACCATTCTTCTGACTGGTCAGCAATAGATTCGAATTTTTTACCTATCACTGCCACCCTGAAACACACATTACAATAATTAAAGTCAAATAATGGTATAAATTTCGTTCTTTGATGTCTATCATTCATTTATTTTTCAAGTGGTTATACCGATCAAACTATCCATATTCATCAAATCAAATTTTATGATTCATCAGAATTAATCATTGTCATATTCAACCATATTAATTTTGAACAATACAAATACGTTCCACTCGATTCAATTTGAAGTGGTCGATAAAAAATCCAATACTGTACCATAAATATAAATTTTTCAATACATTTTTCAAAATATTATAATCTCCAATAACAACTCACCTCATATTATCTGGGGTTAAGCAGCACAGAACCTCTTTTATAAGATCAGGCCTCCATTCTTTCAATAGATAAGAAGCGGAAAGTATTTCTTCTAATGGATAATCCTGGAATGAATTACCATATGATAAAAATTGGTAATCACAACATAAAATTGATATTATCCATTAAAAGTACAGAATATGTCATTGGAATACTAGTTTACAATGGATGGAAACACAATATATTATTGCATTTGAGAGACACGATTTTATAACTGCTTTTGAAAGACGAAACAATCATGAACTTGCATTCGAAAAATTATAATTTAATAAGTTATATACATGTATGTACAATATATACATGTATTATGGTGTACTTGTACCAGGAGTACTTGTACTTGGTGTGCTTGTATCTTGTGTATTTGTACTTGCTGTACAGGTGTACGTGAACATTGTGTACTAGTACCTGGTGTATTTGAGCCCGGTGTACTTTTACTTGGTGTACAGTACCTGTAATTGGAGTACTTGTACCTAGTGTACCTGTACTTGGTGTACTATGGGTTGCCGTGTTGGGTATAAGTCAAAGTATAACAGAAATTGATAAAATAAGAAATTACACTGACAAGTAAATACAAATAAATCAAAACTTCTAAAATCTCATCTCATTTTATGAATCAATAATAATTTGAAACTCACATGTGCTGAACGACTAAGCTGCGAAACATAGCTAGAAGGCACTACTTTATCCTGGAACCTGAAGTGCATCGCTAAAATGTCTCTATTCTCCTTGTAAATCCACTCCTGTATTCCTTCTTTCTCAATCAAGTGAATGTACTGCGAAAAAATAAATCGTATTAGATCATAGAAATATATTTGCCTACGGCTGTTAGTGTTCGGAGAACACTTAGATTCCAAGATTGAATCAAAATTTCAATCATAGATAGGCAAACAGACATTATCTACTACATTTTATAAGATATATATTTTATAAATGTAAGAACTCCGGACTAATCTCTTGTAGTCTAATAAGAACCTTCAAGATCTTGTCACACCAGGAAATAAATAAGTCTTGTATCTATTCCTCTACTTGCATTAGGCATAGGGTTTGATGACAATTACTTTTTCAAGTTTACATATTAACAACAACAGACTTTTGTTAATTATGAAAATAGAACCATTAAACAAGTTATTCTCCAAGTAATCTATTAGAACAGTATTGAATACTTAGTTATTGCAAATTGAACTTTAAAACTTAGGGCTATTTAAAATAATAGAAAAATAAAATGAAAATCAAATACCCTTTTAAAAAACTTAAAAATTATTAAAACACAGACATGTTTCAGGACATTCAGCCCATTATCAATGTAATAATAAATTATTACTAAACAATTTATTATTTAACAACTTTTTTTATTTTTTTTTAATAAAAATTTATTGCATTTTTTATCCACATTGATAATGGGCTGAATGTCCTGAAACATGTCTGTGTTTTAGTAATTTTGAAGTTTTAAAGGTATTTGATTTTCATTTTATTTTTCAATTATTATTCATTTACTAAGTTTTAAAGTTCATAATTTTTTATTCATTAATGGGCTAATGTCTACTCACTATAGATTTTATTATAATTTATGAGACATTATAATATGTATTTAATTTTTTCTGTAAATATCAAAGGATTCATCCTCTATATATTTTTTCTATTTCTTCTTGTATGCACTGTTATTACAGTCTATGAAAATAAGATGTACAATACCAATATTATACAATTTCCTTCTTATTAGGGCTACTTGTACTGAGATTTACATTTATTGAAAACCAATATTATAATATATTAGATATGAAATTAGTAAAATAATTGAAACTGGTATTTTTCAAAGAAATAATTCAAACTGGTATTTTGAACGTATAGTGTAATGTTATCTGGAGAACATATTTGTATTTAAAACTTGAATATCAACCTGGAAAGAGAGTTTGATGATTTCGTCCACATGCTCAATGCCATCCTCAGTGAGATCGACAGAAATGCTGAAAAATCCGAACCCGGTGGCTGGTAGCCGGATATCGCACACCAAATTACTGCACCAGCCATTCGCTTTGAGAGCCGACAGCAGACTGCCCGAGCCTTCATGGCCGATCAGGTGAGCCAGAAACCCGCCCGGCTTCATACAACACACGAAACAAGGAAATTATCAATACAATAAGAAGATAAAGAAAAAAGAAATATAATATCAAGAAGAAAAGAAAAAGAGTAACAATAAGAAACATGAAAGAACAATAGGCTACTGTCTCAACCCATAACTGATATTTTGTTTGAAAACTATCAACATGTAAAAACACTATTTTTCTTGACTTAGGCTAAATAATAATAATTACAGATATAACTAATAATAAGCACAGAGTAAAGTGATTGAGAGACAACTAGGCTACATCCAACAATAATAACTTTAGCAGAATTGATGAATGACTCACCGATGCCTAGTAATAATTATCAATGAAATAACTGACATGTTGCGAAGAATAATATTTATTTATTTAATCATTGACAAAAATAGATACTTATGGTTGAAAACACAGACTAATTTCCAGAACGTCTTTTACCAAATTTTCATAATGAAAATGTTCAGTAGAATAGCTTATAATTTATTAATTTGTTTGTAATAATTATAGTATATTTACTCTCATGTACTTTATTTATGAAAAATATTCAAATGATGTGAAGAAACAGACTTATTTCTATCCCAGATTGAGATCAATAGTCATTTGATAATACTATAAACTTTATAATTGATTTCAACAATTATTTAATAAATAGTTATAATTTAAAAATAAATTTGATTTTTAATGTCAATAAATTACTTACCGATGCCTTGTAATACTTGTGTATGTCGGGAATAGGGAACATTATGTTGAGGTTACGCAGGTCCTTGACGGGGACAATGAATCCCTTGCATTTCAACTGTTCAGGTCCATACGGATGCTCAATACATTCTCTAAGTACTACGTTCTTGTTTTGTGTTGGACTGAAGAGATCAACCACCATCTTCTCCAGAGAATCTAAGTCTTCTGTGATTTCGGAAACAATGTAAAAAATATCAATAGAATTCAAATGCACGTAAACTAACAGCGAAAAATAATCGATATTTATGATGAACTTGGTGAAAATTGATATAATTCAGAAATATGTTCACTTTGGTTCAATAAAACCAAGAGCTTGTTTGTATACAGAGATGAATTATGTCTAGCTCTGAGTAAAAGCAAACTGATGTATAATATACAAAGAATGCTTCACTGAAAAAATTGATCGGGCCTCCAATTTTGAATGAAATGTAAATTGAATTAATAATAAGGTTATGTATTCAATTAGTTATCAAGTTGTTAGTAAACAAGCATAAATAAGTTAATATCAAGAAGACATGAAATACCCTACTCATGGATGGAATAGATGAAGAATTTTGTTACAGTTGTAATTATGAATGATGATTGATATTATTTCTCTCGATGAATATATCACGAGAATATATTCAAAGATTCAAGTTCTAATACTGTAAACTGTAATGACATGACGAATTCGAGTTCGGTAAATATTTCAATGATAAGCACGGATTTGAGTCACTCAGAATTGATTCCAATGAATATCGCACTACCATAATCTACGATACTTGAATTTCATTAAAGGAGGTGAATGAACAAACGTACCTTTGCCGAGAACACATAGTGACATTATGTTTGATGAATACCACTTTTCATGGAACTTCAAAAGTTCTTCGCGAATATCAATCCCTTGCTCTTTTGGAAGTCTCAATAGTGTATCCTTGTTTCCTATAATAGAATATGTGGGTTACAATGATTCAAAAATTAAATTTATCTCCCATTTGCAAAAATAAATAAATTTGAAATCATATAAAAACAAATTCTATTCCTTCTTCAACATTTTGCATTATCACATTTATTGCATAAATTTGTTCAATATCAGTCGCCTTCATGGAAAATGTGTGCAGGCTAGAAAGGCATATACTGTATATACTTAATTCAGTATTTTATTCAGTAAGTTAAATTATTATAGTTGGTGACAACAACACTGGCGAATGAATCAACTGGCCATCTTTATCTTTCTTTAAAACTATCAATGACAATCTAATATTTGAAGTAGGAATATTCACCTGTTCCAAAATGATTATAGGGATGGCCTGGCTTCGAGGTAGATTTATCCATTTGGTCCATTCTCCACGAGTCATTTGAAACATTTTTCTCGTGTTCAGAATTGACTGCATTTACTTCCCTCTCTGTTGCACTCTCATTGAATAGTGGTCCCAAAAAGAACTGAGCAAATCTGAAAATAAAATTAAATAGAACAATTATACACAATGACACAATCAAAACTGAAAAGTTTTATAATTTCGACGAATTACCTGAATGAGAATCTCTGTACAGCTGGCTTGTAACTTTTTTACGGATATTCCAAGCAATACCACCCAACAACAACGAGTACAAAGTTCGAGAAAATTCTCAAATAATGATTTGTTAAAATATTTGAAAGAATAATTTTATAAAATTATTTATTACAGCATTGAAATCTCAAGTATGAAAACCAAAAGTTCACGATCGAACTTTCAAAAATTGATAAGCAAAATATGTAATGTATGGAAAAAATCCTAAAATAGTGAATCCCTATAATCCGCTAAAATAGTGAATCATTGAAGTACGTTTTATTGGATGACATCCATTATTCATTACCATTGCAAACATCCAATCAAACGATTAACTTATTCAACAACCATGAATAACATCAATAATAGTGTTTTCTTTCGTTACCAATTTCCACTAAATCTCTAGAAATTGTACTAATATTTGAATTATTTAAAAGGATCAGCTAAACCCCGTCGTACACAAAACGATTTTTGAACGTCAAATTTTTTGCCATCCTTATAAATTCTACTAGGTTGAATGGAGCGTCGCAAACACAATTTGTTTCCGCACAAATTGTGTGTTTTGGTTCAATCTAGTATAAAATACGGAAAATATCGGATTAAAAATCGTGGTGTGCGAAACTGATCTTTTAAAACAATTCAAATACTATAATAAACTAGGGTTACGAGATAAGAACAGATGTTGGAAAGAACAGCTGATTAACAAAATTGAAGACATCAATTTATTGATTTTGTTTCAAAGCTAATTTATAGGATACCTGTCCAGTGCTCCACCTAAGCTTTCAGGAACAACATCAAAAAAGTAATTTGTGTGATCGAGATCGGTGTAAGCATTGCTATTGCCTCCGTGTTCAGAAAGAAATTTACTGTAGGCATCCTCCTCTGGATATTTCTTTGTTCCCAAGAACAGCATGTGCTCACAGAAGTGAGCCAGACCAGGGAGGTTCCTGGGTTCGCTCATGAAACCTGAAAGATATCGAAATTCAGAGAAATTAAATACTGTAGCCTATGTATCATTTTACGCTGTCTTGAACCATCATCCATTTAATAATATTAATATTCTATATTATAGAATCTTAAATTGGTTGTTAAATAGTACATAAATTACAGTTCTGAAACAACTAGTTTTAAGGCGATGAAAATGTTCAAATTATGCATTCAAAGTCCTCCGTTGGAGTAACAAATAATAATGAGAATCCTAGAAATAGGGTTTTAAATGATCCAAAATTACAGAATGCATTAATTGTGAAGCAAGATAAGATAATATTCAACCAGTACATGATTCATTGAAATAATTTCAGTAAATTATTAGTTCATGTAATGAATTTTTCATCAAGTGTTTACGATCTTTGAAAATAAATAAACCAAGGATGGCTATGTACACACTGGTCGGGTAAAGAAGACATTCTAGCAAGATGGGAAATGATTCCAGTTCAATATTAGTTCAAAACTTATAAATTTGATCTCAAATTGTAGGTTTGAATGTTCCCTACAATTTGAGACAAATTTATAATTTTTGAACCAATATTGACCGAGCTGGAGTCATTTAACAATCTTGCCAGAATGTCTTCTTTGCTCGACCAGACTATAGGTTTGCGATATAGACGTGATTTTTTGTTGTTTGTTGAATGCATATCAATTCCATAGTCAAAAAATAATTAATGTGATACATTGGCCAAGGCTTATTGAATAAATTCCAGCTAATTTCAACTTTTTAGCAACATCAATAGGGCAGCCATTAACTGAAACTACTACAAGTCAGAAACTACTCCAAGAATTAAAAATGTCATATCGTTTCGAAAATAGACTATAGACTATATATTTTTAAATATTCAAGGGAATACATTTTCTACCGTGGACTGTAAGTTGACCTATAGGACTGTAGTTGGACTGTAGTTGTGGACTGTAGTTGACCTAAACAAAGAATAACTTAATCAATGGAATATTGTAAAAATATAAGGGAGTATAACTTTGTTTTTGAAATGTTATTTTCAATGATAAATCTTTAAAAGAGAAATGTACTTACCAACATTGACATCAAGAGAAGCAGCTGCTTTATCGGTGGTAGGGTCACTTACGAGCAGAACTTTCATATCATTATCAAGAATTAATCCTCTATATTCTCGATCATCCTGTTTGGATTTCACGATATTATCAATCCTGGATTTCACGTGCGCCATATTTGAATTCAATGATTTCTCAGGACTAATAGAACCCAGATAACGAACACATAATATCCTGGAATCAAATTGAAAGTTATTTAGAACTTTAAAGTTCTTTACAACTGAAGAAATTCAAACACAATCAAGAATATAGCTGTTCAAACAAGAGATTCATCAATACTGAGGTGGAAAGAAGTGGAAAGAAAAAGAGTGAGAATAAAAAGTGGAAAGGAATTAAAACAAGAAGTAATTCGTCAACAATTATTCTGTACAAAGTAATTGTTCTTCAACAAATCATGTCGAAATCGTTTAGCCTTGAACTAGTTTAGAAACTGACAATTAGACAGTTGACTAGTAATTATTGGAAAAATTGAATGATCTATCAATATTTTTGAAAAATACCTCTAACCGTAAAGATATAACTGAAATCATAGTAGAAGTAATAAGATTTATTCATGGTAGATAAAATGCCTTCCGACACATAAAATGAATGAAATACTATAAAAGAATGAGAATCATATCAATATTGTTTGCAATGTTTGATTTGTTGTATAGTGCTACTATCAATGTAAATAATGGATAAAAATGAAAATCACAGCAAACCTTTTAGTATTTTCTTTTTCAACACAACATGTTTCAATCTCTCAAGTGACATATTAAGATCCGGGGATCATACTTAAGAATGCCTCTTAGGAGAGCGAAACATGTTGTTGGAAAATATACTAAAAGTGTACTGTGATTTTATTTCCATCTATTATCAAAATTGTTCTGTGAAATTTGTTTGATTGTACCAAAAACAATCTCATAATTTCTGAGTAATACATTCGAAGTGAATGACGATATTGAAATAATTATGTGTGATATTTAAATATTTATAGATATCTAATCTATAGATTGTCTGAAAAACTGAGCATGTGGGCTAATCAATGGACACTTACAGACTATTATTCAGAAAAGGTTTTTAGTTTCAGGTCTTTACGTGAGTTGAAAATTGAATTATTGCAGTATCTTCATCACATTTGATATTATAATGATCGATTAGATAATAAAGTTTTTAGATTCAATAAGTAAGGGGAATATGAAATAGATTTGTTGAAAAAACAGGAATCAAATGCTTACCTTAGTCTTAAAAACAAGAA
Source organism: Sogatella furcifera (assembly GCA_017141385.1). Taxonomy (NCBI): domain Eukaryota; kingdom Metazoa; phylum Arthropoda; class Insecta; order Hemiptera; family Delphacidae; genus Sogatella; species Sogatella furcifera. The sequence goes on along the minus strand of CM029550.1, from coordinate 10,701,196 downwards.
TGGATGGAATTATACCTGCAGTTTGAATTTATTATTTCTACTCTCAGTCTAAACCATAAAGAGGTTGCATTGATACTGATTAATCAGAGATACCAGCTATATTACAAAATATTATTCTGAAATAGTTAGAAGCTTCATTTCCCAGTTCCTTATTAGCAAACATGAAATTACGAAACTGCAAGAACTGTAAACGATTAGTCATTACTCTTGACAAAAAATATCAAGTGACAAGTGATTCTAATATTTATTGATGTTCTATCTCTTCTCTTATCATAACACTACTTTGTATCTATCATTGATTTTTCTTCATGAATAGAATAATAATATGAATAGATTGTAAATTTTTAATGAAAAGTTGGATTTTTATAACAAATAAACTTAAAGTTTCGAAATAAATCTCACAATAAAGAACACCTGCATCAGTTAGAAACGCGAATTCACAAGTGTTACAATTGATGACAAATAAGAGAAACCGGTTTACTAACAATTAGTCAACTGCTCTACGAATAATAACAGCTTAAGCATTGCTTTGCTACTGTTTCGATATTGATAAATTAAATTTTATGTACAACAAGAATTAAACAATGAATAAGACGTTTAATTTTTAAAAAATTACATGAACAATATTGATAATTAGCCTATTTTTCATGATTGAAGTTCACAAACTTATGAAGAAATAAGAGAAAAATTGTATTATTTAAAAGAAAAGACATATGAATAAGTTACACATGAAGGGTGAGCCAGTCAAACCAGCGATTTTGTAATGGCTGTGAAAAATAAACGGATGAATATTTCAAAATTAACAAAGTAAGTTATTGTTAATATGATAACTTTCTTAACCTACATTAAAATCAATTGAGAAACAACATTTATAATGTCATTCCTGATTAAAATGATATTTTACACGCTTCACTGACAAAAAACCAAAACAGTTTGAATAAATTCCTGTCACAGTCCCAACATGGCTTCAGAAATAAACGTTTAACGGCTATTGCTCTTTTGGCCTGACTGAGAAAATTTATAGTGCATTTGAGGTGGTGATTCACTCGCACTTACGCTGTGCGATCTGAGAAAGGCATTTGATTGCGTACCCCATGGTATTCTTGTTGGAAAGCTAGAGAAGTATGGCGAACAGGGAGCTGCACTGAATGCAATGAAAAGCTACTTGGAGAGAAGAAGGCGCGTGGTCTCTCTTGATTGTGCCTTATCTGGAATTAGAAATATAAAGCATGGTGTGCCACAGGGCTCGCTATAAGGACCAATGCTCTTTATCCTGCGAATGACTTTCCAGATAGCCAGGGCTCCATTCTCTTCTATTTACAGCTAACAAGACACTAAAAGTTAGAGAAGGAACAGGGATGATGTATCAAAAAGGTACACCAACCTATCTGGTTCACAGCAACCAGGTTAGAACTGAATGAGATGAAACCAACTTTCCGATCTAATGAATATAAGAGAAATAAAATAGAGGCTGAGCATATGAAATTACTTTGTTTCTGGGTGGACAAAAGGTTGAGGTGCAGGTGAAGCTAAGGTCAAGTAGCAGAGGCCTGCAATAGATTGTCCAGGGTGATATACCTTATTATATACAGGAAGCTAAAATACATTGTCTGCATGGAATACCTTGTTTCTGCTTATCACTCTCTGTTCACAGTCACATTATGTATAGACTTATATCGTGGAACCTTATTAACATGATGTTAGTGTTATCCGTTTTGCATGCTATAGCGATACTCTCACTTCTCTGTGAGAAGAAGGATGCTGGCTAGGCCTGTGTATTCACTTAAGGAGTGGAATAGAGCTTCTCTTTGAGGTTGCAACACCTCTACAACACACATAACCATATAATTAATTTATGGTCTTGATGTTGGACAACGACATCAAGTATTTACTTAATTAAAATGTAGATGCAACTGAGCCTTGAGCTGGACATGATGAGAGATAAATTTGACTTATTTATAGTTTTAGAATCTCTGTACTTAGTATCTTAGAACAGAAACTAAGATGTGATTCCCCATCAGAAATGGAACTGCTTGTTTACAAGTGGGCCATCATGGTATCTATTGGTTTAAAAAAAAATTAGTATGATATTCACTGGCGGATCTGACAACAAAACAGGTAAAGTGCAGATACGGGCACTTCACCTGTTCCGTGGGCACGATCCGCTAGTGAATTTCTGTTGAATTAATAAGAATCAATAAAACGTAAAAAAATTAGAACTTGCCTTCTGCTACGTTGAGCACATAGCTTAGTAGCAAGAAAAGAATATTTCAAATGAAAAAGACTCATCAGGTCCCAATAATATTTTCAAAGAATCGATATCACTCTGTGTCAATTGTCGACATGGTAGGGAACTACAAATACCGGGCCATCAAAAAGCAAAATTAATAGAAAAAGTCACTTATTTATGAATAATATCAAGTTACCAACAATTCACAGGTTTTTTCCTTCGTTGAAGTTTCACACTTCAGATCCGGTCCCAAATAATTAATTGTAAAAATGGAAAATGAACCATATGTTCACCACCACTAGGTTACTTTATTTACTTTTGGACAATGGATGGACAGTGGTGACATTGAACTCAGCTGTTTAATTATGAAAAACGGTTGAGTGTTCTATAGAACTGGGAGTTATTGTCATGGAAGGCTATAATTAAAATAATTGTGAAGGATCTATTTTCAATTTGACTCATAGCCTATCTCTCGTAAATACAAACGCATTCGAATACCCATTTGAATTTTGAAAATTTTTGGTTTTTATTGGTAGCACTGCAGTCAGCTGTCTATTATCTTGTCAGTGTCATAAACAAAAAAAAGCAAACAAAATTACCATAACCTAACTTTAATATCAATAACGTTGATGTTGATTGTTGTACGGTATCTTTTGACAATACCCTGAAGTCTTGACTTTTTTATTACTACACAAATATTATGAAAGCAACATCACGATTGTAATTGCAATCTCAAAAGGATTGATATTTTTTGTTGCACTGTACTCAGGTTTCAACCGTTCATGACGGTCGTATTATTGATTAAGTTACTTGAGTTTTTTACGGAGTCTGATTAGTAATAATTTCTCAAGTTTTTTTTGTATAAATAAGAACGGAGGAAAAATATGTTTGGTGATTGCAATGGGGATTCAGTCAGTATTCCTTCGAGCTGGAGAAATCAGAAGTATGTAACTTGACCAAACAAAGCTTAACTTATTAGTAATTATTTTCATTTAGGCCTTGTATTTATAGATCCGTAAAAATCTAGTAGTGCTTCTAGAATGTAATTAAAGTAATTTTTATTAGAAGATAAAGCCTAATTATAAAATTGAATTGATCATTATAGCCTACAGTACTGATTGAATCGTGCTGTGTAGGATTGGAGATACCGTCTTCAAGAAGGCTAACTCCAGAATCATTATTATCGGTCTAATTTATTCATATGAGACCAGAGGTTAAACATAATGTAGGTTTTAACTCTTAACTTAGTGACAGGGCTGACCGCCATTTGGTGGGATTTCTCCGAAACCCCAAAATCAGTAGCCTAAGTGGTCTCTTTCCAATCCTCTTTACATTCACAACTGATTTTGTAGTTATGGACTATTATTAGAGCCTAGCAATTCGAAGAATAAAAAAAGATTAATTTACTCCATGTTTCTCTTTTTAAGATCTTCAGAGCCGGCAGAAACTCAAACCGATGAATTGATTGGGGTTGAAAAAAATGAACAAACTTCGGAATCGAAGGATATAGAGGTAGGTTAGGTTTCAACCCAACTATTCACCTTTATATGTTTCATATTTCTCAAGATAGTGGAACTTTCTAGACTGGGATAGATATGACACCACAGTCACCACTATCATATGTTCTTGGTAGGGGGCCCGAGAAAGCCAAGCAGAAGGCCAATGAGCTCTTTGTAGAGACCAAGAGTTGGTTTTGAACTAATAAGCCCAAGTTGAATGAGAGAAAAAGCTAGGAGGAGCTGTGTACTATGGCCAAATGGCCAAAACAGCAAATGTTGGTGCTATTCCTTTGATCCTTTCACCTTTCTTAGTTTCAGCATGAACACCAAATTATCTTGGGAACCCCACATCATCAGAGTCTACAAACTCTCACTAGTAATCTATCTGATCCGTAAAATGAGAGGACTTCTCGGTGCCCAACGACTGCTGATGCTGTTTCATGCTGTGTTCAACTGTCACATCCAGCTTGGAATAGGCCTACAGTTGTGGGGTAATTCTGTACATGCTAAGGACACTCTCCTTCTAAAAAACACTCCATGTGATAAGAGCGAGTTTGAAGTCTGCATAGTCAAGTATGAACTTTATGGACTGTACATACTAGCTGCTCTCATACACGCCAAAAACACCTGTCTACGTTCTCAAGAAGAAAGGACGTGCATACCTATAACACTCGAGGGAGTATCAACTTGGATGTGCCACGCCGTCAACTGTCCGAGGCCAAGGATTGTTTTCCAGTTCTGATAATCAGTATGTTCAACTGCTTTCCACACTCAGTGAGGGGTGCTCACCTACTACATTCAAGAACAATCTGTCATGGTGACTCATTGGGAGGATCTTAAATTGTTTGAAAGATTTTTCCGATGATGAATGCTGATCTGTGACTCCGCCATCTATGTGAATTATTCAGTTGAAATTTTTTGACACTATCCATTCGGGGAAGCCGGGTCATCGATCACGATATTGGATAATTGGATTTTTATTTACTTATTTAATACTCAAGTAATACGAATTTCGAAACTTATTTAACTCTTCAGTTTTCTGATATTAAAAAACCTTCCACTAATTTTGACGTTTTTCATTTCCTAGGTACAAACGGATCAAGTTCAAGAACCAAATCTCGCATCAAATTATGATGAAAACGCTCTCTCAGCATTTCTTAGTAGAGTAGGACAGAAGATCATAGATGAGATTGATAAAGGAAATAGAAGTAAAGCGTTTCTTTCATACCAATTGCCAGATGAAGATTCCTCTTCAGATGTAAAAAATGTACTCTCTTTAACACGATCAAACACAGCCGAGAAAAATGAGGTGAGTTATATGAATTAAAATAGATTAAAATGACCACCAAAAGGGATTAAGTATACCATTTGACCCTTTACTCCAGCTAAGTTGGCGGATACGGATAGCGAATGACTCTTAGTAATACTCAGCTCTCTAGAACGGTACGGTATGTGATAGCTTATCAAGTTGAGAACGACTTTAGCTAAACAATGACGCTCTCGCAGACCGCTTTCAAACTGTCCTGACAGAGCTTAACATTAATGAAATGCATTTTCATGCACCAACTTACCTGGAGTAAAATTTCTTCAATTCATTGTTTTTAAGGAACCATTAAGAGGACTTGGTAGGCCTATTAATGTTGGTGATCATTCAAAATTTATACAATATAAAAACGAATTATTGTATTTTTCCTGTAGTTATCCTTTTTTACTGGAAGAGTATGCAATATAAGAGGATCTCAATTCAGTTCTTCGTCGATCAATTCAGGAGTACCCTTCAAACACATGGGTGCAAACTGAAAACTTTCCAGCGGAACAGCATTCTCCCCCCAGCTCTAAATGTGATGTGCTCAGGGAAAAGGGACCTTATGATACAAGACCAAAATTTTCAGTACAGCCAATTTTGTGAAATGAGGTCAAAAATATCGTTTTTTATATTTTTGTTGAAATTGGTAGTACATACATTTCTCCACATGAAAAAAATGGTTTCATGTTAGTTAATTAGTTATAAAACATTCAAATATTGGTTTTCCTGGACCTTTGCACTATAAACAAAATGGACCTTAACTTACTCCATTTAAATAGCCTGTAGTAAGTTAAGGTCCCTTTTACATTTCATACACTTTTGTATCTCCTTTGGGGAGTTATGATTATTATTATCATTATGATTTTTTATGTTTATTATTTTTATCATTATGATTATTATTTTTATCATTATAATAATTATTATGGTTTTCAAGTAACAATACAATAATGAATGAGTTTGAAAGGGAAATTTTGTTTTTGTAAAATCTTTCAACATCTCTGGCTGAAAATCAGATGTTGGCTGTCATGGGTTTGTTTACATGCGTACAATAACAGACAACAAATTGGTTGAATGCTACAAAACTCTGTCAATTCATTTTTATTAATGTTTCACCACTGAAGTATTAGGATGGAGGAAGATAAGATAGCACAAATAATAAATCTTTATGGTGGTGATGGTATTCCTGAACCCGGCACCTCAAACAAGAAGAAAAAGTAAAATGTTTGGCCCCTAAGCAAACAATTTTTTTAATATTGACGATAGCCTATTGGCCTAATAATGTAATTTTATTACTATAAGAGTTTAGGATTAGGCTAAATAATAATTATAACCCACTGTTCGGTAAAAAAATGTGAAATTTTCAAAATTGAATTTTAATTTGTTTGTGTTTTTATTTTTACTAATGACTGTGTTTTCACAAAATTATTATTTTTATTGTTTAAATTTTTTACTTTTTTACTATTAGTGTTTATTGATTATATTTCTGTAATATTAGATTTTTTAATTTTGGCAATAAATTCAAAATTGAAAACTGAACTCTATAACTTCGGGCTGTTTAAAATAATTGAAACTTTTTTTTACTGCCCTTACATAAGTACTCACTCTGTATAAAATGAGAGAAAATTTTTCAATAACATGGCTTATTTTGTTGCCCAGAGAATGCTCAAAATTTTGATACCAAAAACGTAGCAAAACTATCTAAATCCTACATCTTTAGTTGAGATGAATTTTGTTGAACTTTAAACGCGATTTCCCAAAAACTAACAATTTGGAAAATAATTTATCAAACTTCCATAACTTTGTCAAAAATTGAGATAGAATTTAAAAAAAAAAATACCATTGGATTCAGTGAGAAAAGCACTACAAGAAAATGCGAATAACTCAAAAAGTGTCTCATGTATCATAAGGTCCCTTTTCCCTGAGCACATCACAAATTGTGAAATACAGAAATATAAATGCGAATTCTGGGAGTTTATGTATAAAAGTGCGCAATTTATAATTTTACATTTAAAGTTTTCTGAATGTGAATTTTGTCCCCTCTGGTCTTCTGTAGAAAATAATTATCATGACAATAAGGATAAATAGAATAGCAGATATAGTCTGTCCAAGCAAAGGAAAATGAAAGGAAAAGGAAAATGACCCCAGCTCGGTCAATATTGGTTTAAAAATATTGGTTTGGTATCAAATTGTAGATCAAAACGTTTCCTACAATTTGAGACAAAATTTATAGTTTTTGAACCAATATTAACCAAGCTGGAGTCATTTTCTCATCTTGCCAGAGGGTCTTCTTTGCTTGGACAGACTATACCTTGAAACAGTTATGAGGATTTTATCGCTCTCATTTTTTGGAACTGATTAGTCATCGTTAAATTTATAGAATTACATCCCTATTGTATCTATGAAGGTTGTATCGCACATTTATGGTTTTATAAGTTGATAAGTTAATTAATTTTGCTCTAACAATTTTTTCTTCCGGATTAAATTATTGATTTTAGATGAAAGTGAACTCTTTGGCATGGAGTTGCACCGGAGGAGTTGTCGCATTGGCGCTTGGTCACCCCCACCATGATGATTGGTGCTCGCATACGGGTTTCATACATTTCTACAATATTGCATAGTGAGTTCAACTTTCTATCCTTGGATTATTATTGAATTTTTTGATCAATGATTCTATTGAAATTCTATTGATTTAGTCTGAAGACTTCCGATGACAAGCATTGAAAACATAGTGTCAGCAATACTTTAATAAGTTCTACCGTTTGGTGCATTTTATTTTCGTTACATATTACATTTATTTTTAAATACGTTTTAATTACATTAAAAAATCCAGCCTGAAATTCGGAGGTAATAGTGTTATAACATACTCATATCTATATTTTTTGACGCACTTTCATTGATTCATTCTAAAATTTCTGGACCTACAATGCACTTCAAAGTATTTGCTTCAGTTGGTTACTTTTCAAATAAAAAAACACATTTTTCAATGTTTTGGCAATTTTATTATCATTTTTATATCATAAGAATTTAAAATTTCTACTTATAAACGACTTGATGTGTAATTTTGAGGTTGATTATCAACAGTAGATTTGGAGACTCTTTATTGTATCGAGCCTTAATTAGTGTTGTAATACCTCTTTGCTTGTGAAAATTAATATGAGGATACAAATTAATTAATGGTTGAAATGAATAGAATAGAACGTTGAAATTTAGGAAAGATTTGAAGAGAATTTAAATATTTTCCAGTTCACAGAACTCGACTGCAGAACCCTCTAGAGCAATTGAAACAACTTCATGCGTCACGTGCCTAGCCTTCCATCCCTATGAACCATCTTTTGTGGCCTGTGGTTTGGTAAGAGGTGAATATTATCGTTAGTCTTTTTATCGTTCTATAAAAAACTAATTTGAAGTTATGTATTCCTATCTATTTAAATTTGCTTTAGATTTTGTGAACCTTGTGGATAATGCTACATAGAAAGAATGAACTGGAAATAGAAGGACTGCTGCGTTTTCTCATTCAATTGGAAGGAAAATCGAATTGAAAATTTAAAAAAATATTATGATGACTATAATGATGATTATAACTTAATGATGAACATAATTTTTTTTTTAATTTCATCCTAACATGTGCCTCTCACAGCAAGGATGATGAAAATAAAATAAATAATAAACTGAACTACTGTCTCTTTTATATTCCAATGAGGATGGAATCTAGTTGAAAATACCAAAAATGATCATTTTATCGTTAAAGATGATGCTATGCTCATAATTAGATGAGCTGACACGACTGTCAAATTGAAATGTACCTCTCACAACAGGGATGATGCTACATAACCAGGAATAAACTGGATATACAACTTCTACATTTCAATAGAACTGTTCAAAATGGTGAATATTTTCAAATGATTAGAGTAGTTTGCTAATTGATTGGTGATAGTTGACGGCTTTCGATGGCTCCATGCTCCTCAGTTACGATGACGGTTTTTTTTACAAGGCGAAGTTAGGATTTGCAGGTTTTCTTTTGCACTCAACCTCAGTGGTTAGAATAGAATTGCAGTACAGTGCTTATCGCGTTTCCTCCCCCCTTTCTCTTTCTCTCTACCTGTTCAAACCTCGACGAGAAGGAGAGAGCCCACCAGTCTACGCTCAGTCGCCTCATCGTAGCACCGCATCCCGCATCGTCGTCTCAGGGCATTCAAAGTATGTAAAACCGCTAATTATTTTTATTTTAACCCACGGTCCTCCATTTCTAGTAAACCCCGCGTAACACTTGGGTTTAACGTCTTAAGGTAGGATTATATTTTAATGCCAATCCGCCTCAATTGTTTCCACCAGTAATAACTAAATAAACACTCCACTCTTCTAGGAAACATCGCCATCTGGAATCTACAGAACGAGGGCTCGGAAACCTTGATCAGCTGTAACGGTCACAACGACCCGGTGACTGATTTGTCGTGGGTTCAACAGCTCGGAGTCGCCAGGCCAAACCTAGTCTCGTCCGGACAAGATGGCCGCCTCTTAATGTGGAATGTGTCGCTGTTGACCGCAACCTGTACTGTGCAAGAAAGGTAAGCATCAGTGTATAGTCTCTCCAAGCAGAGAAGAAATTCTGGCAAGATGGAAAATTACTCCAGCTCGGCCAATATTGGTTCAAAAATATAAATTTGGTCTCAAATTGTAGGAAAAGCTCTTATCTACAATTTTAATTCAAATTTCTAATATTTGAACCAATATTGACCAAGCTGGTGTCATTTTCCCATCTTGCCAGAATGTCTTCTTTGCTTGGACAGACTAACAAATCTATCAACTTTTGTAGATTTATTGCGAATTACAATCTGCATTTTGAAAATCAATCCGTTCATCCCCGAATCAATCCATTTTCTGATACTTTTTCAAACCTTATTTGGAAATCAATTCACCAAATTAAAGTTTCTCTGATAAATTCTCTGATATAAATAGTGTAGGGACTCTGTTTCAATTCACGAGTAGACAGACAGGTAGTCTGAAGTATTTTGATAATAAATTCCATTTATCGTTCAAAATTCGTCAGGGCTTCACTAAACTTTTGCTGATAAAAAGGAACGGCTTTGAACATTCTGTATGTTATATAGTAAGTCTTGTTTCATTTGATGGTATGTTGTGATGCATCTTTAGTGTGATCTCCAATACTGCCATAGAAGGTGGCTACCCCGTGAAGGCAAACTATCTTTTAATAGAGAGTTATATGAGTAGACTGTCATCAGAACGATTTGAAGTGAACCAACTCTATGCCTGTACAGTCTCTCCAAGCAAAGAAGACATTCTGGCAAGTTGGGAATATGACTCCAGCTCGGTGAATATTTTTTCATAAATTAAAAATTTGTTCTCAAATTGTAGATAAAATTCATAATTTTTTGAACCAATATTGACCGAGCTGGAGTAATTTTCCCATCTTGGCAGAATGTCTTCTTTGCTTGGACAGACTATACAGGCATAGAGTTGGTTCACTTCAAATCGTTCTGATGAGTGAAAAATGACGAATTCCATATCAAATTAATTTTTCCTGAAGCAGAATGAAAACCCAGATCGATTTTGCTGTTTATCACTTGAATTAAAGATTATTAAGAAAATATTGAAGCATTCCATGTACACCAGATTAACTAGTACTTCTGTAAACAGTAGACCTCACGAGGTCGACCATGGATGGGGCATCATTCATGAAGGGAAAACCTAGCTACATTGAGTTTCATAATTTGCATGCGACATTGTATGCAATTAATAATAAACTCGACAGCTGGTTCAGCATGAATAATTCTATATTGTGAAATCTCCTATTTTCAGAAGTATAAATGTATATAGTAATATTTTGGTATGGAGGTAATTTCATTCCTTTCATATTATCTTTAAAATGCAATATTTCAAGAAACCTTACATATATATCGATGCGCAATTTCAAGAGGAAAATTCCTGTCAAATTTCATAAGAATCTATTGCCGCGTTTTGTCGTAAATGCGGAACAAACAAACATAAAGAAAATGCAAAATCGTCGTCATGAATCTAGACCTCACTTAAGTTCGGTCAATAATAGAAGGTATATTTTTTAAAAATATCTCCAGGTAATAATTATTATACAGCAATGTCCCATCAAGGTAGTAAAATTGCTCTTATTTGGTATGCTTGTGAAATTTCAATAAAATTATTATATTTTTATACGATTTATAAAATGTTATGGTACTTCTTTCTAGTTTCGCTTTCAACGATTTGGAGACTGACGTTGAAGCAGGAATTTCGTGTTTCGCGTTCTGCAATCGTCGACCCGAGCAGTTTGTGGTCGCCTTGGAGGGTGGCGCACTCAAGTTCTGCAATTCGTCCTCTGCGAAACTGACGACCCGAAGTAATTATATAAATTTGAATTATAACTCTGATGCTTACTAGAAGTATGTTCTGAACTATTTTGTTCAAAAGCTAATCATTTATAAACTTAATTATAATCTCTCTATGAGTAGGCTACTAAACATTACAAATTAGCATAAATAGCTCTAGAAGTAGCAGTTATAAGCTCTGAAATATTAAGTTTCAAAATCAATAATTATTATTTGACCTGATGGTTTGAACAGAAATTTGGCACCGAACTGTATAAATATTTAAAACATGTTTTCACAAAACACTACAAAAACCAATATTAATTGAAAATTATTTATCAACGCCAAGTAACTTACCTACCTAATCTGATGGTATCAAATCAGACATTCATTCACTCAAATAATTAGTCAATAGATCAGTATGTTACCTAGTACCGTCCATATTCATGACCAATTTGAAATTGGGTTGTTCAAAAATCTATGATTTCCCACTCTGCAAGAATTATTGAAAGATGTGAAAATAACCTCACAAAATCTAGGTACCGTATAAATTTCAAATGAGATTTCAAGTCTATGAAATTGAATTCAAAGACATTGTGAGAATAGGGAATTTACACTTGACTCAATGAGCTCACTATAATACCTCTACTCATGACAATGAACGCAGTAAAACGTCAGTTAGTAGATGTTCTCTTATATCTTATAAATGTGATTGAATTGAATACACAGTGTCAGGTGAGATGTTGTGATACTTGTACATAATAAAAGAGCACAATATTGACTATATCACAGAAAATTTTATTGAGTACAAACAATCGTTTCAATGTTTTTACATCATCAGTGTACTAAAGAAACAAATTTCAGGTTTTCCACCATAGTTCCACTCATAACCTAAAATTTGTTTCTTTAGTACACTGTTGAAGACGTGAAAACATTGAAACGATTGTTTTTACTCAATAAAATTTTCTGTGATATAGACAATAATGTGCTCTTTTATAATGTGATTGAAATTAGAAAGTTTTTTATGCATGGAGAGTTGAAGACAGTCATCCTTAATATGCTTATTGAACTATCTTTATCAAATTTTGAAATATTTAAAAACCTCTGAAACCTTCTAATGATAATATTATGCTTTCAGTTGCCAACACAGTGGCTGTGAAAAATCCGGTAGTCGGAGATTTGGTGAAACACAATGGGGTTGTCTCATGCGTCGCATTCTCGCCTTATCATGAAGAACTACTTCTAACAGTAGGCAGTGATAACAAAATATTAGTGCATTCTGTTGTTAAGGTAAGTGATGGCAAATTATCTAAATTGTTGATGTTAACAAAATGATTGTAAATTGCATTGCTTATAGCTGACGCCAAAAAGTATGGCGGTATTATAGTCTGTCCAAGCAAAGAAGATCCTCTGACAAGATGGGAAAATGACTCAAGCTCCGTCAATATTGGTTCAAAAATTATCAATTTGATCTCAAATTGTAGGAAACACTTTGATCTACTATTAAGATCACATTTATAATTCTTGAACTGATATTTACCAAGTTGGAGTCATTTTCCCATCTTGCCAGAGGGCCTTCTTTGCTTGGACAGACTACCGGTATACTTATGCGCTCCAACAGATGTTTTTGGCAATCAGAGGTGTCATTTAGCCTATGCCTAGATGTTGTTTTAAAATAGAAATTATTAGATGCTTTACATCAGCTTTTAGTAGGTTACATCACGTGTATAGGAGACAGATGAAACCGCCTAACTTTTTGGCGTCAGCTATACATCAATATTACTGCTCGGTTAGTCCAGTACGCAGAGAATTTTGAAAGGGTAATTTCTGCAAAAGGTGGTGTATGCGATTTTATTGTTTCGAATGCATTATTAGGGTCCCAATAATTTGTATTTGAAAAGTGCTTACAAAATTTCGGCACAACTTTTGACAGCCATAAAACCTAGCATTTTTTTAGTTTTTCGCATATAGCTCGAAAACTGTCCACATCGTGTTTTTTGAATGAATGTAAAACGTTTGCTATCCGACCGATTTCTGTTTTATTTTCTTCAATCGACGCAGAATTTTGTCTTTTACAATTTACTATGAGTATGTACCTATGAAAATGTTTACCGTTTTTGAGTTATATGCGAAAAAAACTAAAAAAATGCGAGGTTTAATGGCTGTCAAAAGTTGTGCGGAGAGAAATTTTGTGTGCACTTTTCAAATACACATTATTGGGACCCTAATAAACCATTTGAAACAATAAAATCGCATACATCACCTTTTGCAGAAAAATTTCTCTGCGTACTGGGCTAATTAGGTAGTTCTTATCTGTATTCTGTATTCTCATCTGTATTCTAGGACTGTATATCTAGTAGTTCTACGAGCCATACATGGAAGATAACAATAATTATACATAAATATTCCCATTGGTATTAACTGGAACTTTGTTTCATAAAAAATCAAATCAAATATTTTATTGCCATTGACAAAAATATACAACAATTTTGTATAGGCCACGTCAAAATACAAAATACTATTACATAGTCATAGTAATTATCAACAATCACATACATTACATGTCAAAATTATGATTAAAATATTCAGTCACATTATAAAAACATTCTCTAATTAAAATCTTTTCAATTTTTCTCTTGAATTCCCTCTCCGTCAAACCACGAATATCTAATGGTAAGTGGTTAAAAAACTTGATTAAAAGCGACTTGAAACTTATGTGACTAGCTTTGTAAAAGCAGTACTCATTCCTGAGATTCAATTTATTGCGTGGAGTGTATGGTTAATGAGGTGCCTGAGTTAATGGAGTGTATTGGAAAGAATGAATAGAACAGCCTGCTATGTTAATTGCTAGAAACAGAACTAAGTAAATTTGAAAATCAGCAGATTTGAAATCATTACTAAAGTATCGCAGGTCAAGTTAACTGTTGTGGGGACATGCACCCTCTTGTCATGATGTGCTACTACTACAAAAGAAGGTCAGAATCATCTCTTTTGCGGGTCATAGAGATCATTGTAGGCCAATCTTTAGGGAACTGAAAATCCTAACCATATACAGTCAGTATGTCCTGTCCTCCTTGATCTATGTCAGGGACAATCAGCATAAGTTGGTGAGAAGAAACGAAATTCACAGCCACAACACTCGCCATGCTGCCAATCTGAAAGTTCCTCGCAGCCGGTTGACCAGCACGCAGAGGAGTTTTCCATCAGCTGCAATTGGGTTTTACAACAGACTCCCAATTGAAGTGAGAAATGTACATCGCACAAGATTCTGCTCTCTCATCAGACAGGCATTAATAAACAAACCAATTTATTCATTGACTGAGCTGGCTGAGGAGCCACTATTTTAAAAAAACCCTTTGACACAGTCTGTCTGGTACCCCCAGTCAAGGACGACGACATCAAGTATCAAGTAAGAGAGGATCGGTCTAACTTCGCCTTGCTACAAAATACAATGAAAATCCTAGAGATACGTTAACTCTGATATATTTTACTCGTGAATAATTCAAGTTTGTTTGCATGAGTTCATGGAATGAATTTTTATAATTCTCATTGCGTTCTTATAATTCTTTTGAAATTCTTAAAAAATTACTGGACCCTGAAACCTCGGAAGTGAGGTTATTATTATTAGCGAGGCAAAATAACCTCAATAATTATCCTCGATAGGAAATTGTGGTATTTCTTGAAATGAGATTTAAATGTTTATCCACGGAGATTTAAATGTTTAAAAGTTCTTCCAATTTGAGAGAGTAATAGGAAGTGAGGTAATAGGAAATTTTAAAATTAATTTTTTCTGAGGATTCCTCCAGAGTATGGGAGTGGCCTTTTGTGGTAGGAATAAAATTCCATCAACATTATTCGGTCACTGAATCTTTGAATTTTTTAACCGGCACTTATCGCCTTGCGTATTGGCGCAACCTCTCTAATTATATATATCTATTATCTAAATACCTCTCTAATAATAATTAGATCTAAAATAGATAATAATGTATAAACCTCTCTTAATTATATTTTTATGTGAAATGATCCTGTATTGTTGCAGATGGATGTAATGAGAGAAATCCAGTGTGATATTGATTTGACCGCAGCTGCCTGGTGTTTATCACAAGCGAATTTATTCATTGTATGTAATGCCAAAGCTGGAATTGATGTGTACGATTATAAAAATGGAAGGAAACTAGCTGACTTCACCACAGGCGCGCCGACTATTTGTGGAGCTAGTTTGAATTCGAAAAGGTATTGTTTTGTCCATAAATGGGCAATTCATTCATACATCTAAATTATTCTTAAATATTAGATTATCAATTTACTGAGTATTAGAATACTGAATTCTTTATTCCGATACTTTATAGTGGTTCTTCAAAACTGAAGTACCATTTAGTTCAAGTTATTTATCATTAGAAACAATAAACTAAGACAAGACTTCAACATTTTTATTTGGCTATATGAAACAGCAAAATATTATAGCTGTTTGAAAATGTTATAACTGACGAGGTATACCCACTATATCGGAAACCTTTATCTCGGAAAATTGGGTGAAAGTTCCAGTAAAATTATAATATGTAATTATATTTTTGAAAAATCGTCAATTTATTTTAGGTAATTGAAATTATTTAATTATATTCAAGTAAAATTGATCAGAACATGCAATTTCAGTGGTTCCTCACAGTTGAAACAATTGAATCGTTATACTCTAATAAAAATAACTTTTATAATTATAATTCAATCATTATATATTTATTATATGATTTTTCTATCGTCTCATTATTAGTAATGAGTACCCATTAATGATGAGGCGACAGACAATTGTCTGTTTTCTCATTATTTAAATTATTACAACCAGTGCTTTCTTTTTCAGCCCCAAATATCTGGCCACAAGCGATGCGGGTGGAAAAGCATACATTTTACAAATGCCACAGTATTTTCAAACTGGTCAAATGTGATAAATTTCATTCAATCAATGTCCTGAAAAACAACAATCTGTTTGAACTTCTATTTTCACTCTTGGTATTTTTTATATTTCACAAATTATTTTGCCTTATGAGGTTGAAAGTTTAATTATGTATGAATATTAATAATATAAATAAATCAAATTTTGAAAATAATTTAGACTTTCATTATACACGTGAAATTTTAAAGATTTTCATGTCGTTTTTACAGTGTCTAGAGATATCGACCATTGAAACAAAAGCCAACATTCAACAAGGTGGTTTATAAGATGATTTAAGGTGGTTTATTACAATTAATGTTTTATAAGATTTCAGATGACCTGTAATACAGAAACAAGTCGATAATATACTAGTTTCCAAGTCAGGTTTTTCCATGTATTACAGTACTTCTAAATTTTATGAAATAGGCCCTCAGTTCACTCTCTGGTTGAGTCTCCTGTTTCATTTTCCTAGCACTGTTTTAACTCAGTGGTCCTACTTTTTTGAAGCCTAATAATAGAATTTTGTAACAAATCCACAAAAATAAACAAAAAATAATGGAATGAAATTATTTATTCAATGTGTAAAACAATGGTAAAATTCATATCAAATTGAGTAATATGTTGCAAAATTAATTTAATAGGTGATACAATTCCACGGACTGTAAAGCAATTTTTAAGAAATCAAACATACATAATTTAAATTTGATTATACGTATATAAGTTGAAGTGAATATTGGAGAGAACTCCAAACTGAATATTTATTTACCAAACAACAATATAATTTTAATAACGTGAGATCAGACAAAATACAATTATAATCACAAATAATTACACAATAATAATCACAATATAATTATCACAAATTTTATTAAATAGGGAAGCAATTGCACGTAAAATATTTAATTCTTAATCAAGTTTCGCGCCTCGTTATAAAATAACTATCAATAACCAATAAATAACAATTCAACGAGAAATTACCAATTTCGACAGTACAGTATTTAGTTTTGATATTCAAAACCATGAGGCGGGGGTGGTTGGAAGATCTTGAATACGGTACTGTTTTTTTTTTTTTTTTTTTTGAAACAGTAAAACCAAGAAAAAAGCATTATGGGATTGATGAGATGAAATAGTACAAGCGTAAAAAAATTATTGAAAATTGTCAATGATCCGCATAGGAATGAAAGTTCATAAAGATACTCTTGGCCTGCATTATAAAGGCGTTTGATCCAGGTCAGAATTTATGGAATGAAATAATATATCAATTGAACTGCAAATTTGAAACACATTAGATTGAGAGAATATTTAGGATGAATAATTTCATAAAGTACCGTACTAAGATTCAGTGTGTATATTAGAATATTACCCTTTCGGAAAAATTTGGGGGCCCTTTATGAAAGATCAGGCCCAGGAGTGACAGGAATTTAGGATGAGGTAAAGGTATGTGAGCGTTTGGAACTAGTAATTGAAAAAATTACTGAAATTTTGTGTGTATTTTACCCTTTCGGGAAAATTTGGGGGCCCTTTGTTATGGATCGGGCCCAGGAGTGACAGGAATATGGGATTAAGGTGAGGTAAAAGAGAATTCAGGATAAGTAATTTCAAAAATTACTGCAATTTTGTGTGTATTTTACCCTTTCGGGAAAATTTGGGGGCCCTTTATTATGGATCGGGCCCAGGAGTGACGGGAATCTAGGATGAAGGTAAGGTATGTGAGAGTTTAGGATATTTTTGGACCCATCGGGGGATGGACGTGGGCCCGGGGGAATAAGGAAGTAAGGATTTTAGATAAGGAATGTATTTGGTGGGATTATTCATGAGGGGTGGAGGATTGTGAGAGATTGACCAGAGAGGAAAATGACATGGATGTTGGGATTCTGATAAGGAATGTATTTGATTGGGATTATCATTAAGGGATCAAAGGTGGGTTGGACGATTGTATTATTGGAGGAAAACATCAAGGCAAGGAATAATTGGCTGATGGGATGGAAATGGGGTGGGAATTGGAATAATCAAGGATAGTGGTGTGGGTGAGGGATACAATGGGTAAGGTATTTTTTTTGTTATTTTATGAATTTTAAATAGAATTAATCTTGAGACTAGACCAATACAAAAAATAAATTGATTCCTTTAGAAAATTAAAAATAGACATAATATATTCAAGGATTTGAGACATATAAGAGAAAGAAGATAGATAGATGATTTGGCTGAATCAACTGAGATCAAGATCTTGAAAAGTATACAATTGTCTCAAGATTTGAGAAGTGATAAACTTTTACAAACCAAAACAAAATCAACTAATCTATATCAAAGATTTTAAAGCTATTGCACAGAGCAATTACATAATATATAGCACAGTACTCGAGGAAGACAATATTATGTACTGTCTGTAAAAATTTTCACAAACTCAACGATTTAATACAACAGAGAAACTAAAGTTCGAGACTGGCACTTGCAGCCGATAACAGGGTCGGCTAGCCCTCAAATGTTCAATTTGTACTTTTGCTTAACAATAGCTTGGATGCAGATTTACGATGTTTCACAACGGTTCTTTCACTTTTGGTGTCCAAGGAACAATGCTATTGGTTTTCACTTGGCCCTCGTCGAAAATGCTTCAATAGGGCCATCACAAATAACAAAACAATGTCATGGAATGTTGATAGTGTAATCAGTCTTTCCCATTCATTGTTCACTGTCCCTTTGTTCTTTGCAACCACAATGATACTGCACATCACACTGAGTCAGACTTATAGATTATCAAAATTACAATCAAAATGCTTTCTGAGACGTTTTACTCAAATGTCTTTGTCTGACTTCTATATTATATTGACAGACTTCATTCTTGTTTCAAATACCTATATGGTTTCTTAAAATTAAGATTCTTATTTGATAGATTTAAAAGATAGTTGAGCCAGAACTCAACACCTTCCAATATCTGTTCCCCATCGAACAAGGAAATATTGAGACAATCAAGTGAATCCAATAGTTAGACATGAACAAACATCATAGTATTTCTACAACAAATTTATACAGTTATTGGTATCGACCACTTCAATAATCTATTGTGAAAACATTTGTTTATGAGCATGGACATAAATTTTACATGAAATTTTGGTTATTTATATTGGAACTTTGCGATGGGGAGCAGATTACAAGTTTGTACCTTGTCATATCACATGGAAGGAACTGAAAGACCTGAGTATATATCTATATAACTTAGTTAGTCCTTAAAAAACATTTCAATAAAATCAATCATTTTGATTGCTTTTCCTTTTTTATAAATCATCAAGCAGCATACACTACAGATATTCATCTTTAATCACAGGCAATTCATTCAAAAAATAGTTCTTCTTTACTTCATAAAAATTATTTACAATTCAAAGCCAAGTAGAAACGAGCATTTGGCTCGGATCTGACTAGATTGCCTTACCAATTGTTTGTTCAGTTCAATATTATGACAGAAGAAATACATACAGGTTGTCATTACTCATTTAATTTGAAAGTATTGAACAAGGAAATCTAACAGCAATTTTACAAGACATTCAAAATTTGGAAATATGATTCTCTTAACAAAACGCATTTTTGTAAACCATCTTTGACTTAAGCAACCATGAAGTGCTTTACAATTATTTTGAAAAGTACAGGCTACGGTATTAAATATGCATATTTGAAAAGTATGTCTCAATTTCCAAATAAATAAGTACTTATAAAAGTCTGTTAGATTCAAACATCGAATTGCTCATAAATTACATGCTTAGAAATCTGTAAAATTAAAAAAATCCTCATATTTCAAGAACTAAACAAATCAATTATAAGACATCTGCCGTAATATTGCCTAATAGAATTTTGTGCCAAAAAGATAATACAATTTACATGGTCCAACTGGAAGAAAAGCAGCAAATATAGAATTTTGACTTTAACTAGCACTTGCACTGTATCTTCAATAAAGTGAATTTTGAAATTTTATAATAAATTTATTAAAAGGAAATATGGAATTAGATCAAACTAAATTTTTATAGTCATAAAAATTTAGTCTAATATTTTCATAGTAATATTTGAATATTGAATGCAATTAATTATATATCAAGATAAAATTATGGGTTCTATTTTCAACAAATTGATAATTATACAGTATATTTCTTGATTTCTTCCAGTTATTAAAAATAAAATAATTAAAATAAAAACCCCAGACTACTCAGATGTTAAGAATAGATTGATTATAGAGAATTTTAACATGCACAATGGAAACATTACTAAATAACAGCGATAATTTGGACATCGAACATATAAATTACATGGTATCCATCAATTACTTATTTGAAACAGAAGCCAAACTCTTCCATTATCGAGATAACTTATAGACACCTTTTGTTTATAGGAAAGCAGAACTTCAGGGTTCTTGAAGAAGTCTGTGACCTCACTTTCTCTCCTACGGAATACTTCATCACATTCCCTAATAAGTTTTGTTTGAACTATCCAATAATTTGACACATATTCAAGCAAGTAGGCCAATATTTTTGACATGTGAAATGATAAAAGTCTATTAAACATTTTAATCCAATTCAGACTATGGATTTTTCAGCTATTTAAAATTTATCATCCTGTCAACAGAAATTGATCAGTCGACAAGTGAAATGGATCTTTCTGGAAAGCTTGACCTTAAAATTGTGATGTGTTAATCAATTATAAAAAGTAGATTTGAATTATATGTTATATAAACTTATTCAAGTAAATAGTGCAAATTGGAGTGTGAACAAGGATAGCTTATCAATCCTAGATTAGAAAACGTATTTGCAAAAACTGATGAAAGTAATCACTGGTTGAGTAAGTTAGCATGTCAATAAAATTTAAAAAAGCTTTTTACAAGTTCTACAATAGGCCTACTAGTTGAAGCTCAACTTCATTCCTAATTCGAATAACAGAAATAAAACTGTAAAGTGAACACTTTGAAGACTTTTTCAACATTTGTCAAATAAAATTAATTAAAAGTTAAAACTTCACATAACATATTTCAAGGTATTCTTTCCAGAAATCGATTTTTAGTAAATATTTTCAACTCTGAAGTTGAATTCTAAAGCAGGTTACAAGCTACCTCATATTGGAAAAGTTTTGACTCTGTGAGGGTTACTTATATCACTACTATAAATGCCTACGGTAAGTCAAAAGAATTGAATTTTATACGCCAGCAATGCAAACTTTGTTAGGCCTAATACAAAGGAGTCAAAGTTTACAATTCTATATTAGAGCAAACCAATGACAAAAATTATAAAGAAAATTTTAACAGTGTTATTTTGAGATAATACTGAGAGTTAAGTCTGCTAGGTAGCAGACCAAATTTTTTGAGATGAATTCAATATTGTGCCCATACAATTACATTGTGTTGCTCATGAATTGTGCTGTATCTGATCTGGAATTTTAATTTCAGACAACAGGCGATAAAACTCAACTCTTGATACAATCTTAAATAATCTACAACTTTATACAATACTTTCAAAAAATAAAGTGATGCATACAAATCAGTCAATCATGCTTGAACGTTCAGCAGCATTTTTAGATTGCTTGAGAATTGGTGACATTTTTCCACCCTCCCATCCGAAAGGAGAGGAAATGCCCTCCCGGATGCCATGAAGAAAGGAGTAGACGTCCAACGAGATGGTGGTCTGGGGAGAATGTTCGGCGTCGGTGGCTCGCTGAACTTGGCTCCAGCGTAGAAGGAACCAAGCGTGGGCGATGAGCTGGGACTCCCCTCTTTGGACGGACTGGCCCTCTGTTTGAAAATTGACTGTGGACTCTGCCTGGCAGCAGCATTTGGTGACAGCTTACTACATGCTTTCTCGGCTGGCTTTCCTTTCATCTTCTCAATCTGAAGCAGATGGTTACTTTCTAACTGTTTGTATTTTCCTCTTGACGGAACCACTGAGCTATGATAGTGAGATGAGTTCTTTACTACCCTGGAGTGACACCTCTGGTTATGAGTAACGGAATTGGCACAAGAGTGAGCTTCTGCCCCCTTGGAGAGAGACTTCGATAGATTACTGTTAGTCATGATGAATGTTTTTCTACAGAGTTCTCATACAATCCAATAAATACAAATTTGAGCACTAGTTTTAGCTAGATAGTTCAAAAGTTCACAGATTTTAATGTTGTAGGCCTAAGCCGACCGAAAGAGCCTACAATAGTTAAGGGCTAACTCACTTTCAAATTAGGCCTTGTAATGAGGTCTTGAATGTCAATTGAACTGTGCAACTCACTCTCCAATTTGAGAAAAGAACTCGAAGAATACCTGTTAAAATCAGCACCTAGGTACTCCAAGATTTTCAATGACGATAACTGTACATTTTCAACAGTCCTAAAGCAATTCAGTTCAGAATAATACAGCTGTAGCATTGATGTTGTGGTAACTCGAATGTTCGAAAACAAACAAGATGGCTGGCTCAGTTCTCACAAAGAGAAATTTTGATCCCGAACTATCTGCTACCCAGTGAAAATGGAGCGAACGTCGATAAGTTAAAACAAAGTATATTATGAGCTACTCAACAATAATAAAGCCCAAATCACAACTCAAAAACATCACTCACGTAAATTCCACACAAATTTTGCTAAGCTCGCCCCAGACAATGGTAGCCTCTTCACCTTCACTTCACTTGCAGCTGCACTAAAGCTGAGCTGGGACAGGACACAGGACTAGAACGAGTTTCTACGTCACAATAATAATCCGTACCAACAAAACAATCCTGGGGCCCGCAAAGTCCAATACAGCTGATACACAACCATCCAATAGGAGCTCGTGTTTTGTGTCACGTGGTATACGTCAAACGCACGAAAGCAGACGGAAATACCCGAAGGTGAAAGAATAATTAACTCAAAGAATAATTTTACGAATAAAATGAATGTTACGTATTATTTATGTCGATACAATCTTTATAATTATTTTAAATATGTTTTATGCAGCTAAGTTTAATAACTAATGTTTTTTAATTGATTTCCGAAGTAACGATCGGGCATTATACCATATTTACTCTGCTTTGACAGCCTGCTATTGGTCGAAGAGTTCCGTGGGGAGTGACTATGACTTTCGTAATCACAAGCCATTCATTACAGCTGTTAGTGTGAAGGCTTGTTTTCGTGCAAATGCTGGCGTTTTGTGCCCAAGTGAGAGGCGTGTGAAAAATGCGTAGGACTTCAAATATATTCTAAATCTAAATTATTGAAATCAATTTTCCATGCCAATTCATCAACATTAACACAGTACTGATCTTCTCATCTCGTAAAATGTAATTCAAACTCTGTTATTGAAAACTCGATTTCGTATCTGGAGTGGTGCTTGTTCTATGTCTTGATGCACTTATATTTTGAGCTTACTTTGTACTTTTATTTTTATTTATCATTGTGGTTTGTGTAAGAAACTCACACTCAAAGCATGTGTATTATTATTTTATGTACAAAGTTGTGATGTGTGTAGGAATTTTTGTATGACGTCGAATCACTTGATGGTACGGTAGTGAGTAGGCTACGTAAATTAACCTTGATGAGTATTCGTATTGTAATTGCTTTGTTTCATAATATTAGTTCTCTCTTCAGTAAGTAGTCTTATGTTAATTCCATGTTTTATTGCAATTTTTTCTTTATATTACATTTTTCTACTCCCAATTATAATTATTGTCATTCAGTCATGTTATTGATGTTTTCGTACTATTTTGGAGTATTATTTATGAATGTACTCCATACGACAAAACTTTTTCATGATAACTCGCACTTTAGTTCAATTAATAGAAATTTCTTTATATTTTAGTTGACTTTTGTGGCAGCACTATTTGCCAAAGTTTTTTTTCAAATTACTAGCCTATCCAATAGAAGGAGTTTAAATTAATTCAAACTGAGACATCCATTATTAGAACAACCCTTACTCTTAATGAAATAGCCCAATTTTACAGGATTATGAAGAACAAGTCAATTTTGAGACAATAAATTATTGAAAAATAAAAAAAGAAGTGGTAAATTATAGGATGGTCTTATTTAAATAAAAAGATGATAGCAAATTTACAGAAATATAAATTCAATGTTGTTGGTACCAGGGTACCCAAAGTACAGTAATTCATTTATTATATATACATATTTTATCACACCCTACCCAGTAAATTTGTCATTTCACTCTTCAGCTAGCTGTAATCTGGTTGTTATTGTCGAAAGTTGAAAACATATAAGTTGGGTACCTTACCGTTCTCTATTAAAAAACGTTCTCTTGGACATTTTCCAAAAAAAATATAACTTACAGTTCTTCTCTTGGGTAGTTGATCTATATTATTGATGCATTAGAATTACTTTAGAGTTTCAGTGTAAATTTAGAAAATCTACTTTCTGTTCGTCTTCAGAACGAGCATGTTACTTAATTACTAATTATTTTGTACGTTTTCCTAATAACCATGTTCTATGTTTACCTCTTGATATGTTGAATTATAGCCTATAATTATCCCAATCCTAGCATGGCTGTCGTACAATATGCAGTATTGGCTTTAAACTTCTCAAAAATTATGCGTTTGAAACATAAAAAATGTTATTTTAAATATTGTTAGTCAAAGATTCTATAACTTTACCGTTACTAAGGGAGGCCAAACAAAATGTTTTATAAAATAAATTAAATCTTTTATTGCCAAATGAACAAATTTTACAAAAAATAATAATGAAATAACTTCTTATAGGATAGATTAAGACGTACTTTTTAGGTAAGTTACTCTAATGAAATGAGTTAATAACATATGCATACAAATTAATGGCAATAATTACTCTCATGCAAGGGAAAAAATTTAGTTAGTGCATGTAAACCTGGAATGTGACATAAGGCGTACTTTTGTATAGATTAATACACTGGGATTTGATGATAGTGGTTTGTTAACGGTTAAATTTAGTTTCAGGATGATAATTTAAAAGTAGAATCACTAGATTGGTGTGTGTATTTCAATAATAAAGATCAACCTCCCTATTCGATTGTTTTATTATGTAACTTACTTGATTTTCTTCTTGAATGTATCGTCTTGAAATGAATTTCAAGTGTAGGCCTAAATTGTTTGAGTCCACGAAACTGGAGGATTGATCATCTGACTAGACCTACTTTCTTGTTTCTTGATAACTTTCTCGGGCTCAAACCCAGGTCAGACCAGAAATTTTTCTCAAGCCACTTCCCCGTGTTTCGGATGGACACGTTAAGCCGTCGGTCCCGGCTGCCTAAAAACAGTCGTGAAGTCATGTCAGAGGCCCTGAAATTGATCAGGAGCGACCTGAAAACTCTGACACCAGACCTGAGCCAGCCAGGTTACACGAATATTATTATTATTATTACTTTCTCGGGCTCTTAACTATACTTACACAATCTCTTAACACTATCATCTAATTATTATTATGGTTGTGGGTTAAGTGGAAGAGAGGGATCTTTTTCCTCAACTTTGCCCACATCACTTTATGTATTGTGCTAAGTGGAAAATAAAGGCATCTAAAGTAGTTGAGAGGTAACTGGAACAAGATAGTACCCCTCACCAACCGCATTAGATTCTAGACTTTGCTAATTTGTCAGGTTTATCATAAAATACGAATAAAATAAAAAAATTATTTATAAAATACGAATGAATTTTATTCATAATCAGCTGATTTGGCAACGTTGCATCAAGTCTCATCAAACTAATTTCGTGCGTTCTAATTATTTGTCAATAATAATGTAAAATCAGCTGAGAAATCAAATAAAACCAATTAGAAGTTCAGGACTTCTATGGTTATTGAGATAATGAGCAAAATAAGCTAAATAATCTACATTTTACAACTTTAAAAGAGATGAAAAGTAACTTAAATACTTTTATGGTTATTGAGATGATTAGCAAAATAAACTGAAAATCTACATTCTACAACTTTAAAGGGATAGAAATTGGATATTTGATAGTTGACCAGTATTTTAAATTGTAGGAAATGTAATTCTGAAGAAAAAATGTTTCGTACCGTAACCTTTTCGTCCAAAGCGCGCCCAAACCTCACAAATAAGGATTTAAAGAAGACAAAACATACAAAAAAGCAGTTATGAAAAGATTGCTGTTTTGTTTTTTTTCAAATCCTGATTTGTGATGATGCTTGGGTGCGTTTTAGACGAAAAAGTTACTGAACATCTTTTTCTTCAGAATTAAATTTCCTACAACATAAAATAATTTTAAATACTGGTCAACAATTAAATATCCTATTCTTGTATACTGGGCGCGCTTCCTGCGTTGATTCAGCTGCCCTATATCTTGTAAATTTGCAGTAAGCTTATAGGAAGTTTATTGGGCCATTTTTTATTAATTCATTCACTTATAATATTATTGGTCACCAATATCATCATCCACACTCGAGCTGT
This sequence comes from Sogatella furcifera, assembly GCA_017141385.1. NCBI lineage: Eukaryota > Metazoa > Arthropoda > Insecta > Hemiptera > Delphacidae > Sogatella > Sogatella furcifera. The sequence continues at coordinate 10,674,524 of CM029550.1, read as the reverse complement.
GAGCTGTAGATGAAATCCACTTTTTTCTACTTTCTAATTTTGAATTCTATGGTTAAACTAGTCGAGGTTGTAAAACACCTGAGTTTTTACAGCTGGAACTCAAACACAGTGTTTACTTGTGCGCACTTGAAACAGCCCTGACACTGATTAAATGCATTGTGATGTTTAATTCAAGTCTTGTATCATTTCAATTCTAATTTTTTATTGTATTGTTTTCATGAAATGTTTCTAGTACTAGTGTTGAAAAATTTGTAATAATTTTCTACAATCTGTTCACCCACTGGTATGTTTTTTTTAAATAAATGCTTAGCTCTAATATTTTGTTGTCTTTGCTTCTATCTTTCCTGTCTAGTTTTATTAGTGCAAGTTCAATTGAATTGCTTGGTATTGCATTGGTGGTGGAGAGTGCACGATTATACGGTTTCATAATTTTTCCAATCATTTTTGTCGTTGTGATTTTGGTCTGAAATATATGTTTATTTATTTATTTACATTGCTGTCTTACATTCATTTATAAAATACATCAATAAAAATCCACAAGAATAAAGGGTACATTAATAACACATTGAAAGTTACAGAAAAAAATCATTACATGAGTTACTGGTAACAAAATAATGTATAATACAGAAAAATAGGTGGGAGTGTCAATAGAAGGAGAAATGAATTTAAGCCCCACGAAAGCAAAGTTTGTGTGTGGGAATTTCCTGTTACAAAAATAATCAATTAAGAAGATAGCTAAGTTGGTTGAATAAATTGTTTGTTGATCAAAATTACTATAAGTATCAATTGAAACTAGGAAATCCATAGGCTAGGGTGATTCAAAAAAAGCGCTGGTTTTAATTCACCTCTCGAATTTAGATGTTCGTGTACCGTATACGAAAATTTGAAAATAAATACATCAACATGTCCATCTCACCTTCCTATTTAATATATGAAAAGGATATAATTCATGTGTCTTGTCCTGTGCTGGCACGCATTTACTTTGTCCATGGAGTTCAATTTTCCTCTTCCATTTCGTCGATAACCCCGTCGAATTAGCCACCAAGGTTGTGGGACTTGACGCCTTGTGACTTACATCTTTAGATTTATCTTAACTCAGAGATTAATGACTTGATGGAGAAAATTCGTCGGGTTATCGGCGAAATGGAAGTGGAGACTCTTGTTATGGAGTGAATTTTCATGGGCAGAGTTGATGTGTGCCTGTGCAAGTGCAGGAGAAAGGACACATGCATGATATGATTTTTCATACCTACATCAAATCGGAAAGTGAGATGAACATAAATATGTTGATGTATTTATTTTCATTTGAATGAACCTTTCAGAACCGCTTTCCCCAATGAGGCTTAAATAACACTTGCTTACCAGGTGCTTGAAATTTTACAATTTGTAATATTTTTATAATCTTATTGTAAGATCTCATTTCACACATCTCACAGACAATTAACTGTACGTTAATTATAAAAATTGCTGGTGACAAATTACTTAAGAGCCACTGAATTATAAACTTAATTATTTACGACTTGCGTTGAGCATAGTGCATGATTGTAATGCCGAGATCGTTTTGTAGAATAAGGATAGAGCCGTAGAATAACTGATTAAGTAGAAGCCTTTACCATAATATGTAAGTTGTTGTGGTGTGGTGCCTTTACCATGTAAGCTTATTCTACTCTACCACTTATTTTGAAGGACATGAGACAACGAGACTTATAAAAAAAAGAGGGACTTATAAAAGGAGATGCAACAATTATGATAATGGTTATGGTAGTCATTTCTCGCTTTACTGAATTCTACAAAAATTTAAACCCTGCTTATGACAGTAGTGTATAAAACATGATAATTGAAGAAATGACACCAATTCGGGTAAGAATTGGATTTGCTCAAGTAGTATGGTATTATAAGTTTGATGTGAACTTTTCAAAACTATTGCCCTTAAATAATTAATTTTCATAATTAAAACGCTTACGGTAGGTAACATATTTTTGGCTGCTAATAAGAGTATTAATAAATTATTTCTTATCAAACAATTAATAGCAGTGTACTAACTTACTCGACACTCAAAAATTATTTATTTGCGCACGCTGAGAAATTATTTGTCTGCGCACACTGAGAAAATAATTTTTAGCATATAGTAGGACTAGATTATAAATAATTTATTACTCCTGAGATGAACCATCACTTGTTCTTATTTGGTTACTCTATTCTCTCTGTCTGTACTGAAATTTATTCTTAGCGTGCGTGGATTTAACTTGAATTTCTATTATAATTTTAAAATGTTGAATATTGTTATATATATTTTATCCTTAAGAAATATGAAAACAGTAGAATCAAACCATTCAATAAATCTATTTTATGCTGCTGGTCTCATGAATTTTTTGAGGAAGCCACAGAGGAAGTATAAAGTTAAAGTATTCAACTTCAACCTATCATTTCTCTATGGTAGAAGAACGTTGAACCATTGAATATAAGTTTGGATACTTAATATCCATACTTAAATCCCAACATAGACTGAAAGTTTCATTCATTCCTTGAAGAAAACTGACAAAAATGATGAAACCTGCTCTTTGATGAAATATCATCCCACAGCTTCAGTATGATGTTACACTGGATTATTTGGAGTAGTGTGCATGTTGATATATTATAGCCTACTGATGTTGTAGGTTGGTCACTCGGTGAGAGCGGTTGCTGAGTGATCATGAGGTCGTCACGAACACTCTTAGGCCTGCTGTACACGGGGCAAGTAGTGACGGCCAGTCGAACAGCTGTAGCCAATCAACGCCTTTGTCTTGTCCTTGAGTTGAACAAAAGAGCTGTGATTTGCTACAGCTGTTCGACTAGCCTTCAGTACTTACCTCGAATACAGCAGGCTTCAGACTGCTCTTTCTTGAATGGATGGCCAGTATGTAATCAAATAAGGTGAGGTGGAACCTCCTCGTAGGGAGGAGTCTCTTCACCAATAGAAGCCATACAAATATAGTCTGGCCAAGCAAAGAAGAGCCTCTGGCAAGATGGGAAAATGACTCCAGCTCGGTGAAAATTAGTTCAAAAATTATTGATTTGGTCTCAAATTGTAGATCAGAATGTTTCCTGCAATTGAGACCAAATCAATAATTTTTGAACCAATATTGACCGAGCTGGAGTGATTTTCCCATCTTGCCAGAGGCTCTTCTTTGCTTGGCCGGACTATAATTTTTATACTGGTTAAAATTGTCCCTCCCCAATCGAACAAGGTACCGGTACCGTAGTGATAAAGTGATATCCGATGGTTGAGCTGTATAAAGAATAAACCTGCATTATAAAATTTACTTGTATCAATTTAAAAATAGTTTTGTTTAAAAAATTAACTGGGATTAATCCTCAAACCCCCTCTTTTTTGCCTCGTCCAAGTCAAAGTCCTGGTTCCGCGCCTGATTTCATCTTTGTAAGAACCTGTTGAAACTGAAACATGAACACCATATATGTTTTATAAACGTCTCATTCCACTTTTGACTGATGTGTGAACCTATTGGCTTGCTTATAATTATTTAGCTGAAATGATAAATTAGTATTTTTCTTATCTCTAAGGTATCTAATCTGAACTAATAGATAGTCCGAACCATCTATATCCATCATACCGTATTTCCTTCTTCATTTTCTGAATGGATACATAGGTAGGTACCGTGAGAATTAATCACGTTTTTTAATTGTTATATTGGTAGGAAAAATTATCTCATTTTTATCAGTAATTGCCAGTAAATAATAATTTATCTTGTCTTTAGATAAATAAAGTAGGCTAGCTTACGTTGTTTAAAATAAGAAATAGCATCAATAGTAAAAACGTTTAAAATTATAAAATGAGAATTTGGTATTCTGTATAATATTATGACTACCTGATGGCTTTTTATTCATTTTCTCGACTTGATAGTGTAATCTTGGAGAAAATATATTATATCAGTTTTTTGTTAATAATTGAAATCAAAGATTAGTAAGAAATAGAGATTACCGAGCAGCAGTCCATGAAGATTAATTAGAGATCTTTGCTATCATGACTGGATGCTTATTTTGTTACTCCCCTCAAATTGATAGGCCACTGTAATCTTGAGCCTTGAGTCTTTGTAACAGTTTTTATTGCTTCCCAAAACAGTAGTCTATATACCGTAGTACTTGTAGACTAGACTTGTTCGTCTCAACTTCTAAGTTCATAAGGTCAAAACACTTTTCCACTACATGGTACAGTATTTCTGTTCAGTGTTGATTTAATTATTCAAATTTGTAGCCTATACAGTGTTTGTACTAACCAAATTTAATATAGTATTGTAGGCTGAATTAAATTGATGTGTAGAATAATATAGTGAAGATATTAGTTATACCCTATTTTTCATTGTAGCCTGGATCTTTTGGTAGTTTTCAACGGATTTAAAATAGCAGTTGTATAAGTTACAGATGATACAATATTAATTGGGAAAGCGGTTTGTCCCAGTGGTAGAGAGCGTCTAATCGGTGAGATTAGATAAGCGACGTGCCTCTACCACCACTGTTGTAACGGTGACCGGTTCCTCTGAATTCAATTCATGAGCCTCAAAAATCGCTTCCCGGTGGTTCGGAACCCACCTAAAGCAGTAGGTCCATTCATCTCTCATCATCATCCTTCCCATTACCCACGCACAGGCCCAAGAACCCATGTGGGCATCACCCTCAAAAAAAAAAAAAAAATTGTATGCAAATGACATTCATTGTAGTCATAACATATCCTAATTTCTAATAAATACTGTGGTAATATAAGCTATTATAAGCAAACAATTTCTCAAATTTTGAAAGATTTAAACTCAATGTAAAAACAATTTATAATTAATAAAACACTACATTGAAACTTACACCTATATATATTTTACTCATCATGTATAATATTGAGTGTACATGAACTAACTCATAGAATATTGGGTATGAGCTTCATACAGGAATATCATTCAATATAATATTTGTTTATTTATTTATTCATTTTATAGAAACAAGTGAACTTATTGGTTAAAAACACAGACTACTGTCCAAAACGTCTTTATACCAAACTTTTTGTTTAATAAGTTCGAAACTAGGTATACTTGACACAAGCTTAATGTGTTTTCTATGAGATCTGATGTTTTAACATCAATAGCAAACATTTTGTAGCATGTTTTATGTTGAAATATGTTATGTCACCCAAGGTTTCCAATCCCAGTTAACCGTTATTTTTTGTATTTTAGAAGATGAATCCCAATAACAGAGGCTCGGGAATGAGGAATTCCACTCCATATGGCAGGCACCATATGTCTGGCAACTCGCACCAACATCCGCACCCGCATCCCCACCCTCACTCACGCTCAGGACACCAACCCCGGTGGCCTGTCAATCACGTATCATATGCCAAAGATTTTCAGCATTTTTCTCAGGGGTAAGTTCTCTTTTTCTCCTTTCACATCCTAGTCATGAGTATAATCAAGTTGAAATCAATAAATAAGAGAATTGTTTGAACAGAACACATCTAACTGTCTGAATAGTTGACTAAAAATTGAAAATATCAATACAACATAATTGATTTGAAAATTCAAGTACATCTTTAGTACGGTAACTAATCCATTCAATTTTACATCTTCCTTCAGAACTACTGTTAAGTGAATGAATATTGCATAGTGTTTTATCTTGTCTTATCTCTAAGTTTTATTTTCGAAATTTTGTTGTATGATTTGACAATAGAAATTTACTACTCGAAATTCTTTACACGGATCAAACCTGGTTGTGTTTGTTTTATATTACAATCTAAAATCATTCTTCAAAACCACTTTGATTTTATTCTGATCAAATGAGTTTGCGCATCGCATTAACCACCTGTTTTTTATTATTTTTCTAGTGATTGTGTTGTTGACAAAGATTCAGTATGGAAACAAGGACATGCTCATGGGCACGGCCCTGTGGGTAATCAGAGTCCGAGTCATTTCTCGCCGGAGTCACCTGAAATCAGGCAGGTCTCCCCTCCTCTTCATGTCAATATCCGGGGACAGGTAAGTTGGTTACAGTTAACTAACAATTTCAAACGATATTGTATCTTTTGAAAATTATCTACTGAAATGTCGGTGCCATCTCTACGACAACAATCTACTGGTTGAAAAACGTTGATTAAATGACTATATAGCATTAAATGAAGTGTTGATATTGTTTTTTTCAAAATTATTCAACAGATATCACTGAGGTGGATGTGCCATCTGATTGAAATCCATCTTTAAACTGTTAAAAAACGTTGACTAGCGTTTGGTGGCGAATTTTCTTTTCTTGATCTGAAACTTATGTTAACTATGAAATGTTTACATGTATTTTTTCAACATTGTTTCAGTATGAGACTTATTAACCAAGTAGCATTCAGGTTTATTTAACATAAATTTTTAGCTCATTTCCAACTTTTATTTGTAAATTGTAATTTTTTAAATCCCAGTTTGACTGTTTTATTACTTTTCATTTGAACTGGTTTACAACATTCAATTATCATTGTTCCACGTTGCCCATTACATGTAATTTGTTTTTCGGCAATACAATTATATGCAATCATTTATGTTCCATTTCCATTCGAATGTCGTCTTTTTTGTCAAGTTGTAGGAATAGTCTAATGTATACAAAAGCAATATGTACTTTATTGGAGATCTTTTAAACTCTTGACGAATTCACCATAACCATGTATCACATATAAATTATAATAGCATTAGTGGATAATTAAGTCGTATTATTTTGACATCATACACCAAGATTACATTCAACATTATGCAAACTCTGATAACTATATCTATATAGTGAAAATCTCATTAAGCCTACTTTTTTATTCAAGTGTCCATTTAACGTTACAGATCCTGTAATTTATACGAATGTTGTTTTCAAAATGAGAAATTATCTTTCCTGTAGGTTTCCGACAACGGTCTTGGCATGAGAGGCGGACCATTGCTCAGTTTGAGCCCAGGAGTTCTCGGTTCGAATCCAATGGATGGCGGCAGCCGGTCAGGATTAAATATGGATTTTTCACCACGTCGTAACGGAGGTCATTATTCCTTGAAAATTCCTATTTTCAATACGATGGAAAAAATATATTTTCAAATATCGTTTCTGTAATATAGACTACTGTAATTATATTTCTTTTCAACGCATGAAGGATTATACGATTACAATAATGATAAAAAAGGCTCATGCTCATGTCTAAAAATATTTTTTTAAATCTTACAATTTTTTTCTAATTAAGAGTTCAGATCTACTTATTGTTATTATTTTTCATACAATTATAAATGATATAGGATAGGATTTTCATGATAAGTGTAAGAGTAATTTATACTGATTATCCTTTTGAATTTCTGAATGATTAATTTTTCTGATGAGTCCAAAATGAAATTATAATTAATTTTTGATCATTGATTACGGTACTGTTACATTAATTTAATACATTGAAAATGTATGTTTTCATGTATAATAATTGTATTTTAGCCTAATTTGAAAGAAAATATTATTAAAGTTACCAACCTAGTGTTTCATTCAGAACGTTTGAATCAAGCCTACTTACTGCTTGGAAAATCTATTGTCTTTTCTTTGTAAAATCTATAAATATTCAGTGTAAATAATTGCTGGTAAATTGTTGTCCTAATTTATACTCTTGTTTTATTTTAGATCTAAGGATGAGTCCCATCCAGCTCCAACATTCTCCTCCTTACTTTCGCAATGGCGGTCAAGAAGATGGTCGCAAGGTAAGAACAACCACCAGACGTATCTTAGAGGAAATAAATGCTGTAAAGCTCTCACCGTTTCATCATCATTGTGTTGTCACCATAAATAGGCATTATGAGGGTCTTTGTAAGATTCCTAAAACTTATTAAACCTCTCCAATTGTTGTTTTTAACGTGATCATCTCTAGAAGAGCCTCTGGCAAGATGGAAAAATGACTCCAGCTTGGTCAATATTTGTTCAAGAATTATAAATGTGGTCTTATAGTAGATCAAATTGCTACCTACAATTTGAGATCAAATTGATATTTTTTGAACCAATATTGACCGAGCTTGAGTCATTCTCCCATCTTCTTTGCTTGGACAGACTATAGTTTATTCTGTTGACATTGATATTAATATTATTATTTATAACATTTTTTATCAAGTGATATTATTAATTCATTCATAACCACACTAGAAGACTCCATCAATACGGTAGTAGCCTACTAATTTGATCAAAGTTAATATTAGACCGGTGTTAATATTTCTATTAGCATATAAAATCTTATATTTGAGATGTCAAGATCACATTGTACGACATTGTAGCAAAGAAAATAATAATTTTAATAAGTGATGCTTACAAAATCATATTTTCATCTTTTTTATGATTTAATTTATGATATTTAACTTATAAATTTCATTTACTAAAAATTGAATTCAATATTTATTTCAGAGTGAAAGTCCGAGTAGAAAACGACGTCGATTGTCGCAAATTTTGGAAATGACTCCAACACCGCCTCCGCTCTCTCACCCCGCTCCTTGGGAACAACGCCATCCCAGGCCCCAGCGTCATCAGCCTTCAACTCGGTCCCGCGGCAGGTTAGAATCTTCACTTTCATCACATTAATTCTTATTATTTTCACATAACAGTAAAGCTTCTAAACAATCCGATAAAGTATTAATTTACAATTTGTAGATTAAATTGGTCCCTTTAATTAATTAGCCTTAAAGTAGCCCATCGTTTACAATGAACCGGAGAACCAGTTGAATTTCATTTGCATTGCGAGCGCGAACGGTATCGTACCGACACACGATAGCCTATAAATATTCAAATCAAATCAAATTTCATTTATTGTCAAAACATTGGTACAATGCATAACAAAGTCAAGATTAAATAAAAGCAATACAAGCAATAATTATACATGAATAAGACGCAGGTTACATTAATTATCCAACAATAATTCATTCCTGTTGTAAGGACATTTATCAATAAGGTAAATTTTAACATTTTTCTTGAAACATTCAAGATTGTCAATCTTTAGACTATTTGGCAAATTATTATACAGCCTAGTACCAAACTCATAAAAACTATTCAATGTATATGAATAATTACAATGATTTAATCTAAGTGAGGAAGCATTTCTAGTATGATGGGAATGAACAGAACTATTCACAGGGAAATAGGCTAAATTTTTCTTTACGTACAATAAACATTCAAGTGCATATATAGCATAAACTGTCAAAATGTTATACTTTCTAAAAAGAGGTTTACAATGGGTTTGATTGGATACGCCAGCAATTACCCTAACTGCTCGCTTCTGCAAAATGAAAACTTTCTTAACATGAGTATCACTACCCCACGCAAGAATACCATATGATAGATAACTGTGCACATGTGCAAAATATACCATAGTTAGAACAAAAGAGTTTACAATGAATTTTAGACGCTTTAGCAAAAATATACTTTTAGACAGCTTACCAAGCAACAAATTGATGTGGTTCACCCACTTAAGGTTACTCTGTACTACTACACCTAAGAATTTAGTATGATTATCAGCTGAATTAAAACCGAAGTCCAACATGTGAGTTTTATCTTTGTTGAGACAAAGAGAGTTCGCAGCTGTCCAGTCATCAATTGTTACATTCACAACTCCAAGAAAATCATTGAACATTTTGCTAGATTTCACCTGCACAGCCAGATCATCAGCAAACATGAATGGCTTCACAAAATCATTGCTTATAGCAGCAGGGAGATCATTAACATAAATTATAAAAAGTAGTGGCCCCAGAGTAGATCCTTGGGGGACACCTGATTTGACTTCAAAGAAGTTAGAATAGATATTATTGTAATATACAGTCTGATACCTGTCTTTTAAGTAAGAAGACATTAGACCAATTGCAGCGTTGTTGAAACCATTAACACTGCATAAGTCTGGAGGGTAGCCTACCTCTTGTTCGCATCCTGGATTAGCTATTGGAGATATAGAGGTTAATTTCCTTCTGAATTGTAAAGAAGAAATTTATCCTCAGAGGGATTTTGAAATACAAAATTCCAAGACATCAGGCGAAAGTTATAGACAATCAACAACTGAAATTTTCATTTCTCTAAAAAAATACCACTTTTTTGAAACATCATTACTCGGTCATTATTCAACTTAGAAGATTGAATTTGATATTTTTTATCTGTTAGAAATTTCATTAGCTGAAAATATTACCTACAATAATTTTTTCTGTCCGACGCTTCGTTTTTGCGTAAATCGCGAAAAACTATGAACAGTTCAGAAAATTCGTAGTTTCCAGGGCACTCTGTATTGAGCACAAGCTGAAGGTCAACTTTTTGAATTGTTGTCCAAGAATCAAGGAACATTGCACGAAAATGACGCAGCGTCCTGAATTTCTTTCCACGATCGGCCTTTTTTTATTTAATGATGACTACATAATGATTATGTGTGTGAAGAAGTATGTGAACTAAAATCAATACGGTTATTAAATTCCAAAACCGGTATTTCCCGTTGAGAAATTTATGATATTTTTAATATAATTCAATGAAATTGATTTTTTTAGCCTTATGTTCAACTTCCTTTCAAATTTTGCGCAACAATGTAATGGCCATCGCTCACTCTTAAAGTACGAATTGGCTGGTGCGAAACGTAACGACAGTTGGTCGTGGTCGATCAGCTGTAGCCAATCACAGCTCTTCTTATTAAATCCAAAGGACAATACAAAACAAGACAAGAGCTGTGATTGGCTACAGCTGATCGACCACGACTGACGGTCGTTACGTTACGCACCAGCCAAATCGTACCTTCAGCTGACCGATCACATGGTTGGAATGCCGGAAAGAAGCTGTCATTTTAGGTTAGGCTTCACATGCCTTCGGTCTCGAGTCTTTGTGTCATGCAATTGCAATTCACTCAGCGAAATGTTATCCATATCTTATTCTGTATCTTTCCCTGAAATACAGGATGCGAATCCTCATTATTATCCAATTTACGATATTTCTTACGTACTAATTCCAATTCCTGTCTACTTTTATTACAGCCCTCCAATAAGGCGATCTCGGTTCCGAGACTGTGGTCCGATTTGGGGACAAGAAAGTTTCTCTGTCAATCATCAACCTTTCCCACAGTCCGGCCCAACTCATCAGCCATCAGTTATGATGGATGTAACTCAGGTAAATATTAATTTTAATTCGTAATATTGATCGAATTGATTGCACAGGATCAACTTCATAAATGTCCGAATGTCAACTAAGTAATGAACCGGCATGTGACTTGTGCATCTGAATTAATAACTACTTATTTTTTTATCTAGTTCATTTAGCCTATTATGTTTTGAAGTGAATAAATATTAATAATTCAATATTTTCTTTAGTAAGTTTTTCAATAATCATATAGGTACAAAAATGAATAGGCTACACTTTTTCGTATCTTCCACAGCTGTGTGTTTTATTATTCTGATAAGGTTCGCCGTCAAAAAGTGTCTGTAGCTATTGTGAATAGATTTATATAACTCTGTTTATATGGATATACGGTGATATAAATTATAGTCGGCGCAATCTAAATTGACGAAAACCCCCTCCACCCGAGAAATAGTTGAATATACCCGAGAAATACTTGTTGCCACATTGTGTGAGATTGGAACATCTTCAAATTCGCGATTAAACTCCATATCTAGACGTAGAATTTTATCCTGGATTTGCCAGTAGTATTAAAAAAGTTCCTGGGTAGAAGGATTCAAAGGAAATTTGATTTTTTTTTGAAAAAATTAAAAAATCGCGAAAATATTACTTTCTTTTGTATACCACTTCTCTCACAATCATGGGTTGTAGTAAAAATAAATTTTTTATATCAAAATGACAAGGAGAATTCGAGCTTTCTAATGGGTTTTGAATTTTCTATATCCGACCATTAATTGTGTTTCAATTAATGAATATGTTTGCCAATGTCGAGTCTACTCGAACAGAAAACATGACATTTTCGATGATCTAGAAACTTTTTTGTTTGAGAAGATAAGTGGGTGGTGAAAGCGAGAAAGTTGTTCAAAAACAGTTGAAATTATTTTTCCAAATGTCGAAAATAGTCGGAAGATCGTAATTTGGCCTCTCAAGAGTTTCAAAGTAAGGAGAGCGGTATATGCATGAATCATTGTATGTTAAAGATTGGAGTTATTGAAGCTAATCGACTTGAATATTCAAGCTGCGAACAGCTGGTTTATCATTAAAGTAGTGAGTTTCACAACACCGCGTGATTTTTCCGAAGCTACGCTGTCACTTTTAACATTCAGTTGAATGTGTTTGCGTTAGGAGAAGTTTCAATTTCACGCAAAATGACAACGTAGCTATTTCTCGGGTGGAGGGGGTTTTCGTCAACTTAGATTGCGCCGACTATATACGTAATATGGATTGACGGTGGCTTGAAAGGGGAAATGATTTTGACTTTTTAAATGTTTGAGAAATACCATAGAGTAATTTAATGTATGTTACTTGAATGTTAATTCCAAAATGTTAATTCTTGGTTGGCTAGTTTTGTAGTTTCTGCTTTAATCAATTGAAGCACTTTTCAAAATTATTTTACGCTGGTTTTAGATCTACCTTTGGTTATAATATTTGTAGTGACATAATTTATATAGCTAGAGCCTTATCATCATCCGATAGGCCTATTTGAATTTACTCTCAAATTTCTAATTCTCAGTAATTCACACGTCAATTATAAGTTACTTTTTCATTCTTTACTTTATATAGATACTTATTTCTTAGTTGAGGTTGATAATTTATAATCAGATTATATTTTATAATAAAAGTTTCGGTATCATAGGCCGAATCAACCAAAGTTTCGGTACGAATCAACCGTGGAATTTTACAAAACGTACAAGAGTTTTAGACCGGGTGAAAGAAAGAAGGAAGATCAAAATCAAGAACCTTTTCGATTGACTCTCATTTAGGCCTACTTATTGGGTAGTAATTTAGAATTTCCACAACTCTATAAATCATCTCCTCTGAACCATCCACATACTAAACTTAAAATATATGTTATTTTTTCTGTGATTTAAATCGGTTGGGTCAACTTCTTCTGATTTCCACCTGTTTCTGGTCAAGATCTTCTCATTTGTATTTCTGTTGTTTGTGTTCTGTTGTATTACACCCTTTTCAACTTCCTAGTATCCCAATCAGATTGTTCTTCGTATCTCATATTGCAGCACTGAGTACAGTAGTTTCAGTTGTTTGCCCTGTAATGAGTTCCTCGATAATACCTCTTATCATATTTTGTCTGATTTTTCAAAATTATCAGCTCAATCATTCTATTATTCTGCTTTTTGTTGTGATTGGATTATTCTCCTTGTCATCAAGCTCATTTCTAATACTTCAATATTTTCTTTTGCAAAAAATTTAAGTTTGCTTTAAAATTTCTCTTATCCTCTATCCTTCTGCAATCTTTGTTTTGTTACTTTTCTTTCCTCAATTTCTTGTTTTTTCATTTATAATAAATCGTGTTATGCATATTCTTGTTTCTTTATTATTAAATCTGAATGTTCTATGCCTTTTAATAATGTTAGGTTAGTTATGTGAGGTTAGATGTTTCATTATGTTAGGTTAGATGTGAGATTGTTATAAACTTACTCTCGCCATTCTGTATGAAATACATGTCCATCTTTATCAACCAATTCAAACCGGTGTGAAAGTTAACAATGTGCATTATAGTTTGACTGTTAGATTCTTTGAATTGTTTTGGTTTGTTTGAGAAGGCAGGGCAATGATGTCAAACAGTTGTCATTATCTTGTCCTTTGAAACAACCCATTAAGTGTCGACGTTGCAATGTTCAGCAGCTGCCTTCTCGATTTCAGGTTCCTGTTTCTTTGCCTTTATCACTGTACTCAGCGCCCCATCTGACCGTGTGCCAAGGGGCTGCAGGCCCCACCCCGCCTCCTCACTTGTCGTCTGCCTGCCAGGTTCATACTATTTATCCTACGCAGTTCCAGACGTCGTGTCAGGTCAGTTGAAAATTGAATCTACGATGAAAATTTGAAAATTTAACGGGACATAAACCGTCTGGGAACTATTTGTGGTGTTCAGTGTATTTTACATTACATATTCCCAATTCTACTAGAATTCTGTAACTGAATAATACCACAAAGAACATATTGAAATTTCAACGGGACATAGACCGTCTGGGAACTATTTGTGATATTCAGTGTATTATACATTTCAGCCTGATTGATAATTCTACTAGTATTCTGTAACTATCAATGAAAAAACTAGGGATTTGAAGAGGTAGAGAGCGTCTAATCGGTGAGATTAGATAAGCGACGTGCCTCTACCACCACTGAAGTAACGGTGACCGGTTCCTCTGAATTCAATTCATGAGCCTCAAAAATCGCTTCCCGGTGGTTCGGAACCCACCTAAAGCAGTAGGTCCATTCATCTCTCATAATCATCCTTCCCATTACCCACGCACAGGCCCAAGAGCCCATGTGGGCATCACCCTCAAAAAATAAAAACAATCCAAAGATACCAGATTTCAACGGGGTTTTGGTGGGCATCAGTTGTCAAATTATTGATCTACTGAGTATGAAGAAGTAATAGGTAAAATAATTAGTTTAGACGAAAAAATTCAGTTCGATTGACTTAGTCCAGTACGCAGGGAATTTTGTAAGGCTAATTTCTGCAAAAGATGGTGTATGCGATTTTATTGTTTTAATAGCTTCATTAGGGTCTCAATAATGTGTATTCGTAAAGTACACACAAAATTTCCCCCCGCACAGCTTTTGACAGCCAGAAAACCATGCACTTTTTAGATTTTCGCATACAACTAAAAAACGGTCCACATATTTATAGGTACATTATCATAGTAAATTGTAGAGGACAAAATTCTGCATCGATTGAAAAAAAGAAAACAAAAATCGGTAGAATAGATAACGTTTTACATTCATTCAAAAAACACAATTTTTCCAAATTTTCTTCTGTAGCTCATAAAGTAACAGAGAAATGTATTACCCCTCTCCATAAAAGTTGTAGAGCATAAAAAATTGAGTTCGGAAAGTGCAAAAAAATTGATATTTGATCAATTTTTGGAACATTAACAATCACTTTTCCAAAAATAAAACAGGCTACAAGTGGTTTTTTCAACATCTTGATGTTATGTTAGACATTTAAAGTTCAAATAGAGTCTATCTTGTATTTCGTAGTCTACTTGGATCACTAACCATCAAAATAAATACTCCACTGCTCTAAATCCAAATTATTTTTCATACAAAGGACATTCAAGGATAATAGAATAAGGACACCCCTAACTTTTGTAAGAGTGAACGGATCCTGATAAACTATAGCTCATTGTTTTCAGCTTGAAAAGACAGTTCTATTCCGTATATCATATGTTGAATTTGGTCAAAATTGAAGAACTCCATCAACTAGAGTACTTTGAGCCAATTCCTATAAACCGAGAAAAAGGCGACTTTTTGTGTTCAAATGCGTCTACCTTGGAAGCCATTGATGGGAAAAAGTCGCATTTGGGCTCAAATTGTAGAAAATTAACTCGTCTATCGTTTGGTATGAAGAAATTATTAGAGTTCTTCAATTTTGACCAAATTCAACATATGATATACGGAATAGAACTGTCTTTTCAAGCTGAAAACAATGAGCTATAGTTTATCAGGATCCGTTCACTCTTACAAAAGTTAGGGTGTCCTTATTCTATTATCCTTGAATGTCCTTTGTATGAGAAATAATTTGGATTTAGAGCAGTGGAGTATTTATTTTGATGGTTAGTGATCCAAGTAGACTACGAAATACAAGATAGACTCTATTTGAACTTTAAATGTCTAACATAACATCAAGATGTTGAAAAAAAACACTTTTAGCCTGTTTTATTTTTGGAAAAGTGATTGTTAATGTTCCAAAAATTGATCAAATATCAATTTTTTTGCACTTTCCGAACTCAATTTTTTATGCTCTACAACTTTTATGGAGAGGGGTAATACATTTCTCTGTTACTTTATGAGCTACAGAAGAATTTGAACAATTTTTGGAAAAATCTATTCGACCGATTTTTGTTTTCTTTTTTCAATCGACGCAGAATTTTGTCCTCTACAATTTACTATGATAATGTACCTATAAATATGTGGACCGTTTTTTAGTTATATGCGAAAAACTAAAAACGTGCATGGCTTTCTGGCTGTCTAAAGTTGTGCGGGGGGAAATTTTGTGTGCACTTTTCGAATACACATTATTGGGACCCTAATGAAGCTATTAAAACAATAAAATCGCATACACCACCTTTTGCAGAAAAAAATCCCTGCGTACTGGACTAACTTGGGAAGTGTAGACAACGAAATAAAGAGTAATAGATCTGCAAAAAGAGTATAGAGTTTTGGAATAAGGAGTCCGAATAAATTTTATTGTGGTTCTTCAAAAGCAAAAAACATACTTGAACTTAACGTTAAGCTAAAAATACAAGAAACCAACACCCTGCAAGGAAAATCCTGGTCGCAGGTGAGAGTTGCTAACATGATTCAATACAAGCCATCAAATTATTTATTTATTCATTTATTATCTAGTAACAACATATACTTAATGGGAGGTTACCAATTTTTCATATAAGTCCAAATATTTAGGTTATGCCTCTTAAGTTCATTCCTTGACTTCAACAAATTTTCACTCACAAGGAAAAACAAAACAAATTTTGAATTTTTTAAAGGTTTATGATACTCGTAATTTTGAAACAAGAATTATGTGAGAATTGTATTAGCAAGCTATGAAAAACCACTTGATATACATTTTTATATTACTCCTTATAAAAATAATTTCTATTCTGTAAGAATATGTGTTTTTGCAATCCAAGCTAGACCTACCGTAAAAGGATTTATCAATCTACCCACTTATTGTAGATCATTTTCGATAATTTTCTTCATTAAACTAATTATTTCGGAGTATAGTCTGTACAAGCAAAGAAAACCCACTGGCAATATGAGAAAATGACTCCAGCTCGGTCAATATTGGTTCAAAAATTATTGATTTAGTCTCAATTGTGGGAAACGTTCTGATTTACAATTTGAGACCAAACTTATAATTTTTGAACAAATATTGACCGAGCTGGAGTCATTTTCTCATCTTGCCAGAGGGTGTTCTTTGCTTGGACAGATTATAGCTCAAGTTTACAAATTGATAAGTTACATGTATGAGTGATATGAATGCATATTCTAGTTTTTACTTTTCAAATAATTTGTGATGCTGTCAGAAGCTAACATAATCTATTAAATATATTCTTTATATGTTGAGCTGATTTATTATTCAATGAAATGAATACGATTTTAAATTATATTTGATACAGATTATATCTGGTATAGTGGTACAAGATAAAAATCAACTTTTGTGTGGGAAAGTGGAACTCTAACAAATCGATTCAGCTCAATTGTCTCAATGACATAATAGGTGCTGTGTACGAATACGATATTTCGAGTGTATTAATTTCACTGAGGTGCGTGCCATACTTATAGGGGTTCCCCATCCCTAACTGGCTGGCCAAACATTATTAGTTTGGCTTCAGCTCATTCAAATGTTGCTTTTTTGAAATGGAAAATTCATTTTCTAATGTAATTTTCTCTACATTCATAATGCCCCGTTTACACCGGAATGTTAATAACTTTTTTGAATAGCGTATTATTATATAGACTTATATATAATACAACTTATTATATAAAATTTATTAACAAATGTTGATAACATTCCGGTGTAAACGCGGCTTAAGAAGAATTCGTTAATTGTGCTAGAAAATTCAGCTACATTTAATCAATATAGTTTGCAATGAACTTTTGATTCAACAATAAACTTGATTTTATGCAATATTATTGAATTGTTCATGAAACAGAGATCATAAGCTAATACTTAAAAAAAAAATCAAATTTTTTGATTCGAAGATGATAGATTGCAGTTCATTGTGAAAAATGCACTCAAAATGCATGGGTGCTTTTCACCTCATCAATCACCTTCGCACTCAATATCCATTGCCCACGCACAAGCTAAAATGCTTATGTGGGCATCATCCGTAATAAATTTTTTTTTGGTGTATTTATAACGTTAATGTTGCAGTCAATGTAGATGCCAGTAATTAGTCGATGGTCATCATGGACGAAACAGCTGTAATAAACAAACACATCAGAATGAATGGAAGTGACCATATCGTAAGGGTATTTTCACTTCAGTTCATTTCAGAAGTAACATCCATGTCTACCTCGGCTGAATTAGTGACATCATTATCGACTTTAACTTTACTAAGAAACGCAGAGAGTGAAAAAACTCCCGCGAGTGAAATCACCCGCATCCAAAGACCTTGCCATTTCGTCAAATGTATTATGAAAATATAAATAAATTTTCATTTATAAGCAGCTGAATTGGCCACGTTGCATCAACTCTCATTGGACTATTTTCATGCGTTTTACTCTAATAGCATCACCTCGCCTGTAATTGAATTGCTTGGATTATCATCTACTGAAATATCATCTTTATAAAAGCACAGTCTAGGCCTACTGTGTATAAGCACAGAGATGTGGTATTATAGTCTGTCCAAGCAAAGAAGGCATTCTGGCAAGAGGGGAAAATGACTCCAGCTCGGTCAATATTTGTTCAAAAATTATAAATTTGGTCTCAAATTGTGAATCAAGAATGTTTTCTACAATTTGAGACCAAATTTATCATTTTAGAACCAGTATTGATCGAGCTGGAGTCATTTTACCATCTTGCCAGAATGTTTTCTTTGCTTGGAGAGATAATAGCACGTTTTAATCAGTAGTCCCTTTCAAGAATATAGTATTTCAAAGATCAGTTTGTTATGTTAAATAAATTATGTTGAAAATAATTGTTGGTGTTTCAGGTACCGCAATTCGGCAACTGCTTGTCGCATCATCATCCGCATCATCCTCACCCTCATCCGCACCATCACCATACATCCGGTTTCGCCGGCTTCAACACGCCGCCCCTGACCGCTGTTCCGCCTCCGCCGCCGCCTCCACCGCCCCCGCCCTTCACCGCGCACCTAGCGCCGCCCCCAGAGCCCCTGGAACTGGTCGACCCGCACCACCATCACCATCCACCACCCCCCTTCCACCACTCGCCGCCATCGCTTGTGCAGGTAGCCTCACCGCCTTCCATCTTCATTTCAGAGGTTAGTAAGATTCTAGGACTATTATACGCATACCTAGGTATATAAATTATGATATCAACCTCTGTATATGGTAGTCTAGATAAAGCTTATACGATGGCCAAGATAAGTAAAGAACTCTACACGGCGGCTTAGTGATACAAAAGTCGAAAATTGATACACAATCATACTGGAAGGAAGCTCATAGACAAATAATATTTGAAACTTAGTGTTAGCTTATTTGACAATGCCGAAAACCAGGGAAAAATAACTATTGGCTCTATGAAACTTCATTTTATATAAAAAAAATATTTCAATTGAAAAAAATACATCAACTTAATTTGAATTCTCTCAAAATGTTCAATAATTGAGAAATACAGGTAGAATCAGCTTATTTCCATTATGAGCATTGCAAATCTCTCGTATCAAGGAGATTCCTGTATCAATTTTGGAATCTGTATCACTACTGCGTATCAGAAATCAGCCGTGTAAAGATGACTGAAGACTTATACTGTATAATATGTTAGGTTGAACTCACACTGGTACGACCAAGAACACATCCAGATCTTCAACTTTGATAGCTTACAGTTCTGGTTTGGTTATGGTCTGACTAGCGTGCGTTGCTTCATACGACTCTCTGGCTGTTGTTATTGTTAATTATTGTTATTTTTATTATTCACGACATTATCCAGATACATATAATTATTCACGGGTGTGCTTTAATAACTTCTATTTGATGTGTAGAGAAGGATTTATTACTTCATACTATTATTTATGAGGTCCTTGTAAAATCCGTCTTACTTTCTCATTATCAAAAAATTATAAATTATTATAACACTCACTTGAGAAATGACGTGAGAACTTGATGATTCTTTTACTACGAAGATAAATAGATTATTAGAAAAATTGACATTTAAATATTTCTTCTGTCCACATTCAAATGATGTTCTTTGATAGTAGTACTTGAAGAATGTGGAAAAATGAATTACATCCTTTAATTATGGGGAATAAGACTTGGAAGTTCTTTCTATCACTCAACCTTGTTTACTTCAACATGCAGTAAAATAATTACGAAAAGTATAACTAGTGATATCAAACTTATTGTGGTTATTAACAAACAAAACGTTCAGCTGAAATAGCAAAACACCAATTACCTGCAAGAAAAATCCTGAGCGCAGGTGAGAGTTGCTACGAACTTACAAGAGAAATAGAAATTAAATATCTATAAAAATGAAAATAGTAAACGTAAATAAAGGGGGATGGTAATCATACTATTGAAAAAGGAAGATCAAAATTACTCAAAAAGTTGGAAAAAAATGACTCAAAAAATTATCCTCAATTATTCTACTGGTTATTATCCATTCAATAGTTCTTCTTCTAAACAGTGTATCAAATTTTTCATCAATATGCTCAGTAAAGTAATCTGGAATGTTATTAATGAATTTATTTGGTGGGTAAAAATAATTTCTATTATTCTTGATAAAAATGATGAGGTTTTTTCCATAAAATTATTTTTGACGGATTAAATAGGACAAGTTATTTCTGCTAATGAAAATATTGACCAAAGTACTAAATAGCAGGTGAGATTCGTTGAATGAAACTGTTCGAAAAAATCAAACCAATCGTGAAATAAATAGATTATAGGCGTCTGTAATCTATTGTCATTTCTCGTCATTATTCTCTCATTACTCACGCACAAGCCTAAGAGCTCATTTGGCATTGACGCTCAGGAAAATTGAATTTAAATATGAAATAAACATCTTGCACGGCTCTAGCTTGGTGGGATATAGCTTGTGGTAGTGTTATGGTCGTAGAGGTGTTCAGCCTCGTTTAGCAGTTGATGACTGAAATGCGCAGGTGATTGTGCAGGTGCGCAGCAGTCAGATGGATGTTTTGGGAGGCCGCGGGGTAGGGGGGCGGCAAGGGCAGGTCAACCGCCACCGCAACGCTCCGCCTCCGCCGCCACGCCGCCCGCCATGGGGCCCCACGCGCACGCCGCTTCCGCCAAATCCGCCACCGCCGCCACCCTATCCCAACTGGCTCAGGCTGCTGTAAGTAGTCTCCTCATTTACTCAACGATTCTAATTAATAGATATAGATATTCACTTGATTTTTCAAGAATATATTTTTTTACCGCATTCAGATAGTATTTACTACAATTTATCAAAATTCTGGAGATAAATAGTGAGGGCAATGTCTGTTTTTATCTCACAAATTATTTTGATTCGACTCTTTATATGATTCAATGAATAAATGAAATAAGAACTATTTGGTTGACACAATCACATGGATGAATTCGGCCCTCCGTCTTCCGATGGAGACAATAAGCCTTCTGTCCCGACTGTCTTGAAAAGTTGTAGTCATCTCTCATCATCTTCATCAGTCATCACCCCTCTCAATGCCCATGCACAAGCCTTAGAGCTCATGTGGGTATCACCACAGAGAAGCTTCTGGTGATACCCACATGAGCTCTAAGGTGGGTGAGCTCTAAGGTGAGCTCTTGTGCGTGGACATTCAGAGGGGTGATTATAATGATGAGAAAAAACCTTCAGAAAAAATTAGTTTTTTAGCAAATTGTATGCAGAAATAAATCAAACACTGATAATAACCTATTCAAATTCCACTTATTGAAATTACAAACTGTATCAGTGTTCTATTTTATCGTGGAGTTTCACAACATCAATCTGTACATATGTATACAAGTACTTTAAGCATAATTAGCTATCATATCATTATGAGAATGCTTATTTAATCCATATATGAGATAAGAATGCTGTGAGATGAGAAAGTTGAGTTTGCATGAAGTCTGTTCACAGACGAGTGATCCAAATTCAATTGTCAATCTCATTATTGCAGAGCAATGTTCTCAAATCCACCGCTCTCACCCTACAGCCAAGCTGAACTCAGCAGTCCGGATTCAACAGAAACTGAAAACTATGAAGCGTTGCTCAACCTAGCTGAGCGACTCGGAGAGGCCAAGCCTCGTGGACTAAATCGTCTTGAAATTGAACAGCTACCATCTTTCAAGTAAGTAATTATTGAGGAGACAAATTATTGTCAATTTTGCTTTTGATTTCTATTAAATAATGTAGAGTAATTGCAGAAAAACACCAATCAGTGACTAATATCATAGTTGTTCAACTATCTTTCTCTATTGTAATATTTTCGCATTGGTTGCATCAAGTAAGTAATTTATAAGAATTATTGTCAATTTTGCTCTTTTGAGTAACATGAATAATTAATGTAGAGTATGTATGCCACTGACTCAACAGTCCATGAAGGGTTTAGGCCTACCAGCTGGTTGCCAATAACAAATTCACTCCACTATACAGCAGAGGCGAATAATCATCAATCAGGATAGTGGTAAAGTGTGGTTAGCACGTTGATACACTCTCAGCCATAAGCTAGCTTCCGCAACCAAGTGACGGCGCATAACACCTTTGAATGACATTCAGTTAAGCAGTTGGAGTGTAATGCAACAATTAATATTCCTTCAGAGACGGGAACCGATTGAATATACAGGGTGTTTCAGGAAGGAATGTGCAATACTTCTCAGGCTGATTCCTTACACCAAGTAGACAAAAAACTTCAATGGGACCAACCCCCAAAAACGCTTTGTTACCGAGATAACAATGGCGGAAAATTGAGATTTTTCAAAATATATTAATTTTTCTAATTTTTTAGAGGCTTTAGTGAGGTTCTAAAATAATAAATTCCTATGTAAAATTAGCTGAGGAATTCAATGAAACCAGTCTGAAGTCTGTAACTTCAACGGTTATTGAAATAATTGAAAAAATATGCTTAAAAAACGACATTTTTCAATAATAAGGGTTACAACTGGATAAGGAATCATAAATTTGTATTTTTTATCAATGGAACTTGAAGAGAGTCGGATTCTTAAAAAAAAGTTGAATGGCAGCGATTGTGTAAATCTTACCCGAATCACAGAAATAGCGATCAAAAATCGCAAAATCGCTACTAAATACAAATTTATCACGTGTGCTATGTTTTGTCGAATTTTGCGATTTTTGATCGCTATTTCTGAGATTTGGGTAAGATTTACACAATCGCTGCCATTTAACTTTTTCTTTAGAATCCGACTCTCTTCACCTTCCATTAATAAAAAATACAATTTTATGATTCCTTATCCAGTTATAACCAGTATTGTTTAAAAATGGCGTTTTCTAGCATATTTTTCCATTATCTCAATAACCGTTAGAGTTACAAACTTGGAACTGGTTTCATTGAATTCCTCAGCTAATTTTACATAGGAATTTATTATTTTAGAACCTCACTAAAGCCTCTAAAAAATTAGAAAAATTAATATATTTTGAAAAATCTCAATTTTCCGCCATTGTTATCTTGGTAACAAAGCGTTTTTGGGGGTTGGTCCCATGGAACTTTTTTGTCTACTTGGTGTAAGGAATCAGCCTGATAAGTATTGCATATTCCTCCTGAAACACCCTGTATTTACTAACGATAAGCCAATATCCCAAAGGAGGGTAATTAATGTAGAGTACTTGCAGGAAATTAACAATATGTGGCTAATATGTTTGCAACGAATGAGATGATGCAACATCAGCTTTTGGGAAGTTACAAAAAATATTTATTGGTATTTCAATGGAAGATATTTATAGTGTGTTCGAGCAAAGAAGACATTCTGTCAAGATGGGAAAATGACTCCAGATCGGTCAATATTTGTTCAAAAATCATAAATTTGTTCTCAAATTGTAGAAAATATTCTGCTCTACAATTTGAGATCAAATTTATAATTTTTGAACCAGTCTCGACCTAGTCATTCTCGCATCTTGCCAGGAAGTCTTCTTTGCTCGACCAGACTATTCTACAAAGAGAAATGGTAGAATTTGAATTTTGTGAAGTTGCTAAGGTATTGAAAGTAAAGCATTTTTTCAATAATATCTAGTAGAGCAGTTTCAAGAAGAATGGATAACCTCAACAACTATGAAAATTAACTTGAGGTGCGATTCCCAAGCGGGAGCTCGAGCTGCCCGGCACCAAATTCGCTGCTAGAGCTGCCCAGCTCTAGCCATCACAACTCTACTCACATAACTATATTATAGATGTTTATTCTGTTATCAGGGCTAATAATGTAAACTAAATCAATAAATAGCGACATCCACTCATTTCAGCAATTTTCAGGTGGATTTCACTATTTATTGATCTAGTATATTAGTATCCCTAATAACAGAGTGAACTTCTACTATAATATAGTTATGTGAATAGAGTTGTGATGGCTAGAGCAGCTCTAGCAGCGAATTTAGAGCCGGCCGGTTGGGAATGGTACCTTAATTAATTTGATGTTCCATTCTGTAGTAAGCAAAGTGCCCAAAAGCCATAAAATCCTTGACATGAAAATGTTTAATAAGTTACCAGCTTCCTTTAAAAGTATTGACTGTCTGAAAAATTTTAAACTTACATTAACTAATTGTTTGATAAGCTTTCCTTTGTATTCCTTGAATGAGTGAGTATTCTGACTGTGATATAAATCAGGTATTTAAATTTTGAATTTTTATAGCTTGTTACTTTTCTTACTGACTATGTCTTAATGGATTTGTATGTTTTTGGACAATAATTTCTATTCTTTTCTATTCTATTCAAATTTGTTAATGTAACGTTTCAACCGCACCTCAAAGTAGACATTTTGTTGAGGTGGAAACTTTGCTAGTAGGTGTACATAGAAATTTATTTTTAGCTCATGTTTGATTTGTAATTTCTTTCGAATTTAGATTTTTCAGGTATCTCAGATTTGAATCAACTATAATGTTTGATCCTTTTCTTTTAGATTCAACGCAGAAACCCATCAAGGAGATCAGACATCTTGCGTTGTTTGTATGTGCGACTTCGAATCTAGGCAATTACTGCGTGGACTTCCCTGTTCACACGAATTCCACGCAAAATGCGTAGACAAATGGCTCAAGGTATTTATTTTGGTGTTAGCAACTACGAGTATACTTTTATAGACGTAAATTACATTTTATTCCCCATTTTATAAGTACCACGCTATTATAGAAGTTACATCTATTCAAGTATAATTATTCTATACTATCATATATTCCCATTGATATTTTTATATTCTGTAACGAATAGAATAAGTTGTTCAAGATGAATAATTTTAGAAGATTAATTTAGTTTTTTCATGTGAATAGTGAATTGTATCAACTTTATCATATCATTGGTACCAGTTGAATACAAACGTTTAACCATAGAGGAAGAATAAAAGTATAGGGCTATGGTTTATGGCCTAGGAACAAGGCGTCGTTGGGCCGATCACCCACACGCTGGATTAAAGCTGATTCAAAGTAATATAAATAGCCTTGGATGGGACAGGATTTTAAGTACCCCGACGCTGCAAGGCATACCGGGGCAGAGATGAAGAAGAAGAAGAAGAAGAAGGCTATGGTTTAACGGTCTGAGCTGTCAGTAAGTTCGTGCTTTTATCAACTTTTAATTACTACTTCTTTATGGAACTAGTTTTCTCTTGAATAAATATTGTTTGTTGTTATTTTTCAGTCGAATCGTACATGTCCTATTTGCAGAGGAGATGCTTCTGGATACTTTACTTCGTCTGATTGAATCAATTCCAATTTCCGTTCAGCTGCACATTGATATTGATCTTCTTATGCAGAGCATTGAGATGCTCATGAAAGCAAATTCAACTTATTGAACCATTGTACTGTATTGCTTACATTGCTTTTAACGATATCGATGCTCTTATTGTTATTTGAAGCTCCTATTGTATCAATCGTTATTTTTAAAATAGTCCTTGAATGGACTCCAAACTATGTTTTGAATACTCATTGTAAAATTTTATTAATTTAAGCTTTAGTCTGTCCTAGCAAAGAAAGCTTTCTGGCAAGATTGGAAAATGACTCCATCTCTGTCAATATTGGTTTAAACATTTTAAATTTGGTCAAATTGTAGCAAAAGAGCATTCTGCTCTTCAGTTTGAGACCAAATTTATAAATTTTGAATCAAGATTGACCGAGGTGGAGTCACTTTCCCATCTAGCCAGAATGTGTTCTTTGCTTGGACACTCTATAATAATACGTAAATAAGCTTCATAAAAGTTATTGCCAAAAAACACGATGTATCTACGTATTTAAACGTATTTTATGAAAATTAGGTGACGTGTGTGAAATGTGTATTTGTATAAATCCTGTTGAATGATTCGTCCTTCGATTTTTCATTACAAAAATAGGTGAAAATCCAGTTTGTGAGCGTTTGAAAGTGAATTTTTAATCAGTGGACATTAATATTAAGTCAAAATTTTGAATCCTTGATATAAAATGCTGTCGGCTGAATGGAAATTTATCTTTTTAGTTGATTGAATTTTGTGGTTCTGCTGGTCGGAATTAAAAAAATTGAGTCTCATCATGTAAATTTTTAATATTTTAAAATAAAAATCTGATTTCAATTTTAAAAGAGCTGTCCAAACTTTCACAAATTGCATTTTCAACTTGAATATGTTGAAAAATTAGATCCTTGTTGGGATTAAGAGAATTATCTTGGTTTCTATTTTTTCTGGGATTTATTAATTGTGCCTTTACACTTATTCTCAATGAAGTATCAAGCTGAAGTATAGTATTTTTTACATTCTGTCTGATACTTCTTATGTGGGTGGGTTGTGTGAGCTAAAGCAATATTATCTCTATATATTTCTCCTTGTATTGATAACACTAATATTCTTGAGCATGCTTCTGCATTGTAACTTGCAATATAATATCTATCCGTATTTCTATTCATCTTACAAACTATTTTTACTGTCTCTCTAGTTGTGCAGCCAAATCTAGATCTAACTTTCTTATAATTGTTATCACAAATGTTTCAACGGGTTCTGTATGAATGGGTCACAAATAATGGTTATTCTAAGCCTATATCTGCCTCCATTAATCTGCAATAAAATAAAGACTTGGTAGAATCATAAATCACACTATCAATCCAGGTAGTTCATTTTTCTTCCTGAAAAGTCTTTGTAATTTGTTTCTATATAAAGAGCTATATCATTTGATTTGAATAGTGTTGACTCCATCAACTTTCAAGATTTGATTTTGTATCAAATTGAATGACTAAATCATAATAATCATAACTTTCAGTATTTTTTTAAAGATTTCCAATTCCATACAATTTTTTATAAGGTTGAATCGATTTTGATTTAAACTAGAGTTGATCCCATTCCCTTGAGTTGTGTAATAAGTAATCAGCTAGATCTTATTATATTATAGTCTTTGAATTCCTTATTGAAAGCATTCCACCTCCTCCACTTCATAGAACGTAGTTCATTTTCAACTTTATCACTCGGACATTACAGATTCAGATCATTACGTTAGCAGTACAGTATTCACGTGAATCACGTATACATCACGTATATTCCCTTTTATCGTTATAGTGGAAATTATTCAGAAGATGTCACTAGTGCCTAAAAAGTGAAATTTAACCAACATTAATCAATAATTTTTCCAACTAGTAATCAATGTGATAGCGTATAGTTTCAAACCCCTTTTCGAATATCTGTATTGGAAGAAATTCCTCTCGTTGATCTCATTTGAATTTCAATAACATTCTTATTTATTCCTGTTCTCAGAGTTCTGTAAAGTTACCAATAGTTTGAATAATAATGAGTGCCATTAATGCAGAACTATTGTCATGTTCACAACTTGATTTATTGAAAAACACAATCGGTATTGTAATAAAAATTTATAATTTCCAAACATCAAAATACTGTACCCGAATTGTAACTTGCCGGTTAACTCAACTAATCACAAATCTGATTTAAAATCCTTATTCTGAAAATTCGAATTCTATTAATCTAATATTGTGTAAATAGTGCTGTATCAGTTCAATTTTCTCATCCTACCAATCACATTTTTCAAGTGTTCAACCTTATGTTCTGTTGTTTTGTTCTGTTTCTTGTTTAGGTTCAGTTTGTTCTGTTTTGAGTGAAATTTGTTGTGGGCTAACTGCAATAGTTAGATAATGTTTTGAAATGGTTTTATAGCGTGTTACAATTTTTTGCTCTAATATGTGATTTTCATTGTTCAGTGTAGTGTGTTGTCTACTATAATCATGCTAAAATATTAATTTAGCTTTAGCTTAGTTACGCTTGGATTTTTTATATTAAATAATTTCTTAAATAAAATCTTGGATTCAATAGAAATTGAAATGTGAGAGTATGCTGAGCGCAATTAATAATAAAATCAGAACTACTGTACCTCCAACTAAAGCCTGCTTTTTCATTCCTTTATATTGTTTTGCATTATTGAATTAATGAATAGTCCTTGGTATTGGTGAATTTCTTTAATTGCTGGTACCGTACGGTAATTTTTCTTGATTTCCAATCTCCAAGTTATCGTCGAAAATTTCTACCTATTCAATATTTCTAAAATTCTATTGAAACAAGTATTATAATTTACTAGAGTACTTTCTCAATACATTCCCCGGAGAAGATAGATAGGCTCAGCATATTTTTTTCAATACTAAAAACATTTCCTCAAAGATAGGCAGTGTAATAAATGTATGTACAGTTATTATAATATGGTTCATTATTTCATACTCGTGTAATCTAATTTTAAGTATTTCTAATTTTAGGATATGTTTTGTAGTACGTTGCATAGAAATATTTGTAAGTTGAAGTTATTGTTATTAATTCCATTCACAGGAAAATTAGAAACGTTTTAGTAATGCTACCTCATATCAATCAGTTTATTGGTATTTTTTTATCATTGTTTTGGAAAACCATTGGTTTTTCAATCATGGCCAACAGCTCTGTTCAGCTTTAATAAATTATGATACATACAATTCAATTTCGATTTCTTTAATAGTAGAAAAGTTTTTTTTTAAATTGAATGCATGTTGAAGGGTATTGGGATGCTGCTCTTTCCAAATTATGCACGTTTACTTGATCCGTGGTTCTCAATTCACTTGAACACACATAGTGTAAAACTCAACTAATACTTTACATAAGTTTTAAACTGATATGAATTTCAACTCTTCATTTTTAATTCATGCGCCCATTGTTCAGTGAGTGTGCTCTTCCAACGCATTTATTTTACTTTGCTTGTTGAAATTATTATTGAATAATACTGAACCATGATACGTGTTTAAAAATTTTCATTTTGCAAAATAATTATTTTTGGAACTGCGACGATAAGGCCTATTATATTTCTTGCAGTTAATATGAAGCAATAATTAGACATTCGATAAAAGATTCCTATGAAAATGCACCACTGATTCATAATTGTTTATAGATATAAGATTTGAATATTGATGTATGAAAACAGATAGATTTACTACCCATAGATAGTGAATAACTTTGATTGGCTCGTATACAACATAGAAGTCACGATGTCCGTGATTTTTTACACGGTCGTATTAGATTGTAATTTAGCAGTTTTAAATTTGCAGAAAAAACATTAATCAAGCATCTTGAGTGTTGAGTACAATATTGTTTCTAAAGCCAGGACTTTCTATTTTATGTATTAATTTATAAAATTTCTCACAATCTGAGTTATTGTTTAACTGGAAGTTTGCGAATCACAATACATAATTTTGAGGAATTTATGATTTTTCTCACTTAACTTCTAAACATATTAATAAAACATGTCACCAAAAATTTCACTAGGAATAAATTGCAAAGGTTTGCAATTTATGAGGATTTTTGAGAACTTTTCCAACATGCAATACAACTAGACATTTAATTGTATGAATTGTTTGATTACCTATTATTTAAAAAAAACCTGATTTATACCAGAGATGAGAAAAGTTTGAGCTGACACTTGAAAATAATGATTTTGTTTCTTAATATTTATTTGTTGAAATAACGAATAGCACACAAATTAGTATCGTATCAGAAAATAATCATAATAGTATTGTCTCATTCTAGGGAATTATTTGAGTCAATTGATGAGATAAATATCAATAATACTTGAAAAGAAATTATCATCCAATTACTGAAATACCAACTCCAATTCCGTTGTCAATATGACCAGTGCCTAATCGAAACATCAGAATGTTCGAATCCACATTCACATACATCTAGTCAACATAACATAATGACAAATACCTCAAATGTATTTTTTAATTGATAGAGTTTTGGTGGTCTTTGTCAAATAATAATAATTGAAAAAATCAATGCAACTTTTCCATTGTAAATAGCTACTAAAGTTGTAACTGAGAAATAGTACAAACCCATGCCTCACCAGATGCAAAAGTTGATGCTTTGAATATTATTGAAAATACAAGTGCTTGGAAATAATATAATTACAAAAATAATATTCTCGTATTATAGCAGACTCAAGCTTAGTTGTTGGATGTTTTTTGTCTTCTATTAATGCCCAACAACAGGGCAGTCGGTGAGCGTTCTAATGGAAAAGCATATCGAGAGCCACCTCAGCTAAATTGTGAGACGCTCTTGAAGATCGCTTTTAGACTGTGCTGTGCATTAATATAACAGACAATCCGTCAACTTAGCTGGTGTCTGCTGTTACATTTTTATATTATAATTCGTGCAAGCTGAAAAGACACACAGTTACATTGTAAAGTGTATTGTAACGGCGTGTCTTCTAAGTTTACGTGGACTTTACCAAACTCTGTTGTACTTTAACGATAGTATTGCTATTGTCTAATTTTATTAGATTAAAAAGTACCTAACTTTCTAATACGGTACGGTACAATGAAAATGAATGTCTCCTTGAGCAATAATATTAATCAATCTTTTTACTAATAAAATATTTATATTAGCCTTCATGTAATAGTAAGAATCAATTATATGCATTAGTGCCGATAATTGAATTATTTTCGTGTTTTGTAATCGTCCAAATAAAATCAATAATTGTATAAGCTATTTATTTAGAATAGCCAACCATTCAGGTATATTTGAATAGATTGTAGATGTGTGCTGAAGTGTAATCAAACAGTAATAATACATAGTTATTCATATTATTTGTTGAATAATGTAACTTAATAAACATACTCCAATACTACCTAGAATATGTCTTGAGCATAGAAAAAATAGATTATATTTGTGGACCATTTCGAGTGTATCAAAAATTGATGTGTTGCCCCGTTGGTTATTCAAACACAAAACTAAAAAGTGTTTACACGTTATTTTAATAATTCGCAAGCTTTTAAATGTAGTGTATTTAGATATTTAATGAATTGTTTTTGTTGTGGCTTTTAAACATTGATGACCTTGAATTTCTGTGATTGTGATTATAGCACCTTAATCTTGATACAAAGTTGTTTAGATATTTTGTTTTCTACTCATTCTAGGTTTTTTTATAATTGTTGAAATAGTTTCATTTTTCAATTTCTAGTGTAGTATCATTTGCCTGTAGTAGAATTACACTTCTCTACAGTATAATTGTGTATGTTGAAAAATAGGGCTTTTCAACACTAACTTGTGATTGTTTCTGCTTATGAGATATAAATACTATAGATTTAGATTTGTCGATTTTCATTATTCTTAAGCTTTATGAACTACATATATCTTGCTCAAAAATTATAGTCATTAACTTGAACATCACAAAAAACGTTTTACATAATTTAAAAATGTCCGATCGCTTATCACATCATCTCTGTGTCCTCGGCCCCGTTTATGGAATTGCACGTGAGTTCTAACTTATGTAACATCTAACTTATTAAGTAACTTAATGGCTTAGCTGCAGAATAATACTTGATTTAATTCATCCTCTTCGAAAAATATTTATAAAAAGGTCAATTGTTCCACTATTAAAAATTCAAAACTTGAAATATTTGGTTTAGGTAAATATATGTCAATTTTTCAATTCGACAAGAATGCAACAGTACTATTTTAGTCTCTACTACTCCCTACCTTTCACTTTTAAAAATATAATATTCCATCAGTAAGTACACTTCAGATTTCAATAATTATTAACATCTCATCTTATAAACGGAGCAGTAATGAGATATTTATTTCTAGTGTGTTGGGCCTGGAAACAAAATTGAAAAGTAGGTACAGGGAAACTGAAAGCCCCTCTTGGTCTCATTAAAAAATCATGAATATAATTCAACTTTTTCTTAATGCTCAATATTGTTGAAGATGCATTTTCAACTCGTCTGTTGTAAATTCGTGTTTGGTTCAATAAAATTATGAGATTTATTTGATATTTATATAGTTTACAGTGATCTTTCAGTGAGTGATGAAAGTAAAAGATTTCATTGCTCACCAACGTGATGTTCAAATGATAATTTTCATTATTTTATATTCTGGAATTAAGCTTGATTATATTTGCCCCATTTCAGATGTAACTTAATTGTCTTCCTTATTAGTTAGTTGTTTGTATTCATACTTAAAAAATACTTCTCTAAGAATAAAAATTATGTTTTATTTCTTTGTAATAAGGTACTATACTTGTTTTTTATATTCGAAATGCATGGATTAATATCTTCTTATAGAATTGTTGTTGCAAGGATTTGAGTCTGACCCAATGATCTCGATGAGGATTTGTAAATATCCAGTAACTAACCAGCAATTGAAAAATTATTGCAAGCCTGGCTAAATGAAAATTGTTTTGTTTTTCAAAATATACTTAATTTTTTCTTGTTTGCTACCCTCAAACTCAAATATTCCAATGTGAAACGATTGGATAATACTGCACACAACTTATTCTTGAATAAATAATGTATATGTCAGACTAAAAATAAATTTTGAAATTTAAATATTTTCAGATTTTATTCAATTTTCCCCAAACTCTTGTCTTTGTTCTGTCACGATCACCATATTCATTTATTTATTTACTTGAGATTGGATTAAGTGATTGATTGTAATTTTGGATCTGATGCGTTCCAAAGGGTGACAGCAAGTGAGTTGTAGGCTAAACGCAGAAGTGCTATACTTGTGAGCAGTTTGTAGGAAACGAGCATAAAACTCCCGCACTCCAAGAATGTAGTACTGCGCATATGAAGAAAACTATGTATGTGAGCACTAATAAGTTCGGTTCCATTCATTTAAATATATAATTGCTGAACAATTAATTGTACTGTAATAGAAACAATCCCACTCATGTAAAGAAAATGTAAGAAAATATGTAATACTCATGTAAGAAAATGCATGGTCACAAGACCCTAGTGATGTGGGCCGGGTAAATACCCAAAAACTGGGTTATCATTTTTATTGAATTTAGATAAGATTAGTTGTCTTTTTGCATTCAAACGCCTTCAATGATAGTGAAATGACCATAAAATGCATTTAAAAATGAATACATTCTGGCAAGATGGGAAAATGACTCCAGCTCCAGAAATACGAGGGGCGTTCATAAAGTAAGGGCCGTTTGCCTATATTTAAATATTGGCGCTTCGAAGCAAAGTTTTACTACTGCAGCACCATGTACTGACACATTGCAAAGCTACAGCATGATTTGTTTTGATTCTGACGTCATATTGTTGTCAATGAATGCAAAGAACAATGACCGCGAAAATCGTTGATCCCGCCAACTGTGAAGTGCGTTCTGTGATACGTTTCTTATCTGCAAAAGGGTCGTCAAAAGGGACAACAATTACAGTTAATGTGTACTACGAAATGCTCAAAAAATTAAGACATGCGATCCAAAACAAACGCCGCGGGAAACTGTCATCTGGCATAATTCTCCTCCTCGATACGGCGCGTCCAAAACCATGGAGAAAATTCAAGATTTTCGTTGAGAATTCTTTGACCACCCACTACAGTCCCGACCTTGCACCTAGCGACTATACTTCCTCTTCTTGCATTTTAAACAGGGGCTCGGTGGACAACGCTTTGAAACCGAAGAGGGACTCAAAAACGCCGTTGTCAACTGGCTCCACTCTCAGGCGGCGAGCTTCTATGCACAGGGGTTAAAGAAGCTGGCGCAGGGGTAAAAAACTGCTTACAAGCGAACGGCGATGATGCAGAGACGTAAAGAAAGATCATACCTAACCAAACATGACAATGAAATTTGTTTCTTATGAATACATTTTTTTCTGTGACCAAACGGCCCTTACTTTATGAACGCCCCTCGTATTTGTTAAAAATTATAAATTTGGTCTCAAATTGTAGATCAAAATCTTTCCTACAATTTGAGACCAAATTTAT
Source organism: Sogatella furcifera (assembly GCA_017141385.1). Classification (NCBI taxonomy): domain Eukaryota; kingdom Metazoa; phylum Arthropoda; class Insecta; order Hemiptera; family Delphacidae; genus Sogatella; species Sogatella furcifera. Next base: position 10,640,339 of record CM029550.1, on the reverse strand, counting down.
AATTTCTGGATCAATATTGACCGAGCTTGAGTCATTTTCTCATCTTGCCAGAAATTCCTCTTTGCTTGGACAGACTATTCTAAGTATTATTTAAGCCCCGTTTCCATTAGCACAAAAATGTTTTGCAACAGTGTTAAGCAACAGTGTTGCATGAAATTGTACGAATGGAAACGGTCTGAAAATGTTTCAAAACTCGTTGCGCCGGGCAACATGTTGGAGACCAATGTGTTTTGCAACTCGTTCTCACAACATTGTATCCTGGGGAATGGAAACGGCAAGAAATGTTGCCGCAGCACAAATTAGAATTATACAAATTCTAAAACGCGTAACAATAGAGATAGAACAATTTGGATTTCAGATTTTAATTCAGCGTTCAAAAATTAGTAGGAATCCCTGAATTGCTCAGAAATAATCAAAATTGAGGAAGTTATTTTTATCGGATATTCAAGTCATTTTATTTCTTGCATTCGACCTATTCAAATTCTAATAATACTTCTACTTGGTTTTTTTCTGTTACTACAGAGCAAGGTTACTAAAAAGTCTTTAATCTTTTTCTTTTTCTTCAAGACTAAAAAATCTTTAATAACCTTGCTACAGTGTAAGTAAGACTAAACTTACTCGGTTTTACTTTGTTAAATTACTGTTACCACAGTGGATACTATTATAATGTTACCTTATAAGAGTATTATGAGAGTAACTTATGTGATAGGAGTTCACAATTCAGCAAGGCGAGAATTGTTTTAAAAAAAAAGAAAAAATAATATAGTCCGTAATACTTGTATCTATCCAAATGTCTCTTTTCCTGCTGTACGCATAGAGAATAGAATATGAAATACCTATTTATATAGAATATATAAAATATATGAATATAGAATATTTCTATATTCGCTATTCTCGCTGGCTGTACGTGACTACTATGTAATTATGATGAATTGATATATTTAGTTAATGTTTATGTGAGTTGTTTGAAAAAGTAATTGAATTTGAGCAATGTGACAAAAAATAATAATAAAAGAGGAACTGTATTAGGTATTAGGTAGGTACTCGAGCTGAATAAATGGTTTTGCTGAACAATGCATTTGTCTTCTCTATTAGCTGGAGAGAAAAAGGATGTAGTCGCGACTTCTGTTTATTTTGCATTTTTTTCGATTTGAAGAAATAGTTTCCAGACCATGATGTGATGCAAACGAGAAATACTTTCAGTTCACTGTTGGTGACTTTCAGTGTGTTGTGTGTTTCGTATTGTCTTAACTCTTGATACATTGAAAATGGAGTGGTCGAAGAATAATATAATTAAATTAATTGAACAATTTGAAACAGAAACAGTGCTGTAGAATGTATCTAGCGTGAACCATAAGAACTCAAATTGCAGAATTGACACCCCTAAAAGGATATTTTGTTAGCAGTGAGGAATAGCTTGTCGGCAGTGAGTACTTTTGGCAATTCTAGGCGCAATTAGATTTAGTAGGAATTCGAAATCGGAAGCACTCATTCTCTCGTAGTTTTCAGAAGCACTTTGTAATGTAAGGTGCCTCATAAACTATTATAAGCACCCTCATACGACCAATTTTCGAGGATGCTTCTAATCCACCACCGTGGTCTTTTTCGCCTATTTTTAAGAATTTGATAACCCCCTGCTACAACAACAAAACTTGCTAGAGCGAGCCTATCGTCCATCTTCTTCAAATGCTCACAACGAACTGAGCTCTGATGACCAGTGAATTCGAGTCCAAGTAGTCTAGATGCTGATGTTGCTCAAAACATTTGACGGAATGGAAACGGTACACCAGGCACGGTGATAAACGCGTAAAAACATGTTGCCAATGTGTTGTGCAACACTGTTGCACGAAATGTATGAATGGGAACGGGGCTTTAGGCTAAATATTTTCAAGAGAACAGAAACGACCTACTTTATCAGGAAAATATTGAGCGAAATTTTAACGTGAGGATATTATTCAGGGATTTTTTTATGAAAAGCCTACATCCAGGACACCTGAATAACATTTCTTACAATCTAAAATTACACGTGCTCTATCCCAATCTATGCCAATAGGCCTCTTATTTTTAGAATGTTAATAGAATAAATTTTCCAATGAATTAATTTTATTTCAAGTTAAATGTTTGAGTTTGATCCATTTTTATGCATTTTCGTCGAGCTTAAAAAATATTTCAATATTATAAGTTCCTATCTACAGAATTTTAATTCATGATTCTAAGAGTTAATTTCTTATTACATATGCTTCAAAAGATTTTCAAGTTTGTAACTATTGGTTTTATTTTTTTTCAAATTTGTTATTTAAACTTTAAAGTAGAAATATATGCATAAAACTCCTGCAGAGTTTGCCTAGTCTTATTACCCAGTTTATTCCATGAAGAATCCTATTCAATAAATGAAGAAACATCAATGATTCAATAAATACTCAATATACCCGGGTCCGAGTTTTAAATACCCGGGTATTTTACATCACTACAAGACCCTATGCTGTATTCTAAGGTATACAAGGATTACATTACCCTGTTTCTGTAAAAATACAGGCTTATACTGATTTAAAAAACATGAGTGTTTAATAATGGACTCCACTCGTAGCTGCGCAAGCTACTTTTAAAAGTAGTGCGTTTTATGACGCATCCTATCGCATCATATGAGACAATTCCAATATCCACACTAGGTTTTTTTCATGTGCTGTTCTTCACGCGGCAAATGATACAGCACACAGAATTTGACCAAATGTGGACATAGGAATTGATGTAGGCCTAGTCCTACGACTCGCACTTACTCTTCGAACGATCTTTTAAAGCGACCAAAAAAGGCTGCAGACATCAGACAAGTGCTGATAGCAAAGAACCTCTAAACAGCGCTTGTGTCTATCAATTGGCGCAAGTCGTCATCCCAAGTTGGCGACTGTTATTACCCAAGGTGTATAGAATAGTATAGTCTGTCCAAGCAAAGAAGTCCCTCCGGCAAAATGACTCAAGCTCGGTCAATATTGGTTCAAAAATTATCAATTTGATGTCAAATTGTAGGAAAAAATTTGAACTACTATTGAGACCACATTAATCATTCTTAAACAAATATTGACTAAGCTGGAGTCATTTTCGCATCTTGCCAGAGGGTCTTCATTGCTTGGACAGACTATACTAATCCATATGTTTTCACCAAGGAGGTTCCTTGGTTTTTACATATCCCGTGGGTTATTACCCACGGGCGAGATGAACTTTCGCCAAGATGGCGGCTATCCTATTGATTCATTAACTGCACATTGGGCCAAAATTTCTTGGCATCAGCCTGAACCAGCTGTCCCAGGCTAGGGGCATAGTGCGGGAACAGTTCTCAAAACATAGGCAACTGATGTCACATTAGTGAATGTTTTTAATGAAGTTCATAACACTCAGCTGTCAGATCAGGTACCAAGAAATTTTGACCCAACTGTAATTATCCACGCACAGGAAGATCAACTGTGACATATAGTTAGAAAATACAATTCACTAGTAAATGTCATTTTTAGTTCATTTGATTTCATTTGAAAAAATGCACTATTGGTCTTGCCCTGACAATCGAAAATTTATGATGTGATATATTTTTACACGTTTCCGAGCCCCTACAACACGAATCTGATGTCCGTTCAAATTCATATATCTCTATTTATTTATATATGTACAGTTTCTTGTTAACACGATAACTCCCGAAGGGCTTGTCGGAGAGCGACCAAATTTTGCACAAAAATCATTAGTGTTAATATCTCCACTAATATTTTTCCAATAAGTCAGCTTACGACTTCAGTATTTGAAAAATAAGAAAAAATTGCAAACCAAAAAATGAATTTTTTGAGATATTTTATTTTTTTACGGAAAAACTATGCAGTTTACCGTAAAAATGAAGAGGACCATTATGAAAGCCAAATATATAATGCAAATTTTAAAAATAAATTCAAAGCTCTACTATAAATAGTAACCCCAGGACAGGCGTTTTTATGAGCGCCCGTTTTTTACAACTTACCCCCTCCCCCCCAGGACATGACGACATCGGGTTTCATATACACTAGACACCCCTAAACAATAATACGAAGTCAAATTCTCTGCCTCTCTCGTGCATGCTCAATGTAAGCCAGCGCCTGGACTAAGATTAAACCACTCAACTTTTGGTCAGCTAAACCACCGTACTTGTTAATATAAGTAATCCACTGAATCAATTTCGCCATTGCTTCGCGGTGATCTTTATCAAAGGACCACTTCATATTATGCAATCACAGCGGCCACTTGGTTACCCACCATATTTTCAATATTGTTTCAAACCAGACTCAAATGCAGCCTAATGGAGGCGTTCTGTTTTGATACAATGTATATTGAGTGGTGGGTTTCACAGGTGTCTGCATGTTAAGGCAGTCCTATAATAAGTGCCATGATAATTTGGTTATATTTACTGTCTGTCTCCTGCTTATTTTATTCCATCATACGATTAAATAATGTTAAGGCCAAACAATAATAACTACAATGGCATAAAAAAGAAAAATCTATTTACATTTATGTTAATCGAAAAAAATTCACATTAATTTAGTTACATAGAAGGTAACTTGATGAACAAGTAAATTTAGTCTCTCATTTCTCCCTCTTCATCTTCTTCCTCTACGAGACGAATGTACAAAACATTGTTACATCGGATAAGCACTTCACCCAAGTTACCAGTCATGACACCTTCGACGTACTCTTCTGTCTGGGCTAATTGCAAGTTCATGTACGAATCATTAGAAACCAAGTATCCTTTGTATTCGTGACCCCACTTCAGTTTGACTATAACTAGCTTACCCACCAAAACACTGAGATATGGTTTGGGATTGATTGGAAGAATAGCAGCAGGAGCGGCAGTTGCGCTGGTTGTCGGTGTTTCTGTAGCCATGATAGGTATATTCGCACTACTTCAAACAATAAAATTAATATATATAAAGTTTATAAGAGTTCACACGATCTATTTGGATGGATCAATGCTATTAGGAACAACAATAAGCACAAAGCACAAATCGTATATTATAGATGAACGTAAAGCAATAAGTAAACGCTATTTTGTTGAAGCTGGATGCCTTGAACCGCTGGATGCTTTGATGCTAACCTCAAAACTCTAAGATGTCTTTCGTTTCCCTTTTCCGCTATCTAATTCCTGCTTAACATCTGTCAATATTGATAATTGATTATCTAGTTACAATTTTTTTTAAAATTATATATATTGAAGAGTTAAATAGATATAAATTGCATTAATTTAATTTTTCGAGACCGTCTTTGCTGGGATGCAACAAACGTTACCAACGACAAACTGCACCATTTCAATTCCAACACCTTTGACAATATCATTTGATCAAAATAGTATATTTCGTACCTAGGGCCGAAAATGTGCGTTTACCGGCTCGAAATCGGTTTTCTAGAAAAGATTGAGAGACGGAATATTACATTTTCGACCCGTGGTGTCGAACTTTATTTTTCGGCACACAACATCAATGAAAACAAAACAAAATAAATTATCAGTTAATCAGTTCCAAGAACAGCTAGACCAGTAACCTTATTATGCTATCTTCCCCTATGCTGAATTTGGAGTAGGTGCCATCTGCTTGCTATTGGAACTTCGCGTCAAAAGTTTATTGATTTAGTGACTGAATATTACTTTATAACTATCAGTGTATTCGATTTTCTTAGTTCAGAAACGTTTAAGCCCAAGATAATTTTTTTACGATCATCCTAAATTGTACAATATCAATTCAAAGTTGTTGATTTTTGACAGATATTGGCTAACAGAGAAGCTTTGTCTAGTTGCATTATCAGCCGCTAGATGGCGCTGGCTTACCTGCTAGACGAAGTAACACAGAGTCTGACAACAATAATTTTGTTCAAACATGGATTTCACATTCATCATTATTCAACAGTTAATCAATACAAACATTATTAATCTTATCAAAGTTGAAGTATTAGTTATTGAAGCAGTTTTCCTTTAGTCTATTATTCAACTACTGATTAATGTGAAAACTTTCAACGTTCAGGCCTCTTGACAAGGGATCTTACCAATCAAAATAACAGATGAGAGACTACCTTTACATTGAAATACCAATAAGTCGACATTGACTCCCAAAACAGCTGACATATAATGCAATCAAACTGGGATGCTACCTATTGATTGACTAACCCTTAAATTGACAACGACCTTCAGTCAGCTGACATTCAAGGTTATTTTACCGCCCTAGGGCCAAAAATTGAATTTTCCCGGCGAGTTGCTGGCGACCTTGCCTGAAACCGAGCGTTTTTGGCCTCCATATAAAGCATGTAAAACAGTCCATTTCATACCAGTGTGGCAAAAAAGAGATTTTTCTGGTATATGATGGAAAAGTCAATATTCTCTCAGAAGTTATTTTCCACAATTTTGACCAAATTTGACACATGATATATGAATTTAGACCGCCTTGATAAGCTGAAAAGAATGAAATATGGTTTGTTGAGATCCGATGACTTTTACAATAGTTAGAGGTATCCTTGGATATTGATCCTTGAAGGGTCCTTAATATTGAACATAACCTAAATTCAGGTCAGTGAGTAGCTTATCTGCTAGAAGTTGATCTGAAAGACATTATTACCAGAGAAAATATCAATACAAGCACGTTATAAATTTTTTTCAACAATTCCCCCCAAAATAGGTTTTTTTCAAATACAAGGATATCTTTTAATTGCTCTAGTTCAAAAACTATACAAGGGAGAAAGGTCTACTTGGTCTCAAATGGTAGAGGACAAAATTATCCTCAGAGGGATTTTGAATTGAACAACTCAAAGGAGTATGTCAAAAGATCTGAGCAAGCAAAAACTGAAAATACTTGATTATAGTTTTTCTTGAAAATTAACCTATTTTTGGAAAAATCGTAACTCGGTTTCTAGTGAAGATCAAGAGATGATTCTACCATTATTCTCTTGCAAATCTCATTTACTAAAAAAGGTTATTTTCTATAAAGGTTAAGAAAGTTTTTTTGTTCGACGCTTTGTTTTAACATTATTCCAAGAAAACCGAAAAATGAGCAAAATTTTCCAATATGGCGGCCAAAAAAACAACTTTCCGACACGAGTTGAGTGTGGGATTTTTTACACCTTAAATAGGAAGGTGTCAGCTACCATTTCCACCATAAAACATTTTTGTTGCAATTAGTTCCAGGTTGACCCCTGTTTTGAGCTAGAATGACTCGACTATGAAGGAACGCGGCAGTGTTCTAAATGGTCCAGAATTCGTTGGAGTATAATGTCGCCATTTTCTGATTTTATGCTTCTGCTTTCTGTGATGTCTGCTGTTCAGTCGGTCACATCTGTTTCTGTTGTGTCAGTTGCTTGACGTCTGTTCTGTTGTGTGTTCTGTCTCGTATGCCACTTGATCGGTGCAATAATATAGATTCTTGCTCACCTCTCTTGCAATATGTGGAAAATATTTCATTGTTTTAAAATTTATTTGTAATTGCTGCTTTCTTCAAAATTGAAATGTTGATGATAGATACTTAGAATAAGCTCCACACATCGATTAAATTTTAATCGAAACTCAGGGAAATTGATTGTTTAATCTTCTTAGTAAGTATATTTTAATTTACGTATTCATAAATTATCCAACATCTCCTGCAAAATAACTTTTTACTAGGTGACTTTATTCATTATAAATATTCTTAAATTTAATTCAATCTATAGTTGGTGTATCAGTAAAGTCAACTAACTGTCATGTATTTTTGAGACATTTGTTCTTCAATATTTGTTTTACAATACATAGAGCATCCACTCTATTCTGTTTTATTCCTCAAAATGAATGGACCAACACTTGAGCTTGAAATTAATTATACTGTTTCTTAAGAATTCTAGTCTACCTTTCCGCTTATTGTTTAGAGTTCTCTCAAAGTAACGGTACTTACATTTCTTCCCATAACCTACATTTTTTGCTGTAATTGTAAGACTGTAGTCATAAGCATAACCATGGTATGCCAACTTCATTAAGACCTCTAAAACTTAATTTAAATATTAGTTCTATTTAATTACGTTACGGTTAATATTGTTGAAGTACTCAGTTCTATATATATATATTATATTTCTGTATTTATACATCATTCAATGATAATCGATATAGTTCTACGCTACAATCGTTCAGCCGGCCTACCGTTCTAGAAAATAAACTAGATTGTCATTATTAAAATTCCAGATAACTTATAAGTTGGTAACTTAAATTATAAACTTTTCAATTAAGGTAGATTTTCGTTAACACGAGAATTCGTAAATTGACAGTGATGCCCGGTTTTTCCAAGCACACTCAAAGTTGAGGGACCCTCAAATTTTGATGTTCGGCTGACATTTTCTATGATAAGTATAGGAAATGTAGTAAACTTGAGGGTCCCTCAAATTTGAGTGTGCTTGGAAAAACCGGGCATAAAGTCTCACTTGGCAGTCGTATCCGAAAATCAGCAGCGGTCGTTTTTACGAGAGCCTACCTTAAATTTTAAATTTTGTTTCTAATTAAAAATAAAATGAAATATTCTTATGGCTTTTATTGGTGGGGAGACCCTTGCGGGTAGTTCCACCTCGCCAATGTGTACTTGGCCAGAACCAGTCACCCATCCAAGTGCAGTCCACAGTGTCCGTGACTTAACATCACGTTCACCGGTAGATCACCCTCACCAAGAGACCAATTGCCAGTACTGTTTCTAATTAAATCTTTCTTTTACAGATTTCATAAACCAAGTTTTGAGAAGAAAATGTGGTGCGTAGATAAAATTTGTAGATTATGTTGGATCAGAGTATTCTCCTGTCTCAAGATCCGATTGTCTGAAATGTGGCTGATATAGGCGAAGGGTGGAAGTATGAACTATATTGGAAATATGAATGAAGGTCCATGCCCAGAAGAATGTAGTAAGGAGAAAAATGAAAAGATTGATACCTTTCACATGCCAATGGAAAATTACCAAAAATCAAATCATGATATGAACTCTAATATGAAGGAACATTTGTTCAATATCGATTTGACAAATTTAGAAGCAAATGGTCATTCTTCAACAAGTGAAATTGATAATATACTACAGTTAGAGAAACTAGAAGTATCAAATGAGGATGTACGGTCTGTAGAGGAATCTACCTTAGCAATCGGAAGAGAGGAAACAGCTGGTGAACTCAAGACAAAAGCCGGCTCACTTGATGATCCTGCTTCTAATGGTGCACTCATAGACGATCTTAGCAACAAAATGGACACAGCTAATGAATCTCCAGGTGACTCAGCCCTCGTAAAGAATTTGTCAACCGACGATTCAACAGATTTTGACGTTTCCTATTCAGATTCTTCGCCTCCAGCCGAAAGTGACAATGGAATTGGCAGTAGCGTAATTATTGATCAATCTCGACAGTCAACCGACAACAAGCTTGAGCATGAGATTGAAAGGTATGTAATGTTTTGCATTCCTCTATTTAGCTGTTTGGCCACTCTCTAAATCATTAATATTATGATTATCTCACTATGAGCTTTATCATTATAATTCAAGCAAGTATCCTAGAATGTACAAAGTACAATTGCTATTATCAATCACTTTTTTGATGAGTAAAGGAAAATTGTAAGTTACCATACTAGATAGCTGGGTAAAGATTCTTATTCTATGAAAGACATCGTATCGAACTAGTAGAAAACATACTTTTCTATAATGTATATAATTATGATGCTGATTTATTCCAGAATTTTCATTATCAGCCTAACTTAGTTATATAAAATCGGATTCTCTTTATTCAAATCGAAACTTTGCTGATTTTCCAAGACGTTGCAGCCAATACTGACTAAAATATAAAAGTGACTTATAACGTGTTAAATTAAATAACTACCGTATATTTTTCCAATATGTAAAGTTCAGTGGGCTTAATTACATGAAATACAGTTCATGAGAGTTTATCATATCATTTTCTATTAGTTCTCAACCAGGGTTGAAGTTTCAAAGTTATATTCTACAACATTATTCTGAAATATATTATTATTTCATACTGTACTCAATTCAACCAATTTATACTCTACTTTTAAACTCATAGACTATTAATCAAGTGATCTTTTTTTACTTCTTTGGTCCTCCCGACGGTATGGATGTCCGGGGAGTCGTCATATTTATTCCCTTTGAATAGGGGTGTCATGGAACTCAGTTCCTGTGTTGGTAAGTATGCTCCTGCACATATTCCGCAACCGTGTAGTAGGGTCTCGCAACAAAATACTGCCTCAACCTTGTTTTAATCATCCTGTCATCTTCAATTGTTTTAACCCTTTCAGTTGGCAGTAGATTGTAATAGGAATTATTACCATATATCTATGTTATATAAACACGTATCAATGTGAATCCTGTTTCTCAGCGGAAATGAAACATACTGTAGATCTTTCATTTTTCTTGATAAGAAATATAGGTCATACTGTTTGTTCTTTGCCTTTAGTAGCCTACCGGAAACATTCCAAACTCAATTTGAAGCAAGACTATTAATTGTAATGATAATTTCATAATTCCAGATTGAACTGGAGAATAATGGAACTGGAGAAGGAAGCGTCACATGAAGTTTGCCAGGCACGAGCCAATGCAATGGAAAGATCGATTGAACAGTTGAAGTTGGAGATCGATTTGAGTCGTCAGGAGCATTCATTGACATCTCGCCAGTTTGCTATCAATAAGCTGGAGTTCGAAAAGCAAATTGAAACTGTAAGATTCATCTTCTTTATAACAATCATATCTTCTACTGTATGACATTGTGTACTGTGCAAAACCCATTTGAAGTCCGCTCAAGATGAGATAGGCTTTTGCCAAAATGACTGCTGAATGTACGGAGTGGATCCACATAGTAGTGCACTTATTCCCGCAGATTTGTATTTACACTCACTCTCCAAAATAATTACTCTATACTTTTAATGGAATATCGGCCATCTTTGCAAAAGCCCATCTCAACGTCTGCTATAGTCTGTCCAAGCAAAGAAGACATTCTGGCAAGATGTGAAAATGACTTGAGCTCAGTCGATACTCAAACATTATAAATTTGGTTTCAAATTGTAGGAATCATTCTGCTATACAATTTTAGACCAAATTTATAATTTTTAAACCACTATTGACCGAGCTGGAGTCATTTCCCCAGCTTGCCTGAATATTCCTGTATCTGATTCTTCTTGTAGATCTGATAGTGTTGGAAATATATCAAGTTTTAAATTCATTGATTGATGATTTTAAAATATTTATTTATATTTCATACAAAAGTAAGAGGATTTCTTCATAAGGTTGCTTGGTTGCTTCAATCAGAACGCCATTTAGATAACTAATTACATAAGCCTTTTTTATTATTGTTTCCTCTATCGCTAATTGCTGTATCTCGGATACAGCTTATAAAAACAAACATGAATAATTTTCCATTGAAATAAAAAATGCAAACAAGATCTTTTTTGTGTAGTATTTAATATAAAAGGAGAAAATTAAGCTTTCTCGAAAAAATTCAGTATGAGTATATTTCATCAAGAATATATGTTTCAAATAGGCCTACTGCTATACCTCAGTCTAATAAACACCTTGACTGTGTTCCTAGACTGCTGTTATACTGTACTATGTATTAGTAGTTTGGTTAAATCATTATGCAATGAATTAATTTTTTTAATTTATTTTCTTCCAGCTGAAAAAAGAATGCGAATTGGCAAACAAAGAGAAAGAAGCGGCTGTCGTACGTTATGCGGTGGGTGAAATGGAAGTAATCACTCAGAAAAAAGAAAAAGAAGGATTCGAGAAAAAGTTAAAAGAATGCAACAAAGAGAAGGAAGTACTTATAAACAAAATCAAAGTACTAACTTCGGATAAAAGCAGGATTAGTCAAATATTGGATAATAAGGTATGTGAATTCAAAGTCTTGTTAAAATAATGTGCGTATGGTTTTGGTGAAGAGACCCTCATGGGTAGCTTTCACCTTGCCAATATAATTATATTTGGTTGAATAGGTCACCATTCAAGAACAGTCCACAGTGCTCGTGATTCTACTTCACGATCACCAAGCAACCGCCCTCACTGAGCGAACAATATACAACTCGAACTCTCATTGAATGAAATTAAGTTATTCGAATAAGTTCTTGTAATAGTGGTAATTTACAGGTATAATTAATTTTACGCTTTGTTCTTGGTCTTGAATACTGATGAGATTCTAATTTATTTCTATGAAGTAATCTAAAGAATTCTCTATTTTCTCTATCTAGGGAATTTTCTAGACTTGTTCATTATTTCTACATAGACCCATTTTGATTATAGGTTTATTAGTGTCTGGCTAGTATAATATTGATTTTATCGAGTAAATACTGTCTCAAATATAGAATTTGCTTGATCATGTTTGAGCTATTACTGGGTTTAATTTTGTACATACATCACTCTTTGTCACTTTTTATTACAATAAATTTATTATAAAAATTATTCACATTTACAAATTTTCCGCTTTATTTTTTCAGTGCACTGAACTGACAACTGCTCAGAAGGAAATCGAGCATATGAAAGACGAAATGGCGAATCGTGATATCAAATTGAAATGGGTGCAGAATAAATTGAAGTCTGAGTCTGAAGGTCGTAAGGTAGGTTTTACTTTTCAAAAATGGCTGACTTCGCCATTTGAAACTAATTCTAAGAGCTTTTTCGAGGAAGTTTTTCTGGTTCCCAACAGAGTTTAATGCTATTATCAAGCTAAATTTCATCCATCAGCCTGCTTATAAGATTTGGTAATTCATGTCCATCAAAATAAAGAATAATTCTTGACAAATAACGAGGTACAGTACATAATTATAACACTAGACACAGGAATGGATATCTTCAACTTGCCAGATCTCGAAAAAGTTGGCTCTATACTGGCACAAAATTTTATAATTCTCTGCCATTTCCTCTATTGTTTTCAAAAACACTGTAAAAATATGTTACTCTAAGAATGTGTCTACAAAGTTTCAGATTTTTATGACATCAACTAAGTACAAAAATTATATAGGCTAATTAATGAGTAAGAATGTCTGGACGTTGACCATGCATTGTAAAATGTTGTATGCCAATAAATTAATTTCTATCTCTATTTCCATTTCTATTATTTTAACTTGTCATGAGAACTCAGTCAAAAATGTTTGAACGATGTAATTGAAAGTAGTCTCAGATCAAATTCAATAATATTATGATAATTGTCAATGGCGCAACAGCCCTATGAAGGGCCTAGGCCTACCAGCTGGTTGCCAGTTTCATATTCACTCCACTATATAGCCCGTCCAAGCAAAGAAGACACCCCGGCAAGACGGGACCAATAACCCGATCCCCCAGGACGGGACCCCAGCCCGACCAATACCGGCCCAAAAGCCATAAATTCTCAAATAGAACTCACAGCCCCCGAACCAACACCGACCGAGCCGGAGCCACCCCCGCCCCTCCAGAATGCCCTCCCAGCCCGGACAGGCCATACAGCAGGCGAATAATCATCAACCAGGATAGAGGTAACGTGTGGTTAGCACGTCGATCCTCTCAACCATAAGCCAGTCTTCACAACCAAGTGAAGATGCAGAACACCTCTCATAAATTAATTCTCAATAAATTTGGTTTTCTAGGAAGCCGAAGACAAACTCGAGGGAATGAATGCTAAAGTTCAATCGGCTCTACAAGAAGCTGAGAAAGCAAAACAGGATGCCCAAGAGGCTATACGAAAATTTCAAGATTCTGAGGAAAACAAAGCCTTTACTTTGGGTGAGTAGCTTATTCCGTGTTTTTTCTCGAGGTTTTGTCGTTTATTAATAAAGTATTTCCTATGAAGTTGAAAAGTTATTCAGAAAGTTGTGAAAAGGAAACAGTGAACTGTAAGAATTAGTTTTAATTTGGGATAACATGGTAAATTCTAGACCCCTATATTTATATCATAAATTAATACCATTTAATATTTTTATTTAATATTCATAGCTCATATTTATTTTTCTAAGAATAGTTAACTACATTCATTAGAAATGCTTATTCAGTACCAAGATGGCCGCAGTTCTATTAAAATGCATAGGGTGATAACAAAAACCTTTAAAAAGTATTCTTATAGGTCTTTGAGTGATAGAGACCACATCCAATATCCACACTCTCTCCAAAATGACTTTGCATTCAATAGAACAGCGAACATCTTGGTATAAACGCTTCTTATCGTGAGCGAACTATAATGAATACATCACTGGCGGCTCGTGCCTACGAAACAGGTGAAGTGCTGTACAGTAAAAGATACGGGTACTTCACCTGTTTCGTGGGTACGAGCCGCCAGTGGAATACATATGATTAATTCACTAGCCTGAATTTCATTTATTCTGATATGAACGTATTGAGTGTCTTATAGTCCGCGCAATTTAAGTTGACTGTTTTTCTCTTCACCCGGGAAATAGCTGCGTTGCCAGATTGTGTGAAATTGGAACATCTTCAAATTCGCGATTAAACCCCATATCTAGATGTAGAATTTTATCCTTGATATGCCAGTAGTATTAAAAACGTTCTTGGGTAGAAGGATTCAAAGGAAATTTGATTTAATTGAAAAATCGTGAAAATATTACTTTTTTGTATCTCTTCTCTTACAATCATGAGTAAAAATAAAGTTTTTTATATCAAAATGACAAGGAGAATTCAAGTTTTCTAATGGGTTCTTGAATTTTCTGTATCCGACCAATAATTATGTTTCAATTAATGAATATGGTTGTCAATTTCGAGTCAACTCCATCAGAAAACATGAAATTTTCGATGATCTAGAAATTTTTTTGTTTGAGAAGATAAGTGGGTGGTGAAAAAGAGAAAGTTGTTCAAAAACAATTGAAATTATTTTTCCAAATGTCGAAAATAGTCGGAAGATCGTAATTTGGCCTCTCAAGAGCTTCAAAGTAAGGAGAGCGCTATATGCATGAATCATTGTATGTTAAAGATTGGAGTTATTGAAGCTAATCGACTTGGATATTCGAGCTGCGAAGAGCTGATTTATCATAAAAATAGTGAGTTTCACAACACCGCGTGATTTTTCCGAAGCTACGCTGTCACTTTTAACATTGAGTTGAATGTGTTTGCGTTAGGAGAAGTTTCAATTTCACAAAATATGACAACGTAGCTATTTCTCGGGTGGAGGGGGTTTTAGTCAACTTAGATTGCGCCGACTATAAATTCACCATCTCGTCAACTGAATATCAGATTCCAGCAAAATATTATTATGGTCAGTATAAAAAACATGACATGTTGTAGTGAATCGTATTGAAATATTATACATGGATTCAATTTTACCTAGCGCGTTGATTTCACTTTTAAGTTTAGTTTTAACCCTTATTTCTCCAATACGTTTCAATTGGCGCAGAAATCGAATCATAATATTTCATTCAACAATAAAATTAAGCTGTAAAGCCAAGGAGGATAGACATAATAGAATTTCAACCTATTTGAGTGAAACCTTATCCCATTCTACTCCATCTTTCAAATGGAACATTTATCTATCCTTCTCTTCCATGAGGGCATCACCCTCAAGAAAAAAAGGTCTAATCCTGGGAGACACACCATAGAAGGTTCTATGCCGTTTTATAATTATTGAATTCTACAATTTTCTCTGCTACTTTTGGACTGATAGTATAACCTACAAAAATCAGTATAACTTATAAAACCTACTTTTGGACTGTTAGTATGAATTAGAAGTTGAACTGTTTTTGGAGAAATCCTCTTGTGCTCAATCTTGTGAATTATTATCATTATTTATTCCAATTTCAGGTCAAAAATTGAAGGAGGAACAGGTGCAGCTGATGCTTTTGCAGCATGAGAAAGAAGACCGTGAACGCACCATTCAACATTTGCAGAACGAACTGGAAGTTTGTCGTGGCAAATTGCAGAGTACTGTCGACGAAAATACCTCTTTGTCAGTCAAGGTATTGTCTCGAGTTTGAAAATTAAATTGTACCATTTTCATTATTCATCTCTGGTTGTAGACCAATAAAATAATACACTTCTTTAAAAAAATGAACTTGGAAACAGGCAACAATTCATTTCAATGTTGTAAGAGATAGCGCTGTTGAAATAGATTTGAATTTTTAACTAAACGTGTTGAAATAGCTTGCTGTTCACTTTATTACTATTCTATTAATGAATAAAGCTATGACTATGGTTTGGTATGTTATCTTTCAATATTCATTGTTGAAAGATTTTTCAATTCTTTCAATCTTACTCATAGATATATAATTTGAATTATGTAACGAGGTCGAGATGTGTGCAACGATGCTTATTTGTTCACTTTTTTGTTCAGGTTCAACAACTAGAAAAAGAGCGATTGGATTACGAGCAGAATATCACTCAGCTGAAAAAGTTGACTGATTCTCAAAGTCAAACAATTGTTGAACTACAAGCTGCAGTACAGGAGATGGAATCTCTGCGTGCTAGATTACAATGGTATGTTCAAGTGTGCTTTTCTTCATATGGATTCAATTTTTTTAATCATGTAAATTTATGGTGCGTTACTTTGTATTATTATTTCTTCACATGGATTACATTTGTTTAAATTTTTGGTTTATGAATAACGTCATTTTTACTTTTACTACAATAAGAACCGTTTTTTACAGTGAACAAGAAAGACTGGCGAGTAATCAGAGCGAGATGGACCGACTGAGACAGAGTAACAGCGATCTTATTGAGGACATGGAGAGCTGCCGGAAGCGAGAGGAGGACATGCTGGAGTTCACGCAGAAGTTGACGGCGAAGAATGTTCGACTGCAGTCGGAATTCACAGTTGTCGAGGCCAAGGCACAACAGCTCGAGTACGAAAAGGATCCCATGCAGAAACATGTTGATGAGTTGGAGGCTAAGGTCGGTTGAATACAATCAATCAAGTCGCATTTATTCATCAGTACTGTACTTTAAGTAAATTAAAGTGTGTTTGTCATTAGATCAATAAATAAATGAATAAATAAATAATCTGGACATTCCTTCAAAATCGCAGCAGTTGAAATTGAAATAGGTATGTGAAAATTTCTCATTAACACATCTCACCAGAAGTAGGTTGGCAGAAGTTATTTTACACTAATATTTTCAGATCTCCTCATGTCCAATTACATTCTCGCTCCAAGTGGCCATTTTTAAGGAATGTCAACTATGTACGACCGGATTATACAAGTACATTGAATATTGTCACATTAAATGTTGTCGCAATACGAAACAATTATTAATCTTGTAGATGTTTAAGGTTTAATCATGTAGATATGAGTTGGAAGCCAACCTTAGTTGGTTTTAATAAATTGAATTATGCTTTTATAATGAAATACTTGACTTGGCCGTACATCATTGAAATCTTACAAGCAGGTTAGCTGTCAGTTCGAAAACTCCAGTCTAGTAGGAAGGCTTTGAAGGTTTTACTAAAACAGTAGAGTGGCACTTACCACTTTAAATTTTATTTGGATATTTTTCAAACCGCTTCAAATTAAGGTTGAATGTTTTCAAAACCTGTATGAATTTTCATCCTTTATAAGAATGAAACAAATTCGTGTACAATAAATTTATAAAAAAATCTTATCTCCTAAGAATATAAAAGAGATGAATTTGAGAACTATAAAGTGTATACGTTTTTTAAATGAAGTCGAATTCAGAAAAGGAAGCAAACTCTGTTCCTACGATCAACCATTAAAATAGTTCAAAAGTTATAAACATTAATAATTTTTGAAAGTTTTTGTGTGTTTCTACAGAGATACAGATTGAAGCTGAATTTTGATTGAATATTTTAATTAGAATAGAATAGAATGACTTCTTTATTTTAATGACGTGGCGAAGTTTGGACAGCAATGTCCACTCTACCACTTAACCACGCAGAATTATTGATTCTCAGTATTAATAATGTAATTTGCCCTTCTTTTGAAATAGGTGACAGCATTGAGCAAAGAAATTGTCCAAGAAAAGGCGCAGAGAGCTGAAGAGAGTAAAGTGCTGGCAAGGCATGTAGCTGAGAAGACAACTCGGGTCAAAGCACTCGAGTCACAGATTGAAGATTTGACCAATGAGGCACAGATTGTCAAAAGAAAGAATGCAGCTACTCTCAGGGTGAGCATTATTCATTTCTATTTGAAACTAAAATTATAATTTTTTAAAATTTAGAATAGTATTTATAATAATCAAGAATCAAATTGAGTGGATTAATATCTCTTGGCATTAAAATAGTAAAACCATTATTAGAGATCAATGTTGTTTTATAAAGATACATCCACAATATCAACAGTACTCACGGTTATGTACTCACGGGAGCGGTTCTTGACAATGAGCCTCATCTCCCGCGTACAAGGAGTAACTAGCTAATCTTGTTTTATTTTTGTAAATCTTGTTTTGTTTTGCTATCGGTTTTTATTAATCATGGAGGATTGTAGCAAGGGGTAGTAGGCTACATTCACATTGAAGTTTTTGTATTCTGGCAAGTGAAATGTTACTTCCACAATACAGTTTCCTAATTTAAAATGAAAAATAACAAAATTTACGTAATGAATAATCATTCCATTAATTGCTTCGCTTCTGCAGCAACCTATTTCTAAAAACGTTACATTTCTTAGAAGTTTACATTCACAATACAGTTTGCAAGCTTACGTAATAAATTTTACAAATGAATAACAAAATTTACACAATGAATAATAATATCGCATAATTTGTTTCGCTTCTGTAGCAAGCTATTTCTAAAAAACGTTCTTCTCAAAACAGGAGC
Source organism: Sogatella furcifera (assembly GCA_017141385.1). Taxonomy (NCBI): domain Eukaryota; kingdom Metazoa; phylum Arthropoda; class Insecta; order Hemiptera; family Delphacidae; genus Sogatella; species Sogatella furcifera. The sequence continues at coordinate 10,621,625 of CM029550.1, read as the reverse complement.
TGAACCGTGAACTGGCGCAGTTGAGGAAGCGCACCGAAGTGCTTGACAACGGCAGTGTGGACGACTCACTCGGCCACGGATCCAGAACCAGCTCGTGCACGTCTCTAAACGACCAGCCTTCATCCACGCCCGTCTCTTCCTCCTCCGTATCAAACAGCTCCACTCACAAGAACATCACCCTACAGGTATATCCGAATATTTTCAAATTACTGCTATATTTTAAACATTTATAACAACAGTGAGGTCTATGATTTGGCTCGGATTCTCTGTTGTCTGTCCTTCTGTCTGTGATACGATTACGGCCAAACGCTTTGATATGATCGCATGTGATTTATTATTTAACTGCGCATCGACGTATATGTAAGTTTTCCTTAGGTGCATAATTTATTCGATTCCTTCCATCAACCTCCCCAATTCGAAGTTTCGAAATATTATTCCTGGATTAAAATTATGTGTTGATGTAATGCTAAAATAATGCTATTGTAATGTAAATTATGTGCTAGTACGATAATATCTCAACCTTATTTTGGACAACATTGAATTTATCAAAATCTATGTGGAGAGAAATAGTACAGGCTTTGTCTACTTCTTTCTTACGATTCAAGTGTTCTGTATGAATAATAATTATATTCTTTATGAATGAATAAATAAATGAATCATGTCAAATTGATCAATCTGAAATTCAAGGGCCATTTTTACAATCTCTGTTCACACAGAAATAACGTCACACAAACAGTTAACAGTAATGATCACAGAACGGAATGGAATTATTAGTTTCTCCAATTAATTTTCTGTGATTGGATTGGCCATATCATTGGTTTTTGCTGAGGTGAAGCCGCAAAAACATGACCACCCCAATGAAGGCTCCCGCCAAATGTATATTGTGAATGTGTTATCAGATTCTTGCAGCAAGAATGGGGGAATTTCATTGTAGGAATTCACCAAGATAACAGAAGAGAGTTAATGATTGATGGTGTTTGACGTAAATGGAATCAGAATTTTTAAAATGGCCATACAATGAATGAGTGCAAGAACAAAATACGAAACCTGTCCTCTCAGTCGTGGTACAACCCACCAGCGTCCTCAACGTTTCAAATATTGGGATACTTTCGACCATCCACCATAATGTCCAGACCCAAAAATGAGTCTTATTCATATTTTCCACAATCTGAAGGGGTGGCTTGAAAGGCGGCGCTTCTAAACTAATGATGACCTTCAAATATTCAAAACAAACCCATAGCAACATTTTATGTAGGGTGTCTTAGTAAGCTATGGCAAAGGTACAACAATAAAAATGTATCAATCCTCACGTCTTACAAAAGTGTACTCAACTTTTAGTAATATCATTATTATATTTGTTACATTAAATTGACTACTTCATTCATCATTTCTCTCATTGTATTATTAATAAAAAATATGTATCTCATTTTCATTTCTTTTCAATATGTATATGTTTGTGTGGAAAAATAGATGATTTGATTTGAAATACAGCCTGATACCTAAAATCTTAATCTAAAGCCGACATGAATGAAGGCCCGTATTCATTTATCAATGTCAGTCAACAATCCAGTTGATTTCCAGCTAAAAAGCTAATTATCATTTTTCGTTTTCAGATAAATTCGAATTCTCAGCTATTAATAGAAAGGATAGCGAAGCTGCAGAGAGAAAATGCAAAAGCTATGGAGAAGATAGACTTTCTTGAGGAACACACTAGAACGTTGGTCGAGGAGCTTCAGAAGAAATCGCGTGTTCTTCAAAGCTATATACTCAGAGAAGAGGCCGGTGCTCTTTCTTCAAGATCGATGGATTTGAACAAGGTTAGTTGAGACAATAATTGAGATAATAATTATCTTTGTCATATAATTAATTTACAATAATTATTATTGTCATAAGGATGTTTCCAACTAAAATCGAACCTTAAGCCGCTAATCTTATTTCAACAAACTTAGAAATTTCATATACTACCTTATTGACTCACATACTATTGTGAATAAATTGATTTGCATGATTTTTGAGAATGACCATTTTATTGATCTTCAATCCAGGTTAAGTTTATTGTTCAATATGTTCCTAAAACCATATTACAAGTGCATCTAAAACAGACGTGAAGATTCTAGAGTATCGTTACGAATATTCAGTTGTATTGAACTTTTATGTAATTTTTTCATTTGAGAATTTAAAACTGCATTTTGAAATAGTTACTAACTCTGAATAGATTTTGAAAAAGTTTGCAAATTTCTATTTCAAGTCTGTTCTAAGAGGATGGTCAAAACTGACCAAGGTGAGTGAGAAATAAAGTACTAAAGTAGTTATAATAGTAGTTTATCTACGGGCGTATCGAAAGATTCCTATTCCAATTGCGAAACTCTGCAGCTATGAAAATAAACAGTGGATTTACCGTTTTTTTTTAATGTCAAAGATCTATAGGCCTATACATTATAATATGTTTTAATAAATATATCATGTATGTGTAATAAAGTATTTGTTTGTTTTTGTCAATGGCTCAACATCAAAGTCAATGAATGGCTCATCATAAAGTATAGTGACATAAAAAATTATCATTATGTGTATGTTTTCATCCTATTGGTGAATGAATAAATCATGATAAATAATAATACATTACCTAATGAAATATTAATTTTCTAGCATAATTTCACATGCATGTCACGTTGGAAAGGTGGAAACTTTGCGCAGGGATTATCAGGCTACTTTCGTTTTATGTTTTAGCAGTTCAATAATAGATATTCTCGAAAAATCAATACATTTCTCAGCTCGTTCCCCCTAATAATATTTTAAAAAATCATCAAATACTGTATATTTTTATATTCATGCAATCAAGATCTTCTAATAAAGTGTTCTGCTATATTGTCTATTTATTCAGAGATTGTTTGTGAACTCTTTCGTAGAATTTCTCCTAAGTTTCAGAAAAATCCAAAACTTATTGAAATTTCTCTAAATTTTTCATTTTTGAAAATTTGATCGATTGTATCCTGCAAATTTCACCCGGTCATTATTATTATGTTATTACAGGCTGAACTGTCCAAGCACGGCGGAATAATGGCATCAGTCTACGGTTCAAAGGCGCTTGATGAACATATGACATTGGAGCTGAGCTTGGAAATCAACCGAAAATTGCAAGCAGTTCTAGAAGATACTCTCCTCAAAAACATCACTTTGAAGGTAAATTATTACATTTACACTAAACTACCGCGCATTAATATACAATTGATGAAATGTGTAAATTTCATAATCACATAATACAGCGTTGGGAATATCAAAACTGATTGGAAAATTTCCAGAGTATTCATCTTACGTTTGGAAGTTTTTAAGATTCATCTCATTCATACGATTTATTCAGTCATATTCATTAATTTGAAAGAATACAATATACTTATTGAATAAAAACGCAGAAAATTGAGTCGAAACATCTCTTTTCCAAATTTTGAGAATTATTCGAGATGGCCTAATTATTCATGTTGATCCACATTCTCTTCTTACACATTTTCACTCACATGATTTATTAATTTAATTGAAAATATTAGGTACTGTATCATGATGTCAGGTCAACAATGATGTTAGGTTCCTGTTGATATTCTTCATGGCATGCTTTGTAAAATTTATTGAATAATAAGCGTTTTTGTTCGCTGTCAAACTATAATCTAGATCCCTGAATCTTAGAGAAGCTACTCTCTACTTTATAGAAGATGAAATATTTTCTAATTTACTCGAATGAGGAAGTTCATTCACCTTCAACTTAGCACACGCCTAGTATTGACGTGGACAATAATATGTATTATAAAAACAATTTCCAGATGAAATTATAATGGATAATTATTGCATTTTCATTTTCCAGGAGAACATAGATACGTTGGGAGATGAGATAGCCCGGCTTACCCATCCTAAGAAAATTCAGTCGTAGCAGATGCTGGGGATCGAGCAACTTCCTTTCTCATCAAGCTAGTTGATTTGATTTCGTGGACTTCGCGGGTAGTCATCACTTATTTACGCTTATCAGTACTGTATTGTAAAAGTTTTTTTTTGTAAATCGTGTACTTATATCATACATCTTGTCATTACGATTGATGTATTTGTATTACTACTTACGTTATTTGATTAACTGTGGCCATCTAAACATTCCCCAGTATTATAATTTAGTGTCTTCCAAAGTATAGTCCCAATATTATGAATAAATTATCGATCGAGCCAATAAAATTATTCATATCTTCAACGTAATCATTTTTTATTCAGTTATAAATAAGAAACTAATCCAAGTGCCAATAAAGTACTTTTTCTTATTAATATCCTTCACAAAACTTCAATAATTTCTTAATTTAATTCACGTTATTTCTTTGAAGTGCAATTTCAAACAATAAAAAAGTACAGTATGAAGATATTATTGTAACTGTGCATTCCCTCTGTGCAAACTCTTTTTTTCAAATTGACGCTGTAAAACCGTAATATTCAAGTATTAATCCAAAAGTTTCTGAACGAGTTAGAGCATTCCAAAATAAGGTTTTAACTTAGACTAGAATGATTGCCTTAAAAATTCTTTCGATTATTATTGGTCTATTAGAATGTTACATGACACGATTAACATTAATTTGACGAAACTCATTGTAATAGTGTCAAGTACTATACAATAGCTTAAAAACAAATTTATCCAAGTTGACTCTTTTGTTTTGCTTTTGCAAATCAAATATTTATTCGAAATTTAAGTTTTTATATACTTTACCTTCTTCCAATATTTATACAATCGTATGCTAGATGCTACTCTACTTATGATCTCTCAGTACATATACATTCGTGAAGATGAATGATTGCTTTACATAATCATTAAAGCTTCAAGTATTGCCATAAATTATTATCATTATGATGAATAAAAACAAAAACAATTATACTTAATAGTCAGGTCATAAATTATTCAAGATACTTTTCTTGTGCTCTCATACAAAGCTACTTAATTACTCTCTACTAAATCTTTCCATATCGTATTACTCAAAGTTGCCTTTGATGAATGTTGTTGTATATGAGATTCACATTGTAAACAAACATTCCATGTAAATAATAATAGTATATTATTGTTATGAAATCGGCAGTTATTCCATGATGATAGTCTATTTTCAACTTGTAAATAGTATAATATATTATAATAGTATATTATAATAATAGTTGTATGTAGTTCTAGTGTAATTGGTTCTTCATTATTCAGTAATACATTAATAATAAATTATCAAAGTATGAAATCAATTTCAGCTGCTGCAATGATTCGAAAGAAATTCAAATGTGTATGGAAGAGAAATTCAGGATAAAATTCAAATTATTTCTGTATCTTCATCATTTCTTATAGTTTTTCGTTTTAATTTTTCCACCTAAAGTATTGTTGTTCAATTCTTGTAAATTTTAGTGAATATGGAGATATTATCAGTTAGTTGAGAATGTAAGTTGAACGTTGTATGATGGTATTGGAAATGCAGACTTTAATTGAATATTAGCTCAGGTCTAATAGCTCTTCTATCAGTTCAAAACTTAAATTTATTTTAAGAAAACTAAGATGTTGTCTAATTTCACAAAATTTTCACAGAGAGAGATTTCACGGAGAGATTTCACAACATCACCATCAGTTCTTCCAATTTTATGAAATTTATTTGTTTGTTCAGTCAATATTTCATATTAATTTCTCTTGTTCGATTTAAAATTTGTTGACAATTTTGATGCTGGGGATATTACAAAAAATATCTGTGAATAGGACATTTATGAAAGAACATGATTGAAAAGGGAGGCCTAAAAATGATTAATTCATTTTTCAGATTGAATGGCATCTAGTACTTATTGATTATTCCTTATGTATGATTTTAATAATATTTTTCCATCATAAATCGCTCAAACTTGGTCCCAGAAAATCGCTTAGGAATGTTGATGTAAAAAGCATGTAGTTTTGATTGTCATCAATCATTACTGTAATTACTAAAATGTAATTAATTTAATTGTTTTTGTTTGTTCATTAATTTAGTGTAGTTTCAATTTGTTGATATAATTATTATTTTATTATATGGTTCTATGTTGAGCTCCTTCAAACGTTTGTAAATATTATTTGGAAAAGATACTAGTCATTTCAATAAATTAGTTCTTTCTATTCTAGTGTTAGGTTTTATATATTTCAGTAAGGTACCGTATTGTAGTTTTGACGATAATTCATCCTAAAATTTCCATTCTTATTTTTTCAAGGCTCGGCTAAAACTAATTCCACAGAACATTCCACACTCTTCAATTAAATCAATTCATTATTTTTTAATTTGTGTTCCAATACACCAACAATAAGTACGGTATTCACTTATCATAATATATTGTTCATCTTTAACTTGAAAACTGTGTATAACAATAAAAAAGTGATATGATGGAACATAAATTAATGCTGTGCTTTTCAATTTAATTACCTTTGACCTCTTGGTAAAATATAAATTAAGGAAAATATTCTAATTCCAAACTTTTGTTACTGTCTCAAACTTTCATAATTCAAAGAAAACTCTCCTTTTTCCAATAACTGTAGCCTACTTTACATTGAAAGATTCAACGCCTGTTGATAATTGCATTCTACATTCTAAATACATTATCCAATACTAATCCATTGAATGAAATTATTTTTATACTGAAAATTGAAGGTAGTACTTCAATAATAAAAACCTAATACGGAGTGCGCGGCAAAGAAGACGTTTTTGAGACGGGTAGGCCTACATTATGAATCTGCAATTACGTGACTCAGTCGTGACATCTAGAGTAGAATCAAATGGTTGAATATCCTTAGGCTTAGATACCCTAGATGCCTAGATAACGAAATATTTGGGTTTGTTGCTTTTTTTACAAACCTGTACACGGAAATAATCCAAAGAAACCTATGTACGGTACTTTTGGAAAGAGTTTATGAAAAGGGCAAGAACGCATTGCATTGTATCAACGATTTCGGCCACCACATGTCTGATTTTCGACACTTGAAAGTTGAAATTCTTGTCTGTCTTAAGTGGTATATCTATACGAACATTTTGATATGAACAAATTTGTTTTCGGATAAAAACTTACAATTTTTGTATATGATCTTTTAAAAACCGTCGTCTGTCGTTACTGCCGCAATAATATAATATAATTTGGCTAGATGTTTATTAGAGAGTAGCAATAATTTTAATTTATATCTTTTGACTTGCATTTTGTGTAGTTTCTGTAAATTGCTTTGTTCAGCAAAAAATCTTCAGCAACTACACAAAATGCAATTAAAAATCCAAGAATAAAATCGAACACGATGTTTTGCGCGATTGAATATTATTGGAACACACATGTATTTTTTCATTTGGCTTCAATTAATCATCTATATAACTATATAAGTGACATAAACACTTTCATGAGTCAATTTTAATAGATCAATTAGGTGGGAAGAAACCTTTTTTGTACGGTAGCTTGACATTTTAATTACTGTATTTGGTTTTAAATAACCGCGCTATTTCACTTTTTGAAGAAGTTACAGGAGCACCAACAGGGGAAGGGAACAAGACACAATTTTATACCGGTACGATTAAGACTAATTGAAGACTATTATAATAGAGTTTACTGAAGATTGATAGCTTATAATCTGATTAGAATGAATTAATTTACATATTTTCTATTACTTTTTCGTTGAAACGGAAAAGTGTTTTTCTTTTTTCTGGCGTCTGCATTGTTTCAAAACAGCTGTTCAATTGTTTTCCTTGGGCTTGGGCCCTTGGGTTGACGGCTGACTGGCTGACGCAGAATAACAAGTTTTGTTGACAAAGAAGCAACATAATTTTTTCATTGTGTTTTAAGTCGCATTGTTCATTGTTTCTATAAATTGCGATCTATTGTCATTGATTGTCTTTTATACTTATATTGAGCAGTTTGATCATAGACCTCTGAGTAGAAAGTAGCCTAAACAGTAATAATGAATTTTTACTTAGCAGGGTTTTCCCTGTTTTTCCTAATTTATTGTGCTGTTTGTGAGGATGTTCAGGACATTATTGGTGGAGAATCAGTAAGTATCTTAATATAAATTTGATATTAATCTCAAATATTTTAATGTTTGAATTAGTTAAATGGTATATTCTGCCAGTTATTTTTTTCAAGTAATATAATACTTCACATTATGTAATCTTTTTAAGAACAAAATTTTATGTTAGCTAGTGAGGAAGGCTAGTTAAATTTAATAAATAATAAATTTTATAATATGCTACTGTGTACTGGTATTTTGCACAGTCATAGACTTTCGATCCCTTTATAGTTAGGTTTTTTCTAGCGAATATTAATCCAGTTCGGAACTTCATGAAAAGTCGAATTTATCTAGTCGAATCCCACCCTCTCTAAGAATCTTTTTCTAGTAATGACTCAATTCCTTCCGATGTCTTCCTCACGGTCCTAGGGTCGGGGAATCGTCAATGGTCTTCATAATGTCTCCTAAAAAAAGTGTCGTCAAAATGTAAACAGTCTGTTGCGCAAAAATCCAATTCCATTAATTGAATTGAGCCTTTTAAACATCCAAATCAATGAATGATGTCTCTTGGAATCTATACAATCAACGAGTACCGTACCTACCAATGACCGAATGCATTAATGATGAAATTCCAGGTAATACTAATAGTCAATAGCTAATAGCTGAGATATATAGCCTAATCATAAGCTAGTGTTCGCCTTTCATATAACTTAATCTTATAATTTTTTAAGCTTAGGTATATCACTATAGTACCTTATTTGCCCAACTCTCAAATTAAATTTTAAAAATTGCTTCTACCTCAAAGGTGTTTTGTATTGAATAGAACTTAAGTTACATTCATGATCCAATGTGGCCTGTGCTGTAAGTTCAAATTTTCGAATGAAATATTTTAGCCTTCCATTAATTTATTTTTAAAGTTCAGTTTTTAAAAGCTTCTTATCATAGGCCCAATTCTTGTTGATTAATATTTTTGGAACTAGAGAAGCTAGAATATTGTAATAAGCAATTTCATTTGTTGAATTTGAAGATTTTATCTGTTAACGGGTTCAAAGGTTCAAATACTCACCATTACCCTGATATAATTTTTTACCGTCTCCCAGACGCTTAATGATCCATTAGGTTATGACCTCTTTGGTCATCATAATTCGTTTTTTTGTCAATGGCTCAACAGCCCATGAAGGACCTAGATCTACCAGCTGGTTGCCAGTTTAATATTTAGCCTACTCCACTGTACAGTCCGTCCGTCATCATAATTAAGTTATATTAATATTCTTTCATTTTATAATTTGCCTAACAAAAAAATTATATCCAGCTTTTTCATTGGCTACGAATTGAATAAAAAAAATCATGAGTATCCTGCTCAACCTTCATTAATATGATGTTGTAGAGAATTATCCTCTTGTAATTTTAAAACTCATCTATTGCTAAAATTGATGAGCTGATGCTGATGAACAATTAACAAATCAAGGATGAGAAACTTCTTTTTGTTCTCCCCTTCTGCCATTACACCATAGGGGTAGAGAAACTGCTGGTAAGTAACACTCTATATTTAAACATACTTATTCAATCAGTTTCCCAAACTATAAAATATAATTAATATTATATATTTGTTCATTATTCGTTAATTCACGTTTTTAATATACTGTATTCTTTTTAGCCTGTATCTGAAGTACCTGTAACCACAGAAGTAGCTCCTTGTACGGGATGTGAAACAATTTTAAACACTGATCAAATTGATTTGGACAAGCTTGTCAAGGAAAGTCTTGATCGAGACTACGAGCTCTTGCGTATTATCAAAGCTGTAAAACTGGTAAAAATACTTCAATTTATTATTCGAATAATTTAGCGAATATTTTGAAAATGAAACACATTTTGTAGTTGGCCCACCCTTTAAAAGTGAAATTTTCAATGAAACAAACCAAATAATGTGAAACATGAATTTCATTGATGAAAAAATAGAATTTATGATATGTTCAAGTAGTAAATATCAACTCATTAAGCGTTACAAAAATTTATAAATAGACTTTTAATGGCCAACTCTCTAAGAAAATCTTTCAGATCTGGTGATTCTTTTGTTATATTTTGTTTGTCCTTTTCAATGCTTGATTAACTGTGTCAAACCAAAATATATTTTTGTATTTAGCAAATCTTTGTTTAGAATTCTTAGTGGCGTTTTCTTTTTGCGGCATATTACACTCGTAAATTTAAACTAGTGTGAAGTTGGCTACCGATATCTATATTCGTCTCAAAACTTAACGATAACATTTGACCCGGTGATAATTTAATTGATCGAGCGTCTTCTATAGGTTATATATATTTATAAAAAAAACGTTTGTAGTTTGAGCTGGGATAGAATAGTGAAAATTTTATCTAGGTCGAACAGACTAAGATTGCTTTCAATCATTCAAAATAAAATCTTATCATTTACTTTGAAACTGCTGTCACTATTATTGCAGCATATATCAATACATATTTTCTTCCAATTTATTCGACGCATTTATTACTTTTGTTATTCGTTCTCTCATCATCAAAGATATGGATATTTTCAAACCTCATGAATATGAAAATATGCTTTGGCATATTTTGACATATCATTTCCTGATCCCCTCCCACATGTCACTCCATTTTGTAACCTATTTAAACAAATAAAATAATCTAATATTTTGTTATATTCAGGCTTAATATCTTGCCAGCCACCCTCCCATTTCCAAGAGTATTAAGTGGTATACTTCTATTGTGGAAAAAATCTCTGTAAATACTATTTACTAAATAGTATACTTATTTTATTATTTTTCTCAATTTTGAATTTCATATCACTTACACACAAAGCCCACTTGGCCCTGTAAAAAAATATGCATATGGCTTTTATTGTGGGGAGCTATCCATAAGGGTAGGTTCCACTCGCCTTGGTCACAATCTGGTCACCCATCCGAAATCAGTCCATAGTGTTTGTGACTTAACATCACAATCCCCTAGTAACCGTTTCAATGATCAACCAGGCACACCACACACCATCCTGTAACTTAATTCATAAAAATATCCTGTAACTCAGTCTTGAAAACAGTCCACATACTAACTTAGACGTAGGCCTAGTACTGTAGTAATAAAGTATCTATTGTAACAATATTACTAGTCACTGTATTCTTTTACATTCTACAGTCTTTTTTTTAATGTTTAAAAAAAATGTCTACAGTCTTTAAGAATAATGTTTTAGTTGTAACACTGACATTTGGAAAATTACTCCAGTACAAATTTCATTTACAATTTTATAATTTTCACTTATTTTCATTCCAGGTTGAGAATAAAATAGTCTACAAAGTGCAGTTGGAAGCAAATTCGAAAAATTGTAATCCAGCAACAGATCAATGCAAGGTGGAATGTAATCTTGAATTCGTGAAAAGTACACCCTACGACACGAAGCCAGCATTATCCTCACAAATCTGTGTCAATTATGTGCGGGAGGATGTCAATGTTGCAAAAACATTACCTGAAAGAGCCAGTCCTAGTGAAATATTAGACTTTTTAGAATCTCTTGACGACCAGGTATTTCCAGTTCCTAGTGGGTGATGAGAAAATTAACAACTGATGGAACTTCCTCTCTCACCTCAATAATTTTGGTTGGGTTTGACTTGAATTGAATGCTGCTTCATAGCCCCACTTGGAAACTGCGTTGAATATTGGTGATGGATTCTGTAGTAGCTCTCATTATCAACTAATACCCGTAGTTTTTTAATAAAAGGTTTTGTGAATCTGTTTCAAACCTACTAACAAAGAACAATACTCTACCACCATTTTTGTGTTCGTGATAATATTATCACAAACTAGGCTCAGAATCTCATTTTTCAACTGAAACTTAAAGTTTACTAAAAATTATTATCTATGCAATGAATGAGCTTGACTTATTGAAGACGTATTTCTATGATGGTTTAAGGTTTTCAAGTTTTGCATGTACATAGAGGAACTAACTTTTAAATTGACATTTTTCTGTTGTACGGTATTATGATTTAAATTCACTGCAATCTCTATGTTATCAATCAATCAAAAATCAATTATTTTCGAATAGTCTATCATACAAGAAAGTATATAAATACGAATTAGAATAAAATATAAATAAATGTAATATTATAAAATAATATCAATCTAAATTGTTTTCAATCCTTCGGAAGATGAGAGTATTTTTTATTTTCACTGTGATACGATCAGTATTAATAGATCAATAATAAATAATTGATATCTTTATTATTATCAATGGAATGGAATACTCCTAAGATGAAAATAATGTAAAATATTATTAATTGCTGGTTACATCTATAGAATATAATAGGCTACTGTATTTGGATAAATAAATTTGTTTTTGATTGATACATTTCTGTTCTTTCTTATCGATTATTCCTCATTTCCAGTCTCCTTCCTCACAACAAAAACCAATTTCTTCAGAGAGTTCTCGTGAGAAAAGAGTGAGTAGCCTATAATTGTCTTGGAGGAGATAGCCTTCCTTTTATATTTTCTAACCATGATTGTCTTATGTCTAATCTGTTTCGTATTCATCTACCAATTATTAATTTCTTATTACATTTCATTTATTTTTTATTAATTAGAAATTTTGATTCATAACAACCTTTTTGTTCTATGTTCGAAATAAAATATTCTAGTTAGGTTTTGTATATATCACTTGGGGAATTTCATTGACAATAAATTATCGTATCCATGCTCTGGATCTAGATAATTATTCAGTTTTTCAATCTTATCGAGTTTTATTGAATCACAACCCTGGAATTGTATGAGGCTCAATTTTTTCGAAGCGTTTCTATTGTATGAATTTCTTGATTTGTCTTGAAAATTATTGTGATATTTCTTCTCTGACATTTTTATAGCAATGTCCTTTGGTTTCTGGCATGTTATAATGAAATGTGCTTTACAACTGTATTTTATTGTTTGTTTCCAGAGCCTTACTGAAAGTGAGATTCAACTCCATCTGGATCTGGAGAAATTCAAGGATTTTGTGAAAGAACACAAGAAAATCTATAAAACTGAAGAGGAAATGAAGAAGCGGTTCAGAATATTTAAGGCCAACTTGTTGAAGATGAAATTCTACCAAGAAAACGATCATGGTACTGCAGAGTACGGACCGAATGAATTTTCAGATCTTACTGGTAAGTTAAGCTAGAAACTAAGTTATTCAATAATTTTTTATCCCAACGAGGCATGCTATTTTTATTTCTTTTTGAAATTGATTCTGTCTTTCTTCCATCTCATTATTCTAACATTTTCAATATGCCAGCGTGTTGCATAGAAATGAAATCGAATTTAACTGCCTTCAAATCATCTGTGTAACAATGAATATTTAATATTAACTTGAACTGGTTTGTTATAATAGAAACGTTTTTACACAGTATCTAAAATCAGTTGGCTTTTGTGATGCAGGCGTATACTTATCAATGGATATCAACTTATTAATAATTATTTTACTTTGTGAGCCACACAAAATGTTTGTTGCAATAAAATTAATTAAATCATCTTCCACGTTTTTGCTTAGTTGAAGGTTATTTTTTCCAATGAACCAGTTCTGAAATTAGAAATCAACTAATTTTTGGAAGATTAACAAATTAGGTACTGGGTATCTTATAAACATTTACAATCTACAATTACTCATAATTCGGGTTGCGATGTAAGTAAATAGAATACGGTAGGGCTACTGTAAACATCCAGTGTTGTTTTCCTAAATTAATTGTTCTCTTTCTTTTCGCAGCTTCAGAATTCAAAGAAAGATATCTTGGATTGAACGTGGACCTCAGATCAAAAGATGCCAAACCAATGAAGATAGCCGAAATACCAAAGGACGTGCAGCTTCCAGAGTCATTCGATTGGCGTGATCATGGAGCTGTTACACCAGTTAAAAACCAGGTAAATTTGATTGCAAACTATCCACGGATAAAGTTTCCACCTTTTTATGATGTAGTTATTATGGAAGCGATTATATTTATTTATCTTGAGCGAGGTAGCATTCTAGAAACTTCTAGGGTCATCTTCATCTTGTAGTAAGTTAATGTATCTGTTTTTCAAATCTTGAGGTTTGTTTTTGATCAATGTTAAGTGGGCCTTGGAAGTCGTTAGGACGCGTGCGGGAGAAAAACAGATCCATAATCCATAATTGGAATGTTCACACAGAGACATGCTAAATTTCTGTCTCAGGAAGGCAAAAGAACAATTGGTTTTGTTTTCTTGCGGTAGGTGGTAGAATCTCTATGACTGCACCCTTCAACTCGTTGAAAATCACTACCATAGTAACCATAGTCTTAAGTGACAATTGAATGTATGTTGAATAACTAAAAAATATTGAGTGAATGTTCGTGGACTTGAGGATTTGAAGCAGGCCATATATTCAAATTTCCATTAAATTCTCCAGTAAACTACTTTTATAATATTAAATTTTCACTGTAAATGTAATATAAAGTTATGAATCTTATCACTTGTGAAAATTTAATTGAACATATTATGCTACTTAATTGGAATCATAAATAGAAGCCTACGTGAGTAGTTTTAAAATAAGTGTGAATTCCTTCCAGACATTTAAGCAAGATTGGGAGCTCTTAGCTATTGACAATTCAATAAGTTATTTTGTCATTACATAATTCAGCATTTTTTAATTAATAATTTATTAATTCAGTGTTTGATTGTGAATGAAAATTGGTGATAGTGGAATAAGATTTAACCTACATTTGGACTGCTTTAAGATTAATTGGAAAAATACAGTTTTGGACGTAAGCCTGTTGACCATTCTATTAATAATATTTTGAACATTAATGTAAAGAAATAAATAATTTTGTATTTTTCATATTTTGTACATCAATATAAATAAATAAATAATTTTTGTATTTTTGATATTTTGTAGGGCTCATGTGGATCTTGCTGGGCTTTTGCAACCACTGGAAATATTGAAGGTGTGAACGCCATCAAGACTGGAAATTTAGTTTCTCTTTCTGAACAAGGTATGCTTACTTGCTATTCGTCCAACACTTTTTCATCCAATCTATTCAGGTCTCCAAACCTAATTGATCATTGAATTACGATATTTATCGAACTGGTTCATTGGGGATTGTACATTTCTTATTACATTACACTCATGCATTAAAAGATTATTCATGCGATATCATTTATGTGGTATAATTCTTGATCATAATTTGAGCCATGATGCTTGGTTTGCATAACGCAGTATTTGGCAATATTAAATCTTCAACCCCATAAAAGTTTTATAATTTATTCTTGAGTATTATCTAGAGACACAATTTCGGGTGATTTCATTAATCGTTTGAAAATATCGTAGAATTATTCTCTGCTGTGATTTAAATCTTGATAGCTGTAAATGACACTTTTTGCAGTCATAAAATCGTTTGAAAACTTAGTACAATGTCGTAAGAAATAGTTCAAAAGTGATTCATTAATTAGCAGTTCGTCATGGAAAGTAAAATAGGTAGTTATTTCAAAATAGTTATTTCACTAACTTGTAAATTATTCTATAGTAGCATTCCTGAACCATAGTAACCAAATTCCTGAACCAAAATGTAACGAATGAAGAAGATGTTGGTGCCTCCTCAAAAAATGTAACAAATTAAGAGCAAATGGATCCAATCTAATAGAATGGATTATATATGTTTTTTGTGTTTGAATTTTTATTGGTTAGTGCCTCCACTCGATGTTTCGTAAGGGCACTACCATAAATTATTGGATCTTAAAAATTGTGGATAATTGAATGAATTAATCTCCGGATTCCTCCAAATATTTGGGTTTTGATCAATTCATCCAATTACCTCACAGGAACGCCTCCACCAGTGTTTTTTATAAAGAAAAAACACAAAAACTTTGAAATTTTGATTGTATAATTTTTGAAGAATTATAATTACGTTTGAATTTCCAGAAATAGGATCTTACGTCAAAATACGTTTATTCGTTATTCGAACTCCATTATTCATCAAAATTCGGAAGAGAAATTGCACAGAACCAATTTTTCTCTTTCAAATTATAATGTTATCAGATCTTTGTATTTGGATAAAATAATAAATTATTTCAATTTTGAACTATTAGGCCTGCTGTACACGGGGTAAGTAGTGACGGCCACTCATAGTCTATCCCAGCTCTTCTTGTTCTACTCAAGGACAAGGCAAAGGCTGTGTCAGGCTACAGCTGTGTGACTGGCCGTCACTACTTACCCCATGTACAACAGGCCTTACTTACGACATTGCAGTCAATCTTTTAAAAGAGTGAAACATGTGTAATAATTTTCAATCTACTTTTATTCAAATACTGTATTGACTACTAAGTTGTGAGAAAAAAGTAATAGATCAAAAGTAAAATATTAACTATTGAATATTAACTGTATAGTCTGTCCAAGCAAAGAAAACATTCTGTTGAGATGGGGAAATTACTCCAGCACGGTAAATATTGGTTCAAAAATCATAAATTTGGTCTCAAACTGTAGATGAGAATTTTTCCTACAATGTGAGATTAAATTTAACATTTTTAAGCGTATATTGACCGAGCTGGAGTCATTTTTCTATCTTGGCAGAATGTCTTCTGTGCTTGGACAGACTATAGCAGTTCGTCACGGAAAATGAAATATATGAGTAGAATAAATTATGATTAATTTGTTCATTTTCATTTATTTATTTATTTATTCAAGAAATTACAATAAAGGGTAAAAACACGACAATAAATTCCAAAACGTATTTTTCCCCAAACTTCACCCTCATAAACATAAACATAAATAATAAACATAAAATATATTAAATTGAGGTTATGTTCACAAGATCTTTCTTTCACTATCATAATTCACAAATTTTTACACTCCAAAATTGAAAACTAGAATTGATGATTTAGAATATTTTGAATATTGATCTTATGTACATATTTCTTACAGAACTACTTGACTGCGATACTCTGGACTCGGCCTGCAACGGCGGCCTGCCGTCGAATGCGTACGAGGCGATTGAGACGATTGGCGGCCTGGAAAGCGAGTCTGACTATCCTTATGACGCGGTGAAGGAGAAGTGCAAGTACAAGAGTGACGAGGCCAAAGTGGCCATCACGGGCGCCGTCAACATCACCACCAACGAGACAGAAATGGCCATGTGGCTGGTCAAGCATGGACCCATTGCCATCGGAATCAACGCCAATGCCATGCAGGTTGGTCAATTACATTTGTTGTAAATTGTACTGGACACTTGTTGAGCTTGGTTGCTTAGTGTTTGTGAAGTTGAAGGAGTGCTTCCCGAAACTACGCCGCGCACAGAGTCCAAAGAATTGAGTTGAGCCTCTTGTTCACGGGGTTATTAATGGCGGCCAATCACAGCCTTTGTCTTGTCTATGAGTTGAACAACAAGAGCTGTGATTGGATACAGCTATTCGACTGGCCGCCACTATGAACCCCGTGTACTGAAGGTATAGGAAATTTGGTTGTAGATTTCCTATGGTAAAGTGGGTTAAATAAAATAGGAAGAACGATTAGATGTTTTAATGTAATGATACATTGATGATGAATTTTGAACTGAGAAACATTAAACAAACTGATACAATTAATAAACAAACTAATGCAAGTTAGTAACAGTTGTTAATCACAAGTGGCAAATATCACATGATTCGCCGCAAAGGCTTTACTGAGTGGAAGCTAGCTGCCTCTTTTCATTAACTTTGAACGAGAGCGGTTTTAGAGAAGCACAAGCAGGCCTAAAATGTCATGTTGATTTGTATTACATTGGTTATTTTTTCTATCGCACTTTATTTTTATCACAAGTTTCAATAAAAAATAATTTGAAGCCGATATCTTGGAAAATAGTCGAGATATGTGCGCGCCGACTAACAAAAAATCCAAAGTCGGAATTTGAGGTTGAAAAAATGGCGAATTGCTCGAATCCAACTACAATCGCCAATGTGTGAACAGTTTCATAAGAACACGTAGTTTTCTTTGTACGCTTCGCGCCGGCGTAGTTTCGGAAAGCACCCCTCAAGTCAGAAACATTGTGGACCGCTCTTGGATAACCATTATTTAACCAAATACAAGGTGGAATCTACCCATAAAGGTCTCCCCACCATTAAAAGTCATACGCATATAAATATTCTAACATCTCTTCACTCACTCTGATTTTTTATTCATTCATAAAACACATAGTACACAAATTCATTCAAAGTACAAGAAATGAAATTCGGTAGATTAGAGGTAGCCTAAAGGCTGATGTCGGGTTTTTCCAAGCACACTCAGAGTTGAGGGACCCTCAAATTTTGATGAACAGCTGACATTTCCTATGATTGTATGATTGTGTGTATGTATCGATTGATTAGTAGGTAAATAACTGAATTTAATATTGAGGCACACTAGGGATGAGAATCCTAAATAATGTCTTTGTGGGTAATTATAAGAGGAAGGGTTAAGATTTAGTCTGTCCAAGAAAAGAAGACATTCTGGAAAAATGGTAAAATTACTCCAGCTCGGTCAATATTGGTTCAAAAATTATAAATTTGGTCTTAAATTTTAGATCATAATGTTTCCTTCAATCCAAGACCAAATTTATAATTCTTTAACCAATATTAACCGAGCTCGAGTCATCTTGCCAGAATGTCTTCTTTGCTTTGACAGACTATAGATTAGATGCCAACGAAACTTGCGTTTGGAAAATGTATTTTATTTAAGTCTATCTTAGGTCAGTTTAAAAGCAGTCTACGAGAGCGAAACTGTTTGGCTGAGGGTGCTCTCTACGTGATATGCTCTCGCTCGCGGGCTGTCTTGACAGAGCTGAGAACTTACAACAATCATTCGCCAATTGCCAATATTTTTTGCCGTTTGCTACAGTACTATACTTGTGTGAGTGAGGTGAAAACACGAATAATAATGAACAAATTTGCAAGTAGCCCACTGTATTTTCTTCATTTAGGGATATAGGTTATTGAAAATCTCTCTTCAAAATCATTTTGTGTTTGGGGTGGAATTTAATTAATGTGAAATTCTATTCCTTTTATTATTATTCTAAAATTGATGAATGTCTGTTTTGTTTCAGTTCTACAGAGGAGGTGTTTCACATCCTTGGAAATTCCTGTGCAATCCAGGCTCACTCGATCACGGAGTACTAATTGTTGGCTTTGGGGTTCACAGTAAGAGTCTTTGAATACATTTTTCTTGTTTTCCTAGTAGGAATTGAAAATCTTGCAACCTTTTCGCCATCAAAACAAAAACATGAATACAAGAGTATTCAAATGGAAACTTCGGAAAATAATGGAAGATTTGAAAATAATTACAAGTTTAAATATCATCAATATTTTCCACAATATGTTTTTGCCTTCAATACGTGATGTACTTTATGTACTTTGCATTGTAATTATGCTTGCTATTTAAAAAATAATAAGTAGACTAAAATGGACCAACTGTTTTACAGTTTCATGATGAAATTATTATTATTGATTAATTCACTCAACTTATAACTTTGTTTATTTAATGATTGAGCAGTTATTTGAGATTAGATGCGATAAAAATATTGTATAGGAACAACAGGCACAGACCCCAAAGATCTTATTGAACTAAGACAACCTTTTGTTATTTTTCAATTCTTGAAATCTTATTACAGTATAATAATTGTCTTTTAAAATAGATTATTGTTGTGAGTTATTGAATTAAATTCGATTCACTTATCTGTTATTGACCAATGTTTTACATTTGTCTGTTGTATTAAGAAATACCTTGAATTCTGTAGCAATGGTATTGCCAATCTTGTCTCTTTAGTAAGAATTAGGTGTGATTGAGGATTATTGTTCATAGGGACCCGATTTACTCACAAGGAACAACCTTACTGGATAATTAAGAATAGCTGGGGAAAGAGATGGGGTGAAAAGGTAAGTAATTTATTATTGTTATAAACTTTATTATAGTTTTTCTCATTCAATTTACAGGTTATCCTCTGTTCAATAAGACAATGCCATACTGGACAATAAAGAACAGTTGGGGTCCTAAATGGGGAGAGCAGGTAAAAAGCATGAGAGAATTAATCAAATTTTGTTTGCATGAATAATACTTATTATTCCAGTCATGATATTCTTTGATTAAAAAGTATGAAATCATAACTTGTATGGTACACATTTAAAGTAGATACTGAAGGGGAAATAAGCATTAAAATAAACTTTGCTAGGGCTAAAAAACAAGATGAAGATATTGGTCATTGCCGATGTATATTTTTATTTAGATTTGGGAAAAGACGTTTTGGACTTTAATGTCTGTGTTTTTACCCTTTATTGTAATTTATGGAATAAATAAATAAATAATGTAGATGATGCTATGTTGATTTTTCCATCCAGATAAAAAATCCACGGTAAAATTTCTATTCAGATTATAGACACTCACAATTTTAATAGTCATTGATGTTTTTTGTTTATGTTTGCTAGTTTGATTTTTCATCCTTATTCTTTTGATTTCTGTTATGATTTTGGACTCTAAATATTGAATTTGAACAATCAACATTGATGCTCAAAGAAAACAAATTGAGTCGATCGGTTGGTTGCTAGAATACCAATTAAATTGAATTACTGTACTTCCAGACAATTCTAAGGAACTAACGCATTCGTAAATTAAAATCTCTATTGAGCTCCATTAATCATTGTGTATTTTCGAAAATAAATAAATTGAATGATTCAACTCAATTGAATTCAATTCAATTTAAATTTATTGAATTGTTGTAAATTTTTTAATTCCTATTTAAATTTAATTAATTCAATTCATTTTATTTTGGTTTATTAGATCTTTGCAAAATACAGTTTTCAATTCAAGATCATGTTTGTTGCAATATTTTTCCGACGGCAAATTGTGAACTGATTGTGCATTGCAGGGTTACTACAGGATTTACCGTGGTGATAGCTCATGCGGCGTTAATCAGATGGCATCTTCCGCTCTAATGGATTAGTTATAGTGTAAGTAACTATTTCACTTGAAAGATTTGATTCAATCTTAGGAAATTCGAAAGTAGAAACAATCTCGTTAATATTATTTCATTGAGAGTTCTATTATTTTATTGAATGCTTCTGTGAATGATGTATGAATGATGTCTTGTATCAGGATAAGGATAAAATTAAATCAATGAAATTAAGTCGACTTGATCAAATAGGTGATAGAATAGTTGAAATGGAAACTTGTATTAAATCAAATGGGAACATCAAATCAATGGTATACCCTTACTCGCTTTTTGATATATCTATACTGAATAACGATGAAATAATGATACTAACTAACAGTATAAGTACTGAATGGTTTCTTCTATGTTCAACTATTTCAATTTCGTGGTTCTATTTGTCGTCATTTTGACTATTCTACGCATCTACTAGTTCAAGTAGTAGCCTACTACTTGAACTACTTACAATTCGTAGTGTAGTGACTGCAATAATACGCATCGTGTGGTTGACGCAGAACGAATGTTCTTATTCCACAACAATCTTATCCTTGGTTAAAAAATTGAAAATGTAGTGAAAAATTTCGATCAAATCTAGTACCTTTATATTTTTTCAAATAACATTCATTTGTATCTCCGGTCTCCGTTATCCATCTATCTATTTTTTTCATGGAGAAATAAAATGTGATTGTAAAATTTCTTCAAAATGACGGATAATGAACAATTTATTCTTATTAATTCCTTGTTCTCCCATTTTTCAGATCTTAACGTTACGCCCCGTGAAGAATATCAGTAGAACAACTCTCCAAAGCAATAAACGAATCTACTACTTATTGTGATTTTTTTAAACAATCTATGAATAATTAAGTTTTTAAGCGAAAGTCATTTTAGAGCATTTTATTATTGAATAACTTTGTAATTTTTGAGTGAATAGATTAAAATTTCCAAATCGAAAATCAATTATGTCTTCAATTATCCATCCCATTTCATAAAACTTGGAAAATCATTTAAGGTACTATAGATGAAGCTAGAAAGGTGTAGCTATACTTTACTAGATTTTCATGCCCGGTTTTTCCAAGCACACTCAAATTTGAGAAACTCTCAAGTTTACTACACTTTACTACATTCCCTATACTTATCATAGAAAATATCAGCTGTTCATCAAAATTTGAGGGTCCCTCAACTTTGAGTGTGCTTGGAAAAACCGGGAATCAAGTTGATAATTACACATTAGTGTTTGCTTTTTTAGATTTCTACTATCATTATGATTGCAGGTTTGACATCTAGTGGGATCGGACCCCCCCTTTAATGACTAGATCGTGACTAATCATTTGTTGATTTTATGATTATATAGTCATTTATATAATTTAACTTGTGATGTTCTATAGCTATAAATCTAAGTCTATAAATCGATGAGTCAGGTACCATATGATAGGTTGACATTGCATTGGCATATCCTGTGCTTGATGTCAGAAAAACGTGGTATAACTGTTTAAATGGGTTCAGTGACCGACTATAAGGAAGCTGCAATAATTCACACTTGGAACAATCTCTGTCATCTACTTTTGCAAAATTCATGTGACCAACTTTTCCAGGCTCAGAACGGGTGTTTGTAATGGTTCCGGGGCCTTTATCGCTGCTGACTCTCTGTTCTTTGTCTTAGCTGAAGATGCGTTGAGGGTCCATTTTTCCAGAACTTCTCTGGTAGTGGACACTGAAGGTGGGAAAAGGGTACACTCCCCCTCCCGTCACTCCAACCCCAGGAGAGTGCTAACTTATCTCCACCCCCAATTATACGCCTGATTCATGAACCCTTGTTTGGACGATCCCTTTTCAAGACCCCCTCAAGCGGCACTAAACCTCCCTCCCTCCTTGACCATAGCTGCAAATATGGCCAGCAGATCACATTCTCAAATAAGCAGCTCCCTGTGATACAGAGAGTAGGTCTCCTCATTATAACCGTATCATCCATCTAGACAGGTTTCATGTTCGAAATATGATCTTTATCTTCGCACTTCTTGTTGCTGCCCATTTATAACAAATTCTAACGTGGCAGAATCATTAATTCTGATCAAGTATTCACTTTTTACAGCTCATAAATCACCCGGAAACCAGGTTCAACAAGATTTATCCAATTGTTTAGTGTTATTTTAGATTAGTTCAAAATGAATTTAGTATTATTTATTTTAGATTTAGAATTAGGTTTATATTTATTGATTGTTTCAGTTGAAGCCAACCATAGATTTATACGTATTTGTGGAATCCTAAGTGAATTCAGGATTTTATTGATGAAAAGTGAATGATTATATGGAAGTCTACTATTCTATCTGAAACAAATGTTTCAAAGTGAATTATACACTAGTAGGCACCATTATATTTGTTCAGAAAACCTGTACTGAATATACGGTTTGTAGTTGTGGAAAATTTATTTATCTACTGATCTATTCATCATAATATAATTTAATCATTATAATTTGCTTATTATGGATAACCGTCGACAATAAAAAGTAAGGTTAGCCTAATCAAATTAATAAAAGATTTTTTAAAGTAAATAAACTAATTAAATTGATCTAATTGTTTGTTGCATGAATTTTATTTGGCTAGTAGGCGGGAGAAAATAGAGCTTTTAAAAACCTATAATGATTACTAGCCAACAATATTGGGTACGGTGAAAGGTTTGTTAAATCTTTATGTTTTCTATGCCTAAAACACATAACATGGAAATGGTATGTTTTGTAAACTTTTTACATATAAAGTAACTTACTAAAGCCTACTATTTGTAGAAATGTTCTACTACTTTGTAGAAAATCTTGTTGATATAATAAGCCTACTATAAATTATTATTCTTCCATTTGCAATTCTGACCAAGAAATTTCTGTAGAATAAGCGGGATGACGCCCTTGGAAACAGTCCACCGCTAATAAAAGCAACTAACAAAAGAATGAACAAGAAATAGGGAGAGAGGCAATAAATATCCGGCGTGAAAAGAATGCATTTTGAATTGGTGAAAAACGACAGTTGCCAAGTTACATAACTTGGTCCCCTTTTTCCTCTCCCTCATCTAATCCTCCTCCTTCCTCCTTTTTTCTCTTTCTTTAAGATTTTTCTTCTTCTGTTGACAAACAAACCCTCTCACTCACCCTACGAACGGTGTCTCTTTGCAATTCTTTTAAACTACTTTCACAATATCTTCTTCCATGCAGTGAGATCTTCTCCCGCTTGAAGAAAATGCTTTCCTGCACATTTCTTCCAGCACTCCCTCCCCTATCCTCTTCAAAGACGTTTCTTCTGCCATCCCTCTTTTATCAAGAGCAATTAGAGGTTGCTAGCGAAGTACACTTCCGATTTCGCTCCCTTCTCATAACAGATCGATCGCCCTTTTTGAACAACTGGACTGCTTCATTGACTAGCCTACCCACTATAAACTCAACTTGTTTGTACTAGCCATAATTTGTTATAAATTTCATAGGTACTATAAAGTATTTATTGCACATATTGTTTTATCCACAATTCTGTAAAATTTTATTTGTTCTAAGTGTTCATAATTTATTGTTATAATTAATTATAGTTTATTGATGATTGAAAATTCAATTAGATCTATATTTGATTTGAGGAAATTCAATTTTCCGACTACAAATATTGTGGGCAAGTTAATTAATAATTTTCTGACTACGAATTTTATAGTCAGATATTTGAATGCAGTCTTATCAAGTATGGATCTATATTGATTATTGAATTTTCAATCATTGGTAAACGTTTATAAGAATTTCAAACGAATTCACAGAAGTGTAAATGAAACAATCAGCGTATTACATACTTTTTGTATACAATTGATAACAAATAATGCTTCGAACTATAGAGAGAAAATTCATCAAAATAGTCCAATGGAAACTTGACCAGCACAGCAGAGTACCTCCTCACCACTCAACCCAATGAATGTTGTCAATTCGTCAGGTGTATTGTTAAAAATAAAAATGAATTTTCATTCATAATCAAATGGTTGGGAATCGATGCATCACTGGTAAAAGTCTTATTTTTGTAGAACTGGTAATAAGTTCATACGTTAACTATTTTTGTGCATTCTACTTTTTCTAGTACAAACAAATTGTACTAGGTGGCAAGGTATACAATTAATGAAGCAGCCCAGTTGTTCAATGTTCCTCTATATGTACTAAATCTGTTCCGAACTTGCTATTGGTTTCGAAAAATGAGTAATAATTATTCTATTACTGTATTAATTAGGTACGGTACCTATAGAGTTTGTGTAAAGTGTGAATTTTTATGAAAAGAAAACATATTGAATAATTCCAATAGAAAATTACTTGATAATGATAGTTTATATTTCATAATATAGTTAACTATAGAATATTTTATAATAATATAGATAAAATTAACTTTGAATCTTCACACACGTCCAAATTTGATGACAATTTTATCCTCAGCAGTGACCAGTGAGTCAACTGCTGTCCAATTACTTATTCCTGGGCGTTCCTTCTTGTTTTCTTTCCAAAGCCCTTGTCATACACTTATTCGCCACCCGCACTCACAAGACGATTTCAGATTCAGTTGCTCAACTGCAGGAAGTGAATGAAGCTACTATCTCCAGCACACGGATTTCATTTCAAAGAAAGAAAAGTCCCTCGCTTCTTTGAAAGAGCTCTTCTTTTCCTGCAGAATGGCTGCAGGAAAGACAGCCTCCGTGGCGATTGAAGGACGATGGACCCCTCGCTCAACTTACACAAGGCAATAGCTGGGGGCCTTTTTCTGAGGGTGGAGACTGCATTGTAAGGTGGCTATTGCGGGGGATTAAGTTTTAAGTTTTCTATACCATGCTAGATACTAATGCACTGTAAATTTGTGTAAACTCAACATTTCATAAAAATACTGGGCGATTTATTCAATTATAGGCTGCTACTACGGTGCACAAGTATGATATACTACGGTAGGCTATTATTACGTTATACAATTATACTACTGTAACTACTGTTAATTTGTGTAAACTCAAAATTGTATAAAAAGTACTGGGTGATTTCTTTATTCTTTTGCATTGTTAATGAACTTTTTCACTCTCTAATACCTATTAAACTAATGAATACATCAGTAGGCTATGAAGTTATATAAAATATACAATTATACTATTTTACCTACTGTTAATTTGTGTACTCAAAATTTTATAAAAGTACTGGGTGATTTCTTCATTCTTTTGCATTTTTAATGAACTTTTTCAATTTTTAATATACCTATTAAACTAATGAATACATTAGTAGGCTATAAAGTTATTTAAAATTTTGAGTTCATCATTTACGTATTTGTTTATTGTACAATCACAAATTTACAAACAATTCCGTTTATTATTCTATTGTTTAAGTACTGTTTGAGTTTGAGTTCTATGTGTTGGAATGTTGAATGAATAGGTAGACATCTAAATGCAGCCATGGGTAGGTATCAATCTTCAAAATTATCCTGATATAACAAAGACAAAAAGAAACAATACATGTAGGATTGGGTTATTAATTTATTGTTACTATCAGATTAACATTAACATCAATTGCTTATAAAATCATAATATCATTTTGCAATTAGTAAGAATTTTGTACCACACTCCAATATAAATTAACGTGCCACTGTCGGCCAATTTCAATAATTATTATTTCATTTCCATGAATTGAAATTCACAAGAAGATTCATACTGTATTTCTAATGAAGCAATTGTATTGGAAGGTTTCCATTTATCATTGTATGTTTGTTTTTGATTGTTTAATACATTTACTGTATCATGTTGTGTATTTTATTGAAAGGAGATTGAACCATGGACACACAGCTTTATACTTAATACAGAAACAGTATGACAAAATAATATAAGTGCTATTCACGGATAACTTATTAATATACACTTATTCTACACGGAGATAACTTATTAATTTTCACATCAGCTCGTTTCGAGCAACCTTGAAATATGCGAGAGCAATTTCAACGTGAAAACCGGAGCGCTAACCCTGAAATCTCGAACCAGTGAGATCAGATCTTGCAACCGGCTCATCAAGTATTTATAGCAGTTTGGCTAAGACAACAGAGTTGCGGCAAACTGAATCCCGCAGGTGAACCGCACGGGCCCCGTCCCCGCAACCCCCATCACGTCGGTTGCCGCATCAATTATTGAGCGCGAGAAATTATTAACTTCTCTCATCAAGCGAACGAGGCATGCTGTACCTGCTTCTTCGTTATAGTCTGTCCAAGCAAAGAAGACATCCTGACAAGATGGGAAAATGACTCCAGCTCGGTCAATATTTGTTTAATAATTATAAATTTGGTCTCAAATTTTAGATCAGAATGTTTTCTACTATTTGAAACCAAATGCATAATTTTTGAACCAATACTGACCGAACTGGAGTCATTTTCCCATCTTGATAGAATGTCTTATTTGCTTGGACAGACTATACCTGTTATGTGTGCTCGAGTCAGATCATCAGAATATCAGCGTTCTCTCTTGCTGAACAAATGTTTGTTAGAAGTGGACTTTTTTCAGAATAAGGACTTTCCTGATGCATTAAAAATATCTACTGCACATCTAATGTACATCCACTGTTTTGTAGATTTCTTTAAATGCTTATTGGAATGTTATCCTAATACTGTAATGCTATCCTAATCTGAATGAGAGCTTAGGTCTGTAGTTTATGTTGAAATAAGTGTTAAGCATAAGTAGAAGTTTAAGTAAGATAATCGAAATGTCGCTCGACCCAAATCATAACAAATCACACAAGCAAAGTTAATATTATTTATTTTATTGATAAGTATCGTCACAAAAATGTAATAAAATTTCAGTATTGCTCATCATATCTCAGTAGGTCTAGGTATAAATTATGATGGAGAAAGAAAGAATAGAATAAGATATCAATAAACTATAAAATAGGTTCATCTATAAATTAATAGATGAATAATTAATTTGAATTAATTAAAATTTCATTGATCTGCTGTACTTTTTAAAACTTGAACTAAAAGAGTCTCTTCTTATCAATTATCAGTATTACCTATATTAATGCTGAAAATTGTCCAAGCTCCATAGTTGTATGCATTGTGGTTATGATATTACACAAAGTCAAAGTAGCTCAAGTCGTTTGTCTGGATTAATATTTTTACTGCAGTTTCTATATTCACTGTATACTTTTCATCATTGGGGTGCTAATGTAAACGATAGGGTAACATATAGGTGAAATGGTCGGATTAAACCATTAGCCGTATGTCGCTATGGAAAATTATATTTCTGGGCATGCTACTCATTGTCGAATACTTTTGTATTGTTGGGTGATGTTTGCTGATACGTGATAATCCTCAAACCAGAAGCTGAGGCCTGTCTCCAGAACTGTAAAAGTTTAGTGGGTGACCATGATAGGGCAACTGTTACAACAAAATAATCGTTGCTGAACTATAGTGTAGCTGAAAAAATTCAACAATAATTTTGACAAAAATTGAGAAGAATACATACGCGCATTTATTAACGAATATATGAATATGTTATAGTTTAAAAATATACTATACAGTCAGGGTCCTCGCGTGGGGTTTGCGGAGTCGGCCAAGGGGACGCCGCGGCGGCTGATGCGTAACGGGAATTTGAAAAATTCCAATTAGGATATTAGAATAATTTTTTCACTATTTCGATAAAAAACTTATTTTACCAACAACTTGAATCCACAAGATATTATTTCCTCTGCATAATCTCATTCATCATAATGAATTGATCAATTGAAAAACCACGATCAAGCAAGCCAAAAAACGCCCCTCTTAAATTCAATTATATTTTTGGCTGACAACCACCTTACACTCTGTCGACCAATCACAAGCCAGTTCCCGATAAAAACTTCTCCTAATATTTTACCCAATTGATGTAGTTTTAGTGCATTTCATTTGAAAAAATGCACTATTGGTCTTGCCCTGACAATCGAAAATTTATGATGTGATATATTTTTAAAATATATATAAATATATATATCTATATATTTAATATTTATTTTCTATTTATATTTATATATTCATATTCTTCTTTCTAAGACAAAACTCACGAAACACTGTCAACCAATAAGAAAAGAGCAGGCGGAGCATGAAGGCGTGTCCAAAATCTCGCACAGCGCGCCAAAAATTTACGTGAGGGCCCTGTATACAGTAGTGTTGAACCCAGGGGGATCAGGGAAATCACTACCTTCACCGAAATTCTGACGCACAAAGAGATAATAAATATACGGTATTCAACCCCAAAAAGTTATATCCCAACCAAAAAAATTCTGGGTTCACCCCCATTTATATTTTTAAGCAAAATAAAATCTTATTCTGATTAGGTACATATGTAGGTACTATATAGGCTACATATGCTCCACTTTTGAACAGATCCAGGATTTAATTAAAACCTTACCTTTGTTATAAGTAGCCTATAGCCTGCCAAGAATAAATTCATTGCAATCGTGTAGGATTAAAATTTTATGACCTGAAATCAACTTGGCTACTATTTGAAGAACTGAGTTCGTTGTTCAATTGTAAGCAAACAATGAATTATAGTATGAATTCATTCCATAAAACACAAAAACAGTCGCATTTATAACAAGAATAATCGTAGTCGTTTGGTATGAATAAAATCAACTAAGTCACTCTATGAAATTTGAACAACTATTACTTGTTTGTTTGTAAATAAACAATGAATAATCGGATTTTCTACCATATCCATTTAACAATGTTTACGCAAAGGAATAATCTCATAATACACATACAATGATAATGATCAGTACACACAGAACGTGCATGAAGCTTCCACTACATTCAATCTATGATTATCATAGAAAACATATACGATAATAATATGATCCGAACCTAACACATATAGTGCATGGTTTGCCTTTGCATAGTATTAAAAGTGGATTATGTCGAATTAATGATGCAGCACATATGAGTAGAAGTAAATAAGGTTTGGATTAAATCTAGCATCCGCGTCGATTGTAGAACGTGTGAGCCGGGCTGTACTAACACCATTAGACGAGCGAGGGTTGCTGTAGAAGGAAAGGAAAGGGTTTTTGATAAGTCCCTATTGATAAGACCGGGCCGGTCTGTAATCTGCATAGGGGATGTTTGTCACACGTCTTTCGGATTAGGCGGCGATATCTTCCGGTAGCAAAGGCTTGTCTAATGCATGCACTGTCACGCGCCCCCACGCTTTTGTTCGGACTACGAGTGGAGGACATGCCACGCCGAAACGTCTCCGAACATCTGTGCTCTGTTCTGACCAAGGATAGTCCTGATGCAGCTAGAGTTAACTGTTTCAATCCTGGGAAAGAGTTCAATTTTTGATGAAGAATATAATCTTTATAAGACCAGTAAAATATACAATTATTTTAAGAAACGTAGGAAAAAGTTTTTAAAAACTAAAAGAACGTCAAACTCACAAAATACTGTAGAGGACTGATGGAGGACTAAATTTATAATGTCTCAGTTGATTGCAACTTTCAATTTTGGTATGACCCCCTATGTCACCAACCGTCGAATTACCTTATTGTTTAAGAA
Organism: Sogatella furcifera; assembly: GCA_017141385.1. Lineage (NCBI taxonomy): Eukaryota > Metazoa > Arthropoda > Insecta > Hemiptera > Delphacidae > Sogatella > Sogatella furcifera. The sequence continues at coordinate 10,591,175 of CM029550.1, read as the reverse complement.
ATATTAAGACGTTTCCAAACTTTTCACTCACTCTGTATACTAGAATTACTTTGATAACAAAAAATTAGATGTAAAAGCCTAAAGAATTGGTGATACAATCAATATTTTGTATAAAATTTTGTTAAAATAAGGTTGTTATTGTTACGAATTTCATTATCCTACAGATTCCTATTTTGCAAAAATAATTTATTTGTACAATGAACATATTTACAACAAGCTCCATGAACGCTTCAATCATTGATCCTCAATTTTCCAGATCCAGGATTATAAATAGATTGATTCATTGATTCTTTTCTCTTTTTAGAATGTTCACACTTCACATTGATATTGCTAACTCACCATGCTCTTCTCAGTAATCTAATCTTATTCTACAGAAATAAACTCTGTGATGGAATCAATCACTTTCATGAGATCGAGTGAAAATTGCATTAAAACGTATTTATGACTAAAAATAAGTTGGAAATGGTATGTGTTGAGGCCGCGAATTGTCGGGCAATGAATTTTAAACCTAAAAATAGAATAAAATTGCAAATAATAGCTGTTGAGAAGTCAGTGGGATGAGAGCAATGATTAATGGGAGGAGATAGTATCAGTTTGAATCTGCTTTGAAGACAACAATAATATTTTATTGCATCGCGAATATAATGGAATTATCAAAGAACTCTGCTCTAAATAAGTCGTCCAAGCTCGGTACATGACAAACAACTGGAGAGAACTGTTTATCATTCGTTCAAATTTATTAACAGATTTTGAACGCATCTTGGGCATTTGCTGCACATTCGACCACAAAAATATTCTCAGACCGTTCATCATAATATGCGGTAATTTATTGTCCAATTATATAACTGGCAAGGCAGCTTTCTCAGCACAGCAAAGTCTAGCTTCCCGTCTAGCCAAAACACCGCCATAAATCTGGTTGGGGAATGCATAGAAGAGCAAAGAAAGAGGCTACAGAAGGAGAGAATTTGAGAAGAAATAGGATAGAGAAGGAAGGAAGGAGGATAGAAAAGAGAAAGAGGAGAGAAGAAGAAGAAGAAGAAGAAGAAGAAGAAGAAGAAGAAGAAGAAGGGGAAGAAGAATAAGGGGGAGAAGAAGAATAAGAAGGATGAGGAAGGATAAGTAAGAGGAGAAGATGAGAATGAGAAATAAGAGAAAGAAAAAGAAGAAGGAATGGAATAGATGAAAGATGGGTGAAGAAAAAGGATGAGGTTAAAGGTGGAACAGTTCCTAGAGAACAAGAAAGAGATTATGAAGGAGGTAGATGGGAAGGAGACAGATAATAATAATATTCGTGTAACCTGGCTGGCTTAGGTCTGGTGTCAGATTTTTCAGAGTTTTCAGGTCGCTCCTGATCAATTTCAGGGCCTCTGACATGACTTAACGACTGTTTTTAGGCAGCCGGGATCGACGGATGAGACAGATGAGGAGTTTGGAAGGAGAAGGAATAAAACTCATAGTAATAGAAAAAAATTGGTAGAATTGATGGTGATGTTAAGAAATCTCTCCATAATAAGAAAACTTAGATGTTGTCAAATTTCACAAAAAATGTTATTATGAAAGCATACAGTACCAGGTTTCACATTTTACCAATGCATCTTCAGCTGTAGCCTACTGAGGAATAAGGATAGAGGAAGATATTTTCAACCATTGGATCTTAGTAGCCTAGAGCTGAAGATGCATTGGTAAAATGTGAAACCTGGTACTGTATGCTTTCATAAAAAAAGTTTGGTAAATTTGACAACACCGAAGTTTTCTCATTATAATAGAAACAAAAATGTCTGAGTGAAGGAAAATGTTTAGAGATTGCTGAAAGGAAGTTTGAAAGTTAGTATCTATAAGGAAAGATTATTTAGTAGCTGGAAAGAAAAAATTGCTATTGAAATTCTGTTGTAGAAGAGAATAATGTATAATGAGACAATAATAGGTGAGTGAGCAAGGTGAAACGCAAAAGAAAGTTTGGAGAAGGAATGAATAAAATCTTGAAAGAAGAAGAAGAAGACTTGGCAGTAATGTTGAAAACTGGGATGAGGTAGAACAAGAACGAAAGATTGATAGAATGATGAAGGAAAAGAGATGTACAATTATTATATAATATCATCTAGGAGGAAGGGAAAAGGAGACTAAGGGGGAAAATTGAGAAAAAATAGTTTTCTTCTTTTTCGTTAGTCAAGTACCGTACACAAGGAGAGAGAATGAGAAATGGTAAGGAGCCTAGTGTGGGATGAAAGTTTGGACAGAGTGAGAAGAAAGAATAGAATAAGATGAGAAGGAGATTTCAAAGTTGTTTTTTTTTTTTGAAAAAGGAAAGAGAGCTTGTTAATAGCAGCAGGACACGTGTTTAACTTTGCCTTCCTCTCTTTATCTTGGAAAAAATCCTTGTTTATTAATAAACCCACCCACAAATTTCAAACTAACTGCTGCTCTTTTTCTAAAAGAATCTGAGAATAATAATTCATGCGCATCTGAAATCTTTCACATGACTTCCTCTCCAACATATCGAATTTATTATTGGAAACAGCATATTTTGAAACTTATTTCAAGCTGAAATGTAAAAGCTATGATTAATGAAGTTTTGGTTATTCATAAATAAAGTAATCTGTACAATATGATTATTCACTCCCCAAGTGATATAGTCCTTCCAAGCAAAGAAGACATTCTGGCAAGGGGGAAAATGACTCCAGCTCGGTTAATATCGATTAAAAATTATGAATTTGGTCTCAAATTGTAGATCAGAATGTTTCCTAAAATTTGAGACCAACTTTATAATTTTTGAACCAATATTGATCGAGCTGGAGTCATTTTCCTATCTTGCCAGAATGTCTTTTTCGCTTGAACTGACTACACAGTCATTTAGATTGATACTTTAATCATAACCTTCTATCATTTTAAGAAATGATAGATGGTTATGCTTCAATTTCCCTCACTCTTATTCATATTAAATGATTACAGTTTAATGAATATTAAATGAAACAGGAGGAAAAATAAAATAAATGCTACCATAGATTAACTATATTAATATAATTGATAATTCTAATCCTTTTTGATGCTATGAGAATTAATTTGAAGTGTGAATCTTAATATAGAGACATACTGAGAGACATACTCAATATAAGCTTTTATAGGCTTTGAATTGGCTTCAAAGCCTAAATCTTTAAAATGAGATTTTCAAAGACTTGGAGTAAATTCAGAAACAATAAGTTATCCACTACCTACATTAATTGATACGATTGATTTAGAAAATTCATATGATTTCACTAGAAAATATCCCTGCTACTGGCAGACTGCCAGAGGTAATCCCTAGGTAAACTTTCTTCATTAAACCCGTCTTTCCGAGGTTACGTTAAGTTATTGATCTCGGCTACCTGGAAAATAATCTTTATTTCTCATTACCGACACACAAAAGCTCCATATAGGCATCACCTTCACAAAACAATCTATTTGTTAGAAAGTTGGACTGTACTAACTCATCGATTTAAGTGTTCCTTCGAGACACAATTTATCGAGTAATAAATTACCGTATTCCCAGATTAATTCCTTCAAATTTTCTTACCAGCAAATTGACCAAATTCCCTCCGATTCTTGCAGAAGCACAAAATATTGGACAATTAGTCTTGAGCAACGCAAGCAAAATGTGACTTGGGAAAGTGCTGCGAGCGATTTTCTGGACAATTGGTTTGACTGTGGAGCCAGGCCTGCCTGTGGGTGACGGTAATGCGAATGAAGAATTATTACCAGTTCAAGAGCCAAACCGAAAACGTCTGCGAAGAGAAGAAAAAAAGGCTCTGGAGAAAAAGTTTGCGCCTCATTTCGCAGCAAAAATATGGTCTGGAATTAGCATTGCCACCTCCAGAACTGTTTGTTAACCACTTGCTCAAACCTTCCAATCATTTACATCAGTTTGTTTGCCCCCTTTTGAAATTTAAAACAATGTGTAATGGTACATGGTTTGTGAGTAGAAGCATCATTTTGAACATAAGAGGTTAAAAAATCAGGGGAATAGAGATTGGAAAACGTTTTAAACAGTGACCAATGAGGTTTCAGAGTTTGAGGATTTTTGAAGAAAGAAAAATGATAAGTAGTTCTGCTCTATTGAACTCAGTTTTTGATCTATTGTACCAGATTGCAACATACCAAAATTGTGAGGAATGAATGGGGAACAACTAGAATAATTTTTCATGGAACGTTGAATTATAGACTTCGGAAAGTCAACAGAGAATGAAGTCTTCTCATGAAAAATGAATCACTTGTGATCATCTTCTTGTCTTTGTTTGCTGAGGAAAGAGGAGTTAGAAGAAGAAATACCGATTATGTGGAAAAGACCAGGGATGGAGAACAAAATAATGGACAAAAAAATTGAAAAAAGAATACGATTAGTGGTAAAGTAGAAGAAAACGTGATGACTGTCTTCATGCGTAACTGCAGTTCTACAAAACTTTAGTGTTTGAAATAATAACGACTTGGAATACAAGTACTCGTATGTATGGAGTAAATTCTTTTCGTAGATGACAGATTCTTCGATCCTGAATCCTGAAAGAGATAAAGTAAGAAGAGAGATCGGTTTTTAAGGTTGAGTGGTAGAAAGGACTTCCCAGTCCTAACTCCGCCTAATAAAGGATATTTCCATTTCATTTCATTTCAATGAGCAAAAGTAGAGACAAAATAATTGAAAAAAAACTTGACTGGACAACGTGTTGAAGAGGAAAAGTAGTAGGTCCAAGTGAAAGAGATAAAGTAAGATGAGAGATAAGTAAGAAATGAGTAAGAAGAGGAATGATAAAAGGCAGAATAGCAGGCAAAGACGGAGAAAAAGGTAGCAGCCCTCAGGCTTTTTCCACGCGCAAATCTAAGATCTGCAGTCAGCTTTTGTTTTTTATTTATTGTTTGCAATATTCACAGACCTCAGATTTAGCGAGAGTCGGTATTAGAAAGAGACAGTGAAGATGAGACAATAGCAGCACAATGACACAACGTATCAAACATCACATCCAATTTGCGTGCCAATCTCTTTGTTACATTCAAAATGGCGGCTTTTGTCAAAGTGCGTCTTTTGTCTTAGTCTGCCACTGCAAGTGCCAATCCCCACAATGGACAGATGGAATAATATTAACTTTCTGCCCCGAGCTAGTGGAATCCCAGCCAATTATAGTTTTCATCCTCGCATGCTACTTTTCAAGGTCGCTTTCGCTTATGATTTCTTATGTCTCCTACTGTATAACATCAATTGAGAGGTTCAGGGTGGTGGGGTTCACTGAACAGATTGAGAAACAAAAATTGGAAATTTGAACATCTGTCAAATCCTCTATCATGTTACAATGATATTTCTGAAAACATAATGCATGTTAAAAAGATCTTAGAAAGTATTACGAAATTATTCACAATAAAAAAAAACATTTAAATAGAACAATTGCTTTAAAAATATTGTGAATTACTTCTGAGAGAAACTTTATAGAAACAAACAACCATTTCCATCTACAGTATTTCTAATAATAATATGAAGTATTAAGTGGAAGATGTATATCGAAAAATATTGGTGTTTGTAAAAAACCTGATAATATTCAACTAAATATCAACAACATCATTCCGATGAATATTAAAAGTTATTACATTCCTGGTGACATATCCCTGTTACCATGTATAGCATTGATAACGTGTTAATATTTTATCTCATTCTAATCTAGAATTATCTCACACTTTGTCTCTTTTCATAACTATTATCAATCTATTTCATTCACTGAATTCTATAGTGCCTACTATATGTTTACTTTCAATAATTTAGAACACTTTCCATATTGCAAATGAAATCCAAGCTTTTCTACTTCACAGTAAGTTGGAACTTGGTGAATATTGGTGTTGAAAGGAACCCTCTAGGTCCCCACCGGGGAGTGAAATGTACCCAAGGGAGCATGTTGAGGGTTTATCCAAAGTTGGAGTGGTATTGTGGATGGTGAGGGGGATTTAAGGGGGTTGAGAGGCGGGGAGAGATGTGCCTCAGTACAGTGTCAGCAGTCAATCGATTGACTTGGACTCAAGCAAACGGCTGGCAGTTTCTCTGACTTAAAAAAAAAACAGATTCCAAATCCGGTACTTGTCCGGCTCAATTCACTTTGCAATAACAATCAGAAACTGGGTGGGTCTTTCATCAAACACACCCGATTGAAACTGTTGAAGTGTTTTGTTCTAAACTGAATGATGCCATTTTCGGCCATTTATAATTTGTTTCAGTTCACAATCGAATCTGTACTTATGTTTTTGTAACTATTATCACTAAGTTTTTATGAACATTGTTTTATGAAGCTCTATCATCAATTGTCAATTTCAATTCAATATATTACATAACATTATACATTACATTTATCGATGATGAAGAATTCCTGTAAACTTTGTCTTGATTAACTGTATTTAATTTTTAGTGTAGAATTTGTTTTCAAGGAATAAAGAATTGAATTGAATTCGGAGCGTTTCAAAGTAGGATAAATTTAATATTCTTCATTCTTCATAATTATAACATTAAATGAGAAAGTCTCGAAATAATTACTACAAATCACTGTGAATGGTCTGTTATTAATGATTTAATTCAAATTGAACATTAGCTTCAGGGTCTTCTGTTAATATTCGCCAACTTGAACTTAATTACTTCATTTCGTCCTCTTTAATAGAGTGGACCAATACAAGCCTATAATTGAAACGTGCATCTCAAACGATAAAAATCCATTTGCGTTGTGTTGTATCTTCTTCTTTTCCTTTCACATTTTGCCATTTCCCGTTCCAAATTGGTTCAGTGTTGTGGTATATTATTGTAAGTGTTGTGCTTTTATTATTGAGTTGTTTTTATTTTTTATGATCAAGTTACAAAAACAGTAATAGATGTTCATGATCGGCATCCTTCCTTATCTATTCAATAAACAGTAAGATTCACTAATTTATTAAAGAAACAAGGAAGTATATAAATAAGTAGCGAGATTAGAAATAAATGAACTCAATAATAGAGTTTGTTAACTCAATCAATTATTGGAGACTCAATCGTGTTGTGCTTATATTAGTAGATTGTCAGATAATAATAGGAGTACAAGCTCTTATTAAGAATATATGAATGAATTTCAATTAAAGTTCTCAATTATATAGAATGGTTTCGGATCCGGTTTCAAATGTTCTTTCCCAAATCATAACCCTCATTCATGATTAAATTAAGTAGAAAACAAGATCATCATGAATGAGGAATGAGTAATCGAATTAATTTCAGTTGTAATATCCCAATGGTTTCCTCCAGCCACCAACACTAATATAACTGCTGATTTCCTCAATAAAAATTTCGCAAGGAATAAAACTGGACTGGATTCATTCATCCCATTTTGATCCTATACTGATAGATTCATTCTGAGAAAAAGTGAAAAATATAAATAAATAGTATTTTAAATACTTGAATACCTTAACTGATAAATGTAGTGAAATACAAGACAGTTCATCCAATATCATTTGTCTAAAAGCTATATATGCATGTAAATAAATAAGATTGATTTAGATTTTCAGATTATTACTTGTATACTTTCATGAAATATTCCATAGAATATATACAAAAAAAGGGGGTTAATTTATCAGTTCCGTAATCATTGTTAATCAGCTACCTAGGCAGTACAATGACAGTAGAACATTCATTCTAATCATTAAAAATCATGATAGAATTTAGATTTTAGGTTTTCTAAGATTGAGGATAATGTATTTAAGATTCCAGACAAACATTTTATTTACTTAATTTTTATTAAAATTATCTGCTTATCTGCTTTTAGCTTTTAGCAAAAATATTGTAGGTATTATTAACGTGTCATTCGCAGTCGTTGGCATATCAAACTGACTGATGTATGTAACTGATAATGCGCCTGGTAAAGATGGCCTCATTAAAGTTGACAGTAGAAGATCAAAGAAAACATGTCGCTCACGTAAGAAGAAGACTATCCTCTTTGACATCTGAACAACAAGGGATGAAAATAAAAGAGCTGGCGCGTGCGTACAACAGTCGGGGGTAAGTTTGCTGTAGAGCAGCGGCACCTATCGGCAAGCGCGGGAACTAAGGAGACGCGACGCGCCGTCTGTTCTCGTCAGTCGTGCGAGAGCCGTGGTGCTAGGAGGAGGTTAGTTTTTCATCCGCTTACGTTCGAACACGAAGCGTCAGTTAGCTGACTTGCACGTTGTAACCGGTCGCCCGCCCGGCGATGCTTGGTGATTGGTGAATAATTTTCTGTGTTCTGTGATTGAATCCGTGCTGGTATTATGGTGAAATGACAATGGAGTTTGGAGACAGAATGCTGTTGGTTTTGGTTGTTTTTGTTTTGTGGGGTGCCAGCGGCTCTGAGGCCGAGTTGACGCGGATCGGGGGACATCCGATTATCGCCGAGGGCTCGTCGGGGGGGCCCCACGAACTGTCCAAGTGCCCCTGGGCCTGCGCCTGCATTGGACTCACCGTCGATTGCTCCAAGCGAGGACTCACTCAGGTACCGCGTAATCTACCCGTCGATGCTGAGAGAGTGTGAGTACCAATTTTGATACATTTTAAATCTACAAAAACCTTGGAAATATTAATTTTAATGCTTTTTAAATCAATTTTGTAATTCTAGTATAACATAGGAAATACTATTGGTTCAAATGTACAACTACAAGATAACGACACCAAAGGGTGGAGAATATTAACAAATATTAATAACACATCTCCACAAAAATTTGAAATCCCTTTTTAAAATCATAGTTGACCATTGTGATATGATATCAAGATATTTTGTGGTGAAAATTAAAGAGAAAACTGAAATAGAGTGAAAAACAGAAATCTTCCTTTGGAAGATACTGCTGAAAAAATTACGAAATCCTTATAAATTACTCTATGTAAACCTTTTAAAAGCGTCGAATTGTACTATACTATGTCTATAAATAGTAAGAAAAAGGGTACATATCACGAAGAAACCTTATATTGAGATGTTACTGATAAGATTATGTTGAGTAAGTATTTAAATCGTTCAAATTTGTAAAGTTTGATCGTTGAGTGATAAGCACGGGTTCAAACGGAGAGTCGTTAAGTTGTCCGGACAAGACGAGACATGATAAATGTGATGAGACAAATAGACGTGCTCATTCACGTTCACGTCGGCCGGCGTCCCTCACTACTTGAGAGCGTCGGCGTAACTGTCGTGAGATATTCTGCTGAAGAGTATCTTTATAGTATCAACTGTTTTTTCACATGTTGTGTTATATATCAAATACTATGTTTTCAAAGTCAAGGAATTCAATGAGATGGCTACAAAAGCCGTACCTGCAACAGTTTTCGAGATATAGCAACTTGAATATAAGTAGTATCACAGTAACCACACTACTATACCTGAATCAGAATGCCAGAAATAAAGTGCATTATCTACTATACATCGTCATATTTTTTCTCATTTAGTATAGGCAGTATCGCTATATCTACCAAACTAAGAAGTTTAACAAAGCCTAGGCCTAATAACAGTACGGCGTAATGCCTTAGGCTAATCTACCATAAGCAAGAGATAATAAGTATGTTTGCATTGCCATATACTTTTCCTGGATTATTATGATAAGTCACTTTGTCTTGCTTAATTAATTTACAATTTATTTAATTCATTAATTATTTAATAATAAATTTTAAAAATGTAAATGATTTATTGATCAATTTTATCAATTCATTAATTTATTCAACATAAATATATTTTTCAAAGTTTAATAGGCTATATGCATTATTATATGGGAAACATAGAAAATTATTGCAGAAATTAATTCTAAGGGACAAAAAGTATATTAATAACTCACAATAATAGGCTAGTATTTTGGAAAAGCTTATAGGCTTGATGACACCCTTCAGTTTTTGTATTCAAACTTGAAGTCCAATTTACCCTTAATTCAACTTAATTTTACAATTAACAATTTAACTTAATTTTTTCAGATACTGCTTAGGCCTACTCTTTTGCTTGAAATGCTAGTACTGTATTATGCTCGTAGGCTAAGTGATATCTGTGAGTAGGCTAAGTGATGTCGCTCCGATTCTGGGTTCGATTCTAATTTCTCCCGAAATTAGAATCATCATCATCAAATTAGAATGAGGTATCATCATCCCTGAAATTTATTCTTCCATACAGTGCTCGCTTATTAGTCCACTGTATGGCAGAGCAATTTATTATTTTCAAGTAACTTGGAAGTTATTTACTGCGTAATGGATTTTTCTCTATAATATTACAAACAAACTATTAACGTATCGTATTCGTTTCTAAAAATAACTATGCTTCAAAGAGCTAGTAACAGTTGAATGACACTGTACTCCATTTTTTTCTAATATTTCAAGGACGGTTTCAGATATATTTCTATTACGAATTTCAATATTTCTGGACAGCAACATGAATATTTTACACCTATTCAGATTGGCATTCTTTCTTTAAGAAATTGATGTTTTCTTAAATTGTTAAGAATTATGAATTCTTACTACCATATTATACTACACCTTTGTATCTTATGAAATTGTATCATTTATAAACCTTCCAACATTCTTATCGCCTTTGATTGCCTCTCAGAAAGGTCTTAAATACTCATTTTTTGAATAGTATGCCTTCTTATTTTTTATGAAGAAGTATGCCTGCAGTACATTATTTGTAGGGGTGAACTTTCAAATTTCACATAATATAGTGTAAAGACTTGAAGACTTATTGTGCTGGATATCATACAACTAACATACTTTTACCGTAAAAGCGTATCCAATCTAGTAATCGTATAGCAAAAGTAGGAATGAAAATGACGTTCAAAAGAAAATACATATAATATTCCATCAGTAACTTAATTGATAACAAAACTAGCTAATTGACAGACTAATGAGACAAATAACTTGTAAGAAGAGCTGTCATTAAATTGTTATAGAAAAGCAGGTAATAATTATTAAACAGCAATTTAATTGATCTGAGGAATAAGCAAAATACAGACAAGAATATTGTTTGTTTTGAGATGATACTGGATCAGACTGTCAGCTTAGTAGATGTGCTTATTATGTTGTGTGTGCCGGGTGTCAGCAGCATTATCCAAGTAGTGAATTGAAGCAACACCAGCAAGATGTTACACAGGGTGTGTGGGAAGGGGAGTGTTGGGACATCCAATAAACATAACGAGGAAGTGACAATTGTCACCACAGGCCCGTCACCTCACAAGACCCCCCTCCCTTAGATGGACCCCCATCCCCAGATGGACCCCCCTTCCTAGCACTAATCAGAAACCAATCAGAGCGCGCTTTGTGTCTGTCCAACCCAATTACTCCAATAAACTCTCTCTCCTTTGCTGGCTCACTTGCTCCCCTTACTAAGCCGATTCTACACTTCGACACTTCTTCATAGAAGATTTCATCATCTCACAATTAGATGAGGTTTTAAGATTTGGAGGGTTGTTAAAATGTTGCGCTCAATAATTTGGCTGGTGGACAGGCTTTTTCTGTGATTTTCCTTGTTAAATATAATTATTTCGTTAATCTTTCACTTACTAGAATCGTTACTATAGAAGAGGATTCAAGATGTGGAGGGCTCTTATAATATAATACTTGTGATGGATAACTGATGACATAATATTGCATGGTGCATAGGCCCATTATAATTTTATTCTCATTATTCCTTACTAATATTTGTTCTATTGGAAGGTTTCAATACATGTTGAACTGAAAAACCCTTATGCTTAGTGATATTTAGGGGTGGTTTCCTGTTAGCTGATAATATTTTATGTTGTAGTCAAATGTTACTTTAATACTTCTGCTTTTAGTGTACTGCTGTTCGTCATTCTGAGTTAAATACTGATTCAATAATCAAGTTCTAGTCGTTGTTCATTAGCTTCGATAGTATTTATTGGTGCAGTAGGCCTATATTGGCAATTCATCCTATTTTCGTTGTAATAATTATATTCAAACTTCTAATTCAAATCAAAATTCAAATTAAAATCGAACTTTATCGTGGTTCTTCAAAACAAAACATACTTGAACAAGAAGCTCAGATAAAATAGAAAAATACAAGGAACCAATCACCTGCATTCGATTTATGGTCCTGTATGTAAATTATATATTTGGTTCAGAAGTATGCAATGTTATAGTTGAGGCCATTTAAATTTGATCACGAACTATTCAGAATTATTTACATCAAAATAAAGTATTTGTCAATATCTTTACACATTCAAGAGAGATTGAGAGATACGTCACTTAGACATTCAATTGTACGTCGTTATAAATACTGCTTGCAAGGAGTAGCATAGGCATTGTGCTTAACATCGCAGAACTAAAGTAATAGAAATATTAAATGTGAATAACACAGCATTACATGGTGGTTATCAATATTTCAAGTTCTACGCAATCCTTGTAAAGTATTGATAGTATAATTGATACATGTACTTCATAATATTTAATAATAATAGCTTTTTATAACTTAATTTTTATAATGAATAGCTTTTTTGAAGATCTTACTTTTCATACTTACTGATGTGATAATTCATCATTATAATGATAATTCATTCAAATATTGAATAGTTAAGAGAACTGTTTTAGAGTAGACTATTCTTCAATTGTTTACAATAATATTTGGGATTATACATTCTTCCTTATTAGTATATATTCTACCTTGATGAAATCTTAATGCATATAACTTTCCAGCCGATCATGTTCTTAATGAAAATGTGAATTGAATATTATTACAAAGCGATCATTTATAATGTTACTGACGTTGATATGATGATTGTTAAGATTCTCGAAACCCACTCATTGAAGGGCGTATAGAACTCACTCAGAGGGCAAAGCTCTCTCGATTTCTTCATCTGGAGAGCCAAACTTGAAAGACTCGTAGTAAAATGATAAGAGCCATTCACTACGCATCAGTCATTCACTGTTCAATCCAGCAGCCTCCAGCCGCTTCCCGTCTTTTATTTTCTTCTGCCTCCTTCCTTCCCCTCCTCATTTTCTTCTTCTTCTTCGTCTTACTTTTCTTATCTTGCTTTATAGCTTGCTTAGCATTGATGGTCATAACTAGTTCACTAAACCAGCCTCTAGGCAAGCGAGGGATAATCGCGCTCTCACTGACAGATCAACCACTTCCTCTCTTCTCTCTATTTCTCTCTCACTCACTCACTATCTTCCTCTTTCTCTCACTTTATTCTTATCTGTTACATACTGACTTCATTTTCTTTTGTCTTACCATCTCTTTTCTTATCCTCTTGAAAAATCACTTTTGTTTTTTTCTCTCTACAGACTCTAAAATAAGGCTTTTGATATGTTCAATGAGAATATTATTTATTAATTTATTCGTTCCATTCACCTTGGGCGATTTTGATTTAGAGCCGGCACAATTTGAATTTATCTTCCACATCTTGTTCTCGCCTCATTACGTATTATAGTGATAATGACCTTCATTATAATTCATTATCAATGAACAGGAACTGGAATGCATTGAACTGACGTGGTATCGGACTACTGCATGCAGTATTCAGGTTTAATTTGAATCTTGTTCAAGTTTTGTAAATTTTTAAAAGGTGTGGCAACGCTTCTGACAACGTTTGGAAGAATTTCTGTGGTATTTTATTTGAAAGCTCATTAGTGACTGAGCGTCGTAGAACATACCTGAGCCCTAGGCGATCGAGAGAACAATATTATAGTTTTGTCTAGCTATGAATAGTGTTATGGAGTGATGATTCTGCTATTCTTGAATCAACTCATCAACCAACACAAACTTGACAGCATTATCTTGAAAACTGTGCGATCTTATCAATATAATCGCGCAAAAATACTGCTCCTAGAAATATTTCACCAAAAAGTTTTAGGGTCCACATTCAATGACAGTTGGAATTGACAGTTCGATCGTTTACAGATAATTGTCAAGCGATCGGACTGCCGGTTTCCCCACCCAATTACAATTTTATCAGTCACACTCCGAACTGACAATGGATCTTTACATGAATCTTCGAAGTTTAAATATTTCAAAAAGTGAAAATATGATAAAATCGATTAAAAGATCAATAATAAATGAAAAGGCAAGATATGTTATATGGATAACTCTCACAATATCACCTTTACAACTACTCAAAAAGACTAATAACTGCAAATGCTCTCCAACGATGTTTATCATCTTCCAATAAAATATATACGATCATGATATTATGTAAACAATGAGAATAACGTTAAATTTCGAATTGCTAAAAATATTTTAAAATGCTCGAATTGTATAACATACATTGTCGTTGTTAAGTTCCTATTGAAAGCTCTAGAAAAGGCGTGGATCTAATAATTTGGATATCAACTTGTGTATCGTTTGTAACCTAGCTGGTATTATGGTCAGTAACAGTAGTTTCGTTTGATCGGTCGGTCGAATAATAACGAAATCGTTGTGTCACCAACACTTCTCGTTGAAGAAAGGGAGGGCGCACACAGCAAACAACAATCACAACAATGTGCTGTATGTCCATTCACGGTTGAATTAATTGAACGGATTAATTAATTATCAAATTCCGGTTGCAATTAGCCCGAGGGCTTATCAACAATTTCGGTGGCCAGTCCTTTGATGTTGACCGTTTTGCGGGGTAGGGTTATAGATATGACATGCGCCGCTTACTGGGTTGTAAGTTGATGGAAAAAATGAATTCCGTTTATATTGCTACCGGGCGTTTTCAGGCTATACTATGTAAATATAGGGTTAGAAGGAGGGTAACAAAGTAGTATTGAACAATACTATGAAAATGTTATCTTATGAACGAAATGTAGCTTTGTTTGAAGAGATAATGAAAGAGGCACTGGAAAGAGCCACAACATGCCCACTAAATAAGTGAAGTGCTGTACAGTAAAAGATATGCAAACTTCACCTGTTTTGTGGGTACGAGCCGCCAGTGGAAAGAGGTATAGTTGACGGTGGTCGATCGGAAAGGGAGGGTATGAGTAAGGGAAAGGAGGGAAGGAGAGAAGAAATATGATAGTTTTGAAGAAATAAAGTTGAGAAGAGAATGAAAGATTGGAATAAGAGATGGAATAGTAGTAGACAGTTATATAAAGTAGGTTCAAAAAAGTGGGAAATAAATGAAATGGAAGTAATAGTTGAGACTTGAGAGAAATTGATAAAGAAAGAGAAAATTTGGAAGATAAATGAAGGTACAGTAATATGGTGAGTAGAGGAAGTCTTGTCACTATTAGCTAATGGCTAATAGCAAAACGCTAAAGCGTTTTGAAAACTTATGCCACAAAAGATCGAATAGCGGTCGCGGTGGCTAAGGGTTACAAAAGCGCAACCCATTAAAAAAAAGTAGGAATGAAGAGATGGAAGGGAAATGAAGTGATAGAGAGTGTGATGGAGATGATACGAAGGATTTGTAGAAAATAACGAAAAAAAGTTGGAATTGGAGCGGATATAGAGATTGGCAGACTATAAAAGAGGAAAATAAATTTAAAAAGATGAGTAAAGAGAGATATGGAGAGAGGAGCTAGAAGGAAAATAAGCAAAAACAAGCTATTGAAGAGTTAATATGAAAAAATATTCAAAACTATCAGAAACTGTATTATATTCAATAGATAATAGTGAATAAAAAATGGAGAAAAACCAAAATGCTGGAATGAATTTGAGAAAAAATAGATAAAAATGAACACGATGTAAAAACCTAGGTATGATACATAAAAGAAAAACACTCGAGAACAAAAATTAAGAAAAAGATAACACTAACAGAAAAACAAGGTATAGAGGAAAAGAAGTGAAGAAATATTGAGAATGAGGAGGAAAGACGATGCGAAACAATGGAATGGCAAGGGGTGATCAGTTGATACTTGGTTGTCAGCACAGCTCATAGCTTTGTAAGTTTTGTCGCCGTCATAATCCATCCATCCCTGAACTACGCGGCGGTCTAGTTGTCTCGCTACCTCACTCCCCAGTTCACGAGGGTCGGATGATGCGCCGCTCTCAACCTATTGTGTCCAGAACAGTCGGAATTTAATCAGAGCGCCTCACGTGAGTGATCTCCTCACTCACTCACTCAAAACTCTCAGCACTCCTCATCGCCGCCGCTTAAACGCTCGCCGCTTTAATTTATCGCGCGATCTGTAACTATGCAGCGGTTGTTTTGAAGTGACGTTTCATATCCAACTCCTTCCTCGTGGTGGAATGCCAGTCAAGTTATGATGCGTACAAGTTGTGAATGACGGCAACTTATGTAATAACGCTGCTCTGGTATAGTCTGTCCAAGCAAAGAAGACATTCTTGCAAGATGGAAATATGACTGCAGCTCAGTCAACATCGGTTCAAAAATTATAATTTTAGTTTCAAATTATAGGAAACAAACTGATCTACAATTTGAAACCAAATTCATAACTTATGAACCAATATTGACTTAGCTGGACTCATTTTCCCATTTTGCCAGAATGAATTCAATACTTGGACAGACTACAGCCAGTAGTCATAGTGAAGGACTGATGGCTTTTGAATAATGGATTAAGCATTATCAAAAACACAGATACAATAAAAAGGTTGTTTTTTCAAGATCTGTGGAGAATTGTTTGTTTCATTTATAATATCTTTTAAAGATTGTTTCACAAGATCAACTTGTTTTAATAGTGTTGCTTTTATCCTATCTAATTTTGTCATTTGTCTATCTGGGCTGGTTGTACAAAAGTGGATCAAAGTTATTTATTCTCTTATCAATCAGAATCATCAACTTCATAATTTGAGAATAACCGAGTACATCACTGGCTCGTATGGATTTCAATTCAATTGTTCATAAGGAGTGATTATAAATTACTGTACTCACAAATTCTTGTTGAGCAATATACCAAAATTAACGTGAATATGTATGATAGATTGAAATGAAAAATAATAAATGAATAACAACGCAACTACGATTATTAGATGAATAAATTTGATGTATTATTAGGTTCGTTTTATCTTCTTTTTGTATTCATCTTCAGCTCCTCGATTCTCCTCGTTTCACCCCTGAGGTAACTCTGAGTCTCTGTACTCAAAGATATTGGTATACTGAGTCTCCGTACTCAGAGAGTATCCAGTCTTTGTACTTCCACCTCTATTGAACTGCCATTCATTGATCATTTCTCACAGCAAATGCTGCACCTATCAACAACTCACATAAAGTGAAATACTTTTTGGTCTTGGAGAGCACAAGATACAATTGTGCAGAGCCAGATTTCATTTGTTTTTTAGTTGAATTATGCTGGCTGGTGACTCGACAGGACAAGACGTAGATGGAGAAGAAGAAGAAGGAGGAGAAGGAGAGGAAGAGGGAGAAAAACTAAAGAAAGAAGTTCCTGTAAAAGAACCAGAAGAACGTCGTCTTGACAACGGTCACTGGCTCGCGTAGCGGCGGCCTTGAACGTTTTTATTTCCTGTCGTCTCCTCTATAACGCCCATTGAGATATTATGGCTACAAAATGCAAGTAGCCGCACCTTCCTATTCCTTCCAAATGACGACAAGAAAAACGCCCTGACTGAAATGGACTCGAGTAATAACGCTCATATTAGCAGTTTCAGCAGCAGAGTAACATGAAACCTAAGACCTTAAGGAGCTGAAAGAGATGAAGTGATAAAGAAGTAAAAGTTAAAGGAGGAGAGGAGGAGAAAAATAAGGTGCAAAGAGGAAGAAAAAAGGGGAAAGAAGTAGTAGAGTGGAAAATTAATAAAATAAGTTTTGAGAAGGGTTTCCAGAATTGCTTAAAAATGGTGGCAAGAATGGTTCTCAGAGTTACTTTAGAATAGTTGCAAGAATTTTACCAGTTTCTACTGTTTTAAATTAATACTGTTCGATTTTAATCACGATCTTTCAAGACTGCGCTTAAAAGTTGATTGACTTGAGGGTTAGAGTCGGCATGAAATTGTGAATTGATCGTGCTTCTTTCAAGGTAAGATGCAACTCCAATTCAAAGGAATGAATTAATCGTAATCTGATATAATATTCCACATCTATTTAGTAAAATTGAGGTTTCTTCAGTTTTTAATGGAGGATTTTTAAAATGTATGTTCCTGTACTGTTTCAAATTTTATCTCTGAGACTGATTCAAAAAATTAGCTTAGGGTAGCGATCCACATCTAAAATGTTTCTGACTCTCTCACTGACTTGGTCTTTCAGGCTCTAGACCTCCCACCCACACAGATAATAATGACCAGGTGTTTTGGTGTCACAATCCAGTTTTACTCTGATAAAACAATTTCTAATTTTATGCATATACGATACATTTCTAATCTTTTATTTCTGAATCTTTTTAAGATGAGATAAAATATCTTTCTCCCTCTGATTTGATTCAACTTCTCATTTCTCTCCAGATTTCTTCTTCCTCTTCTCTCCACGTTTTCTTCATCTGATGTCTTCTGCTTTCGCCATGTTTCGTTTGTCCCTTATTATTTCTTCTGAAATCGTCGCTGCGGGAGATTAAATATTCAATTTCTCGGGCGAAAATATGAAAGGCGGCCATTATATGACAAGGACATTGCCGAACAAAGGCCGAGCCATTACTGGGCCAGCACCGCTACACCTGAAATATTCCGCCGTTAAATATTAACCCTCATTAAGTAGGATCGCTGGAGAGCTTCCATTAGGCTTCGTCATTGTGAACGACTAGTTAAAATTTAAACACTTCTCTTCGACTGGTGCTTGCTTGCTTTGCTGTTCATGACAAGTTAAATTTGTCCTCAGTGTTGCGCTCTGGTGCCATTCATCGCAACTACTTCGCTTGGGAAACTTTTTCCACTTAAACCTGAATTCGTTATTGACGTTGATAAGCTTTAGTAGAGTTCCATTTTGGCACAAATTGTGGCGACTTCATTATCCGACCTCTTAATTTTAATTTCGGACATCTTCTTTGTAGTTGATTCAGTTTTCTTTTACTTTTTCTGTAAGCTTCTTCGACAATTTTCGTGGAATGGAACATTTCGTGTAATTTGGAAATGGAACATGCAAAACTACTACTGTCGTAGACAGAAATCATTTACGAAATCAAACACTCAACAGAACAGTGACTTCTTATTGGCTGACAGCTCTGAGCTCTACGATTGGTTGCCAGGATTCAGCTGAGACTAGACACGCCTCCCAGCCTGCTCGCTCCACCCATCACCATCTTACGACAAGTGTATGAAGCATTATTATCAGATTTGATGATTTTAATATCACAAAGAATAGTTTAATAATAATCTTATTCAATTTCTATTTCGAGAAATTTAAACATTGGTATGATATCTAATAATGAGTTTAGTGTAGAATTTTATACGAGGAAAATGCATTAGTTTGGCAGTTCGGTTTGGTTAGTACTGTAAGATTTATTCCACTTTTTGACCTATATAACAGAAAATACCATATGACAGGAACTGGTCTAGTACGAGTTTCACGTTTACTGGTCTAGAGTAGTTTTACGTTTAATGTTAGACTATGTGTGACAGAAAGAAAACGTGAAAGATAAATACTAAATAGATAAAATTGTTAAAATAGCTATAATTAGGAAGATATTGTGGAATATTTATCTGTTTGGTAGCTTGCTAAAGTTTTGAGATTTGCATTTGCAGTGGCTGCACATCATTCAATGCATGACTACCAGATGAAAGGTATCTTGCATCTACCAGTTGGATTTTCTAGAAAGCCAGTAGTAACTAGACTTTAGAAGATTATCGATCCAAGTATGAATTAATGGTGCGTTTATCTCGATTTCAGTTGCAAATCTTATCGGCTCGCGTGTTACTCAGACTGAATTTACTCTAATGATGGCCACGACATCCCCACTGGAGATTATATAAGCCATTCGTTACAGTCGCACAACTTGTTATCATTTTTATCAATGGAGTACGCTCGCAACGATTAACATGTTCTCCAGTTGCAATTTACAGTTTGTTAAACTTATTTGAATAATCGTATCAAGAAGGTTGGTGGATGGTGTCGTGTGTTAGCTCTATTTATCTGATCTGACAACGGACGCAATGATAAAAGGTAAACCACCTTATGAAACAGGATCAACGACTAGTGAAATAATATTTATATCTGTGAAATTATGTTATCGTTGAATTTTCTCAATGTCTACTTCAAATAGTTTTCAATCAAATTGTTTGATTTTGTGTTCCTCCGAGAGCGGAAGGATCCTGTCTATGCAGTTTTTTTCATGCTCTTTCACATTAATTTTTCATTAAAACATGACCACTTATTCAAACAATTTTCATTCAAACAAAATTCTTTTAGAAGCTGCCTTGGAGAGAAGCTGTGATTTTCAATTCATTTGAAATATTGTGAATGATTATAAATGAGATTCACTGACTGTATAATAAAAAATTAACTTTATAATAATTGAATAATAATAATAATGCAAAAATTATTGTTAAATTTCAAAATTCCATATAAAACGAGGGTAATAAACATCAAAGTGAGGGTATTAATTGCTCGACATAATCATGGCTTAATCTTAATGACACATTTCTATGAATATAATGTCTAATTGATCTTGATATTAATTTATATTATATTAATATATAATTGAGATCTATTAATATAATATCTAATTTAGCCTATGTTAAAACGTGAGCTACAACGAAAAGCTTCATATAATTATTTTTTCTGAATTAACTATTTCTGAAACAGCTTTCTCTGATAAGTTGAATTTGTTGGAGAAATAGCTAGTGAATATTTTTCAATTTTTGTGAACGTATTCTCAATTCGAGCATATTCACTGAGAAACTCGGGAAGGATGTCTGCAGATAGAGGTCGAAATTCCTGACAAGTTGTTTTGAAAATGGATAATGACAGGTCGGGGAAATGAAATTGTTGCCTTGGAAGTGGAATATTAGACTTTATTAACTCATCTCTCAAAAACGATCCTCTGATTATACGGCTTGTAATTCTCCCAGATCACGAAAACAAAAGAAGTGAAGGTATTTTCGTGATTCAAGAATGATTCAGGCTACAGTGTTAACATTATTCTCCATCCTTCTTCATATTTAGGGGCTGGCGGAATATCAAATTTATATAATCGATTGACATTTGATGCAATAGACATTTTTCTAGCTGTTCAACATTCAAATAATTGTAGATTCATTTTTTCTCATCTTCTGATGATATGCATAGATTTCTATCTGGCCTACAATCTATTTTACACTTGAAGGATTTTGAGTTTTATTTTAATTTTTTCGAACCCGAATTATTCCCCAAAAAGTTCGATTGTCCAATAACACTACAGTATATTAATATTCCATATTTCTCCCAACAATATTATTGAAAATCTTGATTGGAATTCCCAAATTTTATGTTGCAATATAAGTCCAAATTGTAATAAATTCGGTTTTCAATACAGTAATTTCATCCATTCAGCAGGAATGATACTGCCTCATTCCATTTGAATTGCAATTGTTTTTATTTACCTGAAATCGTATCAATCTTTCAAATGTGCTTACATGGATCTATAAGAACTAGTTCATGGAGTACTAAGTGCAAGGAAAGTTTGACTTATGGAAACTGATCACTCAAATTGACAGCCAAAAACAAATTTCCTAGAGTTGATTGCCTTTAGTTGATTAATTTTAGTTATTTTCTCTTTAATTGAATAATAGTTTGATTATATTTATTATTTATTTATTCACGAAATTACAATGCAATAAAATTGAAACACAAAGACCAGAACGTCTCTTCTTCCCAATTTCAATTACTGTATTTGATATAAAACTGAAGGTTATGTTCACACTTGAAACTTAAATTATACACACATTTTGACTTCTAAAGTGAAGAACTATGAAAAATCAATTTAGAATTTGAAAATTTTACCTATTATTAAACGATAAATGATGGCTATTATCTTTCATACCATCTATTTATGACGATTTAATTCCCTTAACCGTACCTGAACCCATTGTTCAAATGTGGTAATCGACTGTTTGACAGAATCGAGCGTTGGGGACGATAAAAACTGCATTCGCTTATCTCCGTTACTCGGCTTGTCGAAATGGGGTTTTTACACTCAGAACGAAGAGGCATATTATTTTATCATCACTTCTCGCTACATATCACATCGTTGGTCAAAGCTTTTATAGATGGCTGAAGCGATTGGCTGTCGGCCAGCTAAGATAGTTTTATTACACGGACTTGCAGCTTGGAACGGTGCTATGAATTTTATTTACCGAGTAAAAACTGAATTATTAGGAGCGATTCACTTTTTCTCACTTTCCGGTTGCTCTTAGCTTGGTTGAATGCTGCCAAAATAAATATGTTGATTTTAATTATAACGCGCTGCTGTTGTTACTGGATGATATTTGTGGGTGAAGTACATTAATATTTCATTGTGAGTTTATTTATGGTGGTAAGAAATACAAAATTTTATGGGTTTTAAGTATATCTTAGCTCAATTTGAACTTCTATATTCTGATTTTAGTGTACTTTTGTCCTTCAAGCAATATTCGTATTCCACTAGGTTATAATTTTCGTACTTTTATAGTTTGTATGATTCATTGTACAGTTTACAGTAGGCTATTCATTTTTGTGGATTTACAAAATTAATATTGTCTGCTTTCCAAATTGGGGAATGTTTTCGTTTCAAAAAAATAAATAATATTGCCTTAGAGGGCAAATCGATAAACAAAATTCAATAGAGATTTAGATTTGACAATTTGAGAGTTACTAGTATTTTGAACTTGAGAATCCAGTAACATGGGTCACATGGCAATATCATACAAAAAAAGGATTGAATCAACGACTGAAATACGAACTATATTAATTTGAAGGATTAAGGGCAAATGTGATTTTTTAAGGGCGATTTGGGTTCGAAGATAATAAAGGTGAAAAGAGATCACAATTTCCTACTAAAGTTCGTGAATAATAATTCTACTAAGCTTCTAATGTACTTGAATTCTATAAACTTAATTCTAGTTCATGCTCAAGTATTTCCTAATATTGATCTCCGAGCATTGATATATGTCTCTTATTAATAGAGCAAATCGATAAATAAAATTCAATTGAGATTCTACAATATGAGAGTTACTAGTATTTTGATCTTGAGAGCCCGGTAATATAGGTCACATTTTCGGAATAGTAGATCACACCATGTCGATGAGTGTAGCCCTGTCAGCTCCATAAATTTGCAATGATTAGTTGTTATTCATTGGCTCTTCTTGTTCATTAAGCTTCTATTATTGACCAGCCATTGACAGACACATGATTGCAAATGCTTCACTTCCAAATGCATCGCATATAGCAGCCTTGTCTGAATAGACGCTTGATTTGCATTTCTTGTCTCTGAGTATGGATTCTAGGCTCTTGATTATCATTACGAAGTTGGTGAAATCTTGCGTTGATCTTGCTGTAAGTTACAATAAACTCATCCACTAGCATCACTTACAAACTTAGCCGAATCATTCATAGAATTAATAGATTTTCCATTATTCCATTATTATTTTTATTGTTTATGCACTCTATATTAAAATAAATCGAGTATATAGAATACAGTTTCTATAGCCTGTCATAATTTTATATAATTATATGCCCCTTGATGAAAAACATTAATTCTTAATCTTGAAAATATCACTGCAAATCCTTTACGATTCCTATATATTCTCTTTATATCCAACTCTCTCTCTCCAACCCACACCATTTCCAATTCCATTCTCTCTCCACATCGCATCGTTCAACCTTTCTTTTCGACAAACCCTATTTTCCCTATTCTCACTTTCTATCCATTTCCCTATCCAATTATTTACATCCACTCATCCTTGTTTCTGTTGAGCTCCTCCTCCAATTCCTAATCTATCGAGCTACCTCACAGAAGGATATCCCATCCTTCGAATACTTTCCTCACAAACGAAATATCTGAACAACACCAGTAGACACAATTACCTTGGAACGATTGCTCTTCAACCAGTACATCCCACCGTTGAATGGATGTGTTTCTAGTCTATCTACTCTGATTACGATTCGAAACGTGTTGATATCAATCTAATTGCCGTATGCATTGTTAATCCCTTTGACCATTAGATCAACGTTGATGCTAGAGTGCTAGAATGCTAGAGAGGGCATTGTTTAGTGGGTAGTAACATTGGACACCTATCTGTTTCGGCGCAACTCTTTTAATTACATTCTGTTAGTCGACTAGATGGCCTCGATGGGTTGGGGAGTAATTAAAAAAATGTAATTGGGCCTTTATATTCATTAACAAGCTTCCTCAGTGATGTGGTCGCTTATTTTTTGTTCGGTTTCATCGTTATAACTATAACTACCCAACTATCACTATATGAGGCGTGGTTGGTTATCACGTTCTTCTTGAGGAGTAGATATAACAAAACAAGAAAAAATCTTTACAGAATATATCCTCTGAGTTTCTTCCTCAGCATCGTGTTCTCACGGATAGATGCAATGATGTTCATTTCTTGCTTTTAGACAACCGGGAGAACAGTTATTCACAGCTTGATCATGCACGCAACTTGTGATTTTTTCTTATTCAACTCGTATTTCTAGTTCTTCTTATTATAATGATCACCCATGATCAATCTACACGATTCATGAGTAAGTTGGTATAATATCCTGTAAATAATCACTTCATCAAACACTGGTTGGTTTGAAGCTTATTGAGCCGTGCAACGTGTAATTGAGGTTAATTTTTCATGGTTGTTTCTGATATCTTGATTATTTTCTTTGGTGTTTGAGTACGCCCACTGGACTCATATTGAGTTTTCATTCTTTTACTTATTTTTGTTCTTAGTTCTCAAGTTATAAATAAACATTATTCATTGATAATTTTCATCGTCTTGTTCACAATGCACTGTGAATGCACTGATTGTTTTATTATTCTCAAGCATTATTTATAAGTCAGTTCTGTTGCTTAATGTAGTTAGTTCCATTTAAACCAGTACGAGTATTACAACAAACATTACTTTTTGTATTATTTAGAACCTTGAAACTTGAATTTAATCTGTTTTCTATAAATCGGTTCCAGATCGGTTCAGATCAAACTAATCATTTTTTTTATTGGTGAGATTCTCGCTCGCCACATCAAACTTAGTACATATTTTGCGAGTTTCAGAGTACAGTAAACACTATTGTGTTGTCTGTTTAAGCAAAGAAGACTCTAACAAGACGAGAAAATAACTCCAGCTCTGTCAATATTGACTCAAAAATTATCTATTTGCTCCCAAATTGTAGGAAACATTCTGATCTACAATGTGAGACCAAATTGAAAAGTTTTGAACCAATATTGACCGAGCTGTAGTCATTTTCCCATCTTGCCAGATTGTCTCCTTTGCTCGGACACACTATATTATTCGAAATGCACAGTGTGAATAAGAATTACAGTGCACATAAATGCAGGTCCCAGTGCAGACTACACATCATTCTCGGCTGACGCATGTATAATATCAAGGAACAGTTGCGATATTATTTATTGGGCAGTAAAAATGTACACTGGGAAACGGTATTTCGGTGTGAGTGAGCTCCCTCATCATTACACGGTGGAATGGAAGGGGGGGAGGGGGCGTCCTGTTTTGAAATATGGGCGCCAACTTTGGGTTGGTGAACTGAATTTTATGCGTTTTACACTGCGCATGCGCGTTCCCTTGAGATGTGGTGTACACTATGATATTCTGTAGAATGTACGATAGAATTGGGTAGTGGTTGGGTGTATTTTGTTGGATAGTTTCTAGGTTTTCCTGTATAATGGCTGTAGGCTATCTTTGACTACTATCCTTCATCTGGAAATCTTTCTCTTTATTTGCTTGCAGCATTTCAACACATTTTCAATGTTGTGGTGGTAGAGAAGCGACTTTAAATTTCTTCATCAATGCCACAGTACAGTAGCCTTATGAAAATAATATTTAATGGTATGATTCTCTGCTCATTGGTTCCACCAACGCAGACCGATGATAACATTGATGGCTGCAAGTCTATATTGTGTAAGCGATGTGTGAAGAGCGCCGAGTACCGTTGTCTTCACCAGTAGGGCACTCGATCGCTGCTATAGAACGGATCAAAGTCGGACCAGGACGCTGAAGAGTAGCCGCCTCCTACCCCGCTGGGCACCTGTTGGAGGTGAGTTGCTTGATGACGATTTGGGAGAGTTGTCTCCCAAATTCTACAAATTTCAAGAAACACGATAAATTGAAGAAGTGATGAAACTTGAAAAATAATAATGTTCACACTTAACACTTTCTATGTTGGTTTGTGGATTTTTAAAAGAAGAATGCCGGCTGGCTCCAGGATAGGTTGTTCTGACTAGTGGAACAGTTTCCAAGTATGGTTTGCGACTTGTTTTAGTTGGTTGCGGACGGAGTGAATTTGTGATGATGATTATTATACAACGGGCAGCCGGCTTTCAGCGAGCGCTGTTTAGGAAACGTAACCGTGGTGAAACATGTCTGACGGACGGCTTGGGTTTGACATCAAGTCAAATTAGAAAAATTTAAATTCGAGATTCAATTTCATATTGCTGAAATTTTTTGTGATAATATTCGCCTTTGATTTCATACCAATCACGCATCTTCCAGAAAAATAGTTCATAAGATGGTAGATAATGTTTTAATGAGATTTATCTTACCTGTCAATTTCTCCTAAATGCTTTTAAAAGTTCCTCCCTCAACTTTTTCCTTATCAGAAACACAGAAAATGAAAAAATAAGAAACCCAGTGCTCAATTGTTGTATCACAGTGGTCGAAAGAAAAGAGGAAATACGTTTTTTGTAATGCTAAACAAAATAACAGAACACCTAGCAATCTGAATCAATGTGCAGAAATTAATGTTCTCCAACACGAATGTCCAGGCTGCATGTACTGTATACATATATTTATATTGAATATGTACATGTATATTGTATATAGCGTGATTAGAATGGTTATGAGATTTCGGTGTGAGTTTATTCGCTTTGAAGTCGTAATAAAAAACAGGAAATTAGTCTGTGACAAAAACGTTATTTAATAGACTTTTTCCTCTCTATAACTTGTATTATTTTACACCCTTATAAAAAAATTGGAACCAAAAAGTCGTTACATTGTAAAGTAGAGTAACCGCTGAGTCACCTAATTTTACGACTGAATATATTCACGTAATTTACTCAAGTGAGATTATGGATTTTATTAGTTTCTGAGGTGTAATAAAAATGATGAGAAGTGTAAGATTGAAACAGACAGGTGTGACTAGAAGATTGGTCACTTTGTAAAGTAAAAGGTGTGGGTAGGAAGGAAGGAAGGAAGGGAGGAAGGAGAACAATGAGGAATATAGTTTTACGAGAATCAGGGAAAATGAGAAAAAAGCGAAGGTGAAGCGATGGTGTGTTGTGAGAGAGATATAGTCAAGTGAATAATAATAAGAAAATTAGAAGGAAGAAGAAGAAGAAGAAGAAAAAAAGAGGAAAAAGAAAAAGGATAATTAGTAAGAAAGAAAAAGAAAAATATAGAAAGGAGAAGAAGAAAAATAAGAAGGAAAAAATTAACCAGCCTCACCAATGCGATCCAAATTTCTGATCGTAGATTTTGTAATTATAGTTTTCTTGTAAAAAAAGCAATGCTAATAATGCTAAGTAGATTTCTATTAAATTGGCTGCTGCAAACCCAAGAGTTTTATGAATGAACTGTAGTCAATCACCAAACTATCTCTAATCTCAGCCACTTTTAAGAGCTGGCTCTCAAAGTTCACTTGCATGCGAACTTAAAGTTCGTGTGATTTGTAGCCGCACCGCGAAGTTTTTTACATGAACATGGCAAGATTTGTAGGTTATGGTTGATAGGTCGGGCTCATACCAACAATCAGTGCCGATTTCTCAAGTGAGCTCGCGCGCGCGCTTTTCAATGTGCCTCTCTATACTTTCATTACTCTGTACTCGTTGCCTTCTTGCTCGTTGCTCTAACTGTACCTATTGCTCGTGTTGCTTTCTCGCTTTTTTCAACAATATATTCTCCCACGACTTTGCAACATTATGTTGAGTTTTATTGCTTCCTGCTTGAGGGGAAAATCACGCCTCTTACTTCCCTTTCTATTCTCTCATTCCATCCTTCTTTATCACATGTTTCGCCAGTATCTTCCATCTCCTGGCAAACTGCTCTGTTGAATGCTGCTCATCTTGTGTTTCTATACCTGCTTATTATTTATCTATTTTCTCTGGTACTTCTTGAATTTCTTTTATGTTCTTGTTCAAGCATTGTACTTTGAGTGTGCTAATGTACATGGTTACTCTGCGGGGTATTTTTCATAGCTTATATGTGGAGAAACCCCTTATTTTATGTGCATGGAATCAGTCAAGCGGTTACATATTTGGTGTGAGCGCAACCATCCTCCCTAAAACAATGAAACGTTCTCCGTAAAAAAGGTCCAACTATATTTATAATTATTTCATTTTCTGTTATTGAGTGTATGCATAAGAAATTGGAGAGAACCAATAGACTTTATTCTTATTAGTAGAACTATTATTATTTTGGAGGTGTTTCCAAGTTTGTCAATCATTTCTTCCTTTTGTTCCGAAATTATCTTTCAAACAGTTCTCTCACTTTGCCAATATCCGCCTACATTCTGCAAGAAAAATAAATTATAACAATCTCAATACAAGGTGCATTGATTATACTTGGCTCATAATATATCATAAATATTTTTCAACCATATTTCCCATTATTTCAACAACTATTCAGGTAACATGCTACTATGAAATTCTACTTAGGAAATGATTATTTTGGTAATTTCATGAACCTTCTGAAAAGTTATAGATTTAAAAACATCAATCTTCCCCCATTGTTACCAATGTAACAAAATATTCCTGGAGATATGTCATTTGTAACTTTTCCCACTACTTGGTGTAAGAAAACAGTCTGAGATGTTCGGCACCTTCCTCCTGGAACAAATGAAAACTAAAAAATCACAATCAAGAAATTAATCACAATAATTGATTGAAAGATCACAGAACCTCTTTATTGTTGATCATCTGATTCTCCACCAAATGAAATTCTAAGCAGGTAAGCCGATGTAATCAAATTCCATTCCTGGTGGTGCAATGGAACCTCCAGCCATTTGATGAGAATATGATGAAATCCGACCGAACTTATGAGCTGTTGTAATTTCCATGGTAACTGCCTATTGAATAGGCGGACACATCAGCTGATTAGCTGCAACCACGGCAGAACGGTGAGTTACGAGCTGAGTGCTTTACTCTCACTTCCGCCCACCCACGCCGGTAAAACATAGATATATACCGCATGTTTAAATGCTATAGATATAATCACCATGGTTTTAGGTGAGACATATATTTATGTAGATATAACTAGTGCCCCGGTTAAAATACTGCAACAATAGTTGAACACTAGGGTTAGGCCCTTATAGTTTAAAATAGAAATAACTAAACAAAACTAGTCCGGGTCATTTGGATTGTGAGAGTTTTTACAGGGTATTGTGCAAGTGGATTTATAAAATATTCCTTATTTTGACAGTTTTCAACAACATAACAGGAGTGTTTTCGAAAATTCTATTATTGAAGGTTGCCAATTCCTATCGAACATTCAACATTACAAAAGATTTTCTCCTCCTTTAACGTTCAAATATTTATTTCTCCTCTCATTGTTCTTCGTCTTTCTCACTCCTTTCTCCTTCTTTTCTTTTTCCTTCAGCACCTTTTACTGCTTTCCCTAAACTTCAATACTGTCTATGTGAGGTGAGTGTTCGATGACTAATGCTATTATTATCAATGCTGTTTGATATTCTGACGATATGCAATGCATCAAACGTTCTTTGAAGATCTGTGCGATTTTTATGATCGAAATATCATTTTCTTCAAAAACTCAAAATGTTTTCGAAGTTCATTTGATTCTCTAATTTAATTTGAAACGTGTAAATTTCTGGTAACAATTCTACCCACAATCAACTTGGATGTTACATACATTCTACCCAGCCCAAATCACGATTTATAAACGGTACTTGAAAACACGAGAATATTTGCCTTAAGTGGCCTCTCTTTGTTTTCAAGGGTTGAAGTTTACATTGAATATTATCAGTTCCCCGACTGCTATAATGAAAAAGGTGCTCCAATGTTTCGTTTGATTCAGATACCTACCCCTGAATCAATGCGGAATTAGTTTTTAGGCAGTATGTACATAATATTATCAATATACATGACGGCTCACTCAAGTTGGATGCTCGTTTCTCAAGCACCCATCTCTCTATCAATGAAGTAGCATGCTTGCATTTTCCCCTGCTTTGTCAACTCTTGAAGAGAAAGAGTAGAAGCGAGACTTGGTTGGGGAGAGTAAGAGATGCGAAATTTAGAGTGTTGGATAGAATGTAAGAGAGAGATTATATTAGATTAGATTGGAGGTAGATAAATTGCCGTTATTTAAAGCGGAGTTAGGACTCTTGGTCCTCTCTACTACACAACACTCAAGGAAGAGAGAGAGAGAGAGAGAGAGAGAGAGAGAGAGAGAGAGAGAGAGAGAGAGAGAGAAAGAGCGAGAAAGAGTTTGAAGAGGAGAAAGAGATAGAGAGTGTGAGTAAGCGAGAGAAATTCATTGTTAGAAAAATAGTAATTAAGAGTGAGATATCAAGATAGATAGAGAGAAAAGGAGAAAGAGAAAGATAGATAGAGATAGAGAGAGAGAGAGAGAGAGAAGAGAGAGAGAGAGAGAGAGAGAGAGAGAGAGATTGGATGTGAGGGAGGGTTGAAATTGTAAGACCCGTAAAACATTGCTCAAGGCCATGGAGACAGTCAAACTTTGACAACCCCCCGCGGCCTTTCCTAACAAGTTGGGTGAAACTAAGCTTTTAGCACTTCAGTCGTCTCCTCTGTGCACATTTCATCTCCTTATCTTCATTATTATGGCAGCAACCGCCGAGTATTGATATACTAAACGTCTTCGTTCATGCAAGTCTTTACTACTCTTCAAACTTTTAACAGCATATCATGTGAACAACACACGACACTTGATGATACTTTCGATTTCATTGTTACTTTATATCTCTATGTTCCAACTGTTATATTTATGGTTTTCTTCATTATATCACACAGTGATTCATGCTATAGCCATTATAGATTTTGAAACAGAAAGTCAAAGAGAGAGAGAGAGAGTGAAATAAGTAATTCCAGTTTTTTATATTGAGAATTTTATTGCGTGAGATAAAAGTGGAAGCAATTGAGGCAGAAATTGAGATACAATTAGAATACATTCTACTAGATTGTAATAAATTTTATAGGATAAAATACAAAAAGAATTACATGGATATTCAAAGCGGAAGGGGATGGATCTATTTGATAATTCCCCTGCGAAAAAGGTTTCTCGGAGTTTTCCATTATACCTGAAGATCAGGTGTCCTGAATGAGGATTGTTGGTTCTCAGTTGTTGTAAACGTGTGGTAGACCGGTGTGAGCTATAAGTATTCTGAATTTTTGTATATTGGGAAGATTGAAAGAGTGTACCCCGACGCTGGAAGGCAAACCGGGGCAGAGTTAGAGAAGGAGAAGAAGAAGAATAAGAAGGGAGTTTTGCTTCAGATTGATTGTAGATAAAATTTCATTTCATATTTATTTCAGTAACTTGATCCTATATCATTCAGTTACTTGTGATAGGGACCCATACAATATCGATTGGTAAATTTCATCTGTGAGACATGAACTGAAGAATTTATTAATAGAGAGAGTTGTCCAAGGTCTACCGATTTACAAATGGTCCATGTTATGTCTGCAGTATTATAAGCGTAGAACTAATAATCTTTTAAACGTTTTCGAATGTATTTTTGAGTCTGCATGGAAAGTGATCAGAAATATTGAAAGTTGTGTAGCTAGTTCGTGGCTTTTAGTACTTGGACATGCTAGGGCTCGCACACAGACTGGTACGTGCCTCACTCAAACTGGAAGCAAATTCCCCTCCGATGAATGATGAATGTCAAGTAGGTGATGAAAAAACGTGCGTTCTCAAAACGTAGAATTTGCTCGTGATTAGTTCTGCCAAGAGTGTGTAATCGTCTGTGGCTGGAACTTTGAGCTTGGAAACGATAAAACCGTTTCGATGCTCATTTATACCGCCCAGACCGTTTTTAAAAGCATATTATATGCTTTTAAAGCATAATCCCGTGTGAGCTGGAATAAAGAATAGGTTAGGATTGTTCCTTGGGGGGCTTTTTAAAAGAACCTGTTAGTTACCACAGTCTGAAATAATCTCCACTGCCTTTATTCGGTATAGTCTCAAGAATTATTGGGTAATACTTGAACTGTTAATGCATGAGTACTTTAATGCTATTAGTGAATGGGCAATTGACTTGTGGTTTGATCCTCAATCATGAATGAATACAAAATCTGCATCTTGTTCTAGTAATTCCAATGCAATTTGAATAGTTTATACATGTAATAATAGTCATGACCTACTGCAACAAGTGCATTTGTTGATGCTGCAGAAAGGGCCTCGAGTGGAATAGATAAAGGTAATAATTTAAGTGTTGCTGTCGGTCCCAGTTATGCAAGAGCTGGTTTGCGCTTATAAGTTTTTATCACAACATATAATATTATTCTAAGTTTATGTTGGTAATAGTGTATAACTTGAATCGATTTATGGAGTGCACATATGCAAAAAGCAATATCACTCCATTGCACTTGGCAATTTTCTGCCCCTCTTTTTTCTTTTCATTCTTTGAATCTCATAGTATGTAAATCAATTATATTGATATGTTACTAACAGTTATTGACTATAAGTAATCAAACGTCTTATAGAAAAATCTTCTTTAATAATAAAACTTGCGTTAAAAAGTGTGTGATATCCTGCTAGTTTTCTTGTCAAGTTGGCAAACCTTTAATAATAATTGATAAAAGGTTGAGATTAATTTATTGCATCATAACGTTGAGAAGGGAATAACAATTATTCTAATTATTGTAGTTGGGATTTCACATGAAATATCAACTAACCTATTATAATATTGTCAGAATGATCTCACAATAAACTAATATATCTATCTAACAAATCTTTTTATGATTTCAGAAACCAAAATGTTCTGAGTCAAGTAATGTAGGCTAATAAAATAGAATGATGATTAATGGGAATAAAGGAATGGATCTATAAAGTTGAACAGTGGGGCAGATTTCATGTCACTTCTTATGAGGTCTCGTAAAACAATGCTAGGCGTACGGTATAGTGCTAGATTTTCAGGAGTAAGCTAGGCTACTCTCATTACTCGGTACTGATGAAGTACTGTTTATAGCACGTAAGACAGTTTAATTATTGTTCCAGTTATGCTCCATGATTATCAACGTACTTCAAATGCGATCATCAACTGCCTTCTTATCGTCAAGCTAAACGTACCTGCTTCTCCAAACACAACAATTTTTTAGATAAAAATTCACTTTATCGAATGTTTCCAGCTAAATTGGAACTATGAGCAGTTGTGAGGCTTGCCGGTCTAACTCGGGCTATGATCGACAAACTGGATTTTCCAGTTTGGTATCGTGATTAGCGCGCTATCATTGTAATAGCACACACACCGTACAAGCGAATAATATCATCGCGCATCTTGTGAATGGAAAAGGCCTGCATGTCATTAATATCACAATCACAACGAAGCCTCATAGAGTAAACTATAACTATATAGATCGACAAAATACTCTTTTCATTACGAAATATTACTGTATATCAGTACGATCGATAACCACAAACCGTACAAAATATAACTGTATATAATTTGAAACCTTACTAAATATAGTTCGAGGAATGCTGTACGTAATGTATAGTGTGTTGAAAATCGTATCGTACATCCATACATTTTTGCCCATTAATGAATAAACCGTGTAGTGAGTAGAATACTAGATAAGGTGTGTGTTTCAGCAATAGCGGTGGCCGCATTTAAATTGTTCAATTAAATTTAAATTTGCCTTTGCGTAATTGGATGTGATGGCGTCTCTGTTTGTACGGTTTTCGATAGCGTTTGATAAGAATTGTAAAATTAAACAGTTTTTAGTCAATTGATATTTAAGATCATAGTTTTATCTGGATACTGCTTCTTTTAATTACACTATTTAGAGTATCTTTCAAGTTCTGGCAAAACCTTTTTAATCTATTCAAAAGTATCTTTCTTATCTTGACAAAAGCTTCATCCATTCTAATTTGAATGCGTTTCCCTTCCTTACAATACAATTCAATATCACAGAAAAATACCTTATTAACATCAAGTTATGATTTATGTTTTGCAAATTGAATGATTCCGAAAACGTTTTTACGATATAAATGTCAACCGATATCGAATATTTATAGCGCATATAATTTCTGAGCTGACGAGATCAAACTCCTCCCCCCTTCTTGTTTTCCTCCTTCACTAATCCCTTTCCTTCTCCTTTAACTTCTTCACCAACCCCTCTATTTTTCCTTGTCCTTCTTAACGTATACCTCTCTTCCCTCCTCTTCATTCTGTAAGTCGTCTGCAATTTCTCCTCGTTTCTTGACAATGGTAACTTCGTGATACAAATCCTTTAAGGGCTTCTCAGACACGGCAATAAAGTCGCATGGCGGCCGTACATCGTACCGGCTATTTATATTTCAATAAAAGCTATCGCATGAATATTTCATGCCGTTTTATCGGTCACGGATTTCATTTTTATTGCGGACTGAACGTCAATCAGTGCGACCGTAAAATGTTTCACTGTCCATCTTTCACTCTGCAGGCGCATGAATTGAGTGACTTCCGAACGATTTATTTGCCAACTTCCTACTTGATTTGCAGCACTGGGTGGGAGAAAGTAGAGGGAGTAGGCGAATAACTGCGATATTTTATGTGCAATGTGCCACCGTCGTATAGTCGCACTGTCGTACGGTAAGTAGATCCATGCATGGAGATGGAAATGTCATTGACTCAAACCTGAAGGCAGGTGATACATTCGGAGGGCCTTCTTGAAGCATGGGGTTTATTAATGTGAATGATTCAACATTCACTCCAAGTTAATTTTAAGCTGTAATTACGAGTAAAAGCTACAATATTAGAGAATTTCAAGCTAATTTCATTAGGAATGTAATATTTTTGACAATCCCGACATTGAAGAATTCATTCATATGACCTACTCGTATTTTGGAAAATAAAATTATTGTTGTTGATAATAATGATTTTACAATATACATTGCATTCGTATTTTATTTAATTTACCGAAGTGCTTTCTATGAGGAGGCGTTCACTATTAATAGTTTTTGTTGAGGATTGTACCAACAGATTTATAATTATTTTTTTGTTCATTCACACATTTGATTATTACAATAAACTCCATATTTGATGAAGCGTGTTTCTTGATTAAAAAAACTTGTTGATTGATGAATCTCCACGTTTTTCTGATACTTGATTACTTAATAAAAGAAGTGATTTTCTTTAATTACTTCATCGTGAAAACGTTCGTTAAACAAGATCATTGAACTGAAAAATACTACTACTCAAGCCTATGTCAGTATCAGGAAGAAGCCCCATCCAGCCTTTGTATTTAAGACCCATCATTCTAGCATACATCAAGATTTGTTCTAGCCTACGTTTTTGTTTCGATCAGTTATCTTCAATCTTTAATACGCTGGAAAACAATGGACTAGAAGTTGAAGCGGAGTTTAAGACTTCATTTGTTGAAGGTGACTGGCGTCTTGGAGAGTTGGATGCTGTGTATTAGACACGAGTTATGAAGATGTAGTCTCTTGCTTGTCAGTTGGATGATGAATGGATAAAAACGTGCCTTTCAAAACGACAGCTAGAAAAGCATGACTACACCACTTCCAGCTTTTTTATTTATAATTCTTTTATTCCCCACTTCAATTTTGATCCCTTGTTCAATATTTGCCTTTGTTCCGACATGCCCTAATTGTTCTCCTCACTTCTTATTTCACTCCGGGTCCTTTTTTTCGGCTTCCATTGGGTTTCATTCAAACTATGAACAAGGTCCAGACTCAGGGGAAGTGCTCGTTAACACTTCTATTA
Organism: Sogatella furcifera; assembly: GCA_017141385.1. NCBI lineage: Eukaryota > Metazoa > Arthropoda > Insecta > Hemiptera > Delphacidae > Sogatella > Sogatella furcifera. The sequence goes on along the minus strand of CM029550.1, from coordinate 10,555,292 downwards.
ATAGATGCTCAGACTTGTAATAATGTGAGAGAATAATCTTGGCTTGTTGACTACTTTGTGAAATGACAGCCTGAAATAACGAGCCAGCCTGTTGAAAGCTTTAACGGTCATATCTTGTACTATTATTTGGATGATGGTCATTTATTATAGAAAAGTACTTCTATCAAAATGATGAAAATTGGGGACGTGTGCCCTTATACATAATTATTCGTGTCTGCGTATCAAATAAATTGAAATACATCCTTACTTGAACTCAAATACATGCTAACTGCACTAGAGTACTTCCTTGAGGTATATTATTCCAAGAAAATACTGATTTTCCCTCATTATTTTTCAAGTGCAGTAAGTATAGTCTGTCCAAGCAAAGAAGACCCTCTGGCAAGATGGGAGAATGACTCAAGCTTGGTCAATATTGGTTAAAAAATGATAAATTTGATCTCAAATTGTAGGAAAAAATTTGATCTACTAGTAAGACCACATTTATAATTCTTAAACGAATATTTACCAAGCGGGAGTCACTTTCCCATCTTGCCAGAGGGTCTTCTTTGCTTAGACAGACTGTACCCATGCTAAGAGAAGTTTGAATTGAATAGCAAATCAAATAAAATTTACTCTCTCCAATATATACTTTACAAAATTAATTTACATTTATTTTATTAGCAGTTGGGCTATTTAAAATAATTGATAAATAGAATGAAAAAATCAAATACCCTTTTTAAAAAACTTCTAAAGTTTCTTAAAAAAGGTATTTGATTTTTTCATGTTAGTAGTAGCTAACCTGTAGTAGTAGCTATTCTGTTACACACCATAGTCATACGTCATTTTTCCGATAGCTCTATGTTGCTATATTTTTTCCAATGAGCCTGAATAATAGTTGAAGCTGCAACTGTTGAGCAAACACTACTGGAATCCATTTCTGCAGTTGTGTTTGGGGAAAAATTAGCATATCGTAAAATGAGAGTGCTAATTCAACATTCAACAAAGTATCTGTCAACAGTATTTGCGTCGTATCTTAAGTTACGAAGCAAACCTGAAAATATTGTAAATAGAGCAGGGCACAAGGTTCGAACTTCGAATACGGTATAGTTTCTTATTTTTCACGGCTGTAACCAGATGAGTTTATCCTAAAAGATAACCTGGAACTAAAAACATAAATTTAACAATAATATTGAACATCATTATACAAGGAATATAAAACAAACATGATTTGGTTAGTGTTGATTTTAAATACATTTCAATTCCCATTAATCATTGATTGACTGTACTACATCAGTGATTTTTTAAATCAATTCCAATATCAGTCGTTCTATCGGCGATAAAAATAGAGAATCGTTTCATATACCATTCAAAGATTTGTTAATCACGATCCAAACTAAAGTATTCTTCATTGATTTTTATCGGAATTCCTTCAATCGTTCAATTAATGAGTTCAATAACAAAGTTGATGTAGCTCGATCATTTGCTGCATGTTCAGTGGGTACTTTAACCCCGTGTGTTCACTCAACTAGCCTCTGTCTACTACTACAACAACATGATGTATATAAAACAGGCCCGACGCGTTTCGCTTAGGAGAAAAGCTATTTCTGGCTGTCACAAATAATTTGTCTTGTATGATCGATGACTTCGGGGTGATGAATTGCTCTTTGGCATAGGCCCGCGCTGCTCCCCCCCTCATCTTGTCACCCCACTTCCCCCACCTTTTCGGAGTGCATTATTGTCTGGATGATATTAAAATACCGGCCGTACAGGAAACTCTGTGTAACAGGATTTTTCTGTGCGTCCAGGATAGATTGAATGGATTTTATACCGTAACGCTACCGTTAACGGCTACTACTCTGAAGAAATAATGGTAATCTTTGGCCGAGAAGTGAATCTGTGAATTAACCGTGACCGTAACCCGAAGTGGAATGAGAAAAGTGACACGCTCTTCATAATACAGTAATTCTGAAGATGTTTTCTTGGGTTTGCATGGAATTTTTGGATGAAGAGACCGGGTCTCTGAAATATGTAACGAAAATGATTTCCTCGTTCGATAATTAGACTGAAGTTTCTCCAACATTGTTGTTCAGAAATTTAAAACTTTGTAGTGTTAAGGAGAAAATATTATATCTGAAACACCCCTCTCTTTAATTGGTCTACTCATTATAGTTCTGATGTGATATGAAATTCTTCCAAATATTCTATGCTTCATCCTATTGGAGTGAAGAGCCCATTCTTGTCGGAGAAAAATCAGATGGAGTTAGTGAGAGATCCTCTTCGATTTTAATCGCTTAGTTTTTTCTCGTTTGAGGAAGGAAGAAACAAAAATCCTATTTAAATCAACCTTAGTTGAGGTTGATGTATTTTAAGGCTTTAAATCTTCAAATTGAACTCAACAAACTCCTGTAGCCTACAAAAATTTGATATTTTAGGAAAATACTGGTGAGTTTGCATGACACAGGCATGTAAAGTCAAAAGTAAAATCTCATGTTATGTGGCAAATGTCATCTAATTTTTTAAAAATGGTTTCATCTATTATTCAAAAAGTAGGAATAGAATAGGATGACTTGTCTATTTTAATGACGTTTTAATGACTTGTAGGCCTACGATGAAAGGATATTATAATTTTGCAAACTAATACTAATTTTGCAGAACCCAATACTATTGTAGGAATACGGTTTTCTTCTAAGTTTAGTGAAGTTTTCTAAGTTTCTTCTAAGTGAAATTTCAATAATCATCCGACCCAAAACCCCCACGATGGAGTTCGTAAGTTCCAGAGATTAGCTGAATAGGCAACTGGCTCACCAAGGAGCAGTCAGGCTCTATTATTAAGCAACATTATTACTTGCCAAAGTTTGCGATGAAGTTTCGGCATCTTACAAGATGTGATCGCTGATTGAAGTCAAGCAACATTATTTATTGCCAACTATAGTCTATTTGGTGTAACTCCCATCTTAGAATACATTCTATTCCACATATTTCATTTGCTACGCTAAGTGGGAAGTTACATTAATAATAAAGAATAAGGATGGAGCGATACTGAGTCTGGACCAAACAGCTTATTCTCAAAGTTAACCTCAGTTATTACTAGAGATTAACGATGTAAGTCACGTCCGGAACTAACCGGAAATAATACCTTAAGATGAGAAAAATATTACCTGTCTCATCTGCATTGGACTTTTAGCTGGGTCTGAAAACTATAAACAATCGACAATATACAACTATATACAACAATCGCAACGAGAGGTGAAGAGTTATATTAAGAGGTGATATTATTGGAAAAGTCAAGGCCGAAAATTCTTTTCGGATTACCTTTTTTGTTTTAAAATAATGATAGGCCTATCTGAACCTCTAATAGTATTTCGTTTTCTATAAACTGTGGAAAAGAGCTGGTCACTGGCGGCTCGTGCCCATGAAACAGCTGGAGTGCTGTACAGTAAAAGATACGGCAACTTCACCTGTTTCGTGGGCACGAGCCGCCAGTGGAGCTGGAAAATCAGTTTAAGATTGTAAGCTCATGGGAATAGTGTACAGTAACAGAGTGTGAAATATGGAAGTATACTTTGGTCGACCTGTAAAACAATACCGATAAAAACTAATAATAATAGAAACAATCTTCATCATCATCATCAAGAGCGGCTATCAATTAAATCGAAGCAGACATGAGTGAAAACTTGAAAGGACTCGCATTATAGAAACATGAAATCCGATAGGTTCCGCAACTCGACTACAAAATCGTCCGTTATGACAAAAAAGAGGCTGGTGCAAAAAAGGTAACGGTCCGGTTATTCGCGAAGGTATATAACCAAGTGAATGAGGAAATATTAGAAAAATATGTGATCGATAATAATGAGAGAAAGAGGATGAGAGGAGGAAGATGGGAATTGAGAGAAAATCGGGAAATTAGAAATAATTATTGAAGAAGTGAGTATAAAGAAAAAAGGTTGAAATAAGGTACAGGAATATCAAGGAGACTGCGAAGGACTGTGAAGGAGAGTAGATAAGACAAAATATGAGTAAGAATAGAATTTTTATATCCAAAGGGAAGTGGAGAGCGAAGAAAATGTCGGTCAGTAAATAGTGAAGTACAATGGATAAAGTAATGGATAAAAATGATTGAGAAGAGAAAAAAGAGAAGATAAGAACAAAAAGTCATGAAGAAGATGAAGAGAAATGAGTGAGTGATAAGTAATAAAGTAAGAAGATAAATAAGAAGAGGAGGAGGAGGAGGAAGAAGAGTGAGAGAAATGAAAATAAGAGAAATAAGGATAGGCTAAGAAGATTAAGAGAAAAAAGAAGAAGAAGAATAAGGAGGAGAATGATATGAAAAGAAGAAGAAGAAGAAGAAGAAGAAGAAAAAAGAAAAAGAAGAAAAAAGAAAAAGAAGAAAAAAGAAAAAGAAATATCATGAACAAGAAAAGTAAGAAAAGGAAAAAGAACAAGAAGTACAAGAAAAAGAACAAGAAGAACAAGAAAAAGAACAAGAGGAGCAAGAAAAAGAACAAGAGGATCAAGAAAAAGAATAAGATGAAAAAGAAAAACAACAACAAGAATAATAAGAGCAAGAAAAAGAATAATAATAATAATATAAGAAGAAAAACAAGAACAAGAAGAGCAAGGAAAAGAATAAGAGATGGGGAAGAACAAGAAAACAACAAGGAGATAAAAACAAGAAGAAAGAGAACAAGAAGATGGAGAAAAGCAAGAAGAACCCATGAAAACAGCAGAAGTAGTAGAAGAATGAGAACAAGTGAAAGGTAGAGAAGAAGAAAAAGGAAAAAGAAGAAGAGGAAGAGGAATAAGAAGAATAAAAGAAAGCAGGAGAAAAGTAGATGACAGAGCGTATCGACACGCCGTCAAGAAACTGTCATCTGAATTTCCTTATCACATTTCCAGACGAAGGCCTCCTTCCTCTGTCACTGCCACCTTAATCACCATCGCCACCGCGCCAAGCCTCTAATATCGAAAGACATTACCAGGCCATGAGAGCCCACCGCCATTGTACAGTACTCCATTATGTATTATCTATTCATCCATATCACAGCGCGTCGCCGGTAGCTTACAGTTCGTTGACAGAGTATTGGCAATGTAGGCATGCATGATGAGTTTCGAATATCTAATATGTAATGATACATGTTTGGCAAGAGTGCCATGACGTGTGATAGAGGATACAGAGATCAATCAGAGTAAATATTAGTGGCAAGCTATTTTTTGCAATAAAAAAAATCTACCATTTTTCTATCACTGTACTCTAATAATTCGCACCATTATACTGTAAAATTATGATTCTACTTCTTTTCCTAACTTATATATAGCCAGGCTATATAGAATATAGTATCCTAATAACTTTCATCAAGTGCACATCGGAGTATTATTAGTGCTATTGAAATAATAAGACTTACTGTGGCCATGCTTATATTGAATTCGAAAACATCCACTCATCATAAACTCTACCATGAAACACCATACTGCACAACAGCATTAGAAAGTCTTCAAAACAGTAATCTTCAACGTTAATATTGATTCCGTGCTTTTGCTAAAGGTATAATTGGTGAAGTGAAGATATTCAATACTCTATTAATAAATTTGTATAGGTTGATCATTTACATGTCTTTTATAGGCCATTCGAGGATTGACGTTTTTGCACTCAAGTAAAAATATCAATTATTAAATTTCTTCTTTTTTCTTCATCCTACTTGAACTGTTGATGATAATTAACATATAACAGTAAATATGTTAACAAATTTCACTTTAACAACAATTATTATTTATTTATTTAGCGTATGGCTTTTAATAGTGGGGAGACCCATGGGTTGTTCCACTTCGCCAGATAACCTCATTTATCACAAATGGAGACATGAGTTAAAGTTAACAACAATGATCACGATTTTGTTGCTTGTCGATCGCGTTTCGTGGCACTGAGCCACATCTTTAGCGTAGAAGGAGTAACTAGATACTGAGGTTTTGTAGGTTTGGATATCAATTTCTATGATAACATTTTTAAACATTGTGATAGAGAAAGAAAAGTATACTGTCTTGAATATACTTTAGTATCTCTTGAAATTCAAAACTCAAACCGTCCAATTGATCTTCTAAACTAGTCAAATATGATTCAGGAAATACGCAGTTGGCTTTTCACTGAGTCTTGTGCCAAATGCTACAGCGTCGCGGTAGGTAAGCAGATTTAATAGTGAGAGACGTAATATTTATAGAGCCCTAGGTAAGCAGATTTAATAGTGAGAGACGTAATATTTGCGCGGTAATTCGGCTACATCCAGCTGTCGAGTGCAGAAGGCTGTATGCGGGTGGAAGAGAGAAAGTAGACGAAATAGTGAACAAGAATTATAAATTTATGAAGATAGAAGATGATTATAAAAAAACTATATCGACATACAAGTGTATACAAAAGAGAATTAAGTCTTAATTTTGGATGATAGAGAACCCCAGAGAACAAGGGGTAAGAGAGAGTTTGGGGATATGGGTGTGAGTGTGTGTGAGAGAAAGAAAAAGAAAAGAGAGTGTGTGTGAGTGTGGGTGTTTGTGTGTGAGAGAGTGTTTGTCTTATAGAGAGAAAGAGAGGAAAGGGATATATTCAGAGAAGAGAAGAGGAAAAGCAAAAAACGAGAAGTGATATATACAGAGAGAAGAGGAAAAGAGAAGGATATAAAGAGAATGGGAGAGGGACATTTGATATTTATTCATTTTACATATTACGAAAAATAGAGACATCTTGAATCTCACGTGGAAAAAGATTAAGTTCTAGATTCTTAGATTAATCACGTTCTGCAAGTGGATTACAACAATTATCGTCTTAAATCCTTGATTATTATTAAAAATTAAGAGAGAGAGAGAGAGAAAATGAGTAAGAGAGGAAAAAATTATACGAATTTAAGAAAAAATAAAACGTTGTAAAAAGGAATAGGAAAGGATTAAAGAGAGAAGTGTAAATGTGTATTTTGTGACATGTGTGGGTTGAAATGATGATTTGTGGGTGTGCACCTGTCGCTTTGCTCGCCTAATTCGTCTGCATTAGAGATTTGCCTCGCCGTTTATTGGAGGCTGATCTACTTATCATATCAGCCTCTGTCTGCTGCCAGCTAATATATTTAATCGCCGTTACGGTTCCTCATGTTCACACGCGCGACCACACATTCAAATTCCAGTTAGATACGTCTAGCATGTATTCGACGACTCATGTTTATTCTGCTCGATGTAGTTTTCTAACATTTTTCTAAAAAAATTCATAAGCACTTCATATTCGACTTCTACTTGATTGTTCACATCAAATTACCTCGAAGCTTGAAATATTTCTATACTCTTGAATATAAGAGTTGCGAGAAGAATATTTAAAAGGATAGGGAAACTCCCAATACTAAGTAACTTCTAATATAAATTTTACATCTTTCAAAAAACACTCCTAAAGCAAAGAAAAAATGAATATATCATCAACCAACCTATTATCTGAGGAAAACGCTGATTATATATGAGTAATACTTCCCAATACTCAGCCAATTATAATATAAATTTTACATATTTCAAAAAACACTCCTAAAGTAATGAAAAAAAAGAATATATCATCAATCAACCTATTATCTGAGGAAAACGCTGACCATATATGAGTACCTTAAAATTTAACAAGAGAATCGATTCATTTAATTCTCAATATAATTATTAGTGTATTCTATTTCAAGTGATCTTCGTCAAGAAACTCTCAAATCCTCTATTGAGATTTCTAAAACAAAGCTAAAATCCTTGGACTGATTGACTTTTTTCAGCCTAGACTTGAAAGTTTACTAGGTATATTGTTTAAAAATCACAAGACATGGCTTTCTTTTAGAATGTTCTTCTATCTTTTGTTCTAATGTTTCTTTTTGGAATGTTCTGTATCTTTTAGAATGTGATCTTAGAATGTTCTTCATTGAAACGATAATTTTATTTGCTGCTTAATCTTTAACCATTATTTATTCATGTGGCTTTCTAAACCAAGTTTATCCTGATTCTATCAGGTCATTCTATCTATCACCGCTTCACTATATACTACCTATTTACACTATATACTACCTTTTAGAATAATCTTCAATTATTTATCGAATAATTAGAGAAAAGCTTCTGCTGCCATCGAATCTTCTTTAACGGTTCTCTATCATGCACTGGACCACCAATAGAAATGAATATTTGTGTTGTCCATTTCTCCTGCAACATAAAACAATGATTTGTCTCCCATTTAATTTGTCAGCATATGAATGAGATAGGAAAAATTCTACACGCTGGAATTGGCTGGGCGTTCCCAAATGACGTTTATGATGCATCAGATATAACCAAGCTATAAACTCATTCATAAGTTTTGTATGGAACCGCTTAGGAACGTTCAAAATACAAAGGAATAGAAGAGAATATCAATTCCAATGTCCGTATTGACTAGGAGAATGTTCCTATATTTCTTTATGTGAGGTTGATTAGGGCTTGTTATTCAGTTTAAATTGATCATTAGCCCGCCCATAATACCGTGATGAACTATTTATAAGTTGTGTCTTGTAATTTATTTCAAGTTTTTCAATCCACAGTGTAGCTATAGCATTGTCAATGTTGATAGGAGTGTTTTTCAAATGTTTATATACTTGTAAAAATCTTCCTGCAAAGTGACATGAAAAAATATCAATAATGATCCATTACTGGAAACTTTTATTATTCAGATTTTTATTACATACGAATTTAAATTCACGTATCAGTGATAATTGATTAGGCCATAGTTTTTCAATAATAATAATAATAATTATCATAAATGTTATAAGATCTCTCATTAATGATACCTAGTGGGAATAATGTTATGAATATACTATGGATTTTAATGATCATCTATCATTCCCAGTTTAGAAATAGTCCCAACATATCTTAAATAGAGATAGAGATATGTTTTTCTTTTGATCTGGGAAATAATAAAGATTGAAGCCATATTGTGAATTTTTCTGTCAGTTTATAATACTGAACTCTTCTCATATAGAGAGAACAAAATGAAACTGTAACCCTTTTCCAGCCCAAACACGTGAACTCAAAAATAGGTAATAAATCAGTTTTACGACACACTTAAAACTGCATCAAAGATATTCATTCAAAAAGAATAAACATTTTCATTCCAAAATGACTTGAACTCTGTTTTTCTAAATGTTTTTAGCTGAAGAGTCCTTAAAGAACTCCAGATTGAAATAATAACTTCCTTAGTTTGGCTCCCAGTTTACTTTTCACTAATATTATACAGAAATAAATGAAATACTTGAAACAGATGGTTCCTTACCTCGAAAGATTTTCAGGATATTTTTGAAATTTGGCAAAATATAGTGGGAAAATATTTGCTCTTCACAGTTCTTGTTGCTTTTGCTTTACGAGATATATTGAATAAATAATTCTGGAAAACTATCAAGTTATTATCTTATTATTATTGATCAGTTGTTATTTGATTGTGTTGTTGACAGGTTACTTTTTTTTTGTTTCCAGGTAAGTTTCAATTATTGTTCAATTTAGTAGTCGTCATACCTGCAAAAGAAGTGAGTATTGATAAAGTTATATGAACGTATTCTCATCAAATGATGCTTAAAAATTAGCTAATTGAAAAATCTGGAGATAACATGATATTAATTTGAATAATGATGATCATTTGCATCTCTTGATGGAAAAACAAAACTAGTAAATTTATTCAAATTATTTTCATCATCAGAACCAACCTATTAACACGTCTTGACTATCTTATTCATCTGCAAATATAATAGCATTTGAATAGACGTGAATTAAAATTTCCAATCTCATAATTTCACAATCACACATTTTCATGATTTGAAAGTTTTCGACAAACAATAGTCTTACAAAAATATCGCTTTCCCAATAAAATACATAGTACTGTTGAAAATTCAAGGTGAAGTTCAACTTAACTTAACTTACCAACACCCAGCAACACTAACTGAAATTATTTATTTTCGCTGAATACCACAGCAAAGGTCAAATAAGTCGAATGTCATCTCGTAAAATTTATCAGCGATGCAATCCCTGTAAGCTAACATGTGAGTTACACAAATCATTCAGCACATCCAAGGTTAACCGCATAGTACCTTAGTTTAATGTAATTTCAATGAACTTGAACAATTTTTTTCAAATGAGACAATTTTTCAGTCTTCCTTGTTGATATTTATAACTTTTCTCAACAGAATATTAAAATGTAGTTGGCGATTGTTGTTTGACTACTTGATCGACATTGAGTTGTCATTATTAATCACATGAATCAATTACTCGGTAATATAACTCGAATGTTGTGAAATATGGGATGATAATTGGGGATATCCTACTCCCTGGCCTTCCTTGCTACGCTTGATGTAATCAATCTCAAAGTTATTGAACTATTCGATCTTGTTTTCACTGCTATTTTGCAGTAAACCTAATTGCTATAGTTTTTCCTCCACATTTCTTGTTTCATTTACTTTTTCCCCTCAGTCCTCCATTACGAGTTGGAAAGGTTTCTTTCGACTTTGGGAAGGATTCTATTGAGTTTGTCAAGAGTTGGCACGCGTTGAGTGGTAACTCTTTTCAACTCCTTTTAGAGTAGAAGTTGACTCGCTTATAAATGGGCTTTCAATTGTATAAAAGGACAGCAGTCTTTATATAGGCGCGAGACAGGAACCTTTAAGAGAAGAACCGGATACTTTTAGAGAGTACATCCATGATGTGCTGCTCCGTGAATGTTTTTAGTGCTGTTTTTGGTCAGACGCAATTGGTTATTGGGCTTGAGGCTAGTTCTTATATAGTTATTACTTATTAGATAACATTTTATTGTGTGTAGCTCTCAGCTACAGTGATTGTAGATCACAGTATTCAGTTTTGTTCCAAAAGCTTCCAGATTGTATTTCGCTGTCATTCATATACTAAATTTCACTTTACCGATTACCACATTTTTAAGTGAACTGGATTGAAATTTGATTTCGGGATAATAAAGAAGATTTCAAAGTGTATCAGGCCCATCTTTCATGGTGGAATATTGCTGGCGGTAGGTAGCATCATTGTTGTGATGAATGATATCAAAACTTCCGCCTGATTATAAGTACTGTTTTCATTAATTTCATTGGTAGTAAAAACTCAAATTTCGTACAAGTTTTTATACCTGTTTACTCAATATTAAGAATAAAATAATATTATACAGGAAATCTTCACTCATAATACAATAAGCTTTTCCTTAGCTTGTTTCACCTCATGATGAATCAATACAATGTCTCATTCAATTTGTTATTAACATAATTACACGAAGCTTAGTAGACTCATGATGGAACTACGATAACAGTCAATTCCGCAATGTTTGATTCCATTCTCATGAACAGTATCGTTAAATGGTCGATATCACCCCTTGAATAAACAAGCGCCTTAGCATGCTTGAGATGAGTAATGATGATATATGGCTTCATCTCACCTTCAAAAAGGGTGGATTAAGCTGAAAGTAGTAGGAATTGTAATTTGATGCTGTTAGGGTGCTTAGCTTAGCCAACTATATTGGGAGTGTGTTGTACTTGAGAAGTGTAAAATAGAGTAAGAATTCAGGATGTTGAAGATATAAGAGCTGGGATGAAAACTCTTGAATTTGAAAAGTAAAAACTTGATAGACTCAAGGTCTGTAAGTTTTTGCATTAATTTAATAAATAAATAAACTTATTTTGTCTTGAATATTTCCAGCAACTAATATCACCAGTTTTTTCCTAAGAATCCGTTATTTCACCATTACATAAATACAGATTGAACTGTATAACCTTTTCTAAAGATACTCACATTTACTCTTAAAATAACATAAGAAATATTACAAAACCAAACTAAATACAAGTTCCTAGATTATTCTACATACAGAGTGCGGCAGCGAATCGGGCGATTTTGAAATGAGCGTCAAAAATTGATGAAGCTGTTTACAAAAAAATTATTGATGCCATCATAATCTACATTAAAAAGCATTTATATTTCACTAAAGAAACTCAATTTTTGTGAATCACGTCGGCAAGGTGACGTCCTTCTCTCATCAGGCATTCCTCAAGCTGAAAACTGTTCATAACTTCCCGTAACATTTGCTGGGGTATTCGTGCAATCCCTCGTCGAATGTTTTCTTTCAGTTTATCCACTGTCATCTGCCGTTGGTCGTAGACTTTACTTTTCAGGTAGCCCCACAGAAAAAAGACACAGGCCGACAGATCGGGCAAACATGCGGCCCATGGAATTGTTCAGTTTCAAGAGAATAAACGATTAGGAGAAACGTCATTCAGAAGATGAATACTCATTTGGTCTGTATGGCTTATTGCTCCAGCTTATTGGATTAATGTTTCATTGTTTATTTTGTACTTGGGTAGTTGAGGAGAGGAAAATGTACGCACATTTCGAGATACCGCTCAGTCACAGTTTCCCGATCTTCACTTCATTTTCGAAAAAATGATCCGAAAATGCCTGATGGAGACGAAACGAAGTCTCGTACACTAAAAGTCTACGAGCAACGTGCTATGACAGTGAAATATAAATGCCTTTTTATGTAGATTATTATGGCATCAAACATTTTTTTGTAAACAGCTTCAACAATTTTTGACACTCATTTCAAAATCGCCCGATTCGCTGCCGCACTCTGTATTACTACTTGTATTGTACTTTGTGTATTACGCTTTCAGTGAATGTGAAACTATAGTAGGCCTAATTAATAACTGATTTCCGGAGAGAGAATTGTATTTATATACCCATACAATGATATATTCTACAAAACCAGACTAGTATTGTTTCCTCCTTGATCATACTATTACACTTCCAGGAATTGTGAAACTACAGTAGCCTAAATTATTAAATAATTTCCAGAGAGAGATTTGTATTTATGTATAATTCATACCCATACAATGATATATTCAATATATAATCAAGATTATATTAATTTTATTCGTGAAATCACGCTCAACAATCAGTTTCTGCTGAATAATAGAAATAATGTAATGTAAATGGGTGAGTCATATCAGACAGAAAACAAGTGGTGTAACGGCGACAGACTGTCTGCCAGTGGGCTTTGGCTTTTACATTCGACCTTCAAGGCCGGCCGTCAACTCTAATGCAACGGTCATAAATTTCATGTACTGATCGATCGATGTATCATATCGATATAATATTTTCCTTGCAAACTTGTAATTCAAATATAAACATATATTCTTCTATTTCTCCTCAAAACAACTCTACCTACAGTTGAAATTACTTAGAAACTTGATAGAACATGGATTTAATGAAATCTGTCTACATAAATGAATTTTCTGTATGTAAATTGTTGCTTGGGTAACATATCACCAATTATATTATATTATATAATAATAATAATAATAATAATAATAATAATAATAATAATAATAATAATAATAATAATAATAATAACAATAATAATAATAATAATAATAATAATAATTTTTATTGAAGATTGGAAAAATAATAATAATAATAATAATAATAATAATAATAATAATAATAATAATAATAATAATAATAATAATAATAATAACAATAATAATAATAATAATCATTTAATAATTATATTATTGGGGAATGCTGCACCAATTGGTAAGCATTGGTTCAAGAAAATGTGCAAATGAATTTTCTCTATCTAAATAATTGTATATAAGTGATTTAATCTGGAATTTTGCCGTATTCCTTTTGACATTAGTTCCTAAAATTTTAATGTACTATATCAACATTCTACCTCAAATGCCCCCAATAGTTTATTGATATCGAATAAGTTACTGTTTAAACATGACGTAATATCTACTATTTGAAATAATTGGAGGAACTTTACAACTAAATCTCTGTGGTTACTCCTGTTAACAACATTAGAAATAATTTATAAGAATTACAAATGGAAATGAATACTCGTTTGAGAATTATTTGCTCGATATTGGTTATTCCTGTCGTAAAATTAATGTCAAATTGTCGTCAAATTGTGAAGAACGAACTATTTCATGCTTCAGTTATTTATTTTTGTTCCATTGGAAATAAATTATAGCAGAATTAAAATCAATGCTGCAGAAGCTGCAGAATACACAAACAGTAATAAAACTCACCCTACCATGACCATCACAAATTAATCTTATCGTTCAATAAATCGATATGGAAGCAATCAATATTTCGATACATCGATATAAAAGCAATCGATATTCCGATTCCACAGATAGTTTTTCAGCTTGTCTGGATGCCGACTGCGGTTAAAGCATTTGCGCGGGAATGCTGCACGCAATATTGCAATTAAAACTGCAATTAAACGACTGCTTTTTCTCATTCCACTTTCCTTCTTTCTCTCTCATTTGCTTTTTCTTCCTTCTCTCCTCTTCCCAACCGCATCGCTATGCATCGATTATAATTCAGCCCTTCACCACCAGTCGACACGGTTGTAAATAATTGTTGTCTTCTGTTATCGAAAAACTGTTGGAATGTGAGATAATTCCGACAAGAGAATCGAATATTTGTCAATAAAATATTGCAGTTTTTCTGGGGTGATTGCCACCTGAGTTACATGTCTGCCTTAATTACTGTCAGATCCTGCAACTGTCACTTGCCACGTTCATCAACTTACGCTGCTTTTGACGTTTTTTGTTATTCTTACCCTTTTTCTTAATTTATTCCTGCAAATTTTTTCCAGTTCATTCATCGTTCACTGATGAATTATCCATTATTCCTGTACGCAAATATTCTCTTACTATGAATAATTGTAATTTTATTTATTTTCATGAATAAATTGTACAAATTGTGAGTTGTACATTTATATGAAGGTGTATTTTATTCTTGAAACCTTCATATTCAATGAATAATCATCAAATTATAAAGGGTGTATGTGAATCCCAATATTCTATCTGTCATATTTTCATTCCTACCTTCTAAATGACCGACGACCAAAGCTATCAAATGAAAAACTCCAATTCAAGCTTGAACTGAATCAAAATTGTTGTACAACAATCAATTAATTCTTTATTCAGTTTTTTTTAATTGGAATAATAATACAGTTTTTTTTTATTCTTGATAGTTGAAATTTGTGAGTATAGTAAAAGTGGACATTGTGGATAGACATATAACCTACATCTTAAACCTTCATCATCATCATTCATCATCACTCATTCATCCTTTGCTTAAAATACTTGGAAACCAAGTCGCAATTGTAAAGAAAGAATAAAGAATAAAGTATGTCCTACTGTATAACACAGTGAATATTCAAGCCCTATCTCTAAAACCCTAATTGTATCAAGTATCAATTATTGAATGGATAAATTCATTAGTTTGAAGTAATAAATGAATTTTAATGATTCTCAACATTTGATTGTATTGAAAATTTCCGTATCTTTAGTGTTCGTATTTTTTACTATACAGTACTTCACCTGTTTCGTGGGCACGAGCTGCCAGAGATTGCAATTGGAAAAAATTCAAACCTTCAATATTATAATGTAATAATTTCATCAGTTGAAAGCAAGGGGAATCTGTGGTGTGGATGGTTGCTCGTTGAGGGTGGTTGCTAGGTGCTTGTGATGATAAATTGCTTTTAGATGCGTGATCAGAATGTGGCCACTGACTAATGCAAATTAGTGGAACCTATCCGTACAGGTAACTCCCCAAGAAAAATCATAAGAAAAAGAAAATCAAATGCGTAATTTAATTTTTTGTATTTTATAGTATTTTTCAAATGAAAGCCTTAAATAACTAACATAGTTGTTATCATCAAGATTTTAGTTTGATGTTATGCTCTAACTGTATTACAGTATCAACAGTTACTCTCAAGGGCGTCAGTGAGTTTTATTTTAGTAAAGTGAACTTTTTCTTTGACTTATGCCAACCAACCCTACATTTCACACTGCAGTATCCAGTGTTTGTGTGATAAGAGCACACTATTCACTGTTGTTGTGGTTAGCAACCCAGCATCTATGTATTGTGGTAAGAAACTCTTTCATGCACAATTGAAGTTTGCTTCGAAATAGATGGCATGGGGCACTGCACTTCTCCACTTTGTTGACGGGTGTTTGTTGTTGCTTTACGTGTGTGTGTGTGTGTGTGTGTGTGTGTCCTTTCAGCATGTGTGGGTGGGTGGCTGACACATTTGAAGCATGAATGAAAGGCCAACTAGAGCCATCTATTTAGAAGCAGCTGTGAAGTCTGGTTTGAAGTCACAAAAGAGATGCGTAGCCTGCTGCTTAGCGCACTATTGTACTCTCATTGGACACCATTTACCATGGTCCTTGTTATTAATTGTTGGCAGCTTTGGAGTTTCATCTCACTCTATCTTGTTATGGTTACATTGCAATGTTTCATCGAGTTCTTTGTTCCATTCCACCCTTTATACCACAAATATTACATTTTCCTTTTCATTATAAATTATATTCTTTCCTTCGTTTATTACTTTATATTATATCTTTTCTTTAGTTTTTTCTCTTTATATAGCTCTTACTTTAGATTATATCCTTTCTTAAGTTGCACAAAGCCAAAGGTGCATTCAAGCCAAGGTAAATCCACCTATCAAGGTGATCTAAACGCCTTGCATTCAAGCTGATCTCTGAATACTCATAAGAATAATATTGAAGTTATTAGTTGGAGATAGAGCTAGACAGAACTTTATGCAATGAGATTCAACTACTGGCGGCTCGTACCCATCTTTTACTGTACAGCGCTTCACCTGTTTTGCGGGCACGAGCCGCCAGTGATTTAACGTTTCCGATATACAAGCTGAAATCAAACATTATTCTTATAAAAAAACATTTCTTTCACGGCCCAATCTCTCAATAATTTCTCTGTGACATATTTAACTCATCCTTTTCTTACATATCATGTTGAATCCCCCGAAACTCGAATTATAATATATTTGAATGATTTCAGTTTTTCTTTCAATTTTCGTGACTTTAGAAATCCTCTAAAGTCAAACAACCCTTTTTTTGTCTAAAATGCTCCTTTTTTCAAATTCCATTATTCCTTGAGCCACGTTTACACCGGAATTTTCATAAAAATTGTTAATAACTTCTATATAAAATCTATAAATAAATAATAAAGTAATATCAGTAATAATAATAAAGTAAGTCTATAAATAATAATACGTTATTCTCAAAAATATTAACAGATGTTATCAACATTCCGGTGTAAACGTAGCATCAGTTTTCTAGATTGATCCAATTTCAATCAACTTTTATCTGAGTAACTTGATTGTTCACCGTATATGATAACCGATGAATAACCAATAAATTCTCATGAGTGATTAACTTTTTAAGATATAAATAATTGTTATTCTTGTGAATAAGTTTATGTAATATAAATTTTCAACTAGGCTATAAAATAGATTTTATCAATTTTCCATATAGATCAAAAGATCAAATAAGTTTCAATTTTCATGATTTTGAATTAAAATTAAACTTATTGAGCATGTCCCTCTGTCGCTTACTTCAATAATTTCGGTCATCTTATGAACCACATCTTTCATTATGACATGCATTTCGACCAAAAATGGTTCATTTCTAATTTTTACTAAGAAAACTCCCAGGCTCACCCAGTGAGTTGTTCCATCAATTTAATATTTCAATTGTGGTTTTGCTGATAAGATCACATCCTGATTACCATTCAGAGGCAATTGGGAACTTGAGCTTTGCCGTTCCTCACATAGTTTAAAGCGACATCCAGAAGTTTTAGGATCTTGAACCATTAAACGACTGGACAAGAAATCTTCACACAGCCATTAGGGCCGTAATCAAAGTGGAAGGAAATAAAAATATTGGTTTTATTTCCTCGTCCTATGTTTGACCAGATGTTATCAGGTACTGAAACTACAATTTGAGTAGCAGGTTTTATACGAGAAGATTGTAAAAAAGCTAAGAGATTCTATTGCACATCAAACAGATGATGTTTCAAATCGCGATAGCATGAGTTGCTGGCATTCCAATCTTTCAAAAGGGCATATATTCAAAATTCTGATCTTGAGATATGAAAATTGTATAAAAATAGAATTAAAGTTTAGAGAAAAGTTTCTTTTGTTCCTTTTCCTGTACCAATCTGAATCTAGATGGCAGCAGTTGAATGGTATGATATGCTCTTACTTGGATCCGCCCACTATTTCCTGATTGTAGGCAGTTGAAGACGTGTTCAACTCTCAACTCTGCATGTAGATGGCAGCAGTAGTTGGGTGATATATTTGGTGACTCCGCCTTCTCTTCACTGATTGGTCGACCGTACAAAGCGTAAATAACTTAACATTTCCCAGTAGATGGCAGCAGTAGCCGGGCGATAAATTTGTTCTTGATTTTGCTCGGGTTGATTGGTTGACAGTTTTAAAACTCAGAGTTCTTGATTTTGTCAATAGATGTCAGCAGTTGTCGAGTCATATAGTTTTGACTCCGCCTACTGATCTTTCCTGATTGATCGATATCAGGAACGTATCGAACTCTTTCTTCTCTCACAAGACTGCAGCACTAGTCGGGTCATCAATTCACCTAGATGATATTCCTATTAGTGGAAAATATTTGTTCTTTGTACTTTAAAAAAAATAGTTAGTAGGCTATGTGATGATTGGAAAAGTAGTTATTCTCATTCAAAGTCACCAAAATTTCATAATCGTGCCTAGCCTTCCTGCCCTAGATCTATCTACCAAATAAAGCAAATAAGTTGGTTAGAGTAACTTTCTCACAATTATAATCCAACAGGTGTTGGGGTTCAAGTACAAAGTATGCCATCCATTCTTGTGTAATGCATATCGAATCAGCTTAATCGTTGTGAGTTTATAGAGGTGTGAGTGTGGGTTGTGCTTACAGTTAAGCTGACTAAACACCCAGCATGACTTTTAACGAGATGCTTCAAACGTCTCGTGTCATACGATTCGGGAAGGTGTGACTAATCTCACATACTTTACTGCCCCTTTTATTTGATGGTTACATGGATCATTGTGTATTTGTAGGCTATCATGGATTAGGTACGTGTTTAGACCCTATAAAGAGCTGGTATTTGAATTTTAAAACTAAAATTGAACGTGAATCGGATTGTTTATTCAATTGATAGCTTACTAAATAGAGTTGGCTGAACTAAAAGTGTGAATAAAACTAATAGCTATGCGTTTTCATGAGGTTTTTTTTCTAAGAGATCTACCTGCTTTCTGTCTCTGAATTCTAAAAAACTATGAATTTCTGCATGAGAGCTCTCAATAGGAAGGTGTTTAATAGAATAATGAATTTAACCAACAGGAATGAAGTTGATTACAAAATTAAATATGGAAGAATTATTAGATATTGCAGCTCATCAACTGCTGCATTTTGTAATAATAATAATTATAATAATAATTAACACATGTAAACAAATACGATTTAATTATTATTACAAAATTAAATCGTATTTGTTTACATGTGTAACTTAAGTTATAGTATACTCATTTACCACCTCCATTGATAACTTGAGAATTTATCCGTCTCCAAACCTAATCACAAATGAAGATATTTTATACAAGAATAGGAACACTCTTCTCTCAATTACCAACGTGAGAATGAAATTTACTTGAAGAAAAATTCAAGGTCCAATAGTCCATAATATTCACTGAGTTTGACCTATGACTCGATAATTCTGCACTTTTATTGCGTAATGAAATGAGCGTTAAACATAATATATTCTGTATAATTGCAGTTATTTCGTGCATACATCGTAAAACTATTAACTTCTCTAGCACAAAATCACAGTGACAATATATTTATCCGTTCCATAATGAATCAGGAATGTTGTGCTTCGTGAATTCTGCACGCATGACAAAATGATAATGATTTTACTTTAGAAAATTATCCTCAGACCTTGTGAATGTTGCTAAAATTAAATTGTTGCCTGAGAACAACAGAACTAGATACTATTATTTGTGATTTTTGTTCTGTATGTGGATAATATTTTATTTCTCACCACCTAGTAAAGTGGTTTAGAGGTTAAGGTAAGTGATCATGATGAGTATGATTTTATGAAGAATATTATCAAGAATGTTCAAAAAATCACTTATATGTTCATCAATAATTTCCTCTCCCTCTAGAAAATCTACTAGCATCATAGACTAATCATTTATGAATCATAGTTTATATCTTATGATTTAGTTTATGCAAAACTGAAAAAGAGTACGATATCGCTCAGGCTCAGCTCTCTTATCTTGATTTTGAAAACATTTGTCGATTTCTGTATTCAACTCTCAATTTACCAGAACATCAATAATTTTAACTTAGAACAAACTGTTTGTTATTGGGTGGTGGTCTCGTCTGTAAGACTCCTAACTAAACTCAATGCTCAGTTTATACTGCATGAAAACATTATCTTTCATTTTTATCTTCAATAACTCATTTTATATAATTTTTCATGAAGTACTGTAGTTTATCACTACGATTTTAGAGCGGATTAACTTTTTAATTTGAAAACAAAAATTGTTCATTCCATAAAATCTAATCTCATACTTCATTGCACATAATTCATCCTATTAATCCACCGTTAGTTTTTATGTTGGGGAAAAATATTCGTATCTCTTCATTCACCTTGAATTCATACATTTCACATGCAGCTTGAGTTTGATTTACGATCATTTGATAAATTTCAATGAGAGCCCATCCCCGCAGTGCTGCGAACCATTGTGCCTACCTCATCATTCATAGAGTTATAGTTGTGAAATAGCACTCGCAAAACCTGTTTCTTGTCGGGGTACACTTCAAATGCAAAACGAAAACCAAAAAAGAAATAAACAAAAATAAGTGAAAGTGTGCACACTCGCGCGAACAATGGAAAGATTTCTTGGATACTAAATACAGTACAGCTGAGGAAACTGATTCATGTTCAACTTCACATTCTAGTTAAGTTTCTTTTGAACTGTTTTGTCTACAACAGTCGGGCTCAGTGCGTTTTTAACGTTAGTTACTGGATTTACGGCGCTCGTAAAAATTTATTGTTTAACCCGCGTAGGTGTCTACTCGGAAAGGGAAAAAGTAAACCGACTTCTTAGATTCAATTCGTAGGAATTTGTGTGGTTTACGTTGAAATGGCTGGTTTGAGTCATGTATGCAGGAAACGAGTTGGCTACAAGCTATTTAAATCACGGGTCCTGGCGCCATGTATCAGGAAGGTGTTAAGTTTTCGGCTGGCCTATGATACAGGAAAAAGATTTGCAAAATGTGGTAATACTTCTATAACTGATTGATCATATTATTAATTTTTGTGAATGTATTTTTGGGAAGAGAAATCTTCTGAACGAAGAAGAAGAATTGGAAATTAAAATTAAGAGGCCGATTATAAGAGTTGAAGAATATACAGCAGGAAAAGTGCATTAAAATTTATAGTAATCTATTACCAAACACTATATGGAAAGATATTGATAGCAAACAAATGAATGTCTATCTATAGAGACTGTATAATATATACAGTCTCTGTGGTCTATTCTATATTACTATTTAAGATGTTGCTGATTTTTATCTTTTACTCACCAAATAACTTTGGAACTGACTAGATGATTATACTCTTATTGTGGTACAGTGGTATCGTGATATTTTTATGGAATTTAATCGAAAGCAAAAACGAGAGCAGATCTATGAAGAGCATTCATTATCCTGTACAATTATTGATTTCATTATCCTAAAATATAATTTCAATTAAATTTTTTTCTGATTTTAATTTAAAGAAACATTTTACCATCATCATATTCTATTCTTTATACTCACATAATTTCTTGATTAACTAACCAGGCAAAAAATAGGTCCAGGCAATATAATCTCACTAAAATTTCAGATGAATCTTGAGGAAATCTAATTGAACTGTAGTGTAGATTCACATTTACTGTACAATACTGTCTACTCTTTCCATTACTGCATTATACGTCAATTTCACCTACCATCCATCACATTTTCCACTTACCTTCTCTTTGACCGAGGTAAAAACGTGAATCTTCTCGACCGCTAACTCCATACACCCATCAGGTGAAACAAGTCTCTTGGACGTTAAATCTTTCACTTTTGCCCTCTTGAACTTTGAAACTGTCTTACTTCGTTCGAAATACTTCCTCTAGAACTTGCTATCAATGTTGTTCTCTTTCATTCCTAACTAAATTCAGGGGTTTAAATTTCATCTGATACTCGTATCAAATATTGTTTGATATTATTTTATTGTTTTGTTTTATATATTTTTTGTTTTCCAGGGCTACTATCACTGTATGTTGATAGTTATAATGGAAATCATAGCATCCTTTTTAGTATTTTTTATTTTAATACAAAATGGTTCGCTCTCCTAAGAGGCATTCTCAAGTGTGGAGGAGCATTGAATTAATTTTACTTGAACAGATCCTTCTTGTTACACATTTTATTTTTTTCTAGAGTAATGCTCACATGAGCTCTCAGGCTTGTGCGTGGGTAATAAGAAGAATGATGAGAAATGACAACTACCTTTTAAGTAGTTGGGACCGACGGCTCATATTATATTGTATGATTTTTCTTCTACTTTAAAATATTAGATTGAGATTTTTTTGCGTCCGATATTTGTGATTAATTATTTGCTGACTTTTTATTTTAGTTTGACTATACCAACCCAGGTGAGACTTGATGTTTGCCATTCACCGGGAGAGCTTTTGTGCGCCGACCCACTATGGCTTTAAGTTCACCGAGACCTCGGCTAATTATATTTTCTGCAATAAATTTTCTAGCGCAGAAGTTGCTTACCTTAACTGACTCTCTCGTGGTCTGGCTTCGGCTCTCATGACATCAACATCCTGTTTTTGAATAATACACTACTCGAACGTCTGCCTAGTTCATCGGGATGCCGCTGTTGCTGGCTTATTTGCATTGACTCAGCTTGTAATGCTAGTTTTATCTTCCTCGCTGCATAATTTTCTCAATAGGTAGTCGGAATGTTTGAATTAATTTTAGGTATTCAAACACAGAAGTGGTCATTATCACCTATTATCGAAGTCTAATGTACGCGTGGAAGTTGCTTGTTGATTCAATAATCTATCAACATATTTATTGATTTTAAATATACATATGAAGATTAATGATAGGTTGTCTTTTTGGTCGGTTATGTAAAAAAAAGAAAAATTGTTATAGTTGGTGGTGGAACATAACTTTACTTACTTATTGAAGAAATGATTATTGTTCATTGGAAATGGATTAGAATACAAATGGATAGGTTCTTTAAAGATGTGGATGTTCGATATCATACTAGTTTTTCATGACATACTAATTGACGTGCTTTTGTAAAATAGTAAATTTGTACTACAGGAATAAGATCCACTAGGTCCTCGTTATTTTTTAGATTTATTGGTCTGACTTTTTATAGAATATCGGATATTTTGTTTAAGGGTGGGTAGAGTAGTTTGTGAATGATACTACAGTATAATTCATGGTATAGTAATCTCATATTTATTTGGTGTGTGTCCACTTTCCCTTTATATCTTGTTGGTCTGTTTTCTCCCTCCTTACCCATTCTCTTCATAATAGAAAGAAGACAAACAATATTGAAATCGTTATCAGTGATGTCATCGCTTATCATTGTGGTAGTTTCTCACTGTATTACCTCTCACTGGTCTTACAGAGTAAAAACTCAATGCAAGTATGCAAGTATTGATTTCTTACAGAGTAAAAAATCAATGCAAGTATTGATTGGCGCTGTGTCTCACCTCTTGAATACTAAGCACCGCGTTATAGATTTCAGTAGTGCAAATTAATATTCCTGTACAATACTAGGCTACTCCTTTCTGACGCGTGCATATGAGCACATGTTCCGTTCAAAGTTCATGGGAGTATTGAAAAATAATAATCTATCCAGCGACAATTTTTACCAAGTTCGTTGTACCATGTACATAATCCATGTCATTCATCATTCGTATGAATGAACTTGGAGATATTCTGTTGATGACTTTGGTGATGACTAAAGTATAACTTTAAAAACTCAAAATGCGAGAGATCAGCCTTGTAGATCAGGATAGCAGACGTTTTAGAAGGTCTAAAACCTCCAACCAAAGACCACAGAAATTATTTAATGATAAATGGACCCGATTTACATGCTAATTTCTCACCAGAAGACGTATTTTCTATTGAAAAGCTTTGAATGAAGCTTTTCAAATCATACTAGAACCCAATTCGTTTAAAATGATTTCAAGTGAGAATTAGGTGAGAATGAAGCTGACTGAAAACATAGATTATAATAGCTCCAGGTGAGCTCCAATTCCGAACCTCAACTGTTTTCAAGTCACTCATAGTTCTGTACAAGCTCATAATAAACTTTTTCTATAAAATTCCAAACCTCAACTTTTGTCAAGTCACATATATAGTTAGATACATGCATATATCAGCCAACTTTTCAATAACATTTTACCACTCTCCATGCATTTTGAGGACAATTGCGCCAGCGTTTGTTTTTAACCGCCTCTCATTTTCATGAATACAGGTGAAGAGCGAGATGCTTTTATTACATGGGCGACCACCGTAAAGAACGGAAGTTATTTGATGTTTCTTCCGCCCCTACACATTACGAGCCTCTGTTCACTCAACTACAAGACGCTTCTCACAATAAAACACAGGTTTGGAGGCAGAGTGTATCAAAAGGTAACCAACAGCACACATAAACAGAAGGCTTAACTAAACCAACAAACTTTACGACGGGATGTGAATTACCGTACTAGGGTTTTCCAGAATAGTAGTGGTATTCTTCTGTTTCAATAATCCGCTTTCCTCGATGTTTGGTCAGACTGTCCCTAATAGGAAGTTGGATAGTGAAAGAAGCACTTCAGGTAACATGCTGGTTGCTGGACTCTGCGTGTTTACATTAGGACTGTGTAGGAAGAAAATCGACTCTGCCATGCAAATCTGACTGGAGCCACTATCGAGTAACGACAAGGAAACACCTTCCATCTCACACTCTCTCTTTTTATTTATTTCTTTTCACGCAGGACACGTGGGCGACAAAAAATCAGAAGACGAATTTCGTTTTTTTCGGCGTGTTTGTTTAAACGACAGCACGTCTGCAAGTTGCGACTGAACATGTTTATTCGAGAGCAGTCCTTGAAGTCAACAAGTAGGTAAATCTTGATGTGCATCTCGCAATTCGTGTTACAAATGGCCTGATCTGATCGGTGTGATAGTGGATGGCTCTGGCTTGACAAAATAGGTGGGCGAAGGCAGCTGGCTACTTGGATTTCTCTCGTGGTAATGTGAGTGCTGAAATGTGAGGAAGATAGCTTAAGGAATTTGAGATTTTCTCAACGGTTATCATTTTTCCATCTATGGTGAAGAATAATGTATATTGGATTAATAATGTACAAAAAGTTAGGCGATCTCGTCTGCTCCTTGTGCGCTCCAACAGTTGATGTCAAGTAGAGTTGACATTTAGATCAGCTGATAGTAGGCTACATCTTATACAAGAGGCAGGCGAAAGAGCCAAACGTTTTGGCACTTAATTCCTATGTCATCAAACTAATGGTATCTTTTCGTGCTAGGTTTTTTCATAACTATTATCACATTAACATTTTGCTATTACATAAATTTTCTTAGCTGAGATTTACAATAGAAGATTTCAAATTGAGTGGTCTTCTCTTTTTTCAGTTATATTGGAAGTGCGAGAAATATAGGCTTTCTTATGGTGTGGTTATCCCCTAAATAGGCGCTCTGATGTTTTCACTTGGAATAGCAGAATATGTTACCATTTACTATTCTTCAAATAATTTTTTGAAAAAATATTTATCTATACAGTTCTCCTCTTAACAATCTCATTTCCATGTGTCTCTTGTCATGATAAGAGAAGGAATCCTGAAACTTCAAGTAGATTCTCAGATGAATGAACTATAATGAGCTAAGAATATTGCAGGACGTAGTGGTAACACAAAATTCATGTTGCAGTGTCATTACTGTGGAGAAGATGCTACTTAATGTCCTACTGAGAGAATTATAGTTTTGCAGAAGTCTTCCTGCAGACAGAGACTAATAATGTCGCAAAAACTACCAGCTGTTGCACTTTTATTCCCATGGAATGGGAGGTCAATAGGTCGTTGTCTGAGAGGTGCTCAAGATAATCATAATCATAGTTGAAGAAATAAGTAAAATTGAGCAATTTCTTTGACCTTTAGTGAATTGTCTTTCGACTGTAATTGAAGCTTCCCAAAAGGAATGAAATGCGAAAAAGGCTATTTGATTAGCATGAATCGGGAAACTTCACTATTATATTCACTACATCGGATGTTTCACATAAATAATATAATTTAACACATTTAAAATATGAAAGATATCATGGATTTTTTTTATTTTATCATGGATTTTTAGACGCGTCTCTTGTTCTACAATAAAACACTCAATACAAATGGACTCAAACTCAATAAAAAAGGCAACTCAAATGGTTAATTGTCAAATGTCTCATAAAATTATGGTATTGTGCATCCATTCTTTTTTCCACTTCAATTCCAACTCATTCATATAAAAATCACTTCTTAAATAGAAATTAGTTCTTACTTACATTGCAGTAACTCAAGTTTCGACCTATTGTATGGTTATTTTCAGACTCTTATAAAAGAAAAATTATAATCAATTCAATTATCAATTTGTATTTTAAAGATAAATTGGAAATGAAATTGAATTGGAAAATAAATAATACCATCATTAAACTTATAATGGTTTCAATTATTTCTTAATTAGCTGATTTCAAATATCCATGTTTTTGATTGAATATTGTTCAAATTTTGCTCAACTCAAGCGAAGAGATTACCGTCGGCTCTTCTCAATGCTGAAGAGCATTATTTCTGAATGAAGTACGTTGAATAGAAAAATATTAGAACAAAGAGCTGTGTGCATTGTTTTTACTTTGAATAGTTCTTTGATTCGCAGCATGCGCTCTTTTAAAGTGTTGATGAAAGGGGAGTTACCGGTCTATTCAAGCTCTAGCCGATGTCAAAAGAGGTTCGCGAATCGTGAGAACATCAGAGCGCAGAACCGAACTGCTTATCAATACTCTCTGATCGATAACTTAACTATGAGTGGTTTTCGTTTCCGCAATGTTTAGCCTTGAATGGAGCAAAGTTTTTTTCAATTAGTTGAGTTAGTTTTGAATTCCAGACTCGCAGAGTTCGTGGTGAATTTGAAGCGAGATGGAACTTATTAGCTCTTGATTATAAGTCGTAATTAACTTGTCAACTTTTAGCTAATTAACTACTAGCCAATTGTACACTTAGATTTATTTCAGTGTTGTAAACAATGTTTTTAATGCTTCATCTATGATTTAGTTGTCATTAATTCCATAATTAGATTCACTTCCTTTTTCAAAGCGCAGTAGATCTATAAGTGACTTTTTCATGTAGATTACACAATACTTTCTCATATCTTGGAGACAACTTTTACTTGAACCTACATTTGGAACAGAAAAATGTCAACTATATGAACTTGCTGTGATCTTTCTCCTGAATAAGGCATTAATCCAATTATATGGCAATCTCTACAGTTTAAATGGGACTTCCAACCAATGTAGGATTAAAAAAAATGCTGCTTTTGAGAATATTATCAGTGAACTCTCATAATGTTACATATGTTTTTCTTAAATTCAAAAATTTTCGGGTTACGATTAGTGATTTTGACTTGTGCCTTGGACCTTCTAAATTGAAAATAACCCTTCCGAATCAAATTAATTGTGAACATATTCGAGAAATTCAACCATGTTTCCTACTAAACAAGGTTATGTCGGCGAGGTGGAACACCTTTGGGTCTCTCCACCAAATAAAGCCATAAGCTAATAATAATGTTACTCGATATTATTAGCTCTGATATTGAATGTTACCGTACATTATTCTGTCATTCCTTGCCACCAATAAAACTCATACACATTTTTTTATCACCCTTGATCTGATTTATGATTATTCAATTTGTTTTATCAAATCAAACTCATTGACTGTTTATGGAATAATTCCTCGAATTTCTACACTACTTTAAAGATGATGCATGTTGTGAGAATGAATTATAAAAAATGATCTCATCTAATCAACTACTCTCCAATCCAAGTAGAGAAGCAAATTATCAGTTCTCCAAACGATGATTTCCAATAGGAGGTCGGTATCTGAATCCTCTGTTGGTAGTAGGAACGATGTAATTGGCCGAGCAAATCAAATATGGGCGTCGATTGGTGCAAGCTAATAACATGTGGAGCAGATTTCAATAAGACAGCGTATGACCACGATACGTGGCCTGTTATTACATCTTGCCAATACGGTTGTAATCATTATCAGAGTATATTGATAACGTAGCTGGTCGAAGATTATTGGTAATTATTGGTCGTAGTTACCATTATTACCGACTTGAATCAGAGTGCGAGTGCTCTCTATTTTGACAAAAGATCGTGCAATGAAAACAAGTTGCTTTCCGAACGTCGGTTTTCCAAATGAAGTCTTCATCGCAGACTCGATGTGTGGTCCGGAGATCACTGGTGCCACCGATTTTTTCCTTGAAAAAGAATAGCCTTTTGTCTCAAATATTTTTTCATGACGCGACTTTATTGTTTGCCGACGTTGTTTTTATATTTTTTTATTGATTGAGTCGTCGTCGAAGGATTGGGATCGCCAAATTTGTCTATAAACAATTTGGTGGGTCGTTATTTTGGGGGTAAAAAATAATTGAGATGTTCATCTGTCGCTGACGGCAGACAACTCTATCGATTGATGAAAGCTCGAACAAAGCATGTGAACTATGTGAACTAATGATGTGGGTCCTGTGCAAAAATTCGGGGTGGCTTCTGTAGGAATGTTTCTAGTTTCCATTCATTGGTTATCTATCTTGTCTTGTCATTAGTTCATCGCTTCATTCTATTCCTATTCTTCTTATTCATTTTTGTTAATTAAAAATAGTTCAAAATTAATTTTCTGTATATTTCAATTTCAAATATTTTATAATTAATGTTTCTCTATTTTTTGCAGGTGAGTACTGAAAGCCGTATTTGTTCTACATTCGATCACAATTGCATTCCTTGTTTTTTCCATACATAATAAGTGAGTATTACGAAAAATCTATTTTTCAACTAAAAATAATAATTGATGAGGATCTCCTCTCCTAATTCTGTTTGATTTAACTTGTTGAAGTAATGTTTCCATGTTTTGTTGATTTTCTGTTTAAAATTTACTATAGGCAGATACTATGAAAGATTGGAAATGGATTGATTGATGTTCATATTACATTTTTAATGAACTATTCGATTTCAAATATTGATTAACTCCGAAAATGATTCTCCTGATTACTGGAATCCTCCTGCTGTCAATTTATCAATAACAATTTGTATCACAAAGTATTTCAGAGATTTATGAGTACTTGAACACTGATTTATTGGAATTTATCCAGCTTACATTATCTAATAGGTGTCTGAGTTATCTTAAGTTTGACAAGTAACTTGTCATCCACTGACATAACACTACTCACATTACATATGTTTCAACTTGAGTGTTTTGTTAATGATAAGTGATAACTTATTTCCATCCACTCCCAGATTTGTGTTTCTCAAGTTGAATGACAAATTACTGAGATATAAGTCGATTCTCAAGTCTATTGACCTTTATTTATCTATACACCGGAATTTGAGTAAACCGTTATTATTTATGGGCTTTATACTGAAATTTTAATATATTACTCGAATTACACCAGATTACGTATACGTTATTTTCAGGATAAATTACTATTTTCCAAATTTCATCGATAGATCTCCCCTTAATATTTTAAAAATATTTACACCTCCTCAAAAGGATGTGCATTATTCAATTCTAATAGGAATTCTATTAAAACCAACTACATGCTTCTTAAAGTCTGGAAGGATTAAATTCTTATAGGAATGCTTTTTAAACCATCTACATGCTTTAAAAAATAGTATGGGTTTTTATAATTTGAATTAAACAAATTTAACTACGAACAAATACAATTAATTTTCATCTACATTTGTAGAAAATTTCGAAAATTCTAACATTACAGGCAATTCCTCACATAGGAATGACTTCATAATATGGAAAAACAGGCTGTATCACGTTACTGAGGTAAAACCCAAAAAATAACCATCAATCTTTCCCCAAATGCAGGTCTTGTTAAATTATTGTACGTGGAAAAAAGTAACTCCATAAATCGATCAGAAGCCATCAAAATCGGCCTTGCACGTCAGTCAGCGAAACTTATCTAGATCATTCTGCCGAATAGAATTTAATTCATGTCTGAGTGACTTGACATGACTGGAGTGGAATAAAAAATTGAATAGCGCGTTGACAGACTGGAAGAATGCGGACCACCCTCTGACTGTCACGGCCGAGTTGCGAGTAGAATTTGAAGGATCTGATTAAAGTCTGATTCGGTCAAGATAATAATTTCAGAATAATTGATTGTATGCGCCTGCGCCGTCCTTTCCACCCTTTTACATTTCTTTATCATAGTCATAACATGTCTTGTCATGTACTTGCATCATTCAAAATAATTTATAAGAATCATTAATATGAACCATCTTCATGGACCTCATTCATATGAAAGTATTCGGTTATCGTTGTTTTCAATGTGGAGGATGGGCGAGAGGTACCTTTCGACAGTAATTGTGGAGAACAATGAGAAGATGAACGGATTTGTAGTCTGGATTAGGCTCTGACGAAGAAATACTCCAAAAATGGAATTATAATAAATTTTTTTTTTTAGTAGTAAACGAACTTCGAATTCAATATTCTTAAATCCGGAGTTAATGTTTTATTCAGCAGTCGAGAAAAATACTAATTAAATATGTCAAAATTGAATTAAAAATTATTTATGAGTAGGATATGTTGCAAAGTAGAATTTAATTATTTTGTAATCAGTCGTTAATTTTTTAATCAGTAGTGAAAAACATGTATCATCATTCTTTCTGTATTTAGAAATGAGTGGCATTCGGAATATTGTTATCCACGATTTGAATATTCCATGAGCTTTGGTTGAATGGAGCTGCTTACTGTTGCTAGTTACTATAGCTGTGTACTGCTACTGTAGTAGCTATCATAATTAATTTTTAATTATTTAAAATTATCATCTGTAGTCTGTTTTTTACTAAATAAGCTTTGGTTCCATTCATTTGATTACATTTTCCTTGTGAGAATCATGACATATCTTGAAAAAATGTGTGGAATCATATACAGTACAGCCTATTTCAATAGCAAGGCTATGTTCCCAAAAATTTTAGACAGTTCTTGGCACATAGCTAGACTTCAGTAGCACAGTCATTCTAGGTTTAGGTCCAAGTAATGTTTCGCTCATAAATTCAAATTGGATAGCGAAATATTAACAGAATTCCCGTGAAATAAAACAATAAACTTCAAACCCACCTTCTCCATTTCTACAATCGTGTAAATGGAAACATTTATAGTAGAATTTTAATATCTCATTCATTCAGCCTTGATGGTTGAACAAAAGATGAATCTTCTATCTTGTAGTCAAATCTCGGAAGCGGTAAACATCTTGATTGTTGTCAGATTTGGCTGGGCCAATGCCATTGCAATAAACTTTCAATTTTAAAGTCGTCTGTCATCATTTGTCGTTGTGTTTTTGTGATTCGGTAGCAAAATTTGACAAAGAGAAGAGATGCTCAGCCTCGATGAATCCATTTTGGGATGAATATTGATTAGATGATAACTAGACGATGTAGGTTTTGGAGTGAAGCGCCCAAATTCCTGAATACATTAGTTGGTTGTGTTGTCTGTTCTAAAGTATATTTTATTGGGTGGTCGGAGATTTTTGTTTTCTTGACTTTTTGTATTCTAATAACAATTGAAAGTGACTTAAAGACTGATGTCTCTATTTGGCAAGCCAGGTTGGGAGGTCTCTTGTCAACTTTTAAATCCTTGTGGGCTTGGTTTGATGTTCATTCTCGAATAGATGAATAGTTCTCGAATAAATTGTTATACATTGTTTTATTAGTGTATTGAAATATTAGTTTTGATTCTACTGATAATAAATGTCCAATTTCAATTTTGATTAATTTTCAAAAACCAAATTTTTAATCAAAGTTTGAAACAACTAGGAATCACTATCAAGTCCTCACTCCACCTAATACTTCATTCCATTTCAAAATCCAATCAAACTTATATTTTTGTTATCATTGTCTTAGAAATACTGTTGGTATGAATAGGCGGAGGTATTTGTAGAAGATAATTTCTGAATTGAGTTCCAAATCTTAGTTCATAGTGTTGAGTTATGCGACATTTCTCTTCCATTGATTAGAGTGATACGGTAGAGTGATAATCGGAATAAGACAGACCGCCTGAATAAATAGAGCAAGTGGACTAAGTTTCGATTGAGTTGGCCTTGTTCAAACTTTGAATATTGGATGAGGATGAGCTTGCCCACAGGGCCAATGCTAAATTTCAATTGCGTCTATCATTTTCAACTCTGTCCAGCCTTCTGTGTTGATCGGTTTGATATCATCTCTTGGATAAATATCCAGTGTAAACTAAGCAATAAACCAAGAACATGTTATTGAACAAAATTCAATATTTTATTGAAGGAGCTTTTGTTTATTCAGTAGAAATATCAAATATTAAATGTAAAATACAATTGAGATTTAAAAAATGAAACGATGATAAGCTCAAATTATAGAATAGAATCAAATGCACATGGATAAAATGGAGGTGAGGGTTGGAAAATCGTTACTGGTTAGCTCCAATGAATTGAATCCACACATTGATGAATTTCGCCACTATTTAGTTTGCAATAAGCATATAAGGATTATTTAGGAAGATCTAAATAATCAAATTCTAATCAATCTTTTAATTGATAATTGAGGAATTTAATCATTAATTCTCTTCAATAAGTAGCACTGGCGGCTCGTGCCCAAGAATAAGGTGAAGTGCTGTACAATGCCCACGTAATGTACTGTGGGCTCATGCCCACGAAACAGATGAAGTGCCCGTATCTTTTACTGTACAGCACTTCTCCTAATTCTTGGGCTCGAGCCGCCAGTGATGAGTAGTTTAAAAGGGAGAAAATAATATTAATAAATAACTTTGAATCGAGTTCCATTCATCATTTAGCTCCAATCCATCAATGAGTTCCAATATTCTTAATAAGTCTACTACCAAAAGTACGGAACTCCAGATAATTCTGTAGTCTAGCTCTGAACATTTATTTTTATTTGTTTACATAGCTGTCTTACATTCATTTACATTCTTTCATACAATACATCAATAAAAAACCACAAGAATAAAGGGTAAATTATTAACACATTAAAAATTACAGAAAAAATCATTACATGAGTTACTGGTAATAAAATAATGTATAATACATAAGAGTGGATTTGTACCTTGAAACCACCTCAAACAAAGCAGCTTATGCATTAAGAGTCAATGAAAGTCAATCACCCGCCTTATTCTGTGGTCGCTATGGATTTAAATAAGATACAATAAGATACTACAGTGAAGATAACTCCATCCCACTTTTTACACCTTGACGTCTTGCTTGTGCCATTGAGGGGTTCTTTGGTGATTCTTGTGTGTGGGATCAGCTCGGGCGAAACAAATCCTATTATTAGAGATAAGATACCGCAAAGTTACTGAGATAAGAGAAAGAGAATAAGTGAGAGAGAGAGAGAGAGTTAGAGAGAGAGAGTGAGAGAGTGATCTTTGCGTGGTTGGTATTCATTTGTATTCCGCGCTCGCGACAATGCCTGCATACAGAGATATAAATGTGCTCGTAAAAACAATGGGACAAAACACTTCAATTATTACAATTGAGAGGATACTACTAAACTACAAAAGATGACAATCTACTTATTACGAGATTATAATTGTGTGCCGGATGTTTACATTGGTGAGATTAGTGGGCTAGGTGGGATGTTGAATTTGGCTAGAAGTGGGCTTCACCTCTACTTTTGACGGGAATTTTTGGTTGTGGAAACTTCTGACCAAACCCTAGTCGAATAATTCTAAGGGTTCCAACTTATTCCAATCCTTTATACTTTCATGTAAAATTTTCTTCAAATGCTCAATGTTCTTTTATAGTTTTCTTCTGAAATGTTTCTCATTCATCCTGTTTTCCCTCTTGAGTTTCAATTCTCAACATTTTTCCAAACCCCCTTGTCAATTCCTTGTTCCTTAGACTGCGGTGAAGACAAGTCAAACTGAACTAAAAAGCCCTGATTTTGAAATATTCTTGTATAATTCCTAACTAACTTCTCACTTTTTATTATTATTTTTCATGGTCTCTTAGTACTGTCGTCTTTTCCCAAATTCCAATTTCTATTTCACTACTTATTCTTCTTGTCTCTCGTCCTAAATTTTCTTTCACATTCCACTCCAGTCTCCTCCCTACTCTTTCCACCTACTACTACTCTTCATTCTCACTCTTCTTCTTTTCATTCCCATTGTAAATCTAGTTATTCCTTATTTCTTTTAATAACTTACTTTTCTTGTTCTTCCCCTCTAATTCTCTCTTCATTCTCATATTCTCTTATTCTTTTCCCTATTAATTATCTCCGTAACAACCCACCATTTTTCCGTTCTTGAATCATCCCTTCATTAAAATAACCTAATTCACTAAATTTCTCTTTGATTTATCCTTCTATCTCTAAAAACTCCATCTTTTTCACAAGCTTTTCCCTCACTCCTCCATAATTTTTTTTCACCAACTATAAAAATAATTTATTCCAAAAGTTTGATATTTTATCCTCATTCTCTCAACTCCTTCATTATTTATCTACTTAAATACATTGCATCACGCCTTTTTTCTTTCTCCAACTTCAAACAAATACTTTTGAATTCAATGGTACACCATTGGCAGTGAACATAATCCAACAAGAAGACTAGAGATCTCCATTATACACATCCGTGTGCATTCTGGTTGGTTCTCTAATCCGATAACCGATCTGTGTAGTATGTCAGAGTGGGCGAAAGCCTCAAGATGCCATTATTCAGAACTTCTTTTGTTTAGAATTTTAGAGTCGTGTTTTGTAAGCTATATAGTTGATGTTGAAACAAAGCTGATCTCTGAATCACGAGCACGGTTAGCATAGGCCTCCTGATACTAGATGTCATTCGTTTGACTTCTATGTTGAGAAATGTCGAAGAGGTATTATCTTTCAATCCATAAAATTTTCTATTCATATTCTGTAGTGCGCCTTTTCTTATGGATATGTAGAATTTTCTACTTCGACCTCTTAAATTATCATCAACTTCATCCACAGTCTCAAGCAATATAATGAGTAATAGATGCCCGGTTTTTCCAAGCACACTCAAATTTGAGGGACCCTCAAGTTTACTACAGTTTACTACATTTCCTATACTTATCATAGAAAATGTCAGCTGTACCTCAAAATTTGAGGGTCCCTCAACTTTGAGTGTGCTTGGAAAAAAACCCGGCAAGAGAGTTTTATGATAGATAAAATGAAAAGTAATACTGAAAAGTCTTCATTCACGTGAGGACTCGTTTCACTTAAGAGAGTATTTCCCATTCAAATACTTTTTCTTGTATTCTATGTTGATTATTATTTTTGGGATGATAATGAAATAATATATGATTTGAAGATAAAACTATATGAGATTCTTCTATAATGATCATATAAATAACTTAATAACAGCTCTTTTACCCTTTGTAGTTGTATAGTACAGGTAATGCCTAGTTTTCCTCCCAATTTAAGTATTTTGTATAAGTTAGATGTATTGTGTATGAAAACTGAACTTTAAAACTTAGGGCTGTTTAAAAAATAAAAGTTTTTTAAAAGGGTGTTTGTATTGTGTATGAGTATGAATGAATCACTTATTGTTATTACTGAAGAATATATTAGAAGCTCCTAGAATACGAAATAATTCTACCATTTATATTTGTTGAAAAAGATTTAGGCTAATGACTACAATAAGAACAATGATAATGGCTATTCATTATTTCTCAACTTGAATAGTGTTTTATCCGTTAAACCTCCCACAAAGGGCACCAAGCAATCAATCAATGGTAGGCTATGACTATTGTAGTGCGGTGAAGTTCGGTAAATTTCGTCGTAGTGGAACAACCAGCGAGCTATGTTACAAGCTGGCAAATCCACTGAATTATTCAGAACTTTGTCCCTGATTCCGATATTCAATTGGTTGTTTTTATTGATAGCTATAGATATGGTAGTGAGAACATAGCGTGAGCTACTGTACAGTAGATTTCAATTGTCATTGTTTTATTCGTTCGATGACAAATTCCATCCACTTTTGCTCTCCTTTCCTTTCTCATACTCATCCTTCTCCTCCTCCCCTCTTCGTACTCCCACTTGTGATCGTGCTCCTCTTTCACCTAACCCTTCTTCACCACCTACTCCCATTTCTTCTTCTTCTTCTTCTTCTTCCACTTCTTCTTCTTCTTCTACTTCTTCTTCTTTTTCTTTTTCTTCTTCCTCTTCTTCTACTTCTTCTTCCACTCCATCTTCATCTTTGTATCCTATTCCTTCTCACCACCTTCTCCTCCTCCCATCCTTTCTCCTTCTTGTCTGCTTCTCTTTTGGGCCACTTCTGAATTATTCAAACGAATTACTTCACTCGCAATCGAAGTTCTTCATCTTTTTCGACAGCGGTCGGTCTTTTTTGGGAATCGACTGTCCAACTAAATAGGCTGCTAAAAAGCGCTCCCGTCTGGTTGTAATGAATATTAAATTGCTGCTGGTTTTATGTCGTTGACTCGTTTACTCGATTGTTATTTTGGTATTTAATCGGGTAGCTACATTATTTCATGATTTGTCGCAAATTCTAGCATTAAAGTTAGGTGGAAATAGAATATTGTAAGAACACAAATAAGGGACATAATTGTGTTTTGTGTTTGATTGAAAAGGTGCTAAAAATAGAAAGTAATCAAAGACGAGACAATCGGAATAAAATTATTCTAAATTTAATTCTACGTGATCCTGCAACTTGTATTGTTTGATTGCTAGCATTCAAAACGTTGCCATCAATGGAATCTTGTTTTAAGATTCGTATTTCATGCTTTTTCAATTCCCGAAATCCAATTTGAATCTGTCAGCCGCAGGGCAAACCGCGGGAAATTCGAAAATCTGTCTTTTTGAATTGCACGTGCAAAATGAAGACTTGAAAGAAAGGCGAGCCTGCTTGGTCTGGGTTGAAAGCGGCTCACTTCCTGAAAATGAAAAATAAACTCCGGGAAGCGGAAAAACGTGTTTATGAGAAATTAAGAAAAAGACGTTGCCGCTGCAACTGCCTTCGCCCGCCCGCCTCTAATCTGAGAAATGGCTTAATAAATTTTCGTTTCTCCAGCCTCTTGTTCTTCTCTCTCACTTTTCCCTTTTCTTGTTGTTGTTGTTGTTGATTTTCTTCTTCTTCCTTTTATTCCTTTTAGACAGTTTTCTCCGACTTTCTCTTCTGCTTCTTTTTATTTCTCTTCTGCGTATATTTTTGTTTTTCTTCTCTTCTTTTACTCTTGTACTTATTCTTATCATTATCTTGTTCTTCCCCAGCCCTTCTTCGTCTTCCTCTCAAAATCAGATTTCAATTATTTTACCTTTTTAGTATCTTGAATGATTTTTCTGTTTTATCTGTTCCATCTTTCATTTAACTCTCATTCCTTCCATTACATTTATAACATTTTTCTCTTTTTCGTGGTCCTCTGTCTATCTTTTGGTTTGTTCTTCTATATTACTTACTGATTGTTCCCGTTTGGTTCATAAATTCTTTCTCCAAATCAATCTTCCTCATCTGACTTCATTCTTACGTTTTCCTTCCTCTCATTTTTCTTATCAACAAATAAGAGCTAATCAACAAATGGGATTCATTCTGAGTTCCTGTTCATAATTTAGTGATGTGGAGCCGGTAATATTTATTTACAAATCTCTTGTTAGAAGTCTACTTGAGTATGCTTCTAAGATATGGAACCCATATCACGCTGACAGAATAGTGTTGCTCTAGAGCGCTTGCAAAACAAGTTCTTGAGAATTATGTATTACAAGAAATTCAATCACTATTGTCCTCTCGATTTTCGAGTCATTCAGGAATGTATTCCACATGACCTCTTTGAAAGTAGGGCGTGATGCTCGAGCACTTTTTTCCTCTTTAATCTCTTAAATAATGAAATAGATTCTTCATATTTACAGTCCAAATTGAATTTATATATCTCACCTGTAGCTAGACGCTCTGATTTTTCTTTCCTGGTTCCTCGATCAAGAACTGTGAGAAATTACAATTTTCCTCTGAATAGGCTACAGAGAAGTTATAATTCTCTATCAGGGTACCTTGATGCCTTCTGGTTCTCTCGCACCACATTCCGAAGAATGGTCTACAATAATCTTGAATAAGCTTCAGCTATTATCTAGTGCTTCCTAGGGTTGAGTGGGGTGGGTTTTTGCCTGGTTTGAGGCGAGGTTCAGAAGTACGTCTACTAATTTGATTTGATAGAAATTCATTAGTTTTATTTTTCTTGTTTTCATCTTGTGATAGTTTCATGATTTTTGTTTTTAAGGTGAATTATGCATTTCCTTTGTGTATTTATTGTATTTCATCTTTTTTCTTTTCTTATTCCACTTTATATCTTATAAATTACATATAAACAATTTTTCTGTATGAATTGTAATGTAAAGGAGACATATCTGGGGCAACCCGTTATCTCCATTGAGAAGTAAATAAATAAATCAATGCTTCTATTCTTTTGAGATTTTTGTCACTTCCCATATCATACTGTCATTCTCTCACTACTTTCTCTTTAACTCTTTCCGACTTCTCCATCACACCATTTTAATTAATTTTTGTTCTCATTCATTCTCCTTTATCAATTATTCTTCTGTTTTAATGCCTATTCTTTTTTGTAGTTAGTGAATAAATCCTCAATTATTGTATATCATACCTCCTTCTTCCTTCTTCCATGTACTCTCGTCCTCGAACTTCTATCTTCACTCATTATCATCATCAGCCTTATGGTCATCCTCTGTTTCACTAGGCTACTCCGATTTTGATGGTATCGACAATATTTATCAATTTTTCTTTCATCCCTAATTCATTTCATTTCATCTCCCTTATCATATTAATTCCTCATATTTTCTCCTCACCAATCTCTCCTGTCCTCCTACCTCTCTCACCTCCATCTCTCCTCTTCTTCAACATTCTCTTTCTCCTTCCTCTTTTCACAACTCTCCTTGTTCTCCTTCTCTATCTTCCACGTTCTTCATATACTTCCGTAGCCTACTATCTGACACCCGCCTCATATCAAGACAAAGCCGACGGCGCAAAGTTACGTGAATTATGTTGTCTGTGTCGACGCACCTTTGTGCCAGCTACGCATGCGCGAGACTAATGGCGCAACTTTTAAATAATGAGACCCTTGCACTGTGTCCCTCAAGTGTCGCTCGCTTCGTGTTATTGTCTGTCGTGTTTCTCCAAATATCTTTCCTCTCTTGTCCGTTGTCCGCCAAAATTAGCGTTCTGCGTTTCTTGTCTTGGTGTAATGACGGCCATTAGCTTCCTCCTTTCCTATCCACCACTTATTTATCTTTCCCTTCTCTCACTCTTTCCTCACTTCTTCCTTCCCACGCATTGTCATTGCTCGTTCTTTTTGTTTTTATCTCCTACATCACCAGTGGTCACCAAGTACAATGACTCACTTAGTCGAGTGTCGCATTGTTCAAACTTTGACTCCAAGTTTCAAAGCTTTCAAGCTTTGACTATGAATGGTGTAAATAGCAGAATAAATTGAATTTATCAACTTAATAGCCATTAAGGCAATAATTATTCGTTTATTCAGTTCATTCATTGGCTCATTAATTGATTTACGACTTCAACAACTTACTTAATTATCTGAATAAATCAATTTATACTCGTACATCAAATCTCATATGAAGTTTGATGAAAGACTTAACAGTCAGTCTCTGGAAATTAGGCTACAAAGGTATAGTTTTACAGAAAAGAATTATTAAAAAGTAACATGTTACTGGATAGAACCTGAAAGGATCTGAAATGTTGATTACAGAATTACAAGTGAATACAATGACAGAGAAGGATGTAGAAGGGTTGAGTACATCAAAGGAAGTTTCCTTGAAATTCCATAAATTTCTAAATACTTTCACAGCGTATTACAGAAGGGAAACAGGAAGTTTTCCAAAAATTTTATAAACTATCTTACATCATTTTTGTCCTTACTCAACTATTCTGGTGAACAGTTGAATACTCTTCTGAAGGACCGTGTCTAAACAGAGAGTTAGAAGGATAAAACTCCACTTCTCACATTAGTTCCAAACTAGCATCATTACATAAACTTGGAAAAGTATAGAAATTTTGAATTCAAACTAACATAACAATATTTTTGTATTGTTGCACAAACTATAGAATGAAAAATGTCCACTTTTGCATGCGGAAAATGGCGAAAGTTTCTCGAGCGCATGTTGTGGAACAGGATCTCTGGCAGTGCAAGTTTTCCGTACAACGGAAACGGATTCGTGAAAATAACTTTGGAAATGGACCAGAAACGGAAACTTGTCGCTACTCTATGAAGTGCCTCCTATTCCGTTTGCCAGAAGTATCAACAGATTCTATTCAAGAATATCAACAACTGCACTACAATAACCAACACCAAAGTTTCGTCTTTTCTTCATCTCAGAGACGGATTCTTCGTCCTTTCTTCGTCTGAGGAGACGTTTCCGTCGGTCTGAAATGGAACTCAGTAAAGTTTTGAGGAATATTCTTGTTGGAAAATAACACGGGCTGTCTGCCTTTTGAGGGCGAATTTCTTCAACTTGAACGAACGTATTCAGTTCGTACACATAGTTGCCAACTTTATTTGAATGTAGCGCTAATGGATGG
The DNA here is from genome assembly GCA_017141385.1 of Sogatella furcifera. NCBI lineage: Eukaryota > Metazoa > Arthropoda > Insecta > Hemiptera > Delphacidae > Sogatella > Sogatella furcifera. The sequence continues at coordinate 10,514,551 of CM029550.1, read as the reverse complement.
AGTATTGTTGAAAAATTTTGATATTGACTGTTTAAAATAATTCAACAAAACAGGCCAGAAAGTTGTATCAGAATACGAAAGACTGTATGTATATTAAATAGAACTTAGAGAATTCATATTTTGGCAAAAATTTCGAAAATTTAATATTAGAATAATTATATGTAGAGAAGTTTTATAGACTTGAATACACTCAAACGTTAAAAGATATAACGTACAGTTGGATTCAGTTGCAGTTGAACCATTGAAAAAATCTTATATCAATGAAATTACGACAATTCCAGGTAGTTGAATTCGAATGCATTTCTATGTAACTAGTCGAAATGATATTAGAAAGCTTTTTTCTGTACGAGTGACAAAAATAGGGAAAATATAACAATAATAATTCAAATTGAGTTTAAAACAGCCACGGTTCTCTACTAATAAATCATAGCGTAGTTTTTATCAACAGTGCGTTTCAAAACAAGAACAGCCTATAACTTTTTAATCTGTTGGTGGGCAGAGCTAAGTTTTTGAATTATATTAGTGACGCTTTGATAAGTATTACGGTGCAGTTAATCGATTAAGGGCAGGCGTAGGCGATGGAGAGAGTTGAATCCTGCTGAGAGAAAGAGACAGAAGTATGGGAGGATGGAGATAATTTCGGGTGGCATTAAAATTCTGAATATATTCTAAACAGATATCCCGTTGATATTGAATAGCTTCTGCGTCTTTGGAAAGAATCTGCTCTGTACTATAAGCTTTTAAAAAATGTTTTTCTCTTTTTCTCTAACGTTTCCGTTCATATTTATTCATTTTTTCAACTGTGTCTTTTTATTTGACACATACTTTCTCACTTTTCACACCTATCCTGGTGCTGCTCTATGCATTAATATTTAATAAGCGACGGGTCACAGCTAATGGCCTGTTACATTTAGTACATGCTTTGTAAATATGACTGTTCTAGGGCGCCTCAGGTTCTGTTGGTCTTTCTCATGTCCTATTCAAGACATTCTCTCTTGAAAATCTTGTCCTAGATCGTTAGTATTACCTGGTATATTATTCTCGTACAACTCAAAGTGTGAGGTACAGGTGAGTTATACCTGGTATATTTCGCCTCTGAAAATGTAAAAATATTCTCTGTTAGAATATTCCAGCTATTATTAATCCTTGAATATGAATATTTGAGATCATTATCTATGATTTCACCAGGGCACCTGAATTGGAAATACATTATTTTAATCACAATTACATTGTTACAATCACAATTCATTGCTACGTCCTATATTGATTGCCATGTTGTATCATTCAAAATAAAATATTCAGATAACTCATAAATATGGTGAATCGTATTGAATCTGTCTTTCGATCTTGATGGTTTTCATCAGCTAATTTTGATTGATGCTTAATGAAAACGATCGCATGAGCCTCTATAATTATACCAATATTGATGCCTATAGAGCTGGAAAACTAGCACAATCAACAAACTCAACGTTGCTAACGCTCTTTAAATATTTTTCAGATAATTATGTCTAAATAGTGACAAAACAATAATTTTCAGTCAATTCTACCCATATTTATTTATTAAGTATTTTCAAGACGTTTTGTGACATACTTATCTAAAATTCTCCATAGTTATTCCAAGAGGTTCAGCAGGAGAGATAGAAGAAGAGAATAAGTACTCTATTGATAAATAATTAGTCTATAATAAATAATCACTAAAACATAATAGATTAATTAAATTATTACTTTTCATCATCAGGAGTGAATTGAAGCAAATTATTATCTGAATCCGCAAGAGATAAAAAGAAAGTTGAGCAACGAGCTGGGAAATAGTCTAGTACGGAATAGGATGATGTGAGAAAGTCAAAACTTGATAAGACGTATAAGAAAACCGTATAGGATGGAGGGATTGTAGGGGAAGAGCCAACAGAGTGAGCATAATCCCGAACAACGGTTACCAAAACTTCGACCCTTGCCTCCTGGGTGGTGGTGACGCATGTCTTGGCAGAACCCACAAAGGATGCATCTCTTCATCATCAGCTCTGTCCGGCAACTTCATGTTAGTTCGAGTAAGGAGACTGAGGGTGAGAGTCGCTCCAGCCAGTCGGATTTGCACAAGCTGTGGCTTGGGGTGCACCTCGCAACTTGTTCTACAGTCTGTGCTTGATTCTACGGTTGATCTCATATACCACACAGTCGAGAACTTCGAGTATGTTATCGGATCCTTCCTTTATCTTCCAATTCTTCCTTCTCTTCTCGTAATATTGTTCTTCTAGTGACATAACTCCTTATTCTGCTTCTTTCATTCTTCTATTCTTGTAGTTGTTCTCATTCTCTTCTTCTTAATCCATTTTTCATAATTGTATATCTTTATCTTTTTCTTCAACACTGCTTGTTTTTGTTAGTCAACTTTTTCCTTATCCACCTCCTCATCTGTTAACTCTAGTTATTCACATTCTATCATAGCAATTTCGTTAACACTTACGTTCTCCTCTGTGTTGCTATTTCTTCCTCACGACTGTATTTTCTCCTATTCTTACTAATCTGACAGTAATACACCTCTTATTAACCTATTATCTTATTATCTTGGTCAATTCACCTTCTGTCTTCCACAGTACAGTATTCTTTCCAAATTTGGTATTCAAATAGTATATCATTCTTCGATCTATTAGAAAAATACATTCCAAACAAGATTGACTCAAACATGTATCATGGGAATATGCTTAATTCATAACATAGGTAGAAGTTCGAGTGGCAGAGGGGAAATAACATTCCTTGACTTGGCTCTCAACATTTTTTTTAATGGAAGAGTGAATAAAGACAGAAATGAGTAGTTTCTTCTCTTCAATGAATAAATAAATATGAATGTGACCACTAAGATTCAAGAGAGATTCTGCAGTCTCAACTTGGTTATCTGCTACTGCTTAAACAGATTAAAAAACTGTTGTAGTGTAGTAGAATGTGGACCATCCTACCAACTCGCATCTCATATCGTATTACGTTTGTGCCCCAGGTAGACAGGCGTCCTAGAAATTGGGGGAAGTTCAAGTTCGGACAAAAGGGATGAACCAACTGCCAGCCTTCTGTTTCTGATTATTATGATTATCATCACCCATCGTTAAGGAGAAGAAGGAGAGGAGGAGGAGAGGAGAAAGCGTGAAGGAGTGAATTTAGAAATGAATGTGTTTGAGATAGAAAATGCTGTGTTATGAATTTTATTCAGTTATGAAGAGAGAGAAATATGTATAGAAAGAGATAGAGAGTTATGTATGCGTGTGTGTGAGAGAGAGAGAGTGTGTGTATGAGTGTGAGAGAGGTGAGAGAGGGTGTGTTAGAGAGAGAGGAAAAAGGGTGAGAGTGATAGAGAGTAACAGGATAGAAGAGAACTTTAGACAAGTCAAGGTAGTTTCTGACTCCCTTCTGGGTCGATTACATTATGTTTCTGACTGGCTAGTGAGAATATTATTCAAAAGTTTACCGGTATCCTCTCCCTTCTCTATTGCTGGCTATGACTGTGGTTAATTAATTGGTGAGTGTAGTTGAAAGGTGTGATTCTTGATCGACAACTTGTACAATGGTGAAACTACAGAGGTAAAGTTACTTTCGAAAGGTTGTAGTAATGACACTTGAATTTGAAAGTGGTTAGTTATACAACAACATTTGTTTGTATTAATAATTTTCCATCCATCATTGATAGCAGAATACTCATTATGGAGGAGAATTTGTGTAGAGTTTTCTAGGATTTGGGAATTATATAATGAGACCTAGTGAGTAACTGAAAATATGGTTGGTTCAAAATAAGATACTGAAATAGCACAAGCAATTATTGTATTAATAATTGAATTCAAGAAAGTTGAAAATGTAACTTAGGCTGAAGACTCAGTTTCAGATGAGAAACTTGGGCTGCCTTAATTGTCAATTTTAGTAATGATAATTTCGAAAACTAAGAAGAAAAATGTTTTTTATACCATGAAATAGATATGCTTTCATGAAAGTCCCAATAACATCATCCTTTGCTGAATTCTTAAAACGTTAAATGATAATGATAAAGTGTAAGAAAGGACCAGCGAGTCAAATAATTCACGGAAAAATAATTACTGCAGATGAAGATGGGGAAAACCCATACCAAATTCAGTACAATTTTTTCAAAGCAATTAACAATGATGATTGTTTTCTGATTTAAGGATATGAAGATAATTTTGAACATAACTCCTGAAATCCAGTTTGTTATTTATCGGCTGCTCTAGTGAGCCTTTATTCCTCCAAGCTGGGCCTATCACCTTTCGACATTACTTGAATTTTTACTAAATAAAGCGACCTTCAAGGGCTTCAAGGGTGAGATGATATCATCACCGTTACTTGTAACTTCCGCGCGCATAAATGTCACTGTGAAAAGGTCAATTATCGCTGGAATTCTGCAACAAAGAGTGACAAATTAGTAGCAGTAGACAGCGGGAAGTGACGTATCACATTCCATAATCCTGTAGAGTACACATTCAATTCTAGCTTTTCAGTACATCAATGAGTAGGCTACTAAAATGGTCGTTTGTGATGCTCATTCTTCAGAAGACAAATAAAATAAATAAAAGAAGATAAAAAAATCTGTATATAGTAATGCTAATTTTCATAGAAAATTTGTCTTTTTGATTGTGAATGTTGTTATATTGATGACTAAATGGAAAAGAATTTACCATCTATTATCTATTCTACGTCAATATAGTATGAAGATCTTCAAGGTACAAATAGAATGTATAGAATAGGTAAATAGAAATATTAAACTGACGCTTCTCCAACCGCCTACTTTCATGGTTGAGTGGTAATGGGAGAGACGTCTTTGAACAATGAACATCCCACTCCAAGAATGGACATTTATGTGTCTAAACTCCGCCATTTTATGTAGATGCAGCACATATGTATGTTAGCTTATTAAATCCTCTATTTTAGCCATTTTACAAGTTTCCATGGTCTATCATTAGCTCAATCAAGCGAACCATAATGTAATTAGTGCCATTTTTTCTACTGTCATGGCATAGGATTTAAACCGATATACTGTATCATGTAATCTACATAAATAAAGTGATTAAATCTGAATCTACATGCTGAGCCTCGAAATTTCTACTTTTTCCATTTTGTTTTCTTTGTTTAAATCTATCAATTGTATTGTTAAGCCAATCCTCATTCCGTTCTTATTATTTGATTCATTATTGTTAAATATAGCACTTGTAAACTAAATAAAATACAATTAATTCATTCTCTATGAATACAATTAGACCCATAAATTCTATAATAATAATAATAATATCTGGTTAAAACTTAAAACTATTATAGATCACTTCTGAAACATGGAATTAATATACTGTATAGACAATTTAGATCTTCTGACCCGAATATGTGATGATTGAAACAGGCCTGTATCTATTAAAGAAAACAAATTATAGAATCATTAATTTCCAGACATCAATTTTTCTATCTAAATTATTCGGATTTACCACATTGCATGACCTAAAATTTCAACATAATAGGATAATAGTATTCCATCATTCAATATTACTCTTCAGCTACCATAATTTGTTTATATAATGTATTGAAACGATCCAAACTCAATTAAATTTCTTACCTGTTTCCCAGCTTATCGAAAGTCCAAGCTATTAACATGCAACTCCTATACAAGCAACTATTCTGTGATCAGAATAACAATTGATGCATCTCATTAGGACAAGCCAGAGATGTCTCTATAAAGATCTCCTTCTGAAATATCCAAATGCTTTTAAATCCATTCCCCGAATCGATTAATTAGCATTAGCCTTGAATTTAATACTAATTAAGACGTGAATCCTCCTTTCTTTTGAATTCGGAGCTTTGCTCTGATCTGTTGGAACACTTTTTTCCCAGTCTGCTTTGAAGTGATCGAATAAGAATGACTGAATTGGTAATGGCTCCATACTCCAATCAAGTTGTTCAGCTTGGAACGGTTCTATTAGCTCTGTCCTATCGGAAAGGAATAATTTAAAACGACTGAAATCTTTTGCATTTTCCAGATTGTTTTTTACAGTGCTCTGCTAAAAGTCTTTTATCAGAATTCTTGCTCCTGGTAATAATTAGAAAGTCGACCCAGTATTAATAGTTTTATCTGGCTAATCAATGAGGCGAAAGTAATCTGAAGTGCTAGAGCCCTACCATTGTTCATAAAAATTAATTTGTATAAAACAACATGGATGAAGTTTCCTCTAGGGGTTCACAAACCTAGACTAACAAAGTCAAAGGTGTTCCTGACAAATGAAGCCACAAAACTGTAGCCGGCAGTCAGAGGGATGAAAAGTTTCTTATTAAGAGAAACCAGGTTCGATCAACACGTGCTGCTTGTTAGGTATTACGCACCAATGATTCTTCAAATTATGTCAGAACTAAGTGGCCCCTAATAGATGGTTTCACTCAAGTTCTGCGAAGCGGCAGTCACTTGAGTGAGTGCTGAGGGTTGTTGCAGAGGACAGGACAAACCGCCTCACCCTCTCTCTTCCTTATCGATCTCTCTCTCACTCTCCCTTCCTCCTCAAGCTCACTAGATGTCCAATCTGAGGGCGACATGTGGTCAGATCTGACTTCTCAGCAAACAGTTTCCTTCAGTTGGTGTACCTACCATACGACAAACTTATCAATGTAAGTAACTTTTGCTTGACTATCTGAAGGGTCAAGTTATCCTGGTATTGAAGTTGATGTACTGTATTGGGTTTGAGTAGTCCACCTTAATACTGTTTCAAGTTTGAAGGGGAAGTTTCCAAGTTATTCTAGCATTAGACTCCATTCTAGCATCTATTTACAATTCTAGCATTGGACTCCAAAGACTCCATACTAGTTAGCTTATATAAGAGTTCCATATATTGTAATAAAGGAGCAAAAATTTGTCAGTATCACAGAAGAAATTTATTGACTACATAAAATCGTTTCGATGTTTTTTCACATCATCATCAGTGTGGAGTAAACTGTGTCACCATGTATTGTTTTAAGGGTGTTTTATTTGGTCATTATCGTATTGTAGTTTTGTAATGAATAATTGAGAATCATCAGATCGTTTCATGTTTAAAAGTTAATTTCTACTCGTAATTTGATTCTTGTATAAAATCCATTTTAATAAAATATTATTGCTTCTTGTTCTATTGAATTATGTATTAAGAGTAGATTGACTTAATTATTATATTTTTATTTCGATTTTGATCATTATGGGAACTGTATTTTGTGACTTGTACAATTTATTTTTTTAATTCATTCATGTTTTCATCCAATTCATTCATTCACCTAGGAATTATCGTTGTTCGTTGCTTACAAAAAGCTGGATTAATGAAAATAGAAGACGAAAATTTAATTATGGCACTCTCCTTGTAATATCTCTCCGCGGAGTACGTATGTTTCCACATTGTTATTTTGTTGAATGGAATATAATTTTGAAGTTTTTGTATTCAAATTAGGGAAGTAAGATGAGTTTGAGAAGCAGGAATAAAACATCATCTTTCAAAGAACATGAAAATTTGCGAGAGGCCTTCGTATCAAAACTTCACGCTGGAAAACTTTTTCTGCATATAAATTGAAAAAAAAACACAGATAACTTCAGGCATTGTCGAAGAAAGGAGAACTTCTGAGATGTATGGAAAATTATATCGAAAGTTACAAAAACATCGAAAAACAGTATTGTGAATCTGAGTCTATCTTCAGGAGTGATAAGGGTGAATTGAAATTTTAAATCAATGTTTCAAATTCTATATATACTATGAAAGTCTTAGTGTGTTGAATTTGAAGCGAATGAGTGATTTGATTTAATTAAATTTGGTAACCTACCATTCTTCGAAGAACTAGTTCAACAATTTGAAATTTTCTTAATTCTTCGTGATAACGAGCTCTTTGTGATAACACTGATAACTCTGAATGGATAGAATAGAATGACTTCTTCATTTTCTCAACGCGAAGTTTGGGCAATGATGACCACTCTACTACATCTGACCATAAAACAGATTGTACTGTCGCCTTTCGGCCTTCTTGAAAAAATACTATTAGGATATTAAACTGATTTGTAAACATCGTTAAACTGTATAAGGAATGTTCAATATAATTTCATCTTTTCATACATTATAGGTTGGTCATATCTGATTTGTACCCATCCATCGTTATAATAAGGTATGCTTATTATAATTTTCTATCTTATTATGAGGGTATGTTAAAATGAACAGGAGTGTTGGAACCAACCCGCGGCAGTTAGTTTAATAAATCAAATTGCCGACTGGTGATTGGCTACGGCTGTTTGTTCTGTTTGAAATGCCGATCGACCAACGCATAGTACACCAGGATATTGTCATATTTCAGTGTCAGTGAACGAAAAAGGTTTCGATTCCACATTAGCGGATGCCCTGTAAGTGGTTTCAATGTCATTCTCGATAAATCATACTCGAGGAGCCTTGAAATCGATTCTGTATATTAACTGAACATGTGGCTAGTTAGATTAGTGAGGAACGCTTTTGATAGATGGTTAGTTGAGACAGTTGATGATGAAGTATTCGGATGTATGTACCGATAAATTAGACTCCAACATTCTTGGTAGTTCAATGTTAATAAGATCAATTCCATCATGATAAATTGATAAATCCTTAATGGTAAAGTATTTGGATGTATGTACCGATACATTGCACTGGCGGCTCGTGCCCACGAAAAAGGTGAAGTGCCCATATCTATCTAGTATTGGGCACGAGCCACCAGTGATACTTTGGGCTTCAACTAAATTCCTATTTTATATGAGAAGATGAATTTTATAATAGCTGATCTTTATGAAAATGATCGGTATTCTCTCCCAGTATTTTGTGATTAAATCATAGACTTCTAATGAACTCTTTGCTATGACTGATGTTCTTACTAAATGAATGTTTTGAGGAAATATTGTTCTTGAAACTTTTAATCCAAAATTAAATTTAATTTTCAACATTCAATGTTGAGAGATTTGAGATATTGTGAATCATTCATTGAGATATTGCAATTCAATGATTGGAATATTTAAATCGCATGTCATAAAGTTCTGTAAATATTATTGGATTCGGTTTTATCTAGTTTTTTATTTTATTAGGTGGATGATTTGGGTGAATATTGAGAAAAAACTTATTACTGTTAATATCAAAAAGTTGTGAAATGTACATTAACGTGGAAGAAGGAGGGGTTTAATGCTAGAGAAATGGGAAAGAAAACTAATTTAAAGGAGATGACGAAGAAGAAGAATGCGAGAAGCAAAGGCGAAAAAGTAAGAAAGAAAATATATTATAGAAAAAGACGAAGCTGAAATAATAAGTTATCGGGAACAGAGAAGAGCCGTGCAATTTCTCTGTTTGTGACGGTGCAATTTTTATCGGATCAGAGCATACCCTAGCAGCAGTGGACAATGCTGCGAGTTCAGAGAGCAAGCAAGAGCTAGCTCGTGACACTTGGCTCCGATTCACGACTACACGGGTCTCCACTTCGCAAGATCTGACAGCGGATAAATAGATGGCACCAGCCCTACCTGGCTTTCAACATTTTATATCAATGAAATAAAAATAATGAGTGGATAGCATCTAAATCGTGACCGACACACGACAGGGATAGATGATTCTGCCTGCGCTCTCTGAAATGTACGAATTATTATTGCAGTTCACACACCTATATAACTCACATAGAATACATATAATAATAATTACCTCACATATATACTATGTTAAATCCTGAGCATTCAACACTGTACAGTATTTGTATGGCACTGTTGATAGAAGTTTTTTTACCTATGATATTACCCAATATCTCTTCAGCTTCCAATGTACTCACGTGCTTGTATCACACTGCAGGAAGAAATCAATCAAGCTGAGAAGTATTAAGAAGTTGTTGGCTGAAATGAGCTTAAAATGAGAAAAAAATGAAGAGGACATGGTAGGAGATTAACTTGTTAATCGCCAAAGCGTGTATTTTAAATGTCATGATTTTACAGTTTCGTTTGGAACTTTCCATCAATCTGAAATGTCAGTATTAGGATTTGAATCTTCGTGCTAATAACGTTTTTGTCGAGATATGATCAGAGAGTATAGAATAAAAATAATTTCACACTAATCTCTAGATTGTGTTCCCAGAAATTTTTCAAGAACCATTATATATCGGCTTAATTTCTTAATGCTGCCAATGATTCATTTATCATCGAAAGAGAACTAGTCCACAAATTCGAGAGTATTGTCTAAGCCTTGGTTACTTGGGCTATTTGATGTCGATTGATATGAACTGTTGCATTGTACTTCTTATGCATTTAATATTGATTACAATTCAATAGTTTTTCACTAAATTATTATAGTCCAATGTTTAACATATCCCTGTACCCGCTATCTACCGGGTTTATTCATCTATTCATCAATATTATCATCTAAGCTAGGAATTAATCAAATAAATCGATTCAGTAAGAACAATAAGTACTCTCTGTTACGACTTTTGATTTTGAAGAAATGAAACTAGATCGATTTTACTTCCCATTTACTCTTGAACAATGTCTTCTCTCAAGGTTTTTTTCTGAGGGTGATGAACTCCTAGGGCTGTCAGTGAATGATGAGAAATCATGTATACCAAGTAACTAGAGGAAATCTACAATCTTGAATTTATTCATATCATTGTGCATACGTGCACAATGATCACAACAATATCATCAGTGCTACTATAAAATAATAGACTACTCTTTCAATCAATTTATTCAAAAGATTTTCAAACAGCAAAGAAAGCATTCAGATTCCTACTCAACGTGAAAAAATTCTGAAACTGTTTACTTCTTGCAATACTTTGTAATATTGAATGGAGAGAATTATTAAATATATGAAATAGTGTTCTATTTCACCTCTACGAGTATTTTCAGAGATAATGTTTATCCATTCCACAATTTTCTTGCCGATAATTCGTCTTAACATTTAAAACCTTGAACTACATAACTTCTCATTCATTGAAAACTTTTAGGCGGTATTTACTAACTCTCCAATTCATTGCTGGCACCGGGTGGTTTATCCCCATTGAGGCTACACTATATGACGCCAGCCATATTGTGTTTCATTTGTGAAACGCAGTTATCTCAGCGTTTGATTCTCAAATTTCCTCAACCTGAAAAAAGCACCGATATGCTGTTTTTCAGGCCAGCAGCACAACAGCTCGGTTGAAGACACTCAGATGGCAAGAGCGTGCCCTATCTGCCTTGACTGTCTTTTTCACCTTCCAATCCCTTGCTGGGTCTTCTCTCATTTTTTGTGCCCATCCTCCATCCTTAAACAGACTCCTCTTCTTCCTTCATATTTTTTTCTAATCTCTTTTTTATTCTCCCTTCTTCCTTGACTGTGTCTGCCTTTAGCTTCATTTATAATCTTCTCCAAAATTCTCGTCTCTCTTTCATTTCCTTCTCTCTTCCTTTATTTAATTTATGATCTTTTCACTTGTTCTCAGATTTCTCTTATACTAAATATACTATATCTCTGATTTACTTTCTCGGGTTTTCTATCTATTTGTTATAGTTCCTTTCCTCACTATCTTTTCATTAATCACATCATTTTCATATTATCTCGTTTCCCTATTTCAATTTTTCTCCTTCTTAATCTCCTCCACTTTCTGCCAATGTTTCTTTTTTTGCTTGTGATCAACTTCATTCTTACGTTTGCATTCTTCAAATTATTTTTTCCTCCAATATACTTTCCCATACCTTTCTCACGTTTTTATTCCTCACTCTTATTCCCTCAATTCTTTCCTTTTCTAACTATCATTTCATTCTCATCTTTATCTCTTCTCTTCATAGTTATCTTTTCTCTGTCATTTATTGCTTTACATTTTCCCTTGTTCTTGATACCACATTCTTTTCTCATTCTGTTTACTTTCTATTCACATTTTTCTTGAATATTCTCTTTTCCTGCTCATCAACCTCAACTGAAGAGTGTAGAATAGGAATTTAATTCAATTCAATTCTCACTGCCCTTGAGATACTCACTATCCTCTTCCCGCTTATTCGTTTCTCTACCTCTCATCTCCTCTCACTCTCTCTCTCTCTCTCTCTCTATCTTCGTTTCTCTCTCACTCTATATTCACCCTCGAGCTCTCCTAAACTAGATTGAAGGGTGGTTCCTTCTCCCTTATAATATAATTCAGACCCATGAATATTTCTATAAACTATCTAGGCTCGTACCGTTGTCAGCGCGGCCATAATTATCCGATGATATATTTTATTAACTCGTTTGCGTTGCTATAATGTGAAATGGAAACTTATATTCCAGTCGACAGTAATTGTTAGCTCTGCATATCCCAATAGATAAATGGAATTTGTATAGGTATATAGTAATAAATAAATGGACACTGTCCAAAACAAGATAACATCTAGAAAAAAATTGAAAAACAAAAATCTCGTATTGTTATATATTTTTGGTCAGGCTTTTTTCGTATTAATACCGCTCAATATAGCAGGGCCACAACAGGTATCAAATTTATGTTTTCGTTTTTTCAACGATTTCTTTTTCATTTTATGTTGCTGGTGGGCGCATCACTCGCTCATCCACCTTTCATCTAGATAATAAAACTGGATGTAGGGGTGGTTCTCCAATTGAGTCGTGAAATCGATGATCTATAGTCATTTATCATATCGCCCTTATCCTCCCTTTTAGCGCTTATTTTATTGTGTAACGTTCTTTTGAACTGGTGCATTCTTCCGGTAGTATGATCAGAAAATAATGACTTATTTGTTAAAGCAATATAGACGATTAATCAAATAGCTGATGATTATACCCATTTGAATTTAAGTGAAAAACTTATGTGATTGTATTATTTTGTTGAATAGTTATTATTATAGAACTTGTATCAGCAGCATCCTGCATATTATTTTGCTGAATTTTTACATGAAAATTCAAACGTACTCGCTCGTGATAAATAATTTCTAGAAAATTTCTGATTGAATAATATCACAATTAAATACTGATCCTAATATTAACTTTTTTGGTTGTTTTTTCTCATGGATCCTTGTCTGGTTATTATTATCATCTCTATATCGATTTGAACCAATCACAGTTTTCAAGCTCCCATTGTACGCAGTTCCCAGCCAATGTCATGTCGATAAATGATAACTTGAACAAAATTATAGATAATTTGTTGAAAAATGCCTTACGATTGTTATTGTTGAAATGGGGGATGCTTCTTTCAAAATTTTACATACTCAATTCAATTTATTTCACGATACATAAAAATAAAAAAAATCAAAAGACTAATAACTTTAGAAGTGAATATTCATTAATTGGTAATGTCTGTAAAAAATACCAAATCAACTTAAATTCCACCTTAATCTAGTCAATCTTGAAGAAAATTCTAGTTTCTCATTATTCAGATATGATGTGTGTGTTCTATAATTCACTCCATGAGAGAAAGAATGATTGCAATAAAGGAAAATAGTTGAGATCTCACGTTCCGATATCTGTTTCACTCATGCGGTATTAGTGGACAATTAATTAGGCCAATATTGGAGCGCACTCAATATTGATGTTTATCTAGTATGGTGTATCTATGTTGTGAAGCCATGAGGTGTACCAACAATAGAATCAAAATAAATAAAAGCAACAGTGTAGAAACTGGAAAGAGAGTGTGACATGTCCTTGGCGCGATGTTCAAACAAATTAAGGACGCTGTCGATAATGTATGGCGGGCTTATTACTACGGCACATTACACTAGACAGATCTCAAACACCTGAAACACTGGAAAACCAGTTAAAAGGAAGGGTTTGGGGGATAGCCGGATGAAAAAAAGGGAAGGAAATAGGAAAGGAGAATAGGGAAGAGAAGAGAATGCGAAGGAGGTTATAGAGGACGAGATGATGGAAGAGGGGGTGAAGAAGAAGATGGAGGAGGAGAAGGAGATGGAAGGAGGAGGAGAAGGAGGAGGAGAAGGAGGAGGAGGAAGGAAGGAGGCGGAGAAGGAGGAGAAGGAGGAGGAGGAGGAGATGAGGAGGAGGAGGAGGAGTAGGAGGAGGAGAAGGAGGAGGACGTGAAAGAATAAAAGGATTAGGAGGAAACACCTGTGTTTGCTGTCTGGGCTAATATGTGCGTTCACTCATTAGGATAATAAGGGAACCACTCCACCATAACTCCTCAAACACTTCCATGTTGAAAAACACTTGTAATATGTAATTTGTTAGTGATGAATTATCATGAAAATTAGTGTGTTTTTCCGGTGATCAAACTTGAATGATACTGTGTGAATTTGTAAGAATAATAAATTGTCAATCACCAAAGTAATTTATTACACAAAAGTTCCATATTCAATTGGCTTCTTCCAAATTCTTCAAACCTATTTGAAATGAAGTTCTTGACTACTATTACTTTTACACTCAAAGAAAAAGTGTAGTGGTGAGATTGGAATGTAAAGTCTGTATTATTTTTATGTTATTTTAAATATTACTGAATATCTTAGCCTAATTCCTAATGGGTAAGAGTTGTCTACTTATTATAATTTATTCTCTAATGTTATTTCAGTAATATTCGGTTTGGAATAGAAAATTATTGATAATAGATAAAATTTGAACTTTGAATAAGTTTTTAATATGGAAGATTAGAATCTTGGCAAAAATTGTTGTCGAGTCTGTATGAGACTTCAATTCAAGTTTGGTAAATAAATGAGAAATAAACATTTCCAATTCATCGAGTAAGAGCTGGAAAATTATAAATGTAAAATTAATATATCTGCTCCAGCAAAATTTCATGTGGAAATCCACTACACAGCTTGCTACTACAGTATCAATATTATTTCTATGCTTGTTTATCAAATTATTTCTCAAATCCAGTATTTAATAACCATCAGTTTCCACTGCAGCTCGAAATTGTCATAGAATAACTCACTAACCAACGAAATTCTAGTGAATTATTCTCATTTACTGTCAGAAACTTTTCCGTCCGACATCGACTCAAATTGAGGCAGCTACCGACTGGCCATTTATTGTGTCCCGTTTCTAGCAATGTCCACAATTAGGGGCCAATTTTTTCCTGCTGTGTCAATATGACCAGGAGCCACTGCCATCGTTGAAATTAGCTTCTGTTGAATGGAACACTACAGAAGGCCGTGGCTTTGTTTGTCGCGTTTATCAGCCGAAACAAGTGAACGTCGGGCTGTAAAATATTGTGTTTACACGGAGCGACGTTTGTTGCCGTTGTTTAAAATTTCGGAGGATGGTGGATTGCTGGCTAGTACAAGTTATCGTAAATCAGCCGCAGTCGAAATTTCAATGCTTGAAAAACAGAAACGAAATTATTTTTTTCCAGCTACAAACAGGAAACCAACAGGAAATTGTTTATTCTTTATCAAACCAATGTAATCCAGAGAATTGATGAAATGTTTGCAAAATAATTGACATTATAATTTCTAGATTTTTGTAAGCCACTAAGCTTCTAACTTGCGTTATTTAGAGAATGGGAATGATGTTATTATAATATTGTGGTTCCTGTTGAAAAGTTGACTGACTGGACATGGTATCAAAGAATATGAAAAAATAACAAAATATTCATTTTCTCTTCATAGAGTTCATGAATTTTACATGATTATTACATGCGAAGA
The DNA here is from genome assembly GCA_017141385.1 of Sogatella furcifera. NCBI lineage: Eukaryota > Metazoa > Arthropoda > Insecta > Hemiptera > Delphacidae > Sogatella > Sogatella furcifera. The sequence goes on along the minus strand of CM029550.1, from coordinate 10,498,971 downwards.
GAATTTTCTCATGTTCATCAGATAATATTTTCTTTTCATAGCCGTAAGGAGAAGGAATCAATGTTTTCTTTTCAAAATATAAATCTCAACATCACCCATTTTGAAATGATTTTTATTCTATCATAACATGATTCGGCTCATAAGAGTAATTTTCAAATGCAACTAGATAGAGAATATATAATAGTTTAATGGGGATAATTTGAATTCATCCTTCCAGTGGATCTAATCTGTTCCTATTTTTTCCAAAACGTTATAGCAATTTTTGGTAAATGAATAAAAAATACTGATTTGTTTACTTGTACTAATGAATGAATGATTCGTTGAGAAAATGCTTCCATGAATGTTTTTATTCAACGAGTTTATAGATCATATCAGAGCTGAGAAAATCTGGATTTTTATATGAATGTACCCTTCTTAAGGCTATATAATGTACCCTTATTTCTAGAGGAAAAAGGCTGTAATAAATTATTTTGTTCTAGAAGCGAGATCAAATAAAATCACTGTGAAATGTTATTATTCAAACTTACAAGAGAACAGGGTTGTTACTACTGTACTGTATTAGTAAGGTAACCGATCTCAACGTGAGATAAAGTTTGACTCATACTTCTTATCATTCCATACTCATTCTGTTTTGAACGTTTTATTCATTCTTCATCTTCAGATAACCCCATTCCTTCGAGCCATGCATCCTTTTCTAACTTATGACACCCTTTTAGAAGACAAATGGGATGAATGCATGCTTATGAATTAATTGCGCGCTTATACTGTATATCTCCTCTCTCATATTGCTCCTCAATAAATTTAACTGAACGTTTAGGAAGATCTGGTTTATATTATATCTTGACTCATTTCATGAGGGCTCCTATGTTTACAAAGCTGAGAAATTGATCTAATTTTCTGGCTCGGAAAATACATTATTGAGTCAACACTTGGAGCTGACAGTTTGTCATCAATCTTAATGAAGAGTGAGTTGTTTTGCTATATTAGATTTTGATTTATTAGATTTTTCAAGATAGCTCAGACTAAACGTAGATAAATATGAGGAAAATATGAAATTAGATTAGGCCTAGTCGAATTGGATAATAGACTTGTAATTTCAAAACATTATTCAATAGAAATGGACTAAATACAGTAACTGATTTCAGTAATGACAGTAATAATTACTATAAATTGATATATACGATATAAATATCGCATAATAGTAATAGTAGTTGAATTGAATACTATTCTGCTCTCGTCACTTCCGTCATGTTTACCTGTTTTCAAACTTTTATTATGAAATCATTTAGAAATGAATTTGAGGTTGATGGAATCTTTTGAGAATGCCTCTCCTGAGTCCATACTTGTGATTAGTTTGCCTATACTCACAACTATATAGACTGTATAATCTCCATAGTATATATGTATTATACAGTCTCTATACTCACAACTATTGGAGTGTATTGCTTGTTGAAACCAAAGAAAATACCATTTCTTGAAATAGAATAGTCTAGAATTTTCTTAATCAGGAAAAAATCAAATGAGAACTCTTTTGCAAGTAGTTCACTCCCACTTTGTTGAAAGAGGGAATTAGATAAATAATGCTGCACTCCATAACTCACAGATTGACAGAGTGGAATTATAATTGAATTCAGTCTGGCTGCGAAGAACTTCATTTTCAACTTTCATCCCACTTAATCTGTACAAATGCAGATTCTAATAAATTCAATTATGTCCGCCTCCAATTGAGAATTACCGACCCACTTTGTTTTTAGACGATTTGAGGAAGAGAGTGTAGAAGTGTAGATGTCTTCGTTGAGTTGTAATCAAATTTCGAGAATTTTAATTGTTCGTCTCGTTCTTGTACTAATCGCTAACCTAATATTGAATTTCTTCCTTCTCCTGCTACTTACCAAGTGGTTCAGTGGTTTTCTGTCATTCAGGCGGTTCATACAAACTTGTTCTATTGTCTTGAAGATTAAATAGAACATTAACGAAAACATTCATACGCATGCAATTTGAACTAGAAATCATTATTGAGTGTTGCTTGGTGGTTGATAATGAAGGACAGGATTTTTCGACGATTGACGCTTTAAAAAATATTGTAAAGAGCTGGGAGTATTATCAATCAAAATTGGAGATTGAATCCAATGAAATTAAATACTCGTAAATCCATTAAACCTTGTGAGTTTGTTGTATCGCTCATTAAAATCCCATGTATAATAATTGATAGATAAAATGAAATAAATCAAATACCCATTTTTAAACTTAAAAAGTGTTAGACTTGAAAGTTTAAAAAGGGTATTTCATTTTATCTATCAATTATTTTGAATAGCCCTAAGTTTAAAGTTTAATTCCCATGTATAACTACTAATTCTCGTATATTATAACTTTGCAAGGGTCACGTAGGTGGGGATAACTCTCGTAGTAGCTCCAAACAACAAAACTGGCGAATGAATCAGCTGACTCGACGAATAATTTATTCTCCTCAATCTTTCTTTCTTCAAAATTTATCAATATAGGCTACTCTTTCAGTTGCTAGAAACGTTAAAAAGCTGCTAAAAATTTTGCGTGAACGTAATTCACCAGTCGCTAGTTTCGTTGTTATAAGCTATACACAAGGCTTATGGACTTGGAATAAGACTGACAGAATCAAATTCTTGTTATATTTTACAATCTTTTAAACTATGATAGTTATCAATGCTTCTCCACACCTTATTACATGATCACATTTTTCAACTGTCCTGGCGTCTATTTCGGGACCACACACTTAGCTAGGCAACACTGTTTGGCCCACATTGTCAATTTCATCAATAACAGGGCATTAGTGGCCGCCAAGTTTCCGTGAAACTTCGTATGTGGAGTGCGCTTTATCGCATCTGCCAATCAACAAACACATTTTCTCGTGTCTGCCATTTAATGACGTTCAGCCGTGTGTGTGTATTCTGGGCCACAAAGCGACATGCAAATGCTTTTATGACAGTCCGCATTTTTGACGGCTGCCCCGCAAGAGCTAGTTGGTTAATCGACAGCCAAGCCGCTGCGGGAATTATCACACGATCTGATAAGTTGGATTCCGCGCGCTGTTCAGGTCACTATTTGAATTCTGGGTGGCCTTATTCGAATGATCAGCTCAAAGACTGTATAACACTATAATTCAATATTGATAGCAATATTTCCAGGACTGATGTATTGAAACACTGGAGAATGATGAGAGTAATACTGGAGTTTGTTATTGTTGTATGATTGTTTATTTACTGTTTTAGTATTATGATTGTGGATGTTCTGTAGTTTAATTATAATCAAATACTGTAGACTAATTTATTGTGAGAGAATAGTTGGAAGGAAGAATCGATGGACAGAATGCTATGGAGAAGTAAATTGCGAGAAAAGATTGCCGGCCCTACATGAGTTGGGATATAAGGGCAAACTCGAAGAAGAAGAAGAAGAAGAAGAAGAAGAAGAAGAAGAAGAAGAAGGAAAAATAGTCTGATATTGATGATGTGATGTGATTAGAGATTGTAGATTTTGTACCTTAACTTTCTTCTTATCGCTTCTATTGTATTACAGATTCTGTTGAAGATAACATAAGTATAATAGTCATATAAGGGAATGTTATGTATGGAGAATGTATGTATTCCTCAAATTAAAAATCAATTATAACTTATATGATATTGGAGCAAATTTCTCGGAACTCTCCAAACTGTTTCACTTCTGAGACTTAAATATTTGAACTCTTTCTCATTGTTGAAAGTTTCATTGATCTTAGTTCGGTAATGGGATGGGGCTCATTCAATTTTCATTTCTTTTCAGGCTGTCAAGAGAAAAGTTTCCCAATTAAATGGTGATTGCCGAATTTAACGCAATTCAAATGGCAATCGATTTTCTCTCGAAATAGGTACCGGCTAACTGGCAGCAACCCTTGTTAACTCGATTTATCGCCGGTAGAGGGTGTGAATTGTATGTGGGGGACTGAAAAAAGGCAAATGAGCTTGAGCTGTACCTGCTTTCCATTAGTATGTACCGGAGTACTTCTTTGGATGATACCTCAGAGGATGGTTCATTATAATAGAAGAGAATAAAGTTGATGCTGATTTCTCTTCTTGATAATTCAGTTCTTGTAAGGTTGATCTAATAAACCAATAATTGTTGGTCAAGAATAAGCTTAAAATTATCCATATTTTATCATAAAATAATAATTAGCCTATCATACAAGCTTTCTTCTCCATCCTTTGTTTCCCTTGATTGTTTTCATTTGAATAATAATTTTGGTTTTCTGTTGTGTTGCTTCCATATTATATGAACAAACGAGCCACAGGTCGTCATTATATTGAACTATTCAAAGCAATAAAATAATTTCATGGACTATCAAATGAATGAATAGTCCAATTATTCATTCTTGTTTTTTATATCTATTTATGTATCAATATTCAATATTTCATGTATTAAGTGATAGTACATAGTACCCATAGTCTTAACTAAGAATGACTTCTTCTCCATTCGCAATGAAGTATACATAATTATTCAAAAATACATCAAATAAGCCAAATATATCCATGAAGTGACAACAAAGATTACCAAGACAAGACAAAGATTTTTCAGAAAATGAATTGAATTCTCTTACATTCATATCTCTCTCACCTACTCTTATTATAAGACTATCTACCTTAGTTTTGAGGAAGGTCAGAAAACGATTTTTATACCTGTCCATCTTAAGACATTTCATGATAGACGGAAGTCGATGTAGACATGAACTACTCATTTCCGTCCAAACTGTGGTATTATAACGGTTCCAAAACACTTTTCAATTCGAGTTATGCTGGACCGTGTACTCCTTAGTGAATACCAACGACTTCTTATCCAAGTTGATATTAGGTTCTCTGAAGGTTCAAACAGCTTTTTTAAAAGATGTAAACCTCTGATATTATCGGTGCTATACCATTACGTAGTCTTTGTTGATAGTAGTCACGAACTTGAACAGTGATTGAGAATTTTTCAAAATACTCTTATCTGTCATAATTTCATCTAACAACTTCAATTTCTGGATGGATAAGTGAATAAATAGACTTTAGAGTTAGATTAATGAGGAAAAATAGATAATGAATGTTCTAGAATTGATCAAACACCTAATCAAAGCTTTTCTGTCATCTCTAGAAATATGTTTTTTAATTTAAAAATCTTGTTAATTCTTCTCAAGCATTTATATCTATAACCATATTTAAACTGCTTCAGGATTGAAATCCGCTCTGCCTTGATGGTAATCCACTGTAGGCTTGTCCTAAAACGATTTTTGACCAGAAGTGCGTGACATTCACATAATGTTTCGGACTTCATTACTCATAAAAATTATTTTCTTTTTAATTGTGATATCAATTACTATATATAATTGTATTGATGAATAAATAATTGAATTTGAATTAGATGATAGCCCAAGTCTCTACCTCAAAGCATGTGAAAAAGCAAACACTGAAATCAATTTTACTACTCGTAATATAACATACGCTATCACAAATGCGATAAGCTCTCTCAGACCGCTTTCAGACTGCCCTGGTAGAGTTAATCTTCAATAACAGTAATTTCCTATCCCCCGGCTCTTCTGTTGACATCTGACTATACTCTCTGCTACTATACTACTGTACTCATTCCATCCAATAAAACTCACTCGATTTTACACATGAATCTTCCCCGGCAATTGGATGTAGGTAAAAACTCGGACTACACTTTTTCTGTTTTTCCGGTCAGCTCCAAGTCTTTTTCATCCTCTGTTCGTTTCCAGCGACGGCGCATTCCGTTCCGCTAAAGCAGCCATCACTTCCCTTCAATTACCACATTTTGTTAGCCGAAACAGTTCATGAACAGCGACCATATAATACAATTTTGTATTTTGTGGTCGATGTACATGAATAAAAGAAGTACTGGAAACATCAACAATGTTTGGAAGATGTGATAGCATACTCCTTTGCAGTATCTCCAAACTAAGTTTCATTGAGATAAATTAATAATATTCTCGATTCAAATCTTGAACTTGAATAGTAGAAAAGAGTTTTTGACGAAGTTGCCCTTGATCTCTCGTTTCCATTGTACTGGAGATGATATACACATACAGAGAAGATTTGTGTCATTGAGGTACAAAAATGTTTATTAAGTTGTTGTCCTACGTTGTCCCTGAATAACTCACAGTTTAATTGTAAAGGTACGCATATAATATTCAGCCACTGTACTATACGATGTTATCTTTGAGAAGTGAATTATTCAACAGAAAGTGAGAATGAACTGATCTATGCATGATACTAACCTAGATAAAACATAAAAAGTAGATAATTTGTATGAGGCGTGAAGTGGCAATAACTGTTAATATTCATTGAGTGAGTTCTTCATGTTCAGAACACCTCACTTCACCTTAAGCATAACCGATCAGTTCATACCAGTTGGATTTTTCCAATAATTATGCAACCCATGAAACCATAATTTACTCCAGAAGTGTTCATGCTTCAACTGATAAGCGTGCAAGGGCCATGTAATGTTCCACATGTGGATTATAATGTACGAGAAACTACTTCGTAATACGCGCTTAATACTTGCAAGTTTCTCGAGAAATAGACGGGGAGAACTTCACTCTCCTTAGCAGGTATTAGCCACTTGTTGGAGTCGTTACAAGCCTACAATATGTTGGGGACTTGAGCTAGAAACTTCCGTACTTGTAGTTCAACAGGTTGTTGTAGGCTATGCTACTTCAAACGTTTTCAGTAGTCCAACGTATTCTAGTTAATGATTCCAAAATAATTTCTGAAGTCAATGGTGAATCGGAATATCAATTGATAGATAAAAAGAAGTAAATCAAATACCCTTTTTTAAACTTCAAAAGTATTATTTTTACACAGACATATTCCAAGCTTAAGCCCATTTTCAATTCTATTCACATTGAAAAAGGAGCTTAAGCTTGAAACATGTCTTTGTAAAAATAATACTTTTAAAGTTTTAAAAAAGGGTATTTGATTTACTTCTTTTTATCTATCAATTATTTTGAATAGCCCCAAGTTTAAAGTTTTATTTTCTGAATATTAATACTTGATAAATAACCTTTCTTAATTTTTATTCATATTATACATTTTTAAACGGAATGGAAGTTTGTCTAAATCTAATCAGTAATTCCATATAATATTAATGATCATATCCTAGGACCTAGATCATAGATCACAAGTATTGTTTTCAATTAGTTGATGATGTTACATTAATTGAATGTAATAATCAACCAGTTGAACTAATGTGAGATTGAGGTAAGTTTCCACATTCAGTGATTCATAAAATTATTAAGAATCAAGTGATATTCTATGGACTATTTGAAGATATCATGGAAGATAAAATGGTCAAGAAGGGAAGTTATTACTGTACTATAATATTGTATCGAGTCTCATTGAGTGGTTACACTATTAGCTAGGACAAAATATTTCACCAATAACTGATGCAAGATGTTTTGAAAAACTATTTCAACAGGTTCCTTGATATTGGAGTTTTTATTTGATCGCTGGCTAATCGAGGTATAACTCATAATAAATTTATGTTACAAAATTATTGAAACTTGGAAATAATAAAATCATTGATAAATTAAGAGATGGGAGACTCCTTATATTGCCGGTGATCAGATTTCTGTAAAACTCATTGTCGATTGTTGTTGGTCACATCCAGTGAAAACCCCAACCTAGAGGTCATCAAAGTCTGTCCACTGTTTTATGTTAGCTCTCAGTTTTACCAGTTACATATGGTGCTTTGTAGTCTACTTGGCTGCAGATTTATATGCCCTGATTGGTGTGAGTCTCTCTCTCTCTCTCTCACACACACACATGGTGCGATAACGATCTGTTTTGGTGATGTTGACATAATAATGTTGCAGACCTCTCTACCGTCGTTGAACAAACTAGCTGCGTGGGTGTGTTATCTCGCATTTATCGCCAGGCTTTTGAAAATGCGAAGCGGTTAGAAAATTTATAACAAGCGAAGTGAGTTGTCCGAGCCTGAATTTCAGCCTTCGAGATACATGGGGATAGTCTCGTCGTGTGATAGTGTTGGTAGTTGAATGGAACTTTAGTTATAGTCTCGGCTTGTATCAATCTATTGCTGCAAACAATGGACTTACCTACATGCGCCAATATTCAATAAAGTTCGCTCGATAACGGTGTAACCTCGTCCTTACTAGAAGTACTGTTGTAGGTATTGGATAACACACATTCTTGAAATTTGTTCAGTTTTCAGAGGAGTGTTCTAACACTTCAGTTGTAGCACCTTACATCAGTAAGTCTTGAGTGCTACGCTGGATTACTTTTCTAATCTCATTTTTTTCAATTATGTTTTCCATGACATCTTAACTAACAAGTAGCTAAATATGAATTAGAAATTGTAATTGTCTAATCCATTGAGGTTTGATGACAGAAGCAATGACCGTACAAAATGGTCATCACAAAAAGTAGAATTCGAAGAATAATTATTATAATTTCATGTGAAAGTTTCAATTGCAGTATAGTCCATAAAAAATATAAACTTTTTATTGATTGATGATGAGAGTAAAGGAGTGGATGGATAGTGCGTATTCCAATCCATTAAATAAATAAAAAAATAGTACTTAGAACATTGTTCGATAACTCAATACCTCACTGAATATACACAACCGTATACCACACTATACATGCATAGTTCTCATAAGATACACTGAGATGAAACCGTCATATTCATGAAAGATTATTCATAGAAATTGCACTAATTTTTTCATCAAATATCTTATGATAATCAAGTTTTGGATTGTGTAGACTGTAGAGGAGCAGTTTAGGGCATGAGCCTGTTGCATTTACTTAAATGTATTTTTAAATAAATGATGATTGATTGATAATCTTGTTAATACCATGATGAATGTTTTCCAAGATCAAATTGAAACATTTTAAAACCAATGAACTAATACATCACATGAACGCACATTACATCCCTTCCACATTAAATATTCCTTGAGATGTACAGAAAAAGAAGAGAGAGTTGAATATTTCATATTCATCTCATGGGAATTGAACTGAATAATATGGAATCAAGAAATTTTTGGGAAGAGAACTACATTCATGATTTGATGTGAGTCAGTCGAGCAGACAGTTCCAGCGAACAAGCAGTGGGAATTTTAGCTCCGAAAATCTCGAACAGTCCCAAATTCCCAAACGCAGTTGATGAATGGTTCAATCCGTGAATGGGATGTTGAGCCGCTCTTGGATATAAAGCTCATGGGACTCGAATAGTGTTGAGATGTGTAGAAGAGTTTCCATGAGAACTAAGTTTGGAGGTATTTTCTCATGTTCACAAGCATTTTTCTAACATACTTCATTACAATACAGGAGAGTTTCTTCACCCTTAATGACGGATATTACTTCCAATTCTTTGAAATGGGTTTCAATTAATCCTACTTACAATATCGATAATGTTGTTAATGCAATAATTATATAATGCCGATTCTTTGACTTGACGAATAAACTACTTTAAACTTCAATAATTCTGCTAAGATTACTCGTACCCATGTCTTTCTTCCTGTCAAAGTTATGTCATTATCACCTTTCTATCTTTCTCCACATGAATCTCAGTTAATTAAAAATTTTCAAAGTTCTTGAACATTTTTATTTGGTGTTTTTGATAAGATTTTTTGTGAACAGTGAACTTTCATCAAAATTCAGAATTTTTTGAAGTGACAAGTGGTTTTCAATTTAAAATTGTAATGTAAACCTCCATCATCTTTCATTCACCATGTAAACATCATCATTCACTCACTCATTATCACTTTTGCTTAAAATACTTGCTATCGCAACTGTAGTTATACTTAAGTCGCAACTGTAACAATAAATGAATACTTACTAATCACAGTTTTCAAGTATTCTGGATTATTTTTCAAATTCTAATATAAACGATAACCAGAGTTTATTGTCTGGATTATTTACAGTCTGAATTTGCCAATGAATCTCCACCAGATAATAGCCCACTAGAGATTTATCACTGAATACTAGTATTCATCCATGAACCTTCCAGTTTATTGAATTTTATTTCCAAAAACTGAAGAATATTATTGATTCTCTTGAATGAATGATAACTACGCTGGCGGCTCAAGCCCACAAAACAGGTGAAGTGCTGTACAGTGAAAGATACAAGCACTTCACCTGTTTCATGGGCACGAGCTGCCAGTGGGTAATTATTAGCTAAAGTAAAGTATTCATTCTTCTCCATCAAATAATGTAACAGAGAGTTTGAGTAATTATTTTTCTTGAATCTGTATTGGAAAAATGAATTTAATAATAATTATGAATGTATTAATGATTCCTATATTAAAATTCACTAACCTTGCTCTTATGTTTTTCTTGCAGGTGAGTACATTGATTCAGTTCAGAATATCTTGCGTTGAAATAATCCAAAGACTATCAAATCTAATCAAGAGTGGTGAGTACATACCTCAACATTATTTTCTCTCCTCCTACATTCAATTGCTTACGTTATTAGATTGATATTAGTCATATAGTAAGTCATATAGTAAGTCATATATTAGTCATAATAAGTTGGAGATGAATCCAATACATTACTTTACAGTAATCCAATACATTTACTTTAAAATATTTGAGTTGAAAATTACGTTATTTAATAACGAATCAAACGATTATTCCCTGAATTCTTCATAATATCCTATGAAATTTTAATTTAACTTTCTTTTTTCAAAGCTTTCTTCACATCTTTCTTCAAGAGATATGGTGGTTTTATTGATGGCCTCAAATGAAGAATGGATTGGACAAGATAGTTGCATAAAGGGTTATGCATATGATAGGTGTGTTTTTAGCTAGTAATCATTCTATCTGTAATGGAAATTGAAATCTTTTCAGGTATTTGTCTTAATAGCACAGGAAGTTTCGGCATCTTAAGATCTCTGATTTTCAATTTTTATTTCAAATAGAATAATTACTAGCTTAAAAACACATTGGATATTAATATCCTATCATATATACAGTAGGGATAAACCTGATTTTCAATTTTTATTCCAAATAGAACAATTACAAGCTTAAAACCACATTGAATACTAAAATCCTATCATATACAGTAGAAATAAATCTTTATACCCTACTTTATAAAATCTACTCTTCATTTGAGGGTATCAATATAAACACTATATCTCTTGAAGAAAAATGTGAGGAAAGCTTTGAAAAAGAGAAAGTTGAACTAAAATCTCCTACCTATGACAGGTAGGAGTAATTAGTACATGAATTAATTAGTTACAAGTTGATTTAAATGAGTAGGCCTACGGTAAATGTATCAGAGGTTGAGATATGCTCTTCTCGGGTACTTTGATACTCAGTGCTGTGCGCTTACTCTCTTATCTCAAACGATGAGTGATTAATGATCTCACACTCATTACCTCATTATTTCCAACTCAGGAGCAGAGCGGCAGTCATCACTTTGTCTTCAACTGGCAATGCCGACTTCAAACGAAAGGCTGCCTCAAGTATTTGAATGTCTAACGAGACTTTAACCGACCGTTAAGTATTTCTTGTTTTTTCTCTCATTCGGCTCTTTATCAGCACTTGTTATCAACGTAAGTAGAATACCTTTCTACATGCATCTGAGGATAAATTTCCGACGGATTCTTCTCGATACTCCTTATCACCCTTTGCTTCCTTCTTTCTCATTTACTTCATTCCCATCATTCACTTCTCTGATCCTTCCCATTACTTTCTTTCTGTGGTTCATCCACATCCGACTTATTCCTCTCATATTGTTTCTTATCGTACATAAATCTCTATTATTCAATTTTTTAGCATCCCATTTTTACTAGAATGCTCTCTCAATTTCTTCTTTCTTTTCTTGTTGTTCTTCTTTTTTATGTAAAATTTTCATTCCTTTATCTCTGTTCAGGACCTATCTTGAACTTTCATTCCCATTCTCTAAAACCTCTTCCTTCTTCTTTTTCTAATGTTTTCGGATTGTTTCATTCACAATATTTCTCTAATTTTGCCACCTATTGTCTATTTTCTAACTCTTCTCTTCTCAATCAACATGTGAACTAGTACTGTTGATATCCATTACTTCTTCTCCTCTTCTTCTTCTATTTCTTCTCCCTCTCTTTGTCATCCTCCTCCTCCTCCTCCTCCTCCTCCTCCTCCTCCTCCTCCTCCTCCTCCTCCTCCTCCTCCTCCTCCTCTTCCTCCTCTTTGTCATCCTCCTCATCCTCTTCCTCCGCCTCCTCCTCTTCCTCCTCTTTTTCGTCTTCCTCTCTCCCAGCTATAATCCTTTATCCTTCACTAGTTTCCTTCTGCTTAGTTTATATCATTCAATCTCCTCTTTTTCCTTTCAAAACAAGTTAGAAGGGAGATAGTATTCGAAGGAGATACACCAAGTTAACTGTAAGTAGCTAGCAGGTTCTACATAAGAACTAACCGATCCTTGAAGTGAAAAATAGTTCTCATTATGTAGTCGGAAAAAGCCTCGTATTGGACTTGAGATACTGTAGGAAAAAGAAAGACAAGAGAGAAAGATCAATGTAAATTTGTAAAGAGTGAGAGAGATGATGTGAGATCTCAGAAAGATAGAAATGGTCCATGAAGGTGAGTGCTATCAACAACACTTATCAACGACTGTCTTCCCGAAATACTTGGTCGATTTATCTCGTGGTCTTCCCTTGGAAACAAATTTCATGAGATTGTTGGGTCAATGTTTTTGTAGGCTATGTTGATCGAGTTTTAATTCTCATAGTCTATGCTTGTATGCAACCTTTGTTACGTGTGTCAGATACCGAACATATTCTTGGGGACTCGTTTGTGAAATTGTGCTTGAACTTTTCCTTTCCATTGGAATCGTTTTTAAACAAGTTTTTTATCTATTGGTTGAATCCTAAGTAATCAGATGAATTTTCTGAAATTTTTGGATTTGTTATGCATATTCTAGTTTAATTTTCTATTAGTGGAAAGTGGAAGAATGCTGGTTGTTTCCCATGATTAATTTTCCAATGGTTTTTCAAAATTTTTATTTGTAGGCGGACTCAAATTTTTTTCTTTTAGAAAAAAACCTTCATTCATGAAACCGTCATCGCCCTGGATAATTTTATATAATCTACTCAAATTTTTGTTCGAGAAGCTTACTTTGAAAACTCATTTGAAAACTATTGGGAACTGTATAATAATGAATAAATAATAATATTAATAACATGTTGACACTCCAAACTGAGATCTGCCACAATTTTTGAGAACCATCATATTTCACAAACATTTTGTGGCTATTTTTTATTTCATCACATTTCGTGCAGAAGGAACTGTTACTTATCACAATACGGAATATAATACGATTCAGGCTCTTTCCAGTTCGAAATTAAAAGAGCCAATTCGAAACAGTTGAATCTTTTGATGAAGATGATAAAGGCAATAATTATTTGCCGAAGTTAGCAGCTCAATATTATTATTATTCGGTAGGCTAAACAACATAGAACTATCATTTTGGATGTAACAACGAACTTGATACTTGTATTAATGTGAGTTGAAAACTCGTATTCCCCTGTAAAATTTGATGGCGCTTAGTTGATATTACCCAATATTCTAAATCAATTTTAGAAATATTTCAGACAGGTCACCTCTATTTGCCAATAATAATTACTATTATTACTCGGGTGATAGTATTCAAAATCACCATGTTCAATTTAAGGACGATGATGTTGTAAAATGCAGAATGCAGATAATGATGGAATTATAATTAGTGGTTGTTATTTATGTGGGATGAAGGATGTGGTCACGGTTTGGACGGAGGAGAAAATGAAGATGATGATGATGAAGAAGGAGAAGAAGAAGAAGAAGATGAAGAAGAAGAAGAAGAAGAAGAAGAAGAAGAAGAAGAAGAAGAAGAAGAAGAAGAAGAAGAAGAAGAGGAAGAAGAATGAGAAAATGAAAACTGAGAAGAAGGGGAAGTAGAGATTAATAGCCGGGAGTCGTGATTCTTTTCTGTTCCCAATTTAAGTTTGAAGGAGCGATCATCCTCCTACATCTAATTACAGGCTAAGCCACTTGAACGTGATCTTGTGTCGTGCCGTATCCGACGTTTGAACGACGTCGTTGCAATTCAACTTGACTAGAGCGCATGCGCGAGATTAAATATCGCGTACACTATTTTGTAAACTAACAGTTATGGAAAGGAAAGTTGGTCCAGATGGTGTTTACTTGATGGCTACTTCGTTTAAAACATGCAAATGTCAGAATTTTTAATTGATATTTGATTATAGTATTGTTAGTTTGAAGTCTAATCCAGTAAGAAAATTATACTTCTTATCCAAATCATCTCATATACAAAAGTTCACTTTGTTAGGGCTAATAATTTATAATAAATGAATGAATAAATTACCCTTGATTGCCTTGAAATAAGTTTATTTTCCTCACAAGTAAAAATGGCTTGTAAGTTTAAAACTACTAAGGAAAAATGAGCTTATTTCAAGGGTAATTTGATTATTAATTGTTTTATCAACATTTTGCATTATTATAATTCCAATAATTATCATGATATAGTTTAGGTCAAGCTGATATTGAAATCATGATGTTAATTTCCGAATGCAGTTCTCACTAAATTTTCCAACCAGCATATCAACCCCTGGCATAACTCTATCTTGGTCCTAATTTCCTTTCTATATAGCAACAACAGTCAAAGGAAGAATGTAATAATGTGTAGGTGACAAGCGATCTCCATGATAGAGTGATATGCAAATCAACGACACTATGCAAATCGGTTGCAGCCGCCAGCGTAGAGGGAATAGCAGACGCCAAACCAACTGGCAAATGTTAAATGACTGTGATTGATGTTCAGTTCTGTCAGGACAGTCGTAGAACAGTCTGCAGGAGCATATAAAATCGAGAGCGATCTCAGCTGAAAAGTTTCGCTCCAGTAGACTACCTTCAGACTGCCGTTACAGAACTGAGCATTAGTTTTAGTGGTCCACCAACCGCCAGTCTCGTTGGTGTCAGCTTCATTAGACCAGTGACGTCACAGCAGAGGTCCAGGTGGGTTTGGGTTGGGGGTTCTGGCAGTTCTCCCCACGTCATGTAATTGCGGCACCCTTTAATGCACTGGGACATCATTCCATACAAAGTGCCTATGATGTTCTCGGCCTAGAGGCTTTTGTACTCGTTTGAAAATATTCAGTGCTGGTCTAAATCCCTCATACACATATCACACAAATTTCCTTCCACTCTCTTATTCCACACACCTTCACTCCCTCTCTCTCTCTGTCATTTCACATCCCTCTCTTCTCTCTATCTCTCTCTTTATCTCTGATTTCCTCTCTCCCATTCAACCCTCCTCCTCTCTCTATTGAGTCTCCTCTTTTTTCAACCCTCACCCCCCTCCGAAATCCACCACAACAACCTGGAACCACTGCTATCGGTTTCTATTGTCTTTCTGCCAAATTTCACTGAAATTCGGACGACGCTTGATTTTCATTTTCACACGAAACGCATTTATCATTCCCTGAACCTGAATGGTACGTGGTACAATTGGATTGAAAATAACATTTGAGAGATAGATGCTTGTTGTTTCTTGTAGCTAAAAAATGTTTGTTGTTTTCAACTATTTTTTTTTTTTATTGGTAACGTTGATGGATGAATCATCAATATATTGTAGGTAACATGATTGGGTAGCTTTGTGAGTTCAAAATTGAAAGTCAATCAAAATTGAATGTTGAAGTATTATGTACTCAGATCAAGTTCACTTCATGTTTCATCACTTTGGTTTTGTCCAACAATGATTGATTTGAGAGAAGCAGCTCCTGGAATACTTGACAGTAAAATAAGAATAATGAATCTCATCTCATATCATCTCATGAGAAGGTTGCTTTAAATATACAGTACTAAAATTCCTAAAACTCCACTACCTTCGTATCATTCATTACCTAAAAATTTCCAAAGGAATGAGATAAAAAAACTATGAGGAATGAGGCAAAATACAATGGTTAGCGACCCTCATATTGAAGCACCTTTGAAATATTTATGATTTCATGTGGTTTGAATTGTGCTTTTCTTCATGATTTGAAATCGTGCTACAAATCTTCCTTTTTATAGATTATTTCAGAATCCCATGATGAATTTCTCTGTCATAATTTTCTTTGAAAAGTAATTATAAAAAAAAGATCGTCATATTATATTTAATTATATCATCCATGATATATAAAAATTCTACATACAGTATAATTAAATCTAAATATAATCATACATGCGAATCATAGAGTCTCTCTACCCATCAAAATCTCCCTCTCTTGATCAGGTCAAAATTAGGAAAGTTTTCTACATCAACCCCATTTTCAAAAGCAATTCTTTCGTGGTAAAAATGTCTGAATAACAATCCAATCACAAAGTATTAATAAATCGTAACTTGAAGAGAGCTCACGAAATTCTAATGAAAATGCAAAAAAATCTAAAAAGTACTGGGAGACGTTTTCCTGTCTCAAGAAGCTTTTCTATGCTTTTCTGCACTTTCCCTCTTCAATCTCACTCACTTCACGACCTTAATCTGACTTTGCTTTCCGTCTCGTCTTGGAGCAGCAACGAGGAAGAAATTGCCTGAGGATAATCCTTCGTCAAAACATTATTACTTCATCGTTATTTAAAGTGCTGTCTTTTGAACTGTCGCCCTTGTTATTGAAGTTGCTCTCAATTGAAAGCCACCAAATAACCTCTTCTAAAGCCGTGTCGGGGAGTGAGCGAGTTTATTACAATTCTTTTATTGCGGATGTACGATTTCTCTTGAAGTTCATGTTACTAATACAGAACTCTACGTTACTAAATCAGAACTTTGTGATCAGATAGCTGGATACGTAAAAACTTATTTGAGGTAGAATAAAAAAATTATTCATCTTTTCTCAGTAAGCATTATTTGAATAATTTGAAAATTTCAATTTCAAGAAAGAAAATTACTGTGATTCTTGTATTATCAAGAATCTTGATTTACTTTAGGTTAGAAGAGATACAGATAAATGTGTGATTTAAAAAATGTGTTAATAAATTATATTCAAAATAACTAGAACTGCATTGAGTGGTTTATTGTTATTCGTGATTCTTTTACCTTTAATAATGTCTTATCGAAATCAATTTGAACAAAGATCTTTACAACAAACTGAAATATTCTATTAAACACTGGAACCTATGTTTATTTGTTGATATCACAATAATAATTCATTTTCCACATAATTTCTATCCATTCTTCTAACAATATTCGCCATTCATTACGGATGGTTAAAATGTCTTTAATATGATGGATATACAAGTAGGTTCAAATCATCATACAATACTGATACTGTTCCCAGGTAAAAACATTAATTATATTAAGAGTACTGTTCTCTTTATATAGAGAAACATCAAACTGTTTTTCATCAAAATATAGAATTTGAAAATGAACCACCATTCAGCTTGTTCAGTGCTTGATATCGGATTCATGCTTGTTTTTTGAAACTATCATCAGGCCTGAAAACTCTTCCAAGAAAATACCTTATCATCTACGAAGTTTGTTCATTAAAAAAGTGGAAATTGTTGGAGAGTTTTCCATCTGAGTTGGCTATCATCCTTTGCTATCATTTCAATTTCCTGCACACGTTTCTGTGGTCTATCTGGCACCATCATTCATTCACTGCTGGAGACGAAGAAACCGCTCAAGGGTTTCAGGACCCTATTTCTGTCACTTGCCGTTTTGAATAGACGACGCTCACCGTCTTATCTGGTCATTCCGAACGACTAATCTTGCCGCTTGAGGGCGCTAGTATCGCTACTGTTTGCTTCAGCGTTCTGCTATCGTCCATCCACCTTTCAGGGCTAATTGTCTAATAACGTATTGTTCCACGGTGTGTTATGTTCCACGGTTTTCAAAATTATTGCACATTTTTTTATGATAGCCGAAATTGCGAAATTGATAGTCGAAAAGAACATACAAGTACGAGAAGGCTACAATGAAAGTTTAGTAAAATTTGATCAAACTCATATTCTCACAAATCCAAATTCTTTCATAGTGATTTTGTTCCCATGTTGGATTGAGTAGATAATTTGAAATTATTACATAGTATCTTTATTCAATTGCCTTACGTTAGATCTTAGAGAGACACGTGTTCTACATTTAGAAAACTTTTACTAAAGTTTGAAGAGAAAAATGGGAAGTTTTGCATGAAGATTGGGTATAAATATTCTGGGAAATGAAGGCATAAGTAATAAAATGTGAAGGGGAAAGTAGAAGAGAAAGAGAGAGAGTGTGTGTGCGAGAAAGAAAAAGGTATGAAGTCGCTTCTGGTTGAAAAGTACATTCAAAGAAGATAACGGCAACTTCTCTGATAACAAACCTGCCGTGGAAATTATTACTCGCGAATCCTTTAGAAATTTATTAGACTTCAACTTGCTCTTGAATTTAATGTCTCAGTCGTATCACTTCACCCTACTTCTACCTATAAATCCATCTGATACTCACAATGCACTTGATAGTAACTCATTTTTATCAGTTCAAATTATTATTGTGGAGCATTCCACCTCGGTGGCTTTTTAATCTGCACGAATAAACTGATTTGAATGCCAGTGGAACTTATTTTAGATAGTATGATCAGAGTGGAAAATCTGTAAAAGCCTAGAAAATACTTGGAATTTCCATTTATATCCTGAGCTTACTTAAATCCTCAAAACGAGAAATTTTTATCAATTTGAATGTTAGAATCTTACTCTATCACAACCAGCAGGTAGCAGGTATGTAGGATGAACAGATGAACACCCTTATTCCTTATGGAATCTTCCCATAATCAGAATTCTTTAGTTTTCTCATCCTGCAGTAAGCTATTCAAATTAGTTGTTTCTGGAATGTCTACTCCTCCCATCTCTATCTCAAGTGAATAAATTCAATTTTTATATAATCTACAATCTTATTACCCCTATTCAGGTCTCTTCTACATTTCTAAGGGGTTCTTTCTAATTGAATACAATGGGGTTCTTTCTAATTAAATACAGTAGACTATTATCTTAATCCGATCTTTTTTTTAAATAGGCTATTTCACTATTAATTCTTCCGCTCACTTTTCTTATCTTTGTCTCCGTTCCCTCTTGTCAAAATCTCCCATTCTTTCATTTCTAATAACCCAATTTTTCTATTACAACATTTAACTTGCTCTATTGAAATCATCATTTCAATACTCGGAATTGGGTTGAATCAATTTCATTCTGCATTCAAAATATTATGAGTTAAATAAACCTATTCCGACATTCCGTATTCTAGAAGAATCTAATAAACATGAACACTTTTTCAAAATAAATGTGGAAAACGTTTGTGAGTAACTAGCCTGATATTTCTATATTACATGATGTGGAAATTCCTCCATAATTGAATTACCATTTATCTAATAATCTAATAGCAGATGAATAACGTTCCTCATTCATCTAGAAAAATAATTTAATTCATGTATTCATGTTGGACTCTTGCTATGTTTGGCTATGCTAAAGTGTGGATTTCGCGGAACTTGAAACGTTTTCCACCAAATATTATAACAAAGTACAGTATTATAATAGAAATATTTTATTAAAGACAAACGAGAACTGAGTCGCATGATGAATTATAGCCTACTTCTCATTCAGGTGTCTCAAACACGTTTAATGGCAGGAGCCATTTATTCACAAGTTAATCCATGAGTAGCATGGTTAATATATGGGAACCATGAGTCTTTCGCGTGTGCCAAGCCATGAGAAGCTAGCTACAACCGGTAGCGCAGTAGCTGAGAAGAGTTATGGCTGACAGATTTGCCACCATGCCTCCACATGGATGTGAGGAGCAGCTCAACGAGCTTTTGTTACAGCCAGCAGAGGAGTCGACTGCTGAAATTTATATTATAATTGTTTGAATGAGGCTAGGCTAGGCTGTAATGAGGGGTGCGTAATGAAAACAAGCCCAACATTTGTGTAATCTCTCGTGTTATACACGTGGAAGTGACAGTGTAGAGTGGAGTGGATCAGAGCTGAGGTATGACAGTGTTTGAAAGAGTGTGCCCAATAGGAGAGTGAGAAATTGTGAGAAAGAGAGAAATAGAGAAAAAGAGAAAGAGAGAGAGAGAGAGTGGGAGGGGGAGAGAGAGAAATGAAAGAGTATGTTGATATGTGAGGATGAGGAAGGGGAATGATTGAAATTAACTAGGGGGAATAGTTAGCGCTCAACAAGGGTAGTTGTTTTAATATTGGAGGGAATAGAATGGAAATTTGCATAGCTTTTATCACGGATACTAGAGTATATTCATGTATCATTCTGAAGTCTATTTCTGATAGATTGTACTGTATATTATATAAGGAGAAATGTGGAAGACATGACTAGATGTGAGGGTGAGTTAAGAAGTTGTCTTAGTATTCAGGTGACAGTTGAAGATAATTTGGGATAGTGAAGGAATGTTTACTATTATGTTGAAGTCATTGGTGAGAATGTATGTATCATATACCATGTAAGCCTACTAAAACTATAGGTCGGTTACACTATTATTTTGGGGCAGTTGAGAATTAAATCTATAATCTATTGTTTTTATAATGTACTTTTGAGGATATAAGTTCGAAGTTACTTCAGATTCAATTAAATTTATTAATGTTCTATGACTGAGGAGTGGAGAACTTATTTCAGTAGTAGACACTTGAATGCTTATAGCTCATAGGTTGTAATTGTAACCCATGAACTCTCAAATAAGTTTTATATTATGCATGATTTTCTTAATTTGGTATTTTATCATCTCTTAATGATGACTTATTTCTGGTAGCTGGGTAAATTGAGAACGGATGTTATTGATGTTTTTTCTGGAATATGTAACTAGAATTTCAAAGGGCACACGATCAAAGATAATAACCAATGTGTTATTTGTGGACAATATGGATGGTCCAATAATACCAAAGATAATAACATCTATTTAGGTAAATCAATTCCAACTTGAGTTGATTTATAATTCTAGATGTTAAATATCATCTTAGACTAAATGACCACATTTTATCCAAAATATCGGAACCTTCTCTCTCAAAACGTTTCTGATAAGACGACGAGAAGATTTTAGCATTACAACTGCGAGCATTCTCATAGAACGTGTTCTGAATCGCTTATAGCCGTAATTATCCAAGTGCAGAAGCAGCTTCATTGTTGTCTAAAGCTTGTGGGTTGGAATTATCAAGCTAGAGGCAATTAAATCCGGCTACTCAATCCGCTCAAATTCTTATTCTATTTCCTTCGTGCTACCAGCTATAGAACCTCCCCCGGGTTTATAATTCTTATGAGTGGAGGCAGAATAATTTGAAAGTATCTTCTGAACTCCAATTCCTTTTTAATTCCAAGTGACAAAATTAGGGAAATTCCCTTTTATCTTTGATGATTGATTAATTTGGGTAAATTGCACGATTTGTGAATGAATAATTATGATAATGGAAGATCAATGAAGACTATTTTTACAATATTTTACATATTTTATAAATATTCAAAGATAGGATTTGAGAATTTCTTTTACAAAATAAATCCTTTAAAAACCTGGTATTTATTTTATTTGAAATATAATATCCATGTTTCTCAGAAAAATAGATATAATCTGTTAACTTATATTTTTTATTCTAAATGATTATCAAAGTACCCTTTTTTAATTATGCATTAAAAATTATTAAAAAAAGGGTACTTTGATAATCATTTAAAATAAAAAACAATGATAAAAATAGCCCTGAGATTAAGGAAACACTAAGATGGCTAATCTGTTAACTAAGTATATTTGAAGAGAAAATGAATGTATCCAATTTGTATCTATCAAATGTATCCAATTTGATGAATGTATCTATCACTTTCGAAAATCCTGAAATCCTGCTCTATCATTGAAAATTATATCCTGTTGGATGTACAATATTATTAATTATTTCCAAAAAATCTGATTCTGCCTTCTCCTATCATTAGTGAATGAGTATTCCTCTCATTAGAATCGACTTACCAGCACAAAGCACTAAGGAATGAATAAATCGGTCTGATGAGAGGAAAAGGAACATCAATGGCTTTAAAGGTTGGTCTTCTCACTCTGATAACTGGGGAATCAAGAAACGGAATGAATAATTCGGAATAGACCAAGAAATACGGTCTTCTCGAACGTTTATTTTTTAATTGCCAAAGAATTGAATGACGAAGAAGGAGACTATTCCCCCTCCCAACCGTTTGGAGTGGTGCCTCCAATAAATTCATTCATAAAATATTCGTACGTGCTTAGATTTGCGCCTTCGGCAAGTTTCGGTGGTCCCAAACAAGGCCTATAATCTTAATAAATATCCACCCAGTTGGCTGAACGGCAAGGTCACACCCAGATTCCCAATTTAATCGATCAATGTTTTTCGATTTGGTGCTTGATATAGTATGTCCAAGCAAAGAAGACATTCTAGCAAGATGAGAATATGACGCCAGCTGGATCAATATTGTTTCAAAAATTATAGATTTTGTCTCAAATTGTAGGAAACCTTCTGATCTACGATTTGAGACCAGATTGATAATTTTTGAACCAATATTAACCGAGTTAAAGTCATTTTTCTTCCTTGCCAGCATGTCTTCTTTACTTGTACAGACATGAAATGAATAGACCAAGCAATGACGTGAAGTTCATCAAGGATATCCTTTTCGAGTTGATCAGTAGTTGGTGTTCTCAGCGTTTCACCAGGTTGATGGTCGACATATAAGTGGGATTCAGTTCTATTTCACGTATAAGTGACTACAAACCTAGCTTTTTAACAGCCTTCTTTGGAGTCGGTTTTCCAATATTCAGTATATAGCGTTTCTATATTTGAATATAGATTGTATTCTTTTTTTTAATGAAGAATATATAATATTTTCATGATTCTGACATAATTTTCGAATTTTTCATGATGTTTCTTGGGCTAAAATTTTTGTGTGAATTGTTGTGAAAGGATAATTATAACCCCTTTTTAGTGATTTTAATCATTAAAATTTGGTGAAATACGTTTTGAACATTAGCCTGTGTTTTCAAGCCAAAAGTATATTTCTGTCAAAAATGATGATTTTCATGGTAAAATATGAGATAGGCTTTGTCTTCACTGGGAGATATCACCGACAATGCAGTCCAAAGTTTTTCAGAAAGGAAACTGTTTAAATTACATTGCTGAAGCCTATTTTGCTATGAAATTTGAATCTTCAAATGTTTTATTGGACACCAAACTTATTTAAACAACATCTTATTAACATTACAAACATGTAAACATCACAAAATAAAATGTCTAGGAAAGGTGGAACTCTGTAGAAAAAAAGAAGTTGAAACTTGGTTAACAACAATAACCAAAATAATAATAAAAATAATCGATATTCAATTCCAAAGTGAGAGATATTATCTTCAAGAACCTGTAAATTGCAATCGACTCTCATCTGATTGAAATTTGAAAGCATCAGTTTTCCGCTACCATTCAATCTCCCGATTGACGCAAAAAACCTGATATCGAGTGCTTTAAGAAATGATTAAGCTTTTCATTCTAATGGGTTCGCTAAATTCTTCGATATATATAAAGCGATAAAATTTTATTTGTGGATAACTTTGCTTCCGCTCGTACAAGTGGAGTAACGGTTTTCAGAGTGCGCGATCAAGACGAGGCAATAATAGAACCTACCGCATACTATTGTGAATCTTTGGATCTTACGGATTCATTATGAATGAATTTAAACCAGCGGAACTAATCAACGTAATGATTACTGATACTGTTTTCGAATATATGTATACAATATTGTTGAATATTGAGCAAAACTGGAAAATAATATAGTCGACCGTATCTGCTGTCTGCTATCAAAATACGTGCTCGATCCGACTGTTTTTCCTGACAGTTTTTAGTTGAAGAAACGTGACCCTTGCCAGACGTTCAGCTGGTTTCGTTTCCTGCTTTTACCTTGATAAGATCGATAAGCTTAATGCAAAGATCTATGTTATTTACTTATAAGAAAGAAGAAACTCTCATTTCTTGCTTCAATTTATATTGCTTGCTCCTTATAAAAATATTGTTAATTAGGTTCGTTTCAAGAGTTATGTATATAGGATCTAGTCAACTTGACGTGGAAACCTTTATTCAGATTCTGAATGGAGAGGATTGGTATAGGCTAGCACTTTTTTGTAGAGACGCTTGGCGTTACAGGTGGCAATTAATACAAGAGTCCAATTACTGATTCATCAAAGTTCATATAAAATTGCCTACGAGAATTCTACCTCACTGATTTGTACCAAAATAAAGAATAGGCAAAATTTTATAATCTTGGTCATTGTGAATAGAAAATTGATTACGGTATTATAATAGCAATCGTGAATAAGCTGTCATAAGGTTTTCTACATTGTATATTAGTTTTGAAATACAGTTCATATTTTCAGTTGCAATTTTTATTTTCAGTTTTGAAATACAGTTCATTTTCAGTTACAATTTTTATTTTTAGTTTTGAAATACAGTTCATTTTAAGGTACTCGATTTATTAGTTCATTTTATTTACTCTGTTACAAGTGACTTTTTATAGTCATTTTCAGTCGTAGCTATTTCAATATTTTCATATTTCAAGTTAAAAAGAAGCTAAGCAGATCATTCTCATGATGAGGATGGAAATAGTGGTAACATTCGTCATATATTATCCTTTTCACTATTTAAACGTTTGAATACATATTTTTTCTTTTCAATCTAAAGAGTTTATTTTCATTATTTTATTCTATGTTTTCGGAATTTCCAGCTCACGGTCTTCGACCAACCTGTATAGTGTATGTAATATCTATTTTATTTATGTTTTATAAAATATTGTTCTTTCAATAAACCACTTTTAGAGTTATGTAGAACCAGAGTTATTTAGATTTTAGTAGAGTATATGAGAAATTCGGGTTGAATACTCTCTCTTCAATAAGAAATTCGTATAATATTTCAGTTTAAGTTTGATCTACCTAGTAGTTGAGGTGAATATTATAAGAGTTGAATTGATCCACTAGTCAATAATTAAAAGAAAAATTATGACTCAAAAAGAAGAATAACATGAGTAATAACAATGATAGAAAATATATTGAATGTGTTTGAATTAATGATTGTGATTTACATGATTAAGCTTTTTACATCAATGAACTTCAAAATGTAATATTTTCTAAAACCATTTCTCTAGAAAGAAAGCGCGTGTGTGGAAGAAAAGGAACCTTCCCTCCCCTCCAATTCCATTTTCCTCCATTCATCTTGCGCCTTCCACGTTTCCCCCTTATTAGATCTTCATGCCTTATCGACAGATGACAGCTTATTATCAGAGAGCGGGTGGCAGCCCTTAAGGGCCAACCCTCTCCACATGTAGGGAAAGGGCTCTCGAAGGTAACTTGGGGTGGAGAGATGTCACCCACCAAAGGAAATACCACAAGAAGATCATATTTTCAAGCAGCCTCATGTTCCACAACAAAGCCCAATTTGGCTGCAATACCCACCCTTCCACATAAAGATGGAGTCGATAGGATCTGATCACAGGTTTTGGGAAAACAAAGTTCAGTGAACTCAAATGGTGTATAAATAACATTGAAAAAATCGTATATTCAATAGAATTAATGCAAGGAATGAAGAAAATTGATTGGTTTGTTACTTTATGGTCTGGATATTGTTTCAGATGAAGCTTTCATTTATTTGACAAGCTTTCGTATTCGACATTGTTATGTATAAGAAGAATGAATCATTGGCACATTGCATAACCAAATTTCTTGGCTGTGATGGCTATTTCAAATGTTGTTGTCCTGTTGATTGAAATGTTTGAAAATTCATATTGAATAGAATGTATTAATTTTTTCTATTCCACTGGTTCATCCCAATTTGACTTCTCCTGATGTGACTGAGAAGTCACATCTTTGAAGAGGTGGTTTTGATATACTTTTTTCAACGGCCTCTTCCTTCATCCAAAGGTTACTATTGTTTTTGTATGATTTCTCAGTGGGCTATTGAACTGGCTGGTATTTGAATGATTCGATTTCTTCAAATTGTCTTTTGCACACATAACAATGTTGCACGCATAACAATGAAACATTCAAACCTAAGAATATTCCTTCAGGTGTAACTGAGAACTCAAATTGTTATAAGAAGATTATGCCATCTTCATTTAGAAATTTAGTCTGTTCACTTCATTGTACGTCTATCGTCTATCTGAAGTATATGTAGTACTAGCCGGCAGGCTCGCTTCGCTCGCCTTCTCCGCCTAGCCAGGGGGCTCAGCCCCCTGGACCCCCGACAGTATCAGCAGTGTCAGTGAGTCAAACAGGCTCGCTTCGCTCGCCTGCATAACCTCTGTCAGTGTAAGCTGAGACAAACGGGCTCGCTTTGCTCGTCTGCAAATTCCGTTCAAAAGGGATTCAAAAGTTATTGAACACAGCATTTCTAAACCTAATCTGGACCTGTTCACCAAATTTCGACATTTTCTACCAATTTATTCTCGAAAAATCCAAGAAAAACTCTGAAAATTCCGAAAAATAGTAAAACGCTAATATTGAGCGTAACCTTGGGAACTATATCGGACATAGTTTGAAACTTGATTCAATATCTTCCAAATTAGTTTATCTATAATCTCGCTGAACCATTGAATTTACAGTTAGGATTGGTCGTATCAAGGCGGAAGATATGCAACCCGCAACACATCTACAATTTTGAAAACCTTATTACTGGCGTAATCTTGAACGGACTGCAAAAATATTCTAACACAACATTTCTAGACCTTATCTGAACCTGCCCACCAAATATCAACATTTTCTACCGATTGGTTCTCGAAGAAATGAGGAAAACGCCGAAAAACTCTAGAAGAACTAAAATATTTGGCGTATCCTTGAAAAGTTTTTAAAATCCGTTCTTAGCGCGCGTCTAAACGTCCAACCGAACATGCCTGCCAAATTTTAACGCATTCGGTTCTGTAGATTTTTAGTTCTGGTGATGAATGAATGAATCAGTGCCATTTCGCTTTTATATATAGAGATAGACTATGTGTTTCCTTTATCTAAGGGCTACTTTACTACTGTTTTTTATTTTGAATGTTAATCTCAGTATTCTTTTTTAATTATTTTTATTCAAGCATAACATGTTTCGACTATTAATAGTCATTTTCAATGATAATTGAAAAAGGGTACTGAGATTAACATTCAAAATAAAAAACAGTAGTACACTGTACTATGTGTACTGTGTAGTAGGTGTTTATTACACTTGAGAATTCAGAATCAGAATTACTTGTCCTGAAATAGATATTGTATTCAAAGTGGCAATGTGCTAAAGAATTAGCCTTTTTACTTTAAATATTTTCAAACTAATTCTTAAATCGCTATTTTTTTACTCATCATATTGCTTAACATGGGAAAAACAGTCATTGCGAGCGTCGGTTTCAATTTATGAGCGACAACGTCGTTCACCGCTAGTCGACGATTGTGACAATGACAAGACAGTTTGACCTTCAACCCTTTCCCACTTCTTTCACCCTTCTACACCGTCACCCTTTCTCCCCGAAGATCACTCATCCATTCAATGACTGACTGCTTGCGCTACGAGACAGGCTGTCAGGTTAGACCACAGTTATAAATCAGATCATCTCTAGGTCCGGAAACAAGCTTGAAATCCTTCTCCTTGACTGCTCATCCTTTTTCCTACTTCTTCTTTTACTCTGCTTATCCTTATCCTTTCTGTATATCCTTCCTTTCTCCTACTCGGATCCTTCACAAACTTTTTCTCTTATCCTTTTACTCGTCTACCCATCCTTATCATTCCTGTGTTTTTCTAACTCTGCTTATCCTAACTCTTTATCCTTTTAGTCTCTCCTTCTTTTCCTCTGTTCATTCTTATCTTTTTTCATCCGTGATCTCTTTATTCTCATCTTCTCTCCTCTCCGCTCATCTTCATCTTTTTATCTTTTCTTCTTCAATTTGTCTTTCATCTGTGTCCAACTTTCACTTATGTCTTCTCATTATTCTCGTCTATTTTAATCTCCTTTTCCTCCTACTCATCCTTTTTCTTCTTCTTCTCCTCCATCTCTCTCTTCCACTCCATCTCCTTCTTCTTCTTCTTCTTCTTCTCATTCTCCATCTCCTTCTTCTTCTCCTTCTCATTCTCCATCCCCTTATTCTCCCCCTACTCCATTTCTTACTTCTTCTCCTTCTCCTTCTCCTCCCCCTTCTCCTTCTCTTCCTCCTCCTTCTTCTTTTCTTTTCCTCTTTTTCCTTCTCATTCTTCTTCTCCTTCTTCTTTTCTTTTCCTCTCTTTCCTTCTCATTCTTCTTCTTCTTCTCTTTCTTCTCCTCCTTTTTCTCCTCCTTCTTCTCTTTCGCCTTCTTCTCCTACACCTACAACACCACCACCACCATCACCTCCTCCACCACCACCTCCTCCTCCTCCTCAACCTCCTCCTCTTCCTCCTCCTCCTTCTCCTCCTCCTCCTTCTCCTCCTCCTCCTTCTTCTCCTCCACCTCCTCCTTCTCCTACTTCTCCTCCTCCACCTCATTCTCATCCACCTCCTCCTTCTACTACCTCTCCTCCATCTCCTCCTCCTCCTACTTCTTCTTCTCCTTCCTCTTTCCCTTCTTATCTGTATATTTTTATCCTTTTTTCTCCTTACGCTTCCATTCTCACTTACTCTCTCCTCTCTCCCAGTGCCATCCATTCGATCTAGAGTTTACACTCGCCCTTTATCATATTTGTTTCTTTTTCGGTTTCCTCCGCCACCTCATCCCTTTCTTACTCTCTCGATCCTTTCGCTTTTCATTCTCACTTTCTCTCTTCTGCTTCGGTGTGATCTATTCAATGCCGACTTGACACTCGCCTGGAATCCTTTCTTTCACATGTCCGACTTATATGATTGATCCCCTGCCCTGAAAAAGGTCGTTGGTTGTTTTGTTCTTGAATACATTGAGAAATAGGGCACGAAGTACATAAGTGTAGCGTAGGGTTATAATACTGGTGCAAGGATAAACATTCCTGGTATGAGAGATTCGAGTTTGTCGTGATAGATAATTATACTAAATTTCACTGGCGGCTTGAGCCAAAATCATACAGTGAAAATATGGGCACTTCACCTGTTTCGTAGGCACGAGCAGCCAGTGCTTAATTTTGTTCCTTAGGATTAGTAATGTAGATTGTGAACGGTTATTCAAAAATAGTTTTTCAATTAAGGAGTACAAATTTATGGTATGAATACTGGTTTTGAAACAATTAGAAACATTATGAAATAATGTTTAAATGTATAAATTTCACAACATCTCACTTGAAACTGTGTCTTCAATAATGTTATGTTTGGAAATTCATCGGATAAGCCAAAGCTATCAAAGAGAAGAAACAATACGGTATAGTTTGTCAAAGCAAAGAAGACTCTCTGACAAGATGGGAAAATGACTCAAACTCGGTCAATATTGGTTAAAAAATTACCAATTTGATCTACTACTAAGACCACATTTATAATTCTTGAACAAATATTGACCAAGCTGGAGTCATTTTACCAGCTTGCCAGAGGATCTTCTTTGGTTCGACAGACTATACTGGATAAGAGAGTTGAGAGAAAATATTCAAAAAAGTATGATGAGAAATAAATGTATGTTGTTGGCCTTCAAAAAATACCAAGTCCAAAACTGAAAAAATATTAAAAGCCTTATGCAATTAAGATTAGAATTGGGAAGTCAGATTGAGACAAGCACATCGAAAAAGATGTGGGAAGAAGAAAAGAGGAGGAACAAGAAGAAGATCAGTAGCAAGTAGTATAAGGAAGATTAACTAGAAAACAAGAAGAAGATTCGGTGGAACTCAAGTAAGAATTGCAGATGAATTTGGAAAAATAAATCGAAAAAAGTCGAATAAGATGATCAAAATAGACGAGAATAATGAGAAGACATAAGTGGAAGTTATTTGACAGTTGGCTGTCAAAGCATTCATCCGCATCTCAATAAGAATTCGTTTCTAATGGCAGTCACTCTGGTATAGGCTGTCCAAGCAAAGAAGACATTCTGGCAAGCTGGAAAAATGACTCCAGCTCAGTTACTATTGGTTCAAAAATTATAAACTTGGTCTTAGATTGTAAGAAACATTTTTATCTAAATTTTGAAACAAAATTAATAATTTTTGAACTAATATTAACCGAGCTGGAGTCAATTTCCCATCTTGCCAGAATGTCTTCTCTGCTTGGACAGACTATACTATGTTATGTGAGCTGCGAGGTGAACTTGACATTTGGCGGTGTGCGTATTTATTAATAATAGTTTTGAACTTGACTGCGATCGAGATCGAGGAGGCATCGGTGGCCAGATCTTGCCTTGCGTCAAGGCCGTGACTGCCAGATTAAATTATTCGCCATTATCACTGATTGATATCGCTGTTGAGCGGGTGTAGGTACTCCTGGAAGGTCGATCATATCTTGATTCTATATTTGTAGGCAATGTATTCTTACATAATACTTCTCATAAATATAAAAAAGTATGTAACAGTATGGTATATATATGTTTCTTATCGTGAAAAACAGGCTGTGAGGTATACTGGGAATGCTTTTTATTGCTACTATAGCGCTCATACTTTAATAGCCTGCGGGGGTGGCTACCGTACATTAGCAATCAAGTTTTAAAGTATGCTTTGAACATCTCAACTTAATGCAATTCCGTGATGATGTACGCTCATTATCTGTTATTATTTCTCCCTATTGGTTATGGTTGTTGAAGATGAATTAGTAGTAACTGAGTTTGTTTGGGTTGATATTCTATTAATGCTATGATATTTATTAATTTAGATTTCATCGCTGTTTTTATTTTTATGGATATTTTTAACTTCATCCTTCCACTGTACTTGAGTTTTTGAAAGGCAATGATTGAAATGTAATGGAAATAACGCCAAGATTGTCATCACACAAACGTAAGTCATGACGTGATCAAGTCTGTGGTTATAATAGGCCTAATAGATAGGATGCTTCTCTCCTTGTTGTTTTCAGATGAAAATATGGAGTGGGCAAATGGAGTAAAACCCACTGGCAGCTCGTGCCCACGAAACAAGTGAAGTTTCGTGAACTATTCTTTAGTAGGTACTCGTTCATTAGACGTTACTCGTTCATTAGACGTTACTACATTCCTAAAACCCTCTTTTTGAAAGAATTTCCAATCAAAACAATGACAAGCAGCTTAAAAGTATGGAGAAGATTCTTCATTCATACCTCTGTACACTTGAATAAAACATTGTTCTAATCACGTGATTCCTGATTATGTATCAATGAATCAGGAGGATAAATCAACACATGAAAATTATTTTCGTTGTGTTTTCTAAGAGATACAAGCACTGTTTTACAGATAAGTAAAGATAGTTAATGTTTATATTGGGTACCACTTCATTCTTTACGATCTTCCTTTGTTGAACTT
Organism: Sogatella furcifera; assembly: GCA_017141385.1. Classification (NCBI taxonomy): domain Eukaryota; kingdom Metazoa; phylum Arthropoda; class Insecta; order Hemiptera; family Delphacidae; genus Sogatella; species Sogatella furcifera. Next base: position 10,467,612 of record CM029550.1, on the reverse strand, counting down.
GGAACGAATGTTCAAAATTGAATTGATATAAAAATTATTAACATTCGTCACGAAAGTAATACATCTGTTGAAATAATTGAAACTTGTAGCAGGCAGAAGAGTTATAAATAAAAGCAGAGATGCAGTAGTGAGACAGTAAGACCTTATGTAGACACGGAATTTCGGCCCTACTACACTTAACTGTCATGAACTATTCAATAAATTATTAGATCTTCGTGCGTTAGCATGGCTTCCTTTACTAGTAGTTACACGTGTTCAATCACGTGGTTGTTGCGTGTGAGTGTGAGTGCGTGCGGAGATCAGGTGAGGAAAACCACTATACATAATGAATTGAAATACTTCCAGTCGAGGGTAGGGTACAATAGTACCTACCTGTAGTCTCCTGTATATCTTCTGATCAATAATTGAGTAGTTCTACTGTAGTATCAATAGCCCTCGGGAATGCTAGAGAGTATAATGATTGTGCTCGGTCTATTGGATAACGAATTCCTTTATGTGACTATTTATTCCAATTACCTCTTTATTCATTGTTGATGTGTGGTATTGATTGATGATTGATAGTTGAATAGGTATTGGGGAAGCATATACATTTTCTTTGTGAAACAGGATTGACGTTTGAAAAGGTTGGAATTTTCTCATACTGTGAACTGATGGATTGGTATCACTGTAAGATTTGTATTTAATACAGTAACTCATAAATATTCAACCAGAACTTATCTCAAGTCTTGGAAAATTCAACTGATGAATTTGTATCGAATGCAGTAACTTATAACTTATTATTGAACAAGAATTAATTATAATATTAGATGATTATACTCCATTCAAAGTTGAATCATGTTGAATTGAAAACACAGAATTTTGTCTGTACCACTGTTTATTACTGTTTAATAAACAGTGGTACAGACGAAATTCTGTGTTTCAATTCATTATGGAAAGATACCACAACATCTCATCAAATACAATAAATTTCTTGAATCATGTTGTTCAAATCACCTCAATAATCAACTAATACATAATTTATTTGTATGATATCAACCTGAACTAATAGTTAGTTCTATTTCCATGTAAAACGTGAATTACGCGTACTAGATCTTTGTTGAGAGACATAAACTACCATGAGATTTTACGATGGTAATCGATTTCTTATTTGATTAGAATGTGCATACATTGAAACTTTCTTCGGCAAATCATAAGAGCTTGCATGATCTCTTATTTATGAGTATTCCACCTCCTTACAGTTCAAATTATGGCCCTAATCCAATTCATCGATTCCATGAACGATAAGTGTAATTACAACGTTTGCAGAAGAAATTTAGAGCTGCATAAATAAACTCGAGCTATTAATTTTATCCCAAGACTTGCGTGAGTCCCAAAAACTGGTTCGTCGCTTCAAGAAAACATCTGCTCAACTCAGAATTAGCAAATCAAACTAGCAAGTCAAATATTGATTTCGTGATAATAAATTCGAAACGATGGTCAACTTATTCAAAAAAGCCTACGCGAATTACTTAACGAATAAGACTGTTGCCTACACAGATACGCCCATGACTTATACTGTTTATCATGTAGGTGTGTGCACTTCTTCATTCATTGATCAACCAAGAATCAAAAGCTGATTTCATTGCTAAGCTATAAATGATAATTCGTGGCAATAAAAGGTAGATAGGTGCTGACATCATACTAGATGGTTCTTTACTGATTATTCTTTTGGCACGAAAATAATCATTTCGCACCCAAAATGCCTAACATTCAAGAGAAACCTTTGTTCATCGATCGATGGAGAAGCTATTTCGTTTTTGATTAAGTATGTAGTACCAGGTTATTGTATTACCTAAGTAGTACCAGAGAGAGGTAAAAATCTGTTAAGGATACGGACAGCTAACTGTATGTTTAGTATTTTATCTTTTATTTCAAGTTATAATTATTGCAATCACACAGAGAAAGATTGTTAATAGGGATTTCCTGAAATATTCTGATAACAGTTCCAAAGGGAAAAGGAGATTTTTCAGATATCATGAATAGATAAGCGGTCTAAGATAAGATAAGCGGTGAATGGATATCATGAGCGGTTGTCCCAGTGGTATAGAGCGTCTAATCGGTGAGATTAGATAAGAGACTTGCCTCTGCCACCACTGTTGTACTGGTGACCGGTTCCTCTGAATTTAATTCATGAGCCTCAAAAATCGCTTCCCGGTGGTTCGGAACCCACCTAAAGCTTTAGGTCCATTCATCTCTCATCATCATCCTTTCCATTACGCACAGCCCCGAAAGCCCATGTGGGCATCATCCTGAAAAATAAATAAAACTGTGATAATTACAACTGTAGACTTTATCAGAAACAACAACTCTGATATTTTGACAGATTTCTAGTAGTATCATTTTACTAGTAGTCTATTATAGAATCTTGATCTAATCTAGATGCTAATATCTGTCTTTTATAGGATTTCTAGGAGTATTCACTTGTCTATTATAGAGTTTCAATCTTGTCTAGATCTAAAAGTAGATTTTATATCTGTCTATTATGAGATCCAATACTGGAAGTTTGACTTCGAAATTAATGCGAATGTTTTTGCAAGTCCTCTCGACAATGTGCACTGATGTGCGTGGAACGAAAATTACACTTCGATAAGACCAACAGTTTTATTCTGCAAATTCGCCAAGTTGTAAACACTTTTGGGAATTGAAATCGGAGAAAAGTTTTGGGAAAGTCTCATGAAATTGGTGGCCTGACGAGCCGTACGATTAATTTCACGGTTAGCAGGTTTCAGATTATAAAAGTTTGCTCGGAACTCGTTTACACCGATTAGTCCCGGGCTCGGAAGTTCGAGGTTCTCGGGCTCTTACAGAAGGCCTTTGTAATTCGGGATTCTAACATGTTTCACAAGGATTAAGTGGAAGCCTTCATGGATGGAAGCTCCTTCAACATCATTGAGTACTGTGAGGTTTGTTGTTCTCAGTGACTTAACTTTCTAAGCTTATAAATTGGCCTTCTTTGTAAAGGAATTACGGCTCACATCGATAAAGGTTACATTTCATGTTCTGAACAATATTTTGTACGTTTCGATTGAGATCATTTCTTGTTGGCTTTTTTATAGCCTATTGAATGGATCCATCAAGGTGGAATACATTTATAATTAAAAAAAAAGTTCCGTAATAAATACTCTCAAACTTAATTGCTGACTAAATATTTTTCTCACTTCTTGTTCATCAGTGACAGCCAATGTCAAATGAATAGGAAAAAATTATAGTCTTCAACAATTGAAATCCAAATTCATAATTTCCACGATATTGATAAGAATACAGGATTAAGAAAACTTTCAGGTACAGTTGTTTTATATTCTTCTGTTTGTTTATTAGGAATCTTGAGCTCTTGGAATCTCTTGGACCGTTGGGCGGGAGAGAAAAATAATCAAAATTGATTATTACATCTATGGGAATAGCCTTCCGCCGTCCCGCCTTTGTAATAAAAAGGAAGGTGCAAAATATGAATGATAGTTGCCCACAGTGGCTATGCTAATCATGATTTGCAGGGGTGAACCGATGGGAAATCTGGGTTTGAAAATGAGTATTGTATGGGGTATGAAGGACAGTGGTGAACCTAATCGGAAACCATGGTGCTAAAGGGGAAGATGCAGAGGGAGTTCTGGTTGAGAAAAGAGAGAGAGGGAAGATAGCGATAGAGAAAATAGAGGGAGATAGAAGTGAGAGAGAGAGGAAGGAGATTAAGAAAGAAGAGAGAGACTGAGAGAGAAAAGAGAGAAGAGATATAAGACGGAGATAGATTGATAGAGAAGAGAGAGGAGGGAATAGACAATGAATAGAAACTGAGTGAGAAAGAATGATTGATAGGGATAGTGAGAGTGATTAGACAGATAGAGTGGGAAAAACGAGAGATGAAATGAGGAGATGAGATGGAATAGAAAGAGAGAGAATAAAACTGAAGAGTGAGAGAGGAATAGATGTGAGAAATGTGTGAGAGGTAGAAGAGCTATTGGGAGGGGGAGTACCCATTAACATTGTAGGTGTATTAATCAATTGTTTAATCAATTCGGGTTTTGTACGTAGCATGCAATATCTCTGTATAATAGCGTTCGGCTAATAGGAATAGGACTACCATGGGCGAATGAAAAAAGAACGGGTACCGAAGAAAAGAGACTGTCGAGGGGAGAGAGACAACATCAATCTGTCTTGGGGCGCGAATACAATACACATCTCCCACCTCGCCGATATATATTTATTTCCGGATAATGTTGACATCTACGCCTCATTTAACGGGGCTGCAGCTTCCTCTGGGAGCGGATTTATCATTGATCTTTCGCATTCGCTATCCTTCCATTCATCCTTTCATTCGCGATCGCAGCTCAGTGGCTACTTGTTTTTCCGCTTTCGATTTCTACAAGCTTCGTGTTTCGCTTTCAGCTCATATTTCGCATTTCTTCTGCTTATGTATATGGTGTATCTTCTGTTTATGCGTAACTTACGTATTATCAATAGATTGTTTAACAGAAATGTTTGTATGACTCAGATGAAACTCATGATATTAAATGCTAACAAATCTATATTTAACCATCAGTTAATTTCTTTTTTATTTTTATTGGTTCAAACTGGTTTCAATAATTCGGTCCATAGGGTATGGTTAATATAGCAGGGTGTATGATAAGATAACTCATGCACATTCCTATATTCTTCGGATTTAATATTTGTTTGCCGGATAAAAACTGGTTTCGGGAGATTTTTTGTTCGCAAGATTGTAGGAACATAATTTGAATTCGAAAACTGCCGTTTTTTGTGTTTATGCTAATCGCGTTCCCTGGTGATATTTAGAATTATCGACGAGGAAATTGTTGGTTCGGGTGAAACGTTATTAGGATTATGATAATTAATTAAGGACCAGAAGATTATTCAATAAAATTTATGTTTTGGTTAGTTTTTTGTTACAAACTTTCTCGAGTTTGAAAGTATCAAGTATTTGGCTGTACAAGGCGCGTATGATTTCTTTGATTTGTGAACTATTATGACCAGGAATTCAGAATGTGGCTTCAGAAATTGTGTAATAAATTGAGGAAGTGGATTATTTTATAGATAATATAATTTATTATAACAGATAATGATTTATTTGAAGATTAATTTCGATGAAATTGGGAATGAAAAAGAAAAACATCGATACTTTGAGAGATTTAAAGATTTGTGTTGAAAATGTGTGAAAGAAGTTCCGATGGAATCATGAAATCCAGATAATATTTACATTGTAGAACATAACTTACAGGTATACTAGTATATTAAACAAAGAGTATATTGAAGAGTACAACACCTTTCTGCTCATAGAAATGGGTCCATTTTCGTTAACATAGGCTATAGTTTTTGAGCTATTCCATTGATAGACAGTAGATTAAGTCTAAGAAAATTGGTTATCAAGATTAGATATTGGAAGAGTCCATGACAGAATTATACTGTAAAAGGTAATTTTCTTTATAATTTGTCATTTCCCTTGAAAAACCAGTACTTGCGTCAATATTTTAAACTTTATAATATGATTCAGAAAAGGCTATTCCTGAATTTCTAATAAGTGAGAATCTACTGCAGAATATTAAAAATGGATTCTTGATTGGAGAAGCATGGGGACTAGTATACAGGAGCATGGTCTTGAATACATCTAAATTGTAAAGAAAGTTCTTGATACTATATAGCTCAATACTATGATGTATTGGATCGCTTGGAATTCCTAGAACCGTTAATAATGGAATTTATTTTAATAATGGAGAGGATTCAAAAATTGAAAAGAATATCGAAAGTCACGTGAAGAGGAAACTGTAGGTCAGAACGAAAAAATAACAAAGTTCCGAAAAGATTCAGGCCACCCATTACACACGGCATGTGAACATTTTCGTTACCTTTTTGAATGCACGAGCGTGCCTCACCACTTCCTATCGTACTTTGAAAAATCTCTGATCTGGTTCTGTGTTTGGTGACACATCTTTGAAGCAGTCACGTTTGTGTACTTTGTGATTGTTTGATTATGGAGAGAGATAGACCGATAAGGATGTGGATGAGAGGGAAAAAGAGAAAAGAATGAACGATTTGAAAAAGGATGAAAAAGATTCAAGGAACATCCGCGCTTGATGCCAAGGTAAATCTGAGTAGAGGGGCGGCGATTCCTATTGTAAAGTTTGAATCCCGCAGAGCGGACCCCTCCCATCCATCCACCTAAATCGTATTATTTATGAATGTGCGCTCTTTATTTATTGCGCGCACTATTCTCGTGCTGCCCCAAGCCGATTTGTTACATAATATCACTTCACTAATCCCCGTGTGCTTTCGATACGCCACGTCCACCGATGAAATGCATTCTTTCAATCTTTTAATGATATTCGTGCTGTCTGCTCATATCGCCTACAACTCTTGTCAAGTTTTATTCCAATGCGCAGTTGGATTCGTTGCGTTTTACCTTTTTACGTTCTTAGTTTTTCTTATTCATATTTGTTTGCATTTTCAACAAAAACTGGAAGTTGAACAAAACAATAAATAGTGCTTAACTAATTATATATTACGCGTAATACTTTATGCGTACTCACTTTTACTTAATTGTTCTCGAACTTTTTGATTCCACAATATCGGTTACACGGGAATTAAATTGCATCAAATTTTCTCCATTGTTAGGGCCGTTGCACATTTGCGACTTTTCGAGCAGCGATTTTTGTTGCTGATTATTGAGCGTCATAAATTATAATTTTTATTCAACGACATTATACTGTAGTTGATCATATTATTTTCTAGGAGTGTTAACTTTGAAGTGGAAGTGTTGCTTCATTTCACCTGAGTTTGCGCATTGCTCTGCTAGTCTTGATTAGTTTTTAAAATTTTGTTTCCTTTTTATTTTGTAGTGAATAGTTTTTCAAATAGTCTCTTTCACATGCAAAACTGATAATTTTCAATAATAAATGCAAATACAATTGAACTCAATTGGTTGGACTTCAATACACTTATACCTCCTAAAGAAACCTCATTCTCTCCGTCATTAAAAAATTATATTATAGATGGCAAGAAGAATCAGTCTTCATCCCATACTTGAGATGGGGGGTGGCGTAGCTGAGTGGGTTGAGTGCTGGCGTCGCAACTCAAATGTCCCGGGTTCAAACCCAGGTCATACCAGAAATTTTTCTCAAGCCACTTCCCGTGTTTCGGATGGACACGTTAAGCCGTCGGTCCCGGCTGCCTAAAAACAGTCGTTAAGTTATGTCAGAGGCCCTGAAATTGATCACGAGCGACCTGAAAACTCTGACACCAGACCTGAGCCAGCCAGGTTACACGAATATTATTTTTTACTTGAGTTTTGATATTAATAAACCAGTTTGGATATTATGTGCAGGTTCATGGATGAAGCAACTACAGAACACACCCTAAAGACCCAACTAAAGGCCCAATGCAGTTTTCACTGGTGAAGATGCTCCTGAACAACTCTGAGCAACGACATCAAAATCACAGTACAAATAACAAGAACCATAATTTGAGCTACACTGATGATAGCTGTTTTAGAGTAGATATAAAATCTTGAAACTGGGGTAGAACTCTGAGAAAGCTATTACTATTCCCATCATCACCTCTATCAATCCTATCGCTTTCCGTCAATAATAGAATAATTAAATCTTAACACACCCAGCCTGTGGATTCACAACGTAGCTGTTATTATGCATACAGATCTAATAAAATGAAAAAGCAGCCGGCTGTAACCCCGTCTCCCCTCTTTCATGGGTTAGAAATTAGGTGCTGCTTTATGGGGTGTTATGTTGAGGGGAGGGGGGTTGGTAAGCACCCCTATAGGGTTTTGTTGATAGGATGGTAGGAGCGTTGGAAAGACGAATATTTCTACTCACGTTGGTTGGTCGCGTGGGGATGATCTATTGTCAGCTGTGTTGGCCAACACAAAACCTCCGCCACCTCCTTTATTGTTCAATTCACGCTGGCAAATTCGCACCCTTCACACGCACAATGAAATATTATAATCCAATATGAAAATTCTTGGTCGACTACAGGAACTGGTTGCGTAATTGGGGGCAAGTGGTGTTGCTGGAATTTATAAGGTTACCAGAGAAATAAATTCGAGAACTATTATTTTTTCCTGATGCCTATATTGAAACATCCATTACTGTATCTAGTTATTGATGAAATCAAATAAAATTGGTTTACCAATCTTATCAACTTTATAAAATTGATAAAACCAATCAAAATTGGTTTAGTAACTCGGCTGTTTTTCAAAGTCAGATTTCAACTATTATTCAGGGTTTTAATTTTTTCTTGATTATTATTTATTTAGCGTTTGGCTTTCAGTAGTGAGGAGACCCCAGGGTTGTTCCACTTCTTGATGTTTAATATTTAGAAACTACTCACTGTTCACTCACTCTTCGTTCTCTATTCTAATTATTTTCTCTTCTTATACTGTTTCATATTTTTCTCCTCTTTCTGAATCCAACTTTCTCAATCATCAATTCATAGAAATAATACCTATGCGATTCCTGTTTTGCATTCCTCTTCATTTCTCTCGTTCCTGTAACTATCAATTTCTCTCTATTCAACCTAATAAATATCTCTGCAACCAATTCAGTCAACCCTTCTATCAAAGACTTCCCATGCCTCCCTTTTTTGAGTTTGTACCCCATCATTCCTTGATCTTCACTTTCTTTCTTCATCTTTCATCCTCATCTGTTAACATCTTGATAGATTCCGTTGGAACCAATCATCAATCGAACCACGAATGGATTCACCATATTTCAGCACATTTTTGCATCCATATAAACTATTTTCTTTTTTTCATCGCATTCCCAACTTCCTCTCTCTCCAACTCACCTCTTCAACCTCTATTCTCTGAATCCTTTTTTCATTAATTTCCATCATCTTACTCTATTCAATTCTTCCGTACTCTTGAACCCTCCTCCTGATTAAAATACAATAAAAAGGGTTGATTGTACTATACATTGAAAGGCACTCTCTGTTTAGCATTGATGTATGCAACGTCATCAAGGTTGTTCCTCGAGTTTCAATCCTTTTGTCTCGTTGATTAGAAGCGCTGCAATATTATCTTCGAATCCTATTATCGCTAATCCTGCTCTCTGGTGTCTTGTTCAGCTACAGAAGACTAAGTACTTCGCGTTCTTCACTGAAAACAGACACAACTGCATTATAGAAGATTGAAAGCAATAATTTTCATGGCTTTCTTGTTTTTTTTTCAATTTCTAAATTACTAATTTCAAATTACAAATTGTTCTTCCGTTAAGATCAGAATCACATCAAATTATTGCAGAAATAACAGCAATTTCTATTCAGATATCATTATTATTCAATATTATGTTGTAACTCCATAAATAGTTGACGGTCATGTACTCATCAAGTCTTATGGGCATATCAGCTGGTATATAAAATTTGAATGGAATTTCATACTGTGCTTAAAGATATTGTATTACGTATTGTTTTGTTAACCTTATTCATAATTCACAAGTAAAATTATTGTTAATTAGTACTAAATTGCATACCAGTTAGAATAATTAAATCAAAGTTTTTTTTTGTGTTTTGATCTAACGAGGTAGCTTATTTCAAAATCAGATCAACACAGTTCGTCTTTCATTTTTCGTACAGAAAATCTTATGTCTTACAATGTATCCCCGTCATATCATATCCCCAATGCGCTTGATCATAGCGATCTCTCATGTGGGTAGAATCCTATGTTAATTATTATTCCAAATGCATAGCACTATCAATCTATATCTCTACTGAATATGCACAATGTGATCTAGTAGGATTAGTGGACAGGCAACAAGCCTTGATTCAATAATGATGAGGAGTGAGAGAGACCGATGCCGCGAAACTTTTGGTGCAACTTTGTGAGAGAAAGAGGGAGTAAGAGATACACTGGTGTGTGTTGGCTGGTAATAAATACACTTTTAATAGTGTAGACTGTGACAGGTGTCTACTACGCCCCGTTGTAGTGTTAGTGACCGGTTAACACCTGTTGCTATGCATTACTTGTCATGCGTCTCATGAGAGTATTATTATCTGGCTTTTTAGCACACGCCAAATTCGGCAATTTGCAAAATATTAGCGGGCTATTGTTGTTGATAATAATGGTAATTTGTATCAATACTCATATTTTATGTTAATGCTGGTGAAGAGATGAAGGGTTAACGTTAGAAGACTTGTTGATTTTTTTTGGAATGGAGGAATTTTGAGGGTTATATTTTTATTTATTCTGAGGTTGGGAAAGGAGATAGTGACCTATTTGTGAGAATTAATTGGCAGAAAATTTTGAAATTTGCTAGACAGGTTTAGATTAGAACTAAAAAGGTTTTGTTAAAAAAATTGAAATCCATATGAGATTACGCCAATAATATGGTTTCTAAGCCAATATCATTATTATTCTTACAAGCAACAATTGCAAGGTACCAATATCATTCATTCACAAAACCTACATTCGTGATAGTTGAAGAGTATGGAATGAGAACTTATAATATTACTTCTTTTCTCTCAGTGATAGTTGTATTTATGGCTGAAAATATTCATGATAGTACTCTCAACTGATCCAATACGCTACCTGATTACTTCCTGGTTGTATGTTACATGAACAATTCAATAATTTACACCAGTAATATTCAAATTGAACATATTCACCTGAGGTAGAGAAATTAAATATATATGAATTGCTTACAACAAACACCTCAATGGTATATGGCTTATCGTGACCGGGGCTGGTGAAGTTTGCGCAAGCTGAGAAGACACGCCGTTGCAATGTAAAGTAAATAGTAACAGAGAGTTTTCTAAGCTTGCACGAACTATAGGTGATCTCACCAGCCCGGCTAGTGCAGTGCCCACCTTATCTTATGTTTGATTACTGGCACGCAGGTGAAACTACATGATGTCTATGCACATTTCTAGTTTCAAATTCATGTTCACATGCTCATATTATATGTTATCTTTCTATGCGCATTTTCTCCCATCTATTCAGCGTGATTTCTGACCTACAGGTCGAGTCCGTAGGCTTAGGTACATGTAAATCCAACTTGTCCATCCTTAACACCTGATAGCTGAATCAATCCCCTTTTTTCACAATTATTTCTCCTCTATTACTCATATCGAATATTTTCATTCCAAATACATGCCTTCTCCTGATTCTTCCTTCATTCTCATTTATCTCCTTTTTTGTTATTATCTTCTGCTGCTGGCCAACTATTGAGATTTCTTAAGGCCGCTATTACACGTTAATAGTTCTATGTCATACATCTATTATCAAAGATATTATAATATCAAATGAAAAGACAAGATGTTGTCAAACCACTGAAATCAGTGGTTTGACAACATCTTATGGATAACTACCACAATATCAATTTCACAACTACTCAAAAAGGATATTATAATATGTTCTCTATAGGAGAATATATGACATAAAATATGATCATTAATAATATTTGGTTCATTACATGGTAATATTTCATCATCACAGATGTTTGATAATAGAAATATGTCATATAACTATTATCGTGTAATACTCGCCTAATTCTCTATTTCACATCTTTCTTCTGATTCTTATTCCCTCCCTAATCTTCCTCCTCTTATTGTACTTCTGCACCTTTCTGAATACAATATATTCTCATCATCCTTTGACGTTTTTCTATACTCTTCTGTCTTCTGACTCTTCCTACTTTCTACATCTTCCTACTCTCAATAGTCTGAATTGTCATTGCCTCATTCTTCTGCAGCATCTCCTTCATTCTTCAATAATTTTTATTCCTCATCCTCCTTCTTCTCTTCATCATCCTCTCCAACCTCAACTTCCTCCTCCTTCTCCTTGACCTCTTTCTCTTTCTTCTCTCTCCATTTCCTTCTCCTTCCTCCTCCTCCTCCTCCTTCTTCTTCTTCATTTCTTCTCCTCCTCGTTTTTCAACTTTCTTTCGCACTCCTACACCTCCCCTTTATTCTAAAGTATTCCATTCTTAATAAATCCTCTCACTTCCTCATATCTTCTGCTTCCTCCTTTCTTTCAATTTTTCCTCCCTCCATTTCCTCATCCTCTCCATCTTATTTCTCTCTCTTATTCAAATTTCGATTCTTCACTGTCCATTCTAGAGGCAAACATCGCCCGGTCCAAAAATGTGTAAATTATCAAATCTTGTGGCTTGTGGGTGTTGAGTTTCGACAGGTTGAAAGTTTGTATATTTTCCAAGCGTGTGAACCAACTTGTATGAATGAACAGTGAACAGGTCTGTGTGGAATGTGGCACATTATAATCGATGTGCGGTTTGGCTTGAATTAACTTGATCTTTTCCTCTCTGACACTAAAACAGTGATGTGTTTAAAAAGTAATACCGTAGTAGACTCAGGTATAGTAGATATAGTATATACTTAGTCGATGGTCATACCGAGGTTCTTTATGATTTGTATTATACTGAGAGGGGAAAAGGGTTTGAATTATTATGGAAATTGTGAAACGAGGTTATTATAATATTATTGATGAATTAATCAATAATTGAAATTCAATAAGGAATGGTTTACTAATGTTTTTAATCGGTATTCACTAAGAGCATGTCAATAACGAACAGAAACGAGTATTTAATTTATTAATTTTTATTATCATTATCGTTAAGAATATCATTTGAAGTATTGATATAAGATTATTGTATATAATTTTGAATTCACTTCTTCAATAACCATCGATTTTTATACTTATTCCGTTCCATATGTAACATTTTTGTTTCTACTACTATCTATTCTATTTAATTGGAACGTTAATTACTTAACAAAGAAACGCTATTTAAAACATTCATTACTCATAATCAACAGTTGAAATACTGTATAAGTGTTGTAAATACTGTAATACTGTATAAGTCTGTAGAAGTACAGACCAACATTCCCTTAAAACTAGTTCAAACAATGATGGGAAGAATAAATCTGAATTTGAAACAATGTATAAACTTTCCCATCCCTCGTGGATAGTTTACTTAGACATTAATAGATAGTAGATTGTTGATAGCTACATTAAATGTTTAGTAATTGTAATTGTATGAATCAAGTGATGGATGGTATTTCCAATATGAGATTTGGTAATCTATTCGGAATAATGAATTCCAGGAAATGAAAACTCTCACCGTGTTTCACAATAAACACATTTTATAGTTTTCTTTGTGTACTTTACAGCTTGAGAACGAGGTGAGAAACTTATTAAGTTTGCACTTGAAATTTATGCTAAGCTTCCTGTGAGTGGTTGAAGAATTGAACGGTAGCCTAAGCATGACTAAACTCGCGGTTACTTGACCGTTGCCTGCCTGACTGAGAAAGGTTAACTCAAGGTAAACTACAACTGGTAACAACGAATGCCGAGTAAATATTTAAAGTACAATAAATGAAGTATGAGCGAGACTTCTTTTCCCATCCTGAAAAAAGAATCGAATCGTGCTCTATCGACTAGTATCGATACCGTTGAATAAATAAGATACCCGAGTTGTTAAATACACTTATCGGAAACAGTTCAAACAAGGGTAACGTTTACAACTAGAATGATTACACTATGGGAATGTTGACTATGTTCTCTTTACAGAACGGCCTTGTTCTGTCTGGTTATAATCACATCATTAAACTCCAACTTCAATAAGTTCCTTCCAAGATGGTTATCATAATAACACCTTTCCTTATCTTTCTGTTACCACGATAATTTATTGTATTCCACTTTTATGTAACAATAAGTGCGGAAGCTTAGTTGATATTTTATGGCGATATTGATATTTCAATGTTGTAGATTAGTTGCAAGCAAGTAGATTTGATGCTATCTTGGAAAATAGTCATGAATTGATTCAGAATCCAGTAAATAACAATAAAGATATCAATGATAATATTTATGAATCAATTTGTTGACAGTTACAGGGTAGCTTTTGGTATATTGGTTTTTCAAAGTGAATAAATGTTTACTCAATATGACTAGTCAACTATTATTAGCTCTAATTTATTCATTCGAAAGATTTCTTAATAAAACTTTTAATTGAATGGATTGTGAATAATATTGCAAAACACGGAGCTCTAGTTTACTTTTAAGAATCTCAATAGTCCAGTATCCAATCTTACATTTATCTAATGGTGATATTTATTCGGTTCTAAAGTTGCTGAATTGGGGAAAGCAGATCCCTGAAATATCGAATGAGCTCTTCAATTTGCTAACACGCTAATTAAGTGCTTCTATACCCTATTCACGATCACTTCGAAATGAACGAAAACGAACAAACTTTTTGCGCGTGTGTGCGGGTAAATACCTCCCTATTACTTCATACTACGGTCGGCCGCAGACGAACAGCTGTAGACAATCACAGTTCTTGGCTTTTCCTCAAGCTCAAACAAAAATAGCTCCCTGTACATGCAAAAAGTTTCTTTATTTCGTCTCAAGTGATCGTGAATAGGGTATAGTAAGTAGAGCATGAGATAAGAAATTTAAATGTTTATCCGTTCAGTTTCCTATTATAGATGTATTATAGTAGTCTCAAGCTTGTATACCTTGTTCGACTGTTGAGATAATAGCAATAGATTATTGGGAAAGAAATAGTGAGAAAGCAAACAACTAATGAAAGTCAATATCAATAGAACAAAGAACTTTAAAACTTAGGGCTGTTCAAAATAATTGAAAAATAAATAAAAATCAAACACCCTTTTTTGAAAACTTTAAAATTATAAAAAAATAAGCAAGATTGTAACAAAAATGAAAATAACAAGGAATATATTTGTGTTCCATATAGCACAACGCTCAATAGAGCCATTAGAAAAACTTTTACAAAAAATAAATTCAATTTAACATTCAAGTCAACAAACAATTCATTTGATTTAATAAAAAAGAAGTCAGAAATAAAAACACAGCATGATTGTTTCAAAAAATCTGGAGTGTATAAGTTGATATGTAGTGATTGCGATAAATTTTATGTGGGTCAAACGGGAAGAAGTTTTCATACTAGATTTCGGGAACATGTTCAAGCTTTAAAAGCCAGAAATACCACACAAAAATCAGCCTTTGCTGAACATCTTTTGGATTCAAGTCATTGCTACAGAGATATAAAAACAAATTTGGTAATATTGAATTTTGGAAGCAAAAATACTAAATTGAATGTAAAAGAAGAATTCCAAATTTATAAAGGGAAAAAGTTGAATGGTGATAGAATATTAAATGAGGAAAATTTGAATAATAACCCAATTTTTGAGAAAATTTTAAAAACCTAGATTTTGATGTGTACATATGCTTTCAATTGTAATCATATGATTTATTTTACTTATATCTTAATTTTGTTTATTTATTTCATAACTATTTTTATCCACATTGAGAATGGGCTTAGCTCCCGAAACATGTATGTGGTATGTGTTTTTTATAATTTTAAAGTTTTCAAAAAAAGGGTGTTTGATTTTTATTTATTTTTCAATAGAACAATTATGTTTTGTAGATTCATAATAAGGGAAGATGCTGAGAAGGTGAAATAAATCTGTATGGTTGCAATAAAAAATAACTTCCTCCTCCATGATTCCCAACAAAGCCGCGAAAGCTGGCCGTATAAATCTTGTAAGAAAATATCGTACAATGCATCATCCAAAAATTAATATCCAGAACGTGCCTCATGCCAGCATTAGCGGCTGGAACCAAGATTTGTGGCTGTAATATTTCATCAATTTTGGTTACGGCTATTTTTAATCTGTCTCCCACATTTCCTGTTCATCAATAAGCAACATCGATCAGAATAGACGTTGGGTAAATCGCAATGAACAAGTAAATAAGTGTATATATATGATGCATATATGATCGTAATGAACAATCGCAAGTATATAAATGTTGTTGGTGAGTAGAGAATGTAGTAGACTTTGGATGTAGATGAACATCCTTTCAACTTCATAGAAGTAGGTAATATTGTTAGTTTTTTCAAGAGTTTATCACATTTGTTTTGAAATGCAACGGGCTTTCATGAAATGTGCATTGAGAGAGTGGGTATTTGTGAATGAGTTGAAGTTCGAATCAACGAGTAATTATTTTCATAAAGCCATTAATTCCAATCTTGTATCATATGTTGACTAGTGTACTGCAGATTGCAGTCCAATTGTTGGAAGGGGCAATTAGTTCCTCTTCTTTCACATTTGAGAAAATGTTTCTCTACTTCAGATGCGTGTTAAATCTCTTGTTAAATGGTAATTCTTATCAGTGACCAAACATTAATCCACGAAATAATAATCAATAATCTTGCAATGGTAATCTCTTGTTAATTGGCAATTCTTATCAGTGACAAAACATTAATCCACGAAATAATAATCAAATCAAAATTTTGCTCCATTACTGCAAATTTTTGTAGCACAGTATTTTCAAAATGTTGAATTGGAGCTTTGACTGACTTTTTGCATTTTACAAAAATATTGATGTGGGCTAACTGTTATAAGAATATTAGATTCTACCAATTATAAATGTAACTAGTCAATAACAACAAGATCAATGTGTGTCACTCTTCATAGGTTTTGTCTTTCCTACAATGTTCTAATAATATTTTTCTTTTTTTACAGGTGAGTATTGAGATACCATGTACGGTAGCAGTCGAAAGTTATTCCAGATACTGAAAAAGCGACAGGTTTGTTTGAACTAATGTCAAACCCTACTGGAAAAAATCAGTTTAATTCCTTCGTTTACGTGTTGAAGAACAATTCCTGTGATTGGCCTAGGCTATTGAATAATATTGCTCTCCTATTAGATGAACAATGTTTATTTCAAGCAATGATTACAACGTTCTTCGAAAATCGTTAGAAAACTGTAATGACTCTATCAAAGTTAACGTGAAAGATTAATCAGCTTAGCTCAGTTTTGAGAATGATTGGAAGCCAAAAATATCTCGTCTGTCAATTTTTCCATTGTTTGTTGAGAGTTGAACTACGGTAATTGCTCTTTTGTCGAATTGAAACTTACTTTGGCTGGTTTCTGGAAGTAATAGTTCACGCAACCCTCAATAAGTAATCAAAGGTCATATTCCTGCTATCAAAGCCTGATGAAGTTTTGTGAATGTCAAACAATTTTTGTTCTCTTATTCTAACCTATTGATCAATTGATGTGATTTTGTTCCTTAAATCATTTATTATCCAGAGTTGTTGACTTGTTGTAGAGTGTAACTTTAAAGGACATTACAACTCGTTTCCTGATTTATGT
The DNA here is from genome assembly GCA_017141385.1 of Sogatella furcifera. Taxonomy (NCBI): domain Eukaryota; kingdom Metazoa; phylum Arthropoda; class Insecta; order Hemiptera; family Delphacidae; genus Sogatella; species Sogatella furcifera. Next base: position 10,450,427 of record CM029550.1, on the reverse strand, counting down.
TCTTCAATAAATCTGGTTTCATTTATTTTAAGATGTTAAACTCATCATCATTCTTCAACATGAAGTAAGAATGTAGGGTCAAATTATAGATAGAGAAAATTCCAATATTCGCGATCAGTTGAAGCAGCTACTCAGATGTTTAATTTGAACCTCATAGCCATTAATCCCTCTTACTATCCAAGCTCGAGCGTCACTAGCTTATAATGAGTTCTTCCCTCAGTTTTAATAGTCTCAAATTAAGAAATAGTTTACTAAGGTTTTAATGTGGTTCAACTATGAATGTAGCGGTGTTGGACCAATGAGAACTCATATTTATACAGGCAAGGTATTCCATGGAATGGAATTCACATAACTTTTATATCTATTAATTTTGTCGAAATGAGACAGTGTTGACAGCCTCAGAAATATTGACTCACTAGTCCTAACTAGCACTATCTAGTCCCTATACTTTAATAGTCATCTACTTGAATTTCTACTTCTTGTTTCTCATCACTCGTAAAAACTCCTTATCGATGTTACACGATGCTATTGCTTCCAAAAGCTTTCTCTATTACTTGGTTTCATTGCTACTGTGATAGTCAATAAAAACAGCCATTTTGCTAAAAGCCTTGGTGAAAAACGACTCAGAGACAGACAATATTGTTTAGGGCGTCAGTGGTATTAAAATAGACAACAACTTGGATAACTATGTAGAATTCAAGTTCAGATGTTACGAAAAGTTGTCAGCAATTGAACAAATCGATCTAGTAAAATGGGCTATAATGAATTGGATTTGAAAGAAATCAAAATTAATGTGAACAAACAAATGGGGAATAAACAGGGACTCCGCTTGACCAATTCATTGTACTGTATTTAAAAAAATATTATCCCACTAAATATCATCTTTCTATACCTTATGTAAGCAGTTATATTTATCTTTGAAATACAAAATATGTTTAAGCTGAAACATGACACTCTCAAAAGTATAGTTTTCTCTTTGTTTTCAAATTTCTACTATCCAATTCGATAAATTTGGTAAAAATGTGAACTCAGAGAAAACTATGCTTTTGAGAGTGTAATGGTTCAGCTTACACATAATCAGTACTTTAAAGTTTGAAATATCCAAATTGATCGAAATTGAGTGGAATTGATCCTACTTCTAATCCTAATTCTACTTTTATAGAATTATTAATGATAATCGTTACTGCGAGATTGGATTACTTGCAACGTTTTCTAGATCTCCTTTCAATTCAGGTCATGAATGAAACAACTTATTCTTCTCATTACTCGCGAGTTTCGTCAATTGGAATTTTGTCAATTCATGAAAACGAACCAAACACAGCCTTCTTTCTGAAGAGGCAGGATAAGAATAAAAACAAAAAGTGACCTATGCATGTTCAAATTAGTGTTCTCGCTGTTTTCGAAACCAGCTCGATAAAATACACCAAAACGACTGTTTTCGGAAACAGGGCTTACATACAAATGAGCCTGGTTACCTGGAAAGTAGATGTATGGTCTGGGAAAAAATCACGTTGAAATGCTTGACTAGTCGTCACGGATGGATCAGGCTTCAAGCGGTCCGTTTGATGGGACGCGGAGGTGTCAGAATTATATCGCATTCCGATGCCCGATCGAAAAACACGTCGAAGCATCGATTGTTCGACAACAGCTATAACTGATTTGATGCGGGAATTTTTTCGAGTTTGTTAGTAATAAAATGAATGTCCAAGCTCAAGTTTCTTGTGAAACAAACTGCAAGTAATGTTCACAAACCGCATTTCATCAATTTTAATACGAATTTTTTCACATTATTCATATCAATATAGACAAGATGATTCACTAGTATAACAGTATTCATTTTATTCGACTATTATCAATTCATGTTCAATCTTAGGAATCTAGGATTCAAGATCATAAATGCTGTACTCTACTTGAATAAAGTGAATAATCTGATCAACTCCAGTACCTACGCTTTGCTCGATATTTGAACATTTGACAGTAATTCAAATTGCAAATTCAGCTCACTCATCTATAAATTCCACTCTAGTTCTCCCTGGAATGAACACGAAATGAAATTTCGAAGAAGCTTGTCTATTTTACATGGATGTTGTTTCATTAAACTTCAAATTCCTTGCTATTCTTGGAAAAGACAAAACTCAGGAAACTTGCTTCTGAACTCAGTTCATAGTTACTGGAATTGTCTCTCAACATTAATTAGTAGGCACAGAAATTGATTTTGATCTTATGATTTCATCAAGTAATGAGCTATCTCAGTGAGTGTGTGTAAAGTATCACTCAAAGCAGCACTTGTGAAGTGATTTTTTTCCTATAAGGCATTTTTTCATACGTACCTTTTGCGCTATGGTGATACATAGTGAATTTTTATACTGTACTTACCTTTTATTGTATGGCAATACATATGCACTTTCTATACTCACCTTTTATTCTATCTCAAACATAGGCTTGTATGATTCAGCAAACTATTCTCTTAGGAACTATGGAATTCAAGTGTAATCCTTATATTATTACATGTACCAAATTCCTGCGAGGGCCAAGCATGTGCTAACTTGTGTCGCTAACACTCATTCATATCAAAGACACACCCGCCTTGTACTACACCGTGTTCTCACAAGTTGTCGCCGAGATTCCTCTGCAACTTTTTTGTCGCCTGCTCCAATTTGGCTAGAAAAAGCGACATATTTTGATGTGTCTCGTGTATTGTTTGTGGCGACACAAAGGAGCGCCTCTCCTCGCCACTTTGCGCTTGGCTGTTCTGCTCGCCACTCGCGATAAATAACGCCCAGAAACAATGCACGCTCACCCCGAGTGACATCGACAATATTTTTTTTCTTTATCATTCCCTGCTTCATTCCCAATACGTATATTTCTCTCTTCTTCTTCTTCTTCTTCGTCTTCAAGACTCATTCGCCACTTCCAACTGTATCCTCTTTCTTTGAAAACATTAGACATTTTTTGGAACATTGTTTAACATAATTATATGATTTCTACTATTCCTCCTGCTTAATCCCCTATCCTACCTCCTGGACATTATAATTTCCGTTTTCTGAACTTCGAATTTATAGTTTCACCTAATTCTCCACCTTTTATTATCTTATTTCGAATCTTTATAAATCTTCTGCTTGAATATTTCTTGATCTCTCTCTGTTCATTTCTCTGTACATTTCTCTTTTTAATTCACCACCTATTTCACCCCTCCTACTTTCTTCCTACATATAGCTGGCTCCTTATCTTCTTCCTTGATATTGGATGTTGGACACTCAGTGAGGTAGGTTTCTCAGTGATCGTGAACTTGAGTGACATAATTTACACTGATAACAGTTCTTGAATGGATGACCAAAGCTCAACCAAATACAAATTGATGAGGAGGAACCTACCCGTTAAGGGTCTCTTCACCATTCAAAGGCAAATACATAATTTCCCTCTCTCCATACATCTCTAACTTTCTCTGTATCTGTCCCACTCGAGTCTCTTAGGTCGTTCTTTTCTTACTTTTTATCTCACACTCTTATTCTATTGAACTTCTTTCTTGTCTACCACTACCATTCTCCTCCTTCCTTCTTCTTCTTCTTACCCTTCTTCACTATTCTTTCCCTTCTTCTTTCTCCTCTCCTCCTCTTCTTCTTCCTCCTTCTCTCCTCTTCTTCTTTCTCCTTCTCTCCTCTTCTTCTTTCTCCTTCTCTCTTCTTCTTCCTTTCTTCTACTTCTTCTTTTTTATTAATCTCTATTCTTCTCTTCTTCTTCTTTCTCCTTGTCTATTTCTCTATCTGTTCTTCCTTGTCTCTCACTTATACCAATACATACGGACTCTTATGTTGCACATTCCTCCTCCTCCTCTCCACCTCATCACTATACCTCTCCTTCTCCCCTTTCTGAGGTCTTCTTTGAGCCATTTTTCAAGCCGCATCCACCTTGGTTTCACAGGATAGGATAAGCATTAATAATTCTTGTCGCATTATGTTCTCGTTTCATCCAGTTCTTGTGACTGGGTGCTCCTTTGTCATAACACACTGCCTGCTATATTTATATCATACAGATCACGAATTCACAGCAACAATCTCTGAAAAAGATATACTGCACTTCATACAAGGCACGTTCATCAGACAATGCGCTCAACCTGTCGGATAGAGGTTTTCATGCGATATTTCATTATGTAGGAGAAAGATAGAACACAAACATATTTCTTATGAGAAATCGCAAGTTTCTTTTAGTTTCCATTTGGAAGTGGTATAGAATCGTCGTCATCGAAATGGATTAAGGTATGTTGTTACTGGTGCGATGATCGTTCTTGCTATTCAAAAACAAGAGTTGTGATTGGCCACAGCTGATCGACTCCAACGATCAACGCAACAGTAACAACATACCTTAAGGCTTTTTCGCCACACTTCACAGAAAGCAGCTGGTTTCTGTGCACTAAAGAGATTCGAAAGACGCCATTTACAGGCGGTTTTGCTACTACCTCCGAAAGGGGCTCTTTCAGAGCTAGTGAACAGAAAGAGACTGGTAGTTACCTATCCGGCCGCTAGATCGGGCGACAATGCACTGCTTTCTGGACCCATCACAATATTATTCGAATCAGCGATCGCCGCAAACATTCTTATACAATATTTATTATTCTTATTCTCGCAGTGTGGCGAAAATTATCGTACTCAACTCTTACAGAAAGGTGTTTACGGTATTCAGATAACATATTCCCGAAACTATCCTCATACCGTAAACACCTACTTTCTGTGCTTGTAGTGTAATGTACTATTTCGCCATACTCGTATGTAATACACAACTTTCCAAGCTAGATTTGCGTTTGGAAAATTGCCGTTTACAGGAGAATCAAAGATCAGCTGTTCTGAATGTGGGAATAATCATTTTGATGATTATTACAAAACTAGTCATCATGACAATGATAATTACAGCACTGAAAATCTAGCACAGCTGTTTTTTCCAAACTCTGACGTATGAATAAACGAGTTGACTTCACTGTGTGTGTTTGTTTTGTGCTACTGCTAGTGTTGTGTTGAGGTTATGTTGGCTTCAGTTAATGTTTTCAGTTGTTTGAGGTTTTAATAAATCCTTCTCAGTCTAGTATGACAAAAAATGTACATAATTCGTGTGGAAAAGTTTACAAACATATAATTATTTTCCAAACTTGCGTACCGCTCGTTTGGAGAACATAATTATTTGTTTGTAAAACCGCCTTTTCCAAACTCATTATGTAATATACTATTATAGCTTTATGGTATGTAATGCTTTAATAATTAGCTGGTTTCATAATCATTGGTTATAGTAAATATTGAGAACTATAATATTCTATTATTGGGATATTTTATCAAAAACACTTCTCAAATGTGGTCACTGATGAAAATTCATAATATTCTATCGTTGAAATATTCAATTCAATTTTTATTCAATTAATTAAATAGAGAAGTTTGGTTCAATAGGCATGATGCCCTGTTTTTCAACTAATTTATACTAACAGTCCAAATGAAGGTTATGTTACAAAGTAAAACTTCAAACTAATTTCCACTACCGAAAGAAAATACAAATAATTTAAAATTTTAAAATAGATCACATCAAATAATGTTAATCATCTCATGAGTTCTGGAATACGATATGATTGCTTTATTGATTCTTTTTTTACTGAAAAATTGCATTACTATTGAGTAGGTAGTCTGAAACATGATAGTAATCAAAACATCCAAGGAATTTTATAAGCTTAGATTTTCCTATGTTTTTTTCTTCATAGGAAGTTGGTGGCAATAGACCTTAATGTACCTCTTTTTTGAAGCTTAGGATGAATACACGAAATCAATATAGATTTGAAGTCTTCAAATTATCGTAGAGAGGATTGAGAAAGAGAAGTATATATTTTAGAAAGAAATGCTGAAGTAGATAGAACTTGGAAATTCAGAAGAACAAAAAAAAGACGGAGTGTGAAAGTGAGAAGGCGGGAGAGAGACTGAGAAAGAAAATCGACCTAGAAGCATGTTGGAGAATGTGTGTGAGGGAGCAGTGAGGAACGAAAATAGTAGGACAGAAATATTGGGAAGACCTATAGGAAAGCCTTGTGAAAGCCTTGTGAAAGTAGAATATGGTATGTGTTTAGGAAGCTACTGATACGGTTTTGAAATTCTCTAGATTCACGACCAAAATCCCATGAAAATAAGTAGCGAATGGTGTGCTGTGGTGGTCAGCCTTACTATCTCACTATTCTGGAGCAACCCATTCTCTCTCACTCTCCAACCTTTTTCCTCTCAGCCTCCATCCCTTTAGATCCAGTCCGGCATCCTTTCTCCAACCCTCTCCAGTCCTCAGTATCGGTTTTACATCTCTGCTGAAATTAGAACCCCCTCCAGAAAACTCCCACTCGTCCTTTTTGAATCCGACTATAGTCTGTCCAAGCAAAGAAGACCCTCTGGCAAGATGAGAAAATGACTCCAGCTTGGTAAATATTCGTTCAAAAATTATAAACTTGGTCTTAAATTGTAGGATACATTCTGATCTACAATTTGAGACCAAATCATTATTTTTTGAACCAATATTGACCGAGCTGGAGTCATTTTCTCATCTTGCCAGAGGGTCTTCTTTGCTTGGGCAGACTATAGAGGCTCTTTCATGAAATTCCATCACAGCTCATCGTGCATCAAAAATCATATTACCAGATTTTGTATGGAATATAGCAGACAACAACATAACCGGCGGCTGGCGAATGTCTGTTATTATGCTCAGCTCAGTCAGGATAGTCTGTAAGCGGTCCACCAGGGCAAAACGTTTCAGCTAAGGTCACTCTCTACTAGATATGCCCTCGCAGATCGCTCATCGACTGTCCTGAAAGAGTTGAGCATTAACAATATTCATTCCCCAACCGCGAGTTTAGTTGATTTTTGCTCTCCTAACGTCAGTCAGCATTCTGGACATGGGTTTAATATATTTTTGGAGAAGCCAATGATTGGATTTTTTCCTGTATGATGGTAATGATAAGCTGGGTAAGATGTTCTTCAATGAGAAATCTTTTATAGGATGTTTTTGTCCGGGGTCAAGGTGGAGGAAGTTGAAATGTCAGGTATAAATGTAATTGGAATAGACTTTTTAGGATGGACTATTTTTTAACGTTTTGAAGTTTGGCCTATTGAAACTTTATGAAAATTATCAGACATAATTTCCTCATATACACAATTTCTTGAATAAATCAATATTTTCAATTCTTCAATATATTTTATAGAATAATGCGCAATCTGTAACACAATCAATATGAACTGAAGTTGAGGTACAATTGAAGAAAAATAATTTAATACTCTTACTGGTATACGCTTTTTAAAAATAAAATTTCTTGTGGATAACTTGATAGATGTCATAGTGAAGATAGAAGTTCGAATTCTTGAGCTTAGTAAGAATTTACGTTTCAGTATAAAAAATAAATAAAAATTGGAGTGTTACCAACCAATATGGTGGAATATATAGGGAGTAAAATAAAATCGTGAAATGAAAGCTCAATTGGTCAACGATAACCATCAACGATCCTGCAATATTTCATGATATGACAGCTACCTCTTGCCATATTCAATTTTTTTTTGTCAAACGTGACCAACTTACATCAGACTTATCATTTTTCCGTCAAAAAACAGTTATTCCGACCTTACTATTCAAACATTTTCCCGTCAAACAGTGGTTATTCTGTGACTCGACGTCACTTATTCGAAAAAAGACGGCAACGTCATCAACTAACAATTTCCAAGTTGTTCCCCCACAATACTTGTGCTGCATGTTTGATGCGTTTTTTATGAAGCGGGGTGATGTCAAACCCCCTTTCTATCTTGGGGACCCCCTACCCTGACATCCCCCATCATCCTATGTCTAGGGGAAGCCTAGGAAGACCAGACTAGTAACAGACGGTTGGTGAGGTATTTGTGGGGGGTAACGTAGGGTGGGGGTGGGTTTGTCCCACTCTCATTTGAAATTCGAATCCCGGTTCCTTATCGGGAACAAGTTGGAAGTAGACGTCTGCTTCGCGTGTGCAAATTGGTTTCTACTTAGCATTGTTATCCAGCTTTGTCAGTCGTTGTTCGACCAACAAACCATCATGTTCTTCACACTATCTTTCACACCTTCTACATTCTATTCATACTTCACTGACACCTGCAGCTTTTCTGGGAATCATCCTTACTCTTAATTGAGTAATTGCATGAGAGTAAGGATGATAATTTATTTCTATTTGATTTATTTCGATGATGATTTCTTATTCCTATTTCTCATTTTATTCGTTAAACCACTTCCTCTCTTTCTCGTCTACTTCTGCTTTTAATTTTTTTCTTCGCTCGTTCTTTATTTTCACTGTTTTTGTGCACTTCGAGTACTTCTCCACCTACCTTTTCTCACAATTCTTTTTGTGAGAAGTTCTTAAATCTTCAACTATCAAAATTCTCACTCACTACCTTCTCCCGCCTTTTCTCACTTATATTACTTTCCTTCATTTGTCCGATTTATCCTTATTTTTTATGTAATTTTTTGAATTTTCACTTCGCTTGCTACAATTCCTTTTTATGATCATTTAAAGTTTAAGCTTTCGTCCACCAATATCGTCTTATTCACATACTATTTCTATATTTACTATTATTATTAATCTTCTTCCCTCTTGTCAACTTAGACTGACTAGTTCCTCTTTTCCCCCTTATTCACCCTCTACTAAGCAAAGTCTACATCATTCCTCAAGTAAACTTCAATCTATTTCTACATCTTATTACTTCTTTCTCCGATTCGCTTCATTCTTCCAATTGGCTATAGGCTACTCTACTTTTCAACTCTCTCTCACTCTCTCATCCGCTCTCTCTCACTGTATCTCGTTTTCTCTCTCAAACTCCTCTTCCCTCATACTTTCCTTGTTACATCTTTTTCTCTCACCACGTTTTTCTTTCTCTCCACGCCTTCTCCTGTCATCTCTCTGCTCATCATCATAATCTTGCCCTTTTTTCGTCGCCACCTCGACTGGAATCTAATCACGAGGTTCGTTTCTCCGTCTGCTACGTGTGTATCCCCTGCGGGATTTCAAGCAGAAAGAAGCGCCGCCCTTCCTCGCTTAGAGAAACTGAGAGTAAATTTGTGATTAGCACGCCTCGGCAGAATGTCATGTTTCATTCCTTGATCTGAGAGCGTTTCATTTGTGTTTGATTTTTTATAAAAAGGACTTTTTAAATTGAAATAAACTGAATAAAAACTTGAAAAAATGTTTGTATATTCCTATTATATTATTGGATATTGTATTTATATTCCTATCATATTTGAATATTTGTATATTCTTATCATATCCTCCCACTTTTTTCAGGATTATTGAATTATTTCATTAAGATAACTCAGATTTTGTCCTCAAGATTTCTCAATGTGTCGTGTCATGAGTACGAGTATGACTAGACTATCTTCGGAAATATTTCTTTAAATCTGTTCAAATCCATTTAAATCTACTATTTGAACAGTGAAAGTGAACATCGATGTCAAACGTCGAACGATGTTCGTTGTCTGAAAAATGTTATTATCTTCAATTTCCTTGGCAATTTGCATGAATTCTTCCAAACAACAGTGTTTCATTCAGTATTCAATTCTCCGAGCAGCTCCTCTGAGACAATGTACAGGACGACATCAGTTGCAGACAGTACGCGTGCTTTTAGTAGTTTGTTGTTTGGGTTAGTCAGTTGGAATGAGTGGATTGTGGTAGGGTTGACATGTACAGATGTCGGGCCAAGCAGCGGTGCATTCCTCACTCCACTGCGCTGCGCTACGCCGCGCGTCAGATAACATCGGAATCAGCCGCTCATCAATCTACCCTTTCACATTTACAATTCATCAGTCTCTTAGTCATTCCGTCTTTTCTCTCGCTCCTTTAAAAGCTCCATCGTCAATGCCACAAATTCTTCATCATTCTTCTTTCATCATCTTGTTTTTCTTATTTTCCTCATTTTTCCAACTTCTTTTTTTACTAGCTCCTCAGTAATCCATTATTATTTTGTTTTCTATTGAACTCATATTTTCATCTGCCTATTATTTTGTTATTTTTCCCTCCTTGTTCTCCATATTCCTCTTCCACATCTTATTGTTTTCTTCTTCTTTCTTATCTTCATCTATACTATATCTTCATCTTCTTCTTATACTCGAACTTCTGTTATTTTTTTCTCCTTGTTCATTATTTCTTAATCTCTCTCTTCCTAAACCATCAACACATCCTCATTCTTCTTAATCTTATTTTTCTCTACTCTCTCTACTCTTCCAAATCTTCCCCTTGTCTCTTTTCTATTCCCATCTTTATTTACTATTAATCATTTATTCTTGTTCTCAACATATTCACTAAATTCTTTCTTCTTCTCTTTCTTCACATTTTCCCCTGTCGATTTTTAGTTCGAGTTAAATTTCCATCTTTATCAACACTCTTTCTAATAATTTCTTTTTATCCCTGATAGAATTTTTTCTAATACATTAGAACTTCGCTTTCTTCGACCAATTTCTCCTTTGCACTTCTCTCCTTCTCTTATATCTCGTTACATCTTCCTCTTCCACTTCCTCATGAATCTTTTCATTCTTCTACTTATCCTCTCCTTTTCTCTTCACCCCTCTTCTCTTTTCTTATCTTATTCTTTTCACAAACCAATTCTCATTCTTAACCTCGTAGACTACTAATCAGTAGATTTGGTCAGCGTACCTTCTCCACAACAATCGTTAATAAATTCCTAATTGCATTGCGTCGCAGACAGTAAAAAGACATCGCTATCAATAAATCAACTTGATAATATCAACGTTGTCCACAACTGATGAGATGTCTCGACTTAATTTGGGTAATAATTTGTCGAGTGAGGAATTCTGTCTTGTTTTTGAACTGGATTTTAGATTTTTGTTGGAGATTTTGTGAATTACTCCATGATTCAACGTAATCATCTCAGTTGTCATAGAAGATAATAATCTGAGTCGTTAAGTTGATAAAACGAGAATCTTGCTAGGGAAAAAATGTGGGCGAGATTTTCGAGAATGAATTATATTATTGGTTGAAGTTTTTACGAAATACTCAAATAAAATTCATGTCCAGTTACAATCGAATAATAAATTCCGCCCCATTCAGTTCAATTTACAGAATATCTAATATCCAGTCCATGAATCTACTCGAACATGATTCTTGATTTTGTGCTGATGAAATAATTCTATACTTTACAGGGGTGGTGTATGATATGATCCTATTGAGCATAGATTATATGAGCATTGACTTATATGGGAGAAACGCAAGGGCAAGATTCCGAATCACTCAACTGATAGAAGAATAACTAATGCTCAATTATGTTTCAACTGTTAATCGTTTAATAAGATGGAAGTTGAGTTCACATCTCCTATTCAACACATTCTATTTATAGAATGATTATCTCAATAACATTCACGAAGAATTGTGTAGACTAGAAGACATATATTTGATTATTCCTTCTCTCTGTTTTGATGAATCGGAACAAATCAATGATAAATCAAAGGTGTCACATAACTCATTACATTGTCCTTTCAGCTTGCTTGAAAAATATTCTGTACATCAAACTTATGAATACAAAACACTTTCTCTCGCCCATCCCCAGAAACATGAAGCGCACTTGGCTACATGTAATCAACGTTGCACAATACAATAAATGCTACCAACAATAAGTGGAGTTTTTGTGTTGTTAATTTGCATATTTATGGCAGAAGGGGAACAGAGAAAAGCCGCTAAAGCCGTGGAGGGGTGGAGGAATGGAAAAATAGTAGACAAAATTGATTGCACAATTGAAAAGCCGGAAGAAAGGGGAAAACAAGACGGAGCGGGAGAAGAAGAAACTAAGAAGAAGATAAAGAAGAATTGCAGAGGAAGGGCAGACTCATTTCCGGAGAATACAGTACTTTGTCAAAGGTATTGTGTGGAAACAGTGCTTGAATAAAATTAGCAATCAATTCTCATTCACACCCTGGCTCTTCAGGACGGCCGGCAAAGAAAAAAGCCTAGGGGAATTTTGAATAATGTATGTACATATTTTTGCTGTTCGGAACGCTTGAATGGGCTAGCAAATCAAGTGGTATAATTCTGAAGCTTTGATAGTAAGCCTACTCTTTAGTCACTTGAATTGGAATCGAGAATAGTAATCAAGAGTGATGCTCTTCAAAGTTGATCCATTCTTAATCATATCTGTTACATCATAAGAAGCCAAAGTTTATAAATAATTTTCTATATTAGGCTCATTCACATGCTAATAATGATGTATGGACAAGATTTTATCAAGTGTCGATTATTGGAAACAGCATAAGCCGTGTCAATTAGATCGCGAAAAGTGGTAAATCATTAACAATTTAATTTCTATGCTGTTTCAACTTTACATTTTTAATAATTCAATTATTAATAGATCACCTTATAATTGTACTGTGCACCTGTTTTAGTTCTATATTATTTCAAATTTATTGAGCAAATTTGGAGAAAAATTTAAGTTCTGGAAGATATTTTATGAACTTTATAAAATTTAAATCTTATATATTGTTGGATCATAATTATTATATATGTAAAGAACATATGTTACACATTCTTTATAAATATCATCTGATGACTGAGAAACGCATGCGCCTAGTAACCTAGCAACCAGTGAATGTTTATTTGAAATTTGTTGAAAGTGAATAGTTTGAAATAATCGTAGAAGAGATGGACACAGAATAACTATAAATGGACATTGAATGTTGTTTCTTTGGTTATAGGTAAAATTCATTAATTCAAGAGTATATTCTTCTTATTGTTTTATAATTCTTAGTTTGAAATTTATTATTTCATGTGAAAAATAAAATCAATCTTTGGTTACTGAGCAACACATTCTAATTCATTATATATATCTTTAAGTAGAGGGGACTCCACAGTACTTACTGAGTGTAATACATGATGCTGTTTTTTATTTCATGCCAAATGTTCTTTAAGTGTGACAATAAACCTCAGCCAATACGTGAAATCAGCCACATATTACTTTCCTTGCAGCCAGCCCAAAAACAAATACTAACTTTCTCCCCTTCAACGCTGTCATTTTTGGACACACACCTCCGTTGTAATTGCCCTTCCAAGCCACAAACGCTCCTCCCTTCTCACTGGTGTTCCTTGTGTGTTGTTCCCTCTTCTGTTCTTCTTGTCTTCTATTGACTACAAGTGATTGTCAATTTGAAATTGAAAAACAGCCACATAGTGGAATTCCATACAATAGAAGGATGGCTGCCACAAACCTACCTTCTTCTTCTTCGTCGTTTTTCAAGCTTCTTCACCACAGCCTTTCTTCCTCTTCTATTGTTTTCGTAATCATTTTGATCTGTTCCTTTTCTCCTCTCCAGTTCTCCCTCTTCTCTCCCTTCTAATTTTTCACTTCATATTTCCTTTCTGCTTCATTAATTTCTCTTCTTCATCTTCCACTATTTCTTCGCCATCTTCCTTCTTTTTCTTATTATTATTATTTTTTTCAAATTCTTCTTCTTCTTCTTCTTCTTCTTCTTCTTCTTCTTCTTCTTCTTCTTCTTCTTCTTCTTCTTCTTCTTCTTCTTCTTCTTCTTCTTCTTCTTCTTCTTCTTCTTCTTCTTCTTCTTCTTCTTCTTCTTCTTCTTCTTCGTATTCTTCCTCATCACCATCTTCTACTTCTTCTGTTTCTCTTCCACTTCCACTATATAGTTCTTCTTCAGTACATTGTTTCGCCTTTTTTATTTTCTTCTGCCACTTATTCTATTATTTCTCTCCTTCCTCACCTTTTGTGGCTAGGCGTGTCGAAGAATCCAATTGAAAGGGCGGAGATTTCAACGAACTGGGGCGTAAAAAGGGTTGTTTGGAATGGAATGGAATCTTTTCTATCCTATGTCAATCTTTTCTTCTCGGGTCGTCTTCTGTGTGGTAGGTAAGCTGGTACAGTTGAATGCCTGTTAAACCTGAAAAGCTGACTTTCGTATTTCTTGTAAATTCTAGTTTTACAAGGAATATCACTAATGGCAAATTTGAGCTATACCGTACGAGCACAGTGTTTTGAGCCATATAATCTAATCTGTGGCAATACAATATGAAATTATTATCACAATCTACAATATTGAGTCTGATATTTTCACCATTTTGTTAGTTATAGTTGAGAGGAGAAAAGGTGTAGAAAAAATAGAGTAGCTATATAGTTTTTATCACAGTAGAACGTTGATAATCCGGACGTCAAAAATACGAACCGTCGATAATCCGGATTCGTCTCCAGCAAGAAATAAAAATATTTGTACCGTCTGCCCTTGCACCAAGTTCTTTACTATAGAGAGTGTGCGATGAGAGAATAAAAACTGTAGTGTTTAGCGAAACGAAGGAAATAGTTTTCTATCATTTCCTAATAGAAAGTATACTATTTAAAAACAGTTTTTCCTCAAATAGAGCCTGCTGGCCCTTTTTGTAAGCTAATTTCGATAATCCGGCTGGTGTCCGGTCCCAATTAATCCGGATTATCGACGTTCTATTGTATTGATAATTAGACTCCTTAAAGCTCGTCATCCATTTACTTGAGTAGCTCATCTTCAATATGAACAGTTACTTTTAAAAAGTATAATTTAGTATTCATAACATTATTTGACATTAATCTACATTCTAAGCTGGATCTTCAGTATGATAACTAAGGTGGAATGAATAATCAACTGGGTTATAAATTTTCGAGCAAATCTTATTTCAATGACGATGGAGATGATTAAACTTGAGAATCAGTAGAAGACTTTCAAGAAATAAAAGTTAAATTTTTATTCACTCAGGTGTGAAAAAAGTAGCATTGACTGATGAAAGGAACAAAAAACCCTCAACCAACCAAAGTTGGTTGAACAATCAAGTAAGTGAAGACCGCTTTTTGCAAAGTGATGCGCAAGAGTATTCAGTCATTTTAGTTAAGAGTCTGTTAAAAGCCGAATTAGAGAGACGGAGCCAAGACAAAAACAATGTCGGACGATTATCTCAAATTGTATCATGACCGTCGCGGTTAGCAACCCAACGCAAAGACTCCATTAGCGGATTCTTTGTTTCAGCGCGAGACGCGCTCCCAGCTAAGTTTACTCTTCAAATTAAAAGCTCATTCAAAATCTCAGACTGCCATCTCTTTCTTGTACAGTACTTATTCTTCTCCTTGCCCTCCAACTCTCAACATTTCATTTAATTTTCGTCCGTCTATTTTTTCTTTTTTCTCTTCCGGCCTCTTACGGCTTCTCTCTCGCTTTCTCCTTGTTCTCACTCTTTCTTCTTTCCTCTTAGTTCTCCTCATTTTTTCCTTCCATTCATCCGTTCCTCCCCCTCTATTTCTTTTCCGTCAATATTTCTCCTCCTGTGCTTCTCTAAATTCTCCTTTTTCATCTATTTCGATCAATCTTTCTCCCTATTCTCATTCTTGAAACGTCTACTTCTCGTCCTTATTCCTCCATTATGTCCTTTTCCCCAACCGCAACTTCTCCGACTTTATTTTTCTTCCTCTAAATTCACTTCTCATGACTTCTTCAATCATCAGTACCAGGAAGAATAAGCCATTGTTTTGAAGAAATTCAAAGAACTTCATTAGTTCCTGTTCGTTGAATACTTTGTGGAAAAAATAAAAATAGAGTGAAAGATAGAAATTTCATTTCTCTTCCATACTTTGTGGCCAATGTTATGTTGTTCAATTATCTCTTTCTTCCATTCCTTTAATTTATGGATATAATATTTAGAGCTGAATTTTATTCCTTCTATATTTGAGAGCTCACATTGAGAGTTACATGAATATTTTTTACCTGGATAATAATTACCAGTGACAAACAATAATAATAAATAAGAATAGATGAATTGGCTGGAAAATATTATTGTATCTTAGAATTGATCTCAATTTTTTCTTATTTGTTCATTTTTCATTTTAGACATTCCTATAATCTTTATACTTGCCGTTTGAACATTTCAGAGTGGGAAGTGAACTGAACGTTTCATCCCAATCATGAGCATAGAAGTTGAAAAGGAGTGAATCCATATTTTATGAAACAACAGTTATCAAGTCATTGTGATCAAGACTTGAAATGAAGACACTCATTACTGAAATGAAAAGCTAGAAAGTAAATATCTTCACCAATCAAAGCCAGCTCAACCACCTCTACAAGTGAGCGCTTCTAAAAAGAAGCAGGAGAATCGTGATCGACGCTGATTGCAGTTTGTAGAAGAGTTGATTAATAATTTATCAGACAATGCATTTGATAGGTCTATCATAGTTGCCAGGTTGATGACCCATAAGTATTGTTTAACAAAAATGAACAAATTAGAAGAAGTTCGAGATCAATTCTAAGATACAATCTTCTCCTCCCCATTCCCCATTCATCTATTTTCATTCATTATTTTTCTCTGTTCAACATGTTCAGCTATTTAAATATGGATACTTACTGAATGTAGCCTAGTATATTGAAAAAGCTGCTTAGAATGTCAATCCCTTGAACAATGTGGAGTATCTTATCACTCTATTCCGAGAACTAAAACTCTATAATTTTCTTTCTCTCACTTTGTCTCTCTTATTTGTCGATTTCTTTTCAGCTTTCTCCCTAACATTGTAGTACAAACTCCACATAACGATACAGCATAAAGAACTCTCTATTGTATAGCTAATGTGAGATCCTTTCTAACAGTAACCCTGAATTCTGCAACCCTTTTTCATAGTGTTCTTTCTCGTTGACAATGATGCCATAATAGACGAATTTCTCACATGCTGAGCGTTTGTCGTATGTGACATGTTTCTTTCTTTGAGATTTGTTAGAGGTGTGGTTTTTCTATGGTTAGTGTTTGTTTGCCGTTAAAATCCTTTTTGGGCGGAAAAAATACAATAACAATGTGGGTGTGTGTTGCTCCAATAGCTCATTGAGTGGAAATTTTAGACATTATGAATCATTATTCATACCCTTCAAAGCTTACTTTTGATAAAAAGGTTCTTGGAAAAAAGTTGGCTATGGAGCCATATTTTTCTTCAACATTTTACTACTGTATATGTCTTGGAACATTTTGGTTAACTTAAACAGCGGCACTCTACAAAGCAGACAATTATAAGTGACTTCCGGACTGCGATTGTGGTCAGAATGTTGTGTAGCCTGGAGGAACCGTATGTCTAATTCCAGTGGCGAAATAATAAATTGGTGCGCCGTGTTTGTAGATGTGCCACACGAATGTGCCAAGTAGCCAGTTCAATTTTTCACCTTACGTGAATGTGTCTCGCTGTGGTCATGTCAAGGGTTGGGGGGAGGGGGGTTCTCGAGTTGTAGGTGGTTTGAAAAATGGATTGTCAGCGTGACGACGCCGGAGCTTGAATTCAACATGTCCACCTCAAGAAGCCATTTGTCTTTCGGTTTTTTCCCGCTCATTAAGCCTTACAAGATCGACTGACTGCCCCGGATTAGGCTTGAACATGTGGGCTGCAGCTCGAAAACACAGAATCACTTACTTTTCGTCGTCCTTCCACGTGATGTGATTTCAGGTTTGCTGCGGACAGCGAGCAGCACACGTAGGGGAACAAGTGATATTCACCACAGTATGTTCAGATGTTATCTGCAATGTTGTGTCCCCTTATGCTCAGGCAAGGTCGCAGACGATAATTCCAACATGACCAGATTTTTTCCCAGCAAATTGTAGAATCTGGTAAAGCTCCTCATAGTCGTTCCTTATTTTTCTTCTGTTCTACTTCTTGTTTCTTTTTCCTAATACTCTTTTCCATACTTCGTCCATTATTTACTCTATCATTAGTTTACTCTTTTCTCTCATACCATCTTGATTATTTTATTTTTCATTTTCTTCTCAATTCCTCTTCCACATTTCTTGTTGGGTCTATAGCTTTTTCTCTTTCCTAGTCTCTTCATCTTATACCTTGCTTGATTTTAATTTACTTTTTTACTGTTTTTCTGCTCCAAGTTTCTCTCTGTTCTTATACTACTTCTTCTTCATATTCTCTTCCCAATTTCCCCACCACTGTATCTTTCAATTCTCCACAACTTTTTGGATCTTTCTAATTCTTCTTTTTCTTCAAATTAATTTTTTGTTTCGTTAACTCTTGAAAATTAATTCGAAATATTTCTTCTCAACTATTTCGTTATTCTCCTTATTTTCATTTTACATCTCTCTTTCGTGTGATGCTTTGAATCAATTTAATTTTTATCACTTTACTTTTCCAACCTCATTTTCTCTTCACATCTCACATTTCTTCCCTATTGATTTTCAATTCAAATCTCATTCATCCAGTGTCAATTGAGCTCTGCCTCAACCTCTTTTCTTTCATCTACCAGATTATTCCTTATTCAAACCCCTCTCCTCAACTTCACTATACCTATCTCTAATTCTTATCCGTCTTCTCCCACCAAAATCACCTACCAATTAGTCTGCCGTTCCTTGTTGTACTTTGTTGTGTTGGTGTGATTTATTTTGTTGGCCGGTGATGTTGAGAGATAATGAGCGAGCGATTCGATAGCGATTGCCATTATTTGGAACTTACAAATTGCTGTTTTGATGTGGGCGTGTATTCTGGATTTGAAAGTGATAAAATCAAATGTTGGTAATTGAGGAACATCAGTTTTGTGACAACAAAGTGTCCGTGGTTTTCGAATTCTCGAAGAACTCCAATTTATTTTTACTCATTCTCGACCATTATCTAATACCAAACATTCATTAATAATATTCAAATGAATTTTTCATGAATATCAAGTGCTAGTTCTATTTCTCCTGAAGACTTTGATTTCATTTGAAGTAATCTCCCCATAAGATGAAATAAAGAAAATAAATAGATATTCTAAGGATTTTGTGATGTTTCATTTTCCCAAATTTGTAATCCGTACATTTTTCGATTGAATTCTTCGTTTCCTTATTTATCTTGGTTCCTTTCACCTTTGCTTGAATATTTACTATTTGTAAGTATTTTCTTCCTTTCACTCTTCTTTCTTATTTGTCACCTATTCTACTCCCCATCCTGAGCCTATTATAACAATCTAGTTCTGAGTAATTAGACTAACGATCAGTTTTACCAATCTATAACTAATCTTTTCCTGAGCCTCTCATTTCTTATATTACTATCACAATCTACAAGCTATTATGCAATCCATTTGATAAAATAAATCATTCAATTTTCTTCTCCTCACTGTTCTCCGCCTGTTCTTGAATTATTGCCATTTCATTAGGCTCTTGATAGAATTCACAATTCAATAGCTACTTGTTGTGATGAATAATAATTAAATACGGTGTCAAGTGCGACCGTGTTAATGTTCCAAACCTCTCATTCCTTTTCTACCCCATCTAGACAGTTTTTTCTGCTTGAGTGGTTCATTTCCACCGCAAATACCATCACAAACAATATAAAACACACCTTACTAGCTGCTGAATGCAGCCAGGGAGTGATTCATACAAGGCAGGTGCAAACGATACTTGTTTGAAACCGCATCGCACAATATCCGTTTCATTTTAGTGGTGCCTTAACAAGTTTTTATTAAAACCAAAGTTAATAATCCAGCAGTCCATAAACGATTGTTTTACTGTGTCAGACGTACCTACTGTGTACCAGAAATTTTTCTGGTGTTTACGTATCACAATTTTCGATGTATTGTATCTGGTGTTTCGTATCATCGGGTTACGAACAAGACGCTCAGAGAACACATCTCTCGGTGGTTGAGTAGCGATTTGATGTGGTCCCCCCTCAGTTTAAGATTAGATGTACAGGTGTTGGGTGACAACAGATCAGATGTCCTACCTAAATTAGGATCAGCTATCACGTGGTTGTGTCTCTGTCTGTCTATTGCAGCAGACTTCCTCTAAAAATCACCTCCCAACCCAATTAAAATACTTTTCTCCCACGCTCTCTCCACTCCTTCTCTTTCTTTCTCTTCCTTCAAACGACCACCCTTGACGTATTCGTAGTCAAAAGTCAATCGGACGCAAGTTGTTCTAGTCCTACATACGTTGTTTGGAGATAGTATCTTGACACTGCGACTAGCTTCCGTCTTTAAATGTTGAGCCTGTCCTGTTTTAATTGACAGCGCGACGTGGTTGTTATAGGTAGTCACTAAAATGAGCGCAAGCTTCCCTTGTTTAGTTCTATCTTTTTCTTTCTCTCGTTTAACCCTTTCTTGACTTTCTTTACAATTTCTTCAAGCTTGTTTATCTATGTATGTAATAATTTCTTGTTTCCCAATTCAACCATGCTAGAAGAGGAAGATTATGATTAGAATAATGGAAAAAATCTAATCTCGTTTGTCTCTTTCCTCTTGTTTTGTCTTCATGTGATTTCTCAACGTTACTCAAATCTCATTATCTTTTTATCAATTAATTCTCCGCTGAAAATCATTCTTTAATTTAGGTAAGCGAGAACGAAGGTTGTCAGATCCACAAAGTTTATTTAAAATACCATATACTTACGTTTCAACCTCTGTTTTCACTTACCTAAATTATGGATAAGTTCCACAACATCTCTTATAAAAGTATACATTTTATTTAAAGTTCATTCTCTTGATCTATAATTCTGCCTTATTCCTCCTAGAAGAGACAGAAGCAGTGAGAGAACTTGTAAAGAAATATCCCGATCCCTCTCTTCCTATCCTTCTACTATCATTATTTACTTACACTATTTCACCAATTTTCCCTTTCAATTTCTTCAATTAAAAGCGTTCTCCACTCCACCTACTGATGATTCTCATCTCATTTCTTTTATTCATTGCTCTTTGAAGCATCATTAAACTTGTCTTCCAACTTCTCATCATAGATTGGAAATCTTTTATAATAACTAATAAATTAACTTACCACTTACAGCAAGTTTTTCCAAGTGCAATATTCCTCATACATCAATTTCTACTAAATCCTCCAAGTTTCCTGCTCTCTCTTATCCATTCTCCTTGCTTCTTATTCCATTAATCTGATCCTTCTTCTCACTCCCATCTGCATCAGATTCCCTCCCATCTTTTTTCTCTGTTTGTCATATTTCTCCTGTACCTCTCCTTCTCTACTCTATCCTGATAATCTTCTCCTCCCTTTCCTACTCTATCCCATTCTACTTCCTGGTATACAGTAGTATTTTACTCACTTGAATGGGAAGTGCTGAAGTCGTGGGATCTTTAGGAGCAAATTTGCATCTTCGCCTTGTATGGAAAGCCTGTCTGAGCCTTGTTTCCGACAAGATCCTTTTAGCAGTAATCCTTCTCGGCTCTTCACTCCCTGCTCCTGTTCAATGAGTTCTAGGATGCTAACTAGCTGTCCACTTCACCTATCCACTTCTAAGAGTGTAACAAGGCTCTCTATAGTCTAAGAACATTCAGCTGAACTCGCTTATTCATGTGATTCCTTTTAATTTTTTTCAATTCTTTCAGATTTTGCGATTGGAATAATCAGATTTTCAATATCAGGATATTATTCCTTGGAATATTTGAAGAAATATTCAAATGTAAAAAGAAATGAATATAGTAATACAGTAGAAACCAAGAATTACATTCCAGGATATCAATTTATTGAGATCTGTGTAATATGAAACAAATAGATTAAATTAATACGTTTTCGATCTATGTAATATGATGATGTATTTTTTGTGAAACATTGAATGCATTAATTATTCAAGACGAAGAACTACCGATTTATGTGTAAAGTCATAATTTACTAAAGTGTGGGATAATTTACTTGGTAAAGTGTGGGATTATGGGTGTGTTATGGAATATTATGTCCGTTCTAATTTATGTAAAAGTATAGCCTCTATTATCGATGAGCTACTTACTCTCACATAAATCACTTGCTGTCATAATCAATCGATAGGAGAGTAACACTGAGAAAAAAGTTCTACTTCTTCTTAGAGAAGATTAGTGATTGTATGACTTCTTGCCATTCATTGTTCGTATTCTTATCATAGATTTCTTTCCACTATAGTTTTATCAATTGAATGAAAATGCATTTAAATGGATCTTATCTATTTCAATCAGTTACTCTGGGAGTACATGATAGTTTCCCTGATACTTGACAGAGCTATTGCATTGCTAATGATTTATTCAAATTAATAGCAGACTTCTGTATCACTGATATTATCAGTAACCTATTTCAATGAAATTTGCGATCAAACTTATTGAAAAAGGAAATCCAAGTTGCTATTCGACTAGAAGTAATGCATTATTGTATTTATTTTTCAATGTAATGTTACTTGTTTCGTACATACTAGGAGTAAAATGTAAAATAACCATGATAATGAAATATCAGTTACAGTGACATGAGATAAAATCTTGTAGTGTCCAACACAACAGTCTTTCAATATCTCTGTCATGTTGAACTAATACCAGACTTGTGTATCACTGATATTATCAGCTTATGTGAGTCACAATCGCAACATGCATGTATCTTGATGCTAAATGCAAATTTTCGTTATTTCTCTGCAGCGAATTTAAATATAATGGAAAATAGTCCTTGTAGCAGTATTAGAATAATCCTTTGCTATTTTGCACTGATGATTATGGTGAAATGGAAAGGTGTATTCTTTGTTACAATTTGTAATATTATATCTTACAATACTAGGTGATGTCTTGAATAGCTGCTGCTGGTATTGAGAATGTAATCGATACATAACATATTTCAGATTAGATTCTTCCCATAGTCAACAATGTGGGATGTATGGATAGTTTGTCAGATGAAAATCATTCAAATCCTTACAACCAATAAAATTTAGTATTGTATTACTTACTCAAAAGTAACTTACTTAAAAAGTCGGTTATTATTATTTATCAACCTAAGAATCATCTTGCAAATTTTAAATTATTTAGTTAGATTAGAATTAAAGATGGGGCTCTATGAAAACTTGTTAATAGAAAACTATTATTAGATGACTCAAACAGTAGAAATTAGATTAAAAATTTATTAATAACTATGGTGAATCGCAGTCAATGCTGCTGCTTTCAACGGTGGTAATTACATAATGGAAAATTCAACAAATTTTATGTGTGAAATAATAAAGTAGCGACCTTTCATTGTAGGGTTCAATCAGTTTTATGGCAGTTTGTACGAGCTTTTAATGGGGCACCTGGCGAATTGTTTGTAATACTTGAAGGCCAATTGTGATGTAGTGCGCGCAAACTGAGAAGACACGCCGTGACAATACATTTTGTATGGTGAAGGCGTATCTTCTCATCTTTCGCGAACTAGATAAATGAAGATCGCGGTGTTGATACAATCATTAATAACGACAGCATATAAATGAGCGAATAATTGTTACCACTCAATTACATGGTAACTATCTCAGTTGTTATTACTGGAGATTTATTGCATTTCCGTGTCAGTTTTAATGTATGCCTTCATACAAATCTTGACAGGTTTTCAGTCTCGAAGATATTAAAATTAGTCTCAAGTCTCAATGTTGAATGTTTTAAATGTTGTAAAAATGTTACAACAATACAGGTTGCAATGGATTTTAAACTAGCAGAAACTGAGAAGTTATTCATAATTACATAAAATAATTGCATCAACTGAAACAACTCGTGATTTATCTCGGTACTAGAGATAATTTGCATCATTCAACTCGTGAAATGAAGATATGGAGTGGAAACTTGAAATTTTGTTCTCTCTCATTAATAAATATGGTTCACCCATATTATCCGAATTGTTTTGGGTCCAAGTCTGATAGAAAATCTATCTTTGTTCGCTGGCCTGTGTAAAACAAAAAATATGATCATTACAGCCTATTTTAGTGGCTTTGGTAAAAATGATAGAGAAGCACCATTATTCTTGAATGTTACCAGTATTGACGTGCAGTATACTGGTATTATGCAGTACCATTATCAACGTTGTTATTGTACCCTACAAAGGTGATTTCCAAAATCGTGCTCAGAATCTACTTCCATGATCTCATATTCCTCGTTTTGAGAAATTAAGATCTTTATCCATGGTTTCATACTACTTCTTTCCTTCATTTCATTACCTTAATTTTTATTTGAGTGATATCATGTTTTATCCTCATTATTTCTTACTGTCACATTCCATCATAGGCTGTTTCATGTTTCCAAATTCATTGATATGATCATCCATTCCAAACCATAATTCAAAATAAATGAATATATGAAGAAATGCATCTCCTCATTATTAATAAATATCCATCCCAACTGCGCTGACTTTTGAACTGTAATCGGTATGATTCATTAGTGTTATGCTGACCTACATGTTGTCGACTTTCTAGGAGAGCGTTTGCATTTGCAGCAATGGTGTTGTGGAATATCACTTTACAAGAGCACATGAAGCGCTCTCATATAATTTATCTGTTAAAAGCATAGAAGCGAGCGCAATTAATAGGAAGGCGTCGGACAGTTTAGTGGAAGCGATCAGTCATGAAAGCATGCTAGCAAGCAAGTGAGAGTTCAGTTTGTAACTTGATTTTGAAACGACAAATGGTCCGGTTGAAGCGGGCTTTTAACAGCGCGGCTAGAGAGAGTACAAGTGAATGGAAGCTGACAAATAGCTGTTGAGAAGGCGGTACTTTATTTAGCAGCGGCGCGGCTTTGTTAAAATTCGCGCCAGATTAGTTGTGAGAAGAGCAGAGTGGTGGTTGTTATTTTGGAGATCTCACAATTATACTGTGTTTGATGTAAGTCTCGACTTGAAACACAACTTATTTCTCATATTACACATGTTGAGCCAGGTCGGATGTTACGTCGATTGAAGTATAGGACCAATGTTGATTGGAGAGTGTATGTGTTAAGTTGCAGTTGTATGTTGTAGCAAAGAAATGAATATGTTGGTGAAGCTGAAAGGAGTGAAAGGAAAGGAAATGAAAGGAGAAGAAAGAAATAGGATGAATGTGAGTGTGATGAGTGGAGAAACGAATTTGGAATGAGGAGGATGTGAGAGAAGAACGGAATAGGAGATATAATAGTGGAGGGATGAGTTTGGAATTTGGAGGAAGATTAGAGAAGTGTGGAACAATAACTTGCCAATAAGGACTAGATGAGGGAATATTGTGAGGAGGAATATCAGCAGAAAAAGTACAGGTGAAAGATTATATTAGGAAAGAGAGCAATATCAGAATGAAGGAAGAATAGAGTAAAGTAAAATGATAACTTGCCAATAATGAAGAAGTTTTAGAGTGAAGAATCTAAAAGGTCTCTATGAAGAATAGAGAACAAGATCCGATTATGACGTGAATTTAAAATGATGAACGAGGGAATAAGACGAATAGAAAAAATAGTTAAATGGATGTTAATAAAAGAAGGAGAATATATCAGAGGATAGGAGGAGGAAGGATAAGAGAATAGGAAATGCGAGAGAAGGGAGATGCATCTCTTCAATGGAAGAGGTGATGGATAAATAATAATAATGTGAAGGAAGAGGATGAGAGGAAGGGAAGGAGAATAATTTGAAGGGAAGGAAGAAAAAGAAGAAGAAGAAGAAGAAGAAGAAGAAGAAGAAGAAGAAGAAGAAGAAGAAGAAGAAGAAGAAGAAGGCGAGAAGGTAAAGTGTAGTGAAGAGTAGGAGATAATCATAATGACGATGAAGGAAAAGAATGGAGTAAATTTGTCAGGTGTAAGACTAGTATAGGAAAATCGGAAAAAGGAAGTTGAAAATGTTATTGTAGTGGTGAGTGAGAGTGTCGGCTACACACTCGGTTTCCCGCGCTTTTCCTTCCGTTGGTTGAAAGTGGCGGGAAACAACTCTTACGCTGCGCTATTGTGCATTTAACCCGCTTGTGTCAAGGAAGATGGCTGTGGAAATTTAAAGAGGAAACTGATGGGAAGGACAGAACTTAAAAGATGAAAATGTGTGTAGGAGAGAAAGGAAAGCGGAAAATTGTGTATAAAGGAGAGGAAGGAAAAGAGAAAACTGGTTTGTTGAAGTGGAGTTACAGGGGCGTCACAATATCAGTAAATTGCAATATGACAGTCGAAACCCACCCTTACATGAGTGTCTTCACTATAGAGCGCCATATTTACATATGAATAGCGTAGAAATTTTCGTGAATTGGTGGCTGGAACTTTTCTTTCTTGCTTCCAGTTTTTCTTTTTATTTGTTCCCTGCTTTATTTGACATTTTTATCGTTCATATTGTATTCCATGGTGAAAACCACGTTCTCTATGTATTTGCCCCCTATTTTTAGCTTGTCGATTTTACTGTTTGTATTGTATCCTTATTATTTTGAACTTCTTACTTAAAAATTATGTAAATTATATTAAAATCAAAGGTTAGTTCCTGTTTAGTTTCAATGTCAATAATTTGAATATTTTGTTAAATATATTGCAAGTGTGAAGTATATTAGGCCTACAATTTGTAAAAAAATGGTTTATACCATTGGATTTTCCTGGGAAATTTGTTATTCAGATCAATCATTTACATTCAGCTTCTCCTATTACTATAAGCTCTGTGACTCATCATAAAAAAAACTTTACGTGAAAAAATTATTTTTCTTCAGCCAGCACAGTTCGGATCAAGGCAAACATAGTCTTATAAAATACTAAAAAAATATAAATTTAATAATAGGTTGATTAGTGAAGCAGTATATGACATTGGCACCTACTCAAAGCTTCTATTGACAGGTTGGTGGATCATAAAGCAGTCGTAAAAACACATACTTCAAAGTCTCATGTGTCAAACCGTTTATTTTCAGGATGAAATAAGAATAAATTCAATAAACAAAACCAGTTTAACAGGATTTGTATTCATGTTGATCACATTTCATTTAAAGCAAGTTCATTGCTGGTAAAATTCCAGACATAAGTATGCCACTTGCTTGGCAGTGGATGCAGATTACAATAATAGGATTTTTCAATCATATTTGCAAGGACGTTGCAGGGTATGAAATGTTGAAGTCTAGGAAATGTGAGATGAATTATTTTCTCGGCTGCTCAAACAGTGTCTCCTCATGACTCGTATTGAATTATCTAGAAATGAGATATTTATGGAATAGGCTATTGCTTGTTTTATAAATGCTTCTTTTTGAATTCCAAAGATTCATTCGTGTTTTGGAACTGATCCGAAAATTTTCAAAATAGACTTCCAGTTCGGATGTCATCCCATTTCATCTTCGGTGAAATTAATATGCTGACTCTATTTTGGTCTGGTGGGAGTGTGAATGGACCACATAAGTATTACATGGGCTATTTCAAATCACCGTAAAATGTTTCTAATCTACTCTCCATTGAGAACAGAACGCATGTGAATGTGAATCATTAATCGTCCATTGAATACTTTTAGCTGAAAATCAATTCTCAACATTATTTGAATTTCCTCTAATCGATGAGGTAGCTCATGTAAAAATAGGTAGATCAATATGAGTGAAACATGAATGGAGAGGCATAGCTTCCTTTAATAGAAGGGGCTATTATATGAGAGCTAATATGAGCATACTATGAGAGAGGTGATGAGTTGAGAAAAGTCCGGTTGAGCAAAGAAGACATTTTGGCAAGATGAGAAAATATTCCAGCTTGGTCAATATTGGTTCAAAAATTATGATTTTTTATTAAATTATATAAAACATTCTAATCTATATCTATATAAGCGAAATGGCACTGACTGATTCATCAACAGAACTAAAAATCCACTGAACCGAATGCGTTCAAATTTGGCAAGCATGTTCAGTTGGACGTTTAGACGCGCGCTAAGAAAGGATTTCAAAAACTTTGCGAGGATACGCCAAAGATTTTAGTTTTTCTAGAGTTTTTCGGCGTTTTCCTCATTTTTTCGAGAACCAATCGGTAGAAAATGTTGATATTTGGTGGGCAGGTTCAGATGAGGTCTAGAAATTTTGTGTTAAAATAGTTTTGCAATCCGTTCAAGATTACGCCAATAATCAGGTTTTCAAAATTGTAGATGTGTTGCGGGTTGCATATCTTACGCCTTGATACGACCAATCCTAACTGTAAATTGAATGGTTCGGCGAGATTATAGATGAATTAATTTGGAAGATATTGAATCAAGTTTCAAACTATGTCCGATATACTTCTCAAGGCTACGATTAATATTAGCGTTTTACTATTTTTTTTAAATTCTCGGAGTTTTTCTTAGATTTTTCTAAAACAAATTGGCAGAAAATGTTGAAATTAGGTCCAGATTAGGTGTAGAAATGCTGTGCTCAATAAATTTCAAATCTCTACTGAACGGAATTTGCAGGCGAGCGAAGCGAGCCTGTTTGTCTCATCTGACACTGACAGAGGTTTTGCAGGCGAGCGAAGCGAGCCTGTTTGACCCACTTTCACTGCCTATACTGTCAGGGGGAGCCCCCTGGCTAGGTGGAGAAGGCGAGCGAAGCGAGCCTGCCGGCTAGTCTACTATATAATTGACCGAGCTGAAGTCATTTTTTGTTCTTGCCAGAATGTCTTCTTTGCTCGACCAGAATATAATACTCTGTTGAATTTTGATATAAATTCGAATTCAATATCATTAGCAAAGATGTAATGAACAGATGAGTTACACGTTACAAAACTCACAAAAAATTCAACAATTTCGAACAGCAAATCAAGATATTATTCAATGCTATGATATTACTCCTATTCTTGTTAATAGGTGCCCTGGTGCCCTCACAAACTGTAATATCACGAAAAATAAAGAAATAAATATAGTCTTCTGTAATCTTTCAATCTTACAAAACAATAATAGAATCTATTACACTTTTACACTAATCACGAATTCATTATTCAAATATATTTTCATCCGAATCTATTACAGTAACCTATTACACCTACAGTTTAGAATAAAGGTCTTGTGGTTGAATTTGTTTTGACAAGCTCAATCCTGAAAATATCCACTGGCTTTGTCTGTCTGCCTGTCTATCCTCCTCTCTTCATTCGAGTCTGGTAATTTCTTAAATATTTTGTAATGTACAAAACAAGAATAGTGTGAGAAACGTTTCTAGTGATGTCCCTCATAACCGACTATCATATATTTCACAAATAATAAGTGTCTGCTTTGAAAACAAATCGACTATTCTATTGAATACCTTCACATGAAAAACTCTGCTAAAAGCTTCTGACTTGTAGCATTGTCTCTGTTTTATTTGCTGAAATTAACAGGGAGTATGTCAGAATGTCACACAACTTAAGAACTTTATTAACTTGGGGTTTTAGCTTTTGTTCATGATAGTAACAAACATGTCAGTGGATGTTTTTTTTATCACAGGCTACATGACATTTTTTCTCCGTTGTTGTCGAAAATTGAGATTTCTATTTTAGTAATGCTTTGATATCAAAATTCTGATTTTTAGTTCTTTCCAAATTAACTGACCATGACTCCATGATAATTTCTTGTTAAAAAAGGTCGAATGAGTAAAATAGTAGAATTGACATTATCAGTGTGTTTTATTTTATTAATATTGTTCAGTTTCACTGTCAAGGGCAATGATTATCCAACACATACATACATGCAAATAATGTTGAAGTGAACATATTATTCCAATTATTCCTTAACTGTATTCCCATTACTTAATTTCTTACATTTTCTTTCAATTTTGAGTTTACATTTGTTTGTTGGATGATTGAAGTGATCTTATTGAAATAATTATTTTTAACCTCTTGAATGCTTCTCAATTTTGTTTTGCAATTTGATTTGGTAATTGAATATTTCACGTTCGATTAGACTTTAGTTCACTTTCAAGTCATAAAAATATTCTGAGGAGTTTCCTCAGATCCTCTTTAAAGTGATTCCTTATTATACAATTAATTTTTCTATTCGTTCATTTGCATTTGAAAATGACTATTATTAGTTGAAACATGTCATGCATTGAAAAATAATTCAAAAGGTTTACTTTGATAATTATTTAAAATCCTCTTTAAAGTATCAATGATGCAGTCAATTGGAATTTGAGACCCACTACTCCATCCCATTTTCCCATTTTCATTGAAATTCAATTTCATTAATACTAATATAATATACACTGTCAATTCCAATTGTTACTCGCGTCATTGATCTTTAATGAAGTGTCATGAAGTGGATTAAATTAAGTTGACTCAATTTCTCAGTCTATAAAGCACTGGATTACGAGTTTTCATAATGAGTTGACAATTGAATGAGAATCAGCTTGATTTGCTTAACGATGTAACTGATAATCATTATGAATTGAAAAATCGTTTCATGACATATTCATCTCACATTTATCATTCTTACCTCTTATAAAACATGCTCTCTTTGTCTAATGTATGAATAATTTAGTTTTTCGGCATTCTCTTATTTTGAGTTCTTGAATTTATCTGTTTTTGTGTTAACAGGGACCTTCAGGGCAACAACCTGACGGTAATATTCGAACATGACTTCGAGGGAATGGCCAACCTGAGGATCCTGTAAGTAGTTTTACATTTTATGCCTTTTATCATTGTTTTCTCTTGAAAAGAGTGACATTTCAATAGTTTCATAAGAGAATGAAATTCCAATAGTTACATAAAAGAATGAAATTTAATAATTTTTGATATTTTTTTTGCTTTTCTTAGCTCCTTATTATTCCTATCACATCTACTTCTACTGTTTTTAGTTGAATACTGGTTTTTTATCATTAGTTTTTCGAGTTTCCATAAACATATTATCATTCCATAGATGTATGAATGTTTGATTTGATGCCAGAAGAATAACAAACATACAAATCCTTCACTGGGTAGAGAAATTAACCTGTTTTTTAATAACAAAATTTGTAAATCAAAAGTTAACCTGATATTCCTCATCGATTAGATTTTCATTGCGCCGTCAACTAGAAAAAATTCGGCTGGCACAAACACGTGAAAAATGCAAACCTCCAACTTTCAATGGCACTCTTGTGAAGAGCATCGAGTGAAAATAAAAAACAAAGTCTGCCAGAAAGAGTTTTTCAATTAGACGCTGAAAGAAAGTAAAGGAGGGTCAGATTGAAGAGAGCGGGGATGAGTGAACGAGGGAGAGAAAGAGAGAACAGAAGTGAGAAAGTTTTTTCATGCAGTAAGGCATGGGTAAAAAAAGGAGTCCACCAATTAGAATAACTTCACTGAAGTCAATGGATGGCAGCAAGAATGTTTTCGGAGCAATCCAACTTCTATAACTTTTTCCGATTGGAATGAAACGCTATTTCTGACCTCATCCTGTATTATATGCGGTCGGGCATGCTTAACGGGCGTTATCCTTTCATCAAAAATCTAGCACGCATTTCACCTTCCATCCTAATTCTCTTTCCACTCATTCATTTGCATATATCCTAAAATTTGAAAACCCAGCTTTCATTTCCCTTATCCAGAGATGTTGTGATAGAAAAATCTATTCTTTTCAAGTTTCACGTCTTTTCAAGTTTCTCGGTCAGTTTCTAGAATTTTTTTTTATACATGCTGACGCTTCCACTCATCATCTTGCAATATTTGTAACTCCTTTGAAAAATCCATTTTGAATAGTTCTCGCATTATTGAAATAGTGCTCATTGATTTCAACCGAGCTGAGAAAAAAGATGAAATCTAAACCAACATTTTTCGTTATGACCATATTTCATTCTAATTTCAAAAGTAAGATGGATACACTATACTCTCCCCTTTTGGAATATATTTGTTGGAGTTATAATTGGAATATAGATTATTGTCAGCATCAATGAATAATTCTTAGTTCATGAGAAATTCATAATCTTCCTTATTAATAATCGTACAATCTTGACAAAATTGTCGGAATTATTCATACAGTACCCTTATTATTTGAAACATTTCCTCTGCAACCTCAATGTACAATACTGTACTCGACACTATTGAATGGGAGAAGAAACATTTGAAATTTATATTGCGAGAATGTGTGCTGTTGGGTTACTTTATTGTGTATGAATATCAAGTGGTTTATGGTTCATCATTTAAATTCACTTCTCAATACTCTTCAACGAGAGAACTTATAATAACCTTCAGATGCTCATTCTGGACTATTTTAACTAATATCCCATTCTCTACTCTTATTTTTCACAATCTTCATCTAAAAAGTCAATGCTCTATCATAGTTTAAGATTTTTCTTATTCAATCAATGTTAGGCTATTCTTTTTCAGTTATTCTCTTTCTCATGAACACTCTCTTCTCGGCGAATAGGAAATTTTTATGTAGAATGGAACCAAATGGGGAAATAATTGAATAGCTCCAATAAAATTTGAGTACAGTTTTCATTGACCTTCGTTATCCAAACCTTTCTCTGCTCACCAACCACACAGGAATCACTTGTAGACCATCAACCGCATACCTATTCCAACTTTGCTGTGATAGCCTCTTGTAGTTTATTCTCCATCTTTGTCAGTCACATTCTACGACGTTTGTCGGCATCTTCTCTCTCGCTCTCATCTCTAGTGAGGGAGTTCCGTGACCTGTGAAAATTTAATAGCGCACTCTTTTCCACGGAAAGTCCAAACACTGTTTGAAGTCGGTTGGTATAACGCGCGCGCCTAATATAGTGAGGCATACCTTCTCTATCTCTGTCTCTCTTTCTCTACTTTGGCACAGCAAGCCTGTGGAGCGGCATTAAAAAACCCCATTAAGCTTCGGTTTTCCGCAGAAAAGTTTTTCACAGGCCGGGAAAAGCTTGAGAGGGTGGGATTCTTTGGTTTTTCCTCTATTTATCCCGACTTTTTCGCTGTCGGCCGTCATCTCAATCGCAGTTGTAGAATGTTTTTGAACGGAAAATTCGAAGGTAGAATTGAGAAAAATCAATTACAAGTTTTGGTCGCATCCGAAATCACCTCGCATTTCGCTTCTGTCAAATGATTTTCTTAAATGGGGGAGGAGCTTGGCAAAACAAATTTGGTTCACTCAATGTTAACTCTAAAATATTCAAAACTGTCTTTTCTCTTCCCGTTTTGTGTAAGAAGCCAAATTTATTTTCTTGAAATTCATTATCCTTTCAATTATCTATTATATTCATGAGTGAAGTCAATTTTAAAGCATGAATACGGACTTCAAAGCTTAATTTTAAAAATTGAATACTCTATTTAGAATACAAAAACTGAGCAGCAGGAAGAAACAAAAGAATGGAAAGGATGTTTAAATTTCAAATAGTTTTTTTCTAATGGATTGACTCTCGATTATTGAAAATCAATATAGTAGCAATTCCCTGTAAATTCTGCAAATTGAAGATTTTCATTCAAATTCCTATACGTTTCTATGAAGGATTTTCTGAGATCAGTTGAGCAACTGATATTCTCGGTCTTCCGATTATCTTTTAGATGAAGCCAAATTGATGCACTCCTCATTTTTATTTATTTTCGATCAGAGTTGCGTTCAATAATTGCGTTTGAAATTGTGCAATCAAGGTTGATTACTCGCTTTAAATGTATTATTGCAATTTGCTTGCATGGAATAGTTTGTCTCAGCACAGGATTAGTTTTTATGGCTTCTGGCCATTTGACATGTAATCAATGTTTTGCGTTGTAATTTGCCACTCCTTTAGTAGCAAGGAAGCGAATACCACTATTATTCTTATTAAACATCACATATCATATTTCAGGAATTAGAATTATGATGTTTTATCGCTCAATAACACTCAAAAAGATATCTTGCTTTCGAAATATATATTTTTTAAATCTCACAATGAAAAATCTATTCAGCTCACGGCTTCAGTTAGAAAATTGTTCGAACCAGAACTATCGGAAATTCTATAATTCTCACTTCTTGCCTTCAAACTATTCACCAACAATTCCAACCATCCTTGTGACAAATCTTATCATATGAGATTTCCAAGATAATAATTGAAGTAAATCTGAAAAGATAATTGAGTGAAATAGAATAATATTTGGACTTATTATGGAGAATTGGTAAAGGGACAGTTTTGGGAGTAATCCTTGGAACAGCTTCCATAATCTTGAACTTTCCATTAAGTCTATGTTGTAACTTGATAAAAAATGAATAATAATATAAGAGTATCCTAGATAGATAGATTATTATAAATATTATTTATTCTTAGGGATAGATGTTTTCAATCCAATTCAATTCTTCGTTCTATGTGCTCATTATGCATAAATGGAAGTTCTATTATAGTTTTATCTCTTATTTCACAATAATTATTGCAATCGAGAACTATTCAACTTCACTACTATCCAAGGGATAGTTGGAAAAGTTTTTTGCATTGAGTCAGATAACATCATTCTTCACTCCTGGAACCCATAACAAGATGAAAAACAAGCGCATTTTTCAGAGTCCACATAATAACAAAACCAAGTACAGCAACAAACAATATTCATAACTTTCTACTGAGCTGAGGAAGCTGTTCCGTCCTCACGTTCCCAAGATCCTGATATACGGTCAACAATTGTGAATGTCGTGGCAGAAACGTTTTGCCAATAACTCCCCGGCTGAGAGCAGCGCTATAAAAAGTATTCGTTATGAATTTTGTTCAGAGTAAAGTAGTTTGCTTATTCCGATTGAGAGTCGTAGATATGTTGATGAGACTCTTGTAGCTGGTGGAGTCTAGCAAATTCGCGGTCGTGCCTTTCATGAAGGTAGTCAGTACTGTAAAGTATGTACACTGCATAGTATGTTAAGCAGTAGTTGCTTTGAAGAACACAATAAGGTACATGGGGTACAGAGCGACTATTCCAGAGAACATCGTAGGATTGCAGCGCGGTATCATTCTTTTCAAAGTTTACAGTTGAAATGCGGGTCCAGGTTGTTTTCTTGGTGAGCCACGACCGTTTCATACAGATTTTATCTTGAAGCGCTGCTCTTATTCTAGTCCCGACACGAAGTGGGAGAAAGAATGAAATGTGGCGGCCATTTGTATGAGCTTGGAAAGTGGATGTCACGAAATTATGAGGAGAGAGATAGTTTTGTGTTGAAGGACTATTAGATTGACAAAGGTATAAGATGTAGAGTCGTGGAGAGATACAAGAGCTTGTTAAGGTTGTGAATAAAATAAAAGTATTATAAGTAAAATAAGAGTAACAGTAAGTAAAGTTAGTCCAGTTCTTCACAATCAAATCTTCATTCAATTCAAAATTAAAATATTTCCACTTTAATTTTCATCTATCTTCACAATCACTGGTTCTAACAATTTTCTTCTCACTCTTTTTTAAAATTTAAAAAAATTTTAAATATGAAGTATCATTGGTAACCCGTTTTATAACTATTCTGTTTTGGCTCTCTTATATTTATTGTGGTCTCTGATCTTCCCATAAATTTGAAGTAAGAATTTAATTGAAAATACAAGCAACCACATTTTGTATAATTTGATTGATTTCTGGAATAACTTCTTGAAGTCTTTCAAGTGGATACACTTGATAACAAAGTTTGTACTACAGTCCACAGAGACTAAATACTCACTGATTAAACACTAAACAGTCTCCACAATTTGTTATATCCTTGGAACAACATTCAACATTATTAAATACATGACTTTATTGCAAAGCAGTAGATTTTTTGCTCGGTTTCGATTTTTCTCAATAGTGTTCAATCCTGCAAGCACCCACTGCATTCCCAGTATTGAATTCTTAAAAAATACAACTTTTCTTGATCACAGAATTTTATATTTCACACTCGAAATTTTGTTCTTTCATGCACAGTTAGTTGCATATTAAATTTGTTTGCCTGTTATTTTGCTGCAAAATGATTTTGATTTGTTTTTATCACTTGGCTGAGTGCACCAGTATTGCATGGTAGAGTTTGAATATTGTTTGCTATGATTTGCAGACATCTGATGGACAATCAACTGCACACAATAGAGCGCGGCTCGTTCCAGTACATGAAGGCAATGGAGAGGCTGTAAGTTCACATTTTGATGGTCGATTGATTCCGGCTGCATTACTAACGCTTTGGAAGATGGGCTTAACATTAATCATTGCTTGTGGATATGTACGGGTAATAAATAATCATTGATACTTTTTCAGAGGTCATGCCTCTAATATGAAGAATATGAAGAGAATATGATGAATTATTATTGATACATATTCAGAAGTCATAATTCAAATGATGTATTTCATTGACGAAGTCATGTGAACACTGTGTAGACCAATCGTCCTCATCTTACTCTGGGAGATCTCTCATGAAATGGGCTTTTGATTGGCTCAGAATTAAAGGATACGATTATGATCACGATACGATGAATCTATTTTTTTAAATTGAGGATGATTTTAATATAATATATCTATCATTGTATAATAATATTGGAGACTGTATAAGTGCAGTCTCTGTATGATGTACATGTCATAGGCCTATATTAAATGGAAACTTACTCCATCAATACGGAGATACTTATATTTCTATAATTAGGTTCCCGATTTGTTCAGCTTATTGGTTACTAATCATCTGAATGACACGAATATTTCTGAAGAGAATAGTAATAATAATAATATTCGTGTAACCTGGCTGGCTCAGGTCTGGTGTCAGAGTTTTCAGGTCGCTCCTGAACAATTTCAGGGCCTCTGACATGACTAAACGACTGTTTTTAGGCAGCCGGGACCGACGGCTTAACGTGTCCATCCGAAACACGGGGAAGTGGCTTGAGAAAAATTTCTGGTCTGACCTGGGTTTGAACCAGGGACCTTGGATACAGAGAATAGTATCCCTTGGGTTGCTTCAATGCCTTGATTCCCTGTTGAATATGATCGAAAACAAGCTGGCGAAGGTTATCTATAATAATAATATTCTTCTCTCTCAACCCAGCTCACCCAGGATAAATATGAAGATTGAAGGGAACATCCATTCTTCAATTTGAAAATTGACTTCTTCTAGACTGCAATCTCTCAAAATATTCGAGCACACATGAGTGATCGGTATGCTTTCAGTGTGCGATTAATGGTATTTGACAATGTCATTTTTGCCGGTGGTTCCCGGCCAAGTCACAGATGCATGTATCTTCAAATCGTGAAGAGTGGCTGTCAGAAAAGTGAAAAAAAAGTTGAAAGGGGATGAATAATGAACTACTTTTCCTGCAGGATATGTACTTAGTAGAAGGGCACTGCAACAGGGAAAAAGAAAATCAAATTTTTCGAAAGCCATCATCGAGAGAGGGGAAATTTAGGAGGAACTGTAAAGCAATTCTTTTAAAAAGGGACCAGCAGTGCTGCCCTAAGGGATAGGAACTGGCAAGTGCATGATGAATTGAGCGTATTGGGTTCGAGTTCCTTTAGAACCTTCCTTCATACGTTTGGGGAACTCCAACCCCATCCACGGTAGGGGGTGCATGGGAGAAAAAGCCTACAGCCAAGACCTCGACTTCCTTCCGTACTACAAACTTAATCGTCCGGAAATTTGAAACCGTTCATAAGTAATGGCTGAGGATTGAGAAGGGAGATGGATTGATTGTGTATGAGAGAGATAGTTTGTTTGGATTGATAGTGTGGAATGAGAGAGATGGAGTGATGGAGTGCAATACTTTGAGAAGAGTGATACAATGATAAGATTGATGTTGAAAAGTGATAGAGATACGTTGGATCCCTTAGATGATATTTTCATAGAGTAACAAAGATAGAAGTTTAATTTTAATGAGAAGGAGTGGTTGAGGGTTAGAGTTGCCAAACCCACAGTAGTGCCTCACTTGAACAAATGTACACACCCCCAACGCTTCCAAACCCACCTACCTTGTTTAATCGATCTCCTTCAGTTAATTTTGAATTGCACACTCCCCGATCCAACCCCATCTTCTGACTTGATTTCCTCAATCGTAACTGTCAAACTTGTCGTCAACATTCACTCAAATGATGAACATTGTTCTGTCAGCTATCATCGCTTCGGTTGCTGATCTTAATTGGGAGTCAAGTGCTTCTGTGTGTTGTAAGTTTGTGTATACCTCCCTATGTTGTTTGACATTTGTTATACAACAAGCTTGTCGTGTCAAGAGGTAAATACTTGAATAGATTGATGTTGAGGCTTAATTATTAAGATTTTTTAAATTTCGTCTCGAGTATTCATTTTCCATCAGTTGATGAATGTATCCTTATTAAATAATGATAATTATTCAGAATACTGAACTTTAAAACTTAGGGCTATTTAAAATAATTGAAAAATAAAATGAAAATCAAATACCCTTTTAAAAACTTCAGAATTATTAAAACACGAACATGTTTCGGGACTGAATGTCGTTAATGAGCTTAATGTCCCGAAACATGTTTGTGTTTCAATAATTTGAAAGTTTTTAAATGGGTATTCGATTTTCATTTCATTCAGAATACATAATTACTCGTATCTGCAACAAATTCACTCCAACGTTTTTGCCAAAGGCCTTCAAATGAATATTTGTCAAATGAAAAGTTGAGTGAAGTGAGTAATAACTGACAAACTTGTGCAATTAAATCAATAATAAATTTCAATGAGAATTGTGGAGATACATTGTGAAAATTAAGGTACTGCCTCTTCATGAATCCACTAGATTCATATTTCCTCAGACCCTCATCAAGATAATTAAGATATCTTAAATAATGTATTCAGTTCCAGTTATTTTGTTGAAAGGCTAACTCATCACTCTGTAGTTGGTACATTCAGGTGAAATAATCTCCAAGTTCCTAAACTCGTTCTCTCGTCTTCTCAGCAGCAGTACCAATATTGAAACAATAAAAAACTCGCATCTCAAGGTTTCATTTTATTCGCATGCCACGTGATAAAAGATAAGAGTAGATCTGTAGCGCATAGCAAACAGAACTATATAGCTATATAGATATACTGCACTGTTGGGCTGAGAAGAAAGTAATCGTGGATCTTTATATTTGTTTGTCGAACAAAATCAACCCCTCCGCTTATTTCTGAATCCCCCAGTGTACCACCCTTCTTCACTACCAGCCTTCGCTTCATCCCTCAACTAATCGGTATTACTTCCTCTTTTCACAGTTATTTCTCAGCGATTGAAGTGACGTATCTTTCTCCAGAGTTTCGATTCTCTCTTTTTTTCTCTTCGATTGGTATTTTTTTAGAGTAATATATAAAAAGTGGTTGAAATAATCGAAATGCAATTCATCGAAATAACAGTTTAGGAAGGTTCCAGGAATTTATTGGGTGAAGGGTAATAATATTTTGGGTCGTTCAATATAGTTTTTAATACAATATTTCAAATTTCATATATAATATAATATATATAGATCATTAATAAAGAGAGATAAACCATAATTATAATATGTCAACTTTTGAACTTTTGAACTTAGTAGGAAACCCCCTACTAATGTTGAAAAGCCAATTTCAGACGTTAGCATTTCACTTATATATCATACTCATCCCACTCGAAACTTCAAATCGTTATTAATTTCTACTAACTAGAAGTTAC
Organism: Sogatella furcifera; assembly: GCA_017141385.1. Taxonomy (NCBI): domain Eukaryota; kingdom Metazoa; phylum Arthropoda; class Insecta; order Hemiptera; family Delphacidae; genus Sogatella; species Sogatella furcifera. The sequence goes on along the minus strand of CM029550.1, from coordinate 10,411,296 downwards.
TAGCTTTTTCAAAATCAAGTTGTTATTCAAATCTTATCAATTTTTAAAAATAATAACAATGTTCTCCCACTATATTTGAGGAAACTTTGAACCGGAAACTCAAAAATCATTATCTAACAGGCTTTTTTGCGATAAAGATTTTGTATAGATTGGAAACATACCACAATAATATCATTATTTGAAAAAAAAATTATCAACTAGAAATACATCGAACGTTGCTATCAATGGAATAACACACTCCATAGAATTCAGACGTTATGTTATTAATAGAGAACGGTGCATTAAAGCGTTGCAACAGTAATCCCGGAAGATGTCAGATAATTGAGATTGGAGCTCTTATCTTTGGCTGGTGTTGATTTCTTTGTGTTAGCGCTGGTACAGAGTTACCCTTTAATATGAATGAATATGCCCACATCTAGAGCACGTGTAGAGTTGGTTAGGGAGAACTTGTACACATTGTTGTTCCGGAAATTGTCTAATGAATAATTACGGCATACAAGACAATCTTGGCGAGGACTCCCTCCCTTCTACCTCCTCCCACCCCTCACTCTACCAACAACCCTTTAAAACAGTGTAATACAGTGCTCCACCTCTTGTTCAGTTCGCTCAAGCTGAAGAGATACGCCGTTACAATCCAAAGTGTATAGTAACAGCGTGTCTTCTCTGCTCACGCGAACTTTTATGTAGTATAGTGCTACAACCCTTCCTGTTGATCTTGATCGAACTCTTAATTTTGAAGCCAGATGGGTTGCACGAAATAAATATGAGCGGAGACTTTTCGTTGTTGTTTTAGGGTTTGTTGATTTATAGTCATTTTTAAAAGGGTTTCCGGGTGGAATAATTCTAGTGGAAGTGCATTAGTGTATCAGAGTTTTTTTAACAAAAGGTTGAGAGTGTATTTTAGGGAGTTGATAGATGGTATTGATCTCTATCGTTTTCTGCTATACGATTTAGTTTTATAAGAAACTATTCAATATCATCATTTCCTTTTGATTGTCATTCATCTATTAATCTTCAGAATTGAACCTGCCAAGTCACTTATCCGAGATAAGTGTAATGTTTTGTTAAAGATTGAGGGCCTATAAATTTTCTTTTCTATTGTTTTTTTATGAAATTTATCATAAATTAATTACCACCAAAAGCTTATGATTTTAAAATTAAACAGTCTACCTGTTTTTCTATATAGATAATTCATCTAATCGCATATTTTTCTACATCAAACAATATTGTTCCAAATCTACCCACAATTGCTCTATTACTCATGTATCCTACTCCCACAGTTTCCCCTTCTTCAAACTGAAACCAATAATCCCTTTCCTTCATTGTCTCTTCCCCTCTCAGTCTTAGTATATTAAAAAGTTGGATTTCCCAAATATAATAAAACCCGCGTCGTCTTTATTTCATTCACTTTCTGCGCATTTCCCAAATATCATCAGATACCTTTCCAAGGTTTTAATAACGACTTGCAACCCTTGTTCATTACGGCCAGCCCTTATTCTGTTTTCATTTTCCTGAATCAAAAAATTAAGAACTGCTGCGCACAGCTAATTGTAATTTTGAACTCCCACTGAGCGATATGATGTAATAAAGTTTTATGAGCTCATTTTCATCACAGATCAAAGCCGGGAAACTCAATTATGATGCAAATGATCTTCATAATTCATATTTCCCTGCAGCTATGACAGAAATTCAGTCTTATTCAATAATTCTGTTTCAGGAACTTCATTTGATAATGAATCAAACTTCTTTGTGCCAAAAATGTTTTTGTTGGAACAGTATATTTTAATTGTTGTTTAAAATTCAACTCTATCATTTTAAATTCAATCATTTGTGATAATAGAATAGAATGACTTCTTCATTTTCATGTCGTGGCGAAGTTTGGGCAGGAATGTCATTTCATTAAATCAATTTCTAATAATCTTAATAATGATAGTATATACTTGATGAGGGAATGAAACAGAATTAAAAAAGTGTCGAAGATAATAAGGTGATGTGTCGGAATGAAATATGTGATCACTCTGTTTTAAATTCATTTTCAAGTTCTTTCATTCTTGTGTTGCAATCTATCTAAGGCTATTTCAATCTGTTCGATGCAAATCCTGTGCTTAATCGAATACTAATAACTGATTGAAAATACAAATGCAAATTTGAGTTTCAAATTGTAGAAAATAGTCTGATACACAGTTTGATTTGAAATTATAATTTTTCAATCAATATTGACCGATCTGGAGTCAATTCCTCATCTTGCCAAAATGTCTTCTTTGATCGGCCAGATTTTATCTAATAGAGTTCCTGATGAATTCAATCATCAATATATTATCATGCAACTCATCAGAGTACTACAATGTGTTGTGGGAACCGCACACGTTTATCCTATTAGCCAAATACTAGTTGGGCTGGGAGTCTCACCGACATGAGAGTGGTTACATGGTGATGGGGATGCCTATTTTGGCGCCGGGTTTGAGTGGGTAGGTAGGCAGGCAGGCAAGCTGTGTATGTGTAACCTGGCATCATTAGCATCGTTAAGGTCTATCATATATTTATGGGACAAGGACTTGTCTTTTCTTGTCTTGCACGTGCAGTGTAGTATTTTGGAAGTAAGGACACTGTTCCTCTACAATAACAGTTTGCAAGACAAGAAACTGTCAAGTAACTACTCTTCTTTCTTCTTTTCTACATTTTCTTCTCATTTTCCGCTAAGTCTTCTTTTTCTCCTGCTCCTCATTCATCTCATTCTTTCTTATTATTCTACGTCTTCTCTTCTCCCTTTTCTTTTCAGGGTTCTCACTAAGTTTGAGAATTTCCTCCTCACTTATAAAATTCTCTATCTGATATAATTCTTCGATTAACCCTAAAATGCATTACACAGTCTTATAGAAATGTACTATCGAATGGGAATGTGAATGTGCACCGTTGCCGTTAATCTTTACTCTATATTGATTTTCAATATGAATCATAGTACCCTTTTGAAGTAATTTTCATTTTCAAAAGGTTAATGTGATTCATATTTTATAGAGGAAACATTAATCAGTAGCCTCAAGATGAAGGAAATATTGAAGATGGCTAATTTGCATCAAGACGATCTCTACTCTCTCTCTCTCACATATCTGGCAGCTTCGCTCCATGAGTACAATGATGCATTTTCAAGTTTAAAAGAACTATTGTTTTTCAAATCTGTACGATATGTACAAAGCTTCTAATCCATCCGAACACCATCTCTATTACTTGTTCGAACTCAACTCCTTGATGATGTAGTAAGCCTCGTATTATAGAATAATCAAAAGTTCGTTGATAAATTTTTTCATTCAGAACGTGGAATTATTATTATCTTCTTCTATAACTATTTCACTTCTCATATTCTTCTTTCCATTGCAGAACAGTGCTTTCTTCCCTCGATTTCATTCATTTTTTTCAAAAATGACCTTTTCCAATTCTTTCTACTTTTTCTCTCTCATCCCCCTCATCATCATCATCATCATCATCATCATCATCATCATCATCATCATATCTTGCCTTCACCCCTTTCACCATTTCCATCTTCCACCTGTTTCCTTCTTATAATTTCCTTTCCCCCTCCATCAAAAGTTACTCCCTTCTCCCCACACTTGTTTATCACTCACCTCTTCCCCTTCATTTTCTTCTCCCCTCTCTATTGCGACTAATAACCTATGCCTTGGAAGCCTTTCAAGACATAATCCCCGGCAACTACTTGTGCGTAGCATACGTTAAGCTCCCCCTTTTGATACTTCTCACCATAACTTGAGCTACCGCGTCTTTTTATCTATTAAATGGTGACGCCTTAATCCCCTGAACTGGGTATCACAGAGCAGACCTGTTTTGGGTATAAAGGTTCTCGGTATAATAACGCGTTCTTTACTCTGTTATTTATTTTTGACAGTTGTGTTGAAGTGAACAGATGTACTACCACTTTGTACTAAACCTTCACTTAGTTGCTTGATACGTTGCTTCAACTATGGAGGATGCTACAGAAATTCAGCTCTCATTCTAATATTCCATCATGAATTTATTTCCGGGTATTTAAAGTAACTATTAGTTCAATTTAAGTTTTTTCATCAGGTTCTTCTCCTGGAAAATATTTCAGGTATTGTCCAAGCAAAGAAGACCCTCTGGCAAGATGGGAAAATGACTCAAGCTCGGTCAATTTTGATTCAAAAATTATCAATTTAATCTACTATCAAGACCACATTTATAATTCTTGAACAAATATTGACCAGGCTGGAGTCATTTTCATATCTTGCCAGGGGGTCTTCTTTGTTTGTCAGACTAAAGTATAGGTTATGCACTCGTATCACATAAAAATTGAGAATTTTTTATTTATTTATAGTATAGATTCCACAATCGATTATATATCAGTCGAATGTGTTCACAATAATATTATTCTGCTTCATTTCACATTTCTTTATAATAAAACATTTCTCAGATCACATTATGGAACGCTCTCCTATATTTTAGTTTTTTCTAGGTTAGTATTTATCTCGTTCTCTGCTCCATACACAATCTCTATATATAAAAGCGAAATAGCACTGATTCATTTATTCATTCATTCATCACCAGAACTAAAAATCCACTGAACCGAATGCGTTCAAATTTGGCAGGCATGCTCTATTGAACGTTCAGACGCGCGCTAAGAACGGGTTTTAAAAACTTTTCTAGGATACGCCAAATATTTGAGTTTTTCTATAGTTTTTTTGCGTTTTCTTCATTTTTTCGAGAACCAATCGGTAGAAAATGTTGATATTTGGTAGGCAGGTTCAGATAATTATTTTTTTATTATTTTTTTTATAAATGTTATGAAAACTTGTCTTAATAGACAAACCAATAATTTTCAGTTAATAAGTTCAGTCAACAAACTTAGAAGCTTCAGTTCATCCATAGTAGTATCCATCTGCTAGTAGTATCAATATTCATGGATTTTTTTTAAGGGGATTTGATATCATAATTGAGTTATCCAAAAGCTTTTTTAGCAATAACCATCTTGAATAACAAATAACGGTGACGAAAAGTAACTAGAATCAAACATGGAACAAGAAGTAACGTTCTCTAATTCTTCACCGAAGTGTTGCACATTGAAGTGCAACCATCTGCAGTTCCAGTAGCGCGACACGTGTTATATTTCAGATAGCCGACTTACAAAGTCCGCAGTTCGTGCAGTAGCGATTTAGCCGGCTTCGTGAGCTTAGCCCGAAGGGTGTGCTTGGGCTTATCGGCAAGTACTGGACGACCAAAAAGGGACTTAGCTCAACGAAGACGAAGTAGCCGATAAGTTAGAGGCGTCTTTTCTTCCTTTGACAATTAAAAGCCACACAGGTCTGCCGATCCCTCTGTACTATATAGTAGTCCACACACAGTTTATATATGTTTTTATAGTACTATAGATTGTTTCAAAAACAGTTATTATATATATTTATATTGCACTATATAGCGTTTCACGTACAGTTTCAATGTAGGTTTTTGTACTACTATATAGTGTTTACACATGGTTTCTATATACATATTTATGTAAAAGTCGCTCCTTTCCCACGCCATTGTTCGATTGAGACTACCGTATACGTAATTGTTCACGCCGTGGTCGTGGTCCAACTGCCTGCGTCCACTTTTACGCTTTATTTAACCGGGTGCTGTGGAAAACAAATTGAAGGAGGTTTATTTCAGTGTCTGGGGAAAGAATTACCAGTGCGTGCTTGGTTCGTTATGTATGTGGGTTTTTTGTTTTTCTTTCAGTCCACATTTTTCAAAAGTTTAAGGAACCTACTCACTTTCTGGTCACTAGCTACCCTCAAGCAAGGCGTACAAAGCAACAGACGGACGTATGCAGACGACGATGGAAAAATCCTTTCGGGGTTATTAAATGTTGTAACGCACAGACAGACGTCTGTCTGCATTGCAACATTTAATAACTTGGAAGGGATATTTCTTCCGTCCGTCTGTTGCTGTGTGCGCCTTGCTCAAGTGTTTGAATTGTCTGTAATAGGAGATAGCAGTCTCTTGATTCGAAATTTGGTTATAATCTAAAGCATGAAGTAACTAATATTCTAAAAATAAATAACTGTTTAGAAATAGATAAATGTTTGAATACAAACTCTTGCATTGTAATTTTAAAGATTTTGAAGATTGTAAAAAAGCTATTCGTCTGCAATATTCCACTGCAAAAACTAATAATTTATATTAACTGATATTTGAGCAATTTCTAGGGAGCCTATGCATGATCACACTGTGAAAGAAAATTACTATTTGAGGTTGTCAAAATTCACTTCTTCATTAAAAACTATTCAACGGTTCGTTACCAAGCAAATAATGTTCATGAAACCTTGAAAATAAAAAAACAAATGATACAAATTCTACAACAGAACTGGAAAAAAGTATCAAACCGACTACTTCAAGCAGATAAATTATACTCAATATACTAGATATATTAGTTTGAATATTTTGGTAAAATATTCCTCACATGCTTTCCAATATCACATCCAATAATTGCGTTTCTTCACCTGAAAATATTGATATGCTGTTGAATATGCTATTACGTGACTGAACTATAGAATATAGTAATTATATCAACATTGAAGCTCGACCATGGCTATTCCAAAGCCAAGTTTATCAGAATAATTAATCTTGATGCAATTTGAATATATGATTCTATTCATAGTATATATTTTATAATATGTTATTCCAATTTCAATCCATTCTAGACTTGAATCCATTCAACCTAAAGCCATCCACCTAGCCATGATGTATCAAGTAATCCTTCAAACTTGTCCAGAGCTTTCTCCCAAGTGATTTGGAAATAGTGTGAGTCTGTTGAAGCATATTGTGTCTGACCAGAGGCTTTCAACAGCTAAGGCAGTCGAACGGACCCAAGTGATGTCGGGCTAAGTTCGTTTCAAAGCCGAAGGGATTTTGTTGAGAGCCGGACGGACGATGACATCGGCGGCTCCATTTGAATAATTCATGCACACTCTGTATGTATATGTGTATAGAGACATCCATTCATTGACTGTGTAGCATTCTATAGAGATGTAGACCGGGATTTCGTTCGTGTTAAATCCAAAGCGCTACATGATCGGTGTACATTGTTCAGAGCATATCGTAGGCTGGAAAAGGAGTGTATATTAAGAATAAGCAAGGAGGATGGGGGTGAGAGTGATAAGAAAGAGAGTGTAGGAGATTGAGTGGGACAAGAATAATAAGGATATGGAGAGAAAACATGAAGAAGAAGAGGAATAGTATGGAGAGGAAAGAATATTATGGTGAGAGGATTGAGTAGAGAATATTATTTTTGATATAAAATAATTGTAATTTGAAAGAAGAAAAAGAAAAAAGAAGTGGAAAAAGAGGAGGAGAAGAAGGAAGAAAAAGAAGATGAAGTAGATCTCTCTCTCAATGGCTCAACAGCTCATGAAGGGCCTAGGTCTACCAGCCTAGATGAAGTAAATGAAGATAAAGTAGATAAGAAGTATAAAAGAGACAAATAGAGAAGGAGAGAAGAGGGAATAGAAGGAGCAGATGTTGTAAAATGAGAAAAAGAAGCAGAAGTTGTGGTAAGAAGAGGCGAAGAAGCTGAAGAACGAGAAAAAAGGAGGAGTCGTAGAAATAGAAGAGAAAGAAGTGGGGAAAGGTGATCAAGTAGAAGAAAAATGACTGGTAGAAGGAACAGAAGAAGAAACACAGTTTAAGGCAAAGAGACAAAGAAGAAATAAATGTCCGTTAAATATCTATCGGATTATGTCGCACGACTAAGAAACAATCTTCTCCGATTTCTTTTTTATTGTGTCGCGTCTCAAAGTCACCCTCATGCCTTACCGATTCAACCTAGATTATCATTCGTTTTACCCGCTCTGTAATCGACATTGTAATAACCTGGTGACATTGGAATCTCTAGCCCAAACTGTGACTTTATTTTAAAATTCATATTGACAGTATTCGTTTGTAGAATTACCGGCAACCACTCATGAATCAAATAGTTCAGGATCATGAGCTTTAGTTCTATTTCATGAAACATGGAAGTCATAAAAAGTTAAGATTAAACTTACTGTCCGAATTTATTGTTGAGAACGCCATAATAAGCCTGCCTGTTCATTGTATCACAAGTTTACACATACAGGACTTCAAAATTCTCTAAAACCAGGAGCAGGATTTATTTATTTAGCGTATGGCTTTCAGTAGTGGCGAGATCCAAGGGTTGTTCCACTTCGCCAGCATATAACCTTATTTTCCCTAGCTGGAAAACCATGGTTATAGTTCTTTCAGTCATTTAAAATAACAGATTTTTTGAATTCGAAACATTATATTCACTGATTAAACCGAAACACTTCACAAAGAGCAGGATAAGATGATGTAAGGGGTTAAAAGATCCAGATCACTATTTTCTGGGCTGAACTAAATTCACAGATTAGAGACCAACCTATTTAAAACTCGTGTGATATACCAACATAAACTAAAAATATAAAATATTGTTGAAGAAACAATCTTCAGGAGAATATTTTCCCAGTAAAAATTTACAAAACCTTCTCCAGTGCTTCTGAATTCATCATTCAACGTATAAATGATTGTTTGGAGTTTTTATCTCGTATAGTTTAATTTTAGTTCATCCAAGCTAGTCAATCACAGTGTTCCACTATCATAATATAAGTAGGAAGCGACCGGAACTCCTGTTTTATATCTGAAATTATGACATGCAACCTTGATTGAGAGCAATTCTCTCAGAAAACATCAAGCTCTTCATCCTCCTACTACTACTGTTTTCCCTTCTCCTTTATTTTTTCTCCTTCTTCCACCTCTAACCATTTTCCTCCTTCTCCTCCTCCTCCTCCTCCTCCTCCTCCTCCACCACCGCCTCCTCCTCCTCTTCCTTTTCCTCCTCCTCCTCCTCCTCCTCCTCTCCTCCTCCTCTTCTCTTTCTCTCTCTCTCTTCCTCTTTCTCTTTCTCTTCTCTTTCTTCTTCTCTTCTCTTCTCTCCTTCCTTTCTCTCTTCCTCTTCCTCTTCCTCTTCCTCTTTCTCTTTCTCTTTCTCTTTCTCTTTCTCTTTCTCTTTCTCTTCCTCTTCCTCTTCCTCCTTCACTTTCTTCTTATGGATCGCATTCTCTCTCCTGTTCCCAATTTTCTAATTCTTCTCCTTCGTCATAACTTGACACGTGGCCACTGTTCAAGAACCTCTCATTCAGTTTATTCCAGAATGCTTTCTCTCTTTCTTCTCCTCGACTAACCCTCTTCCTCACTCTAATGTGAGCTATAGTTTCAAGTCAGTTTGTTTTGGAGAGTTGAGTAAATAGTAGCGAACCGACACTTGATACTCGAGCGTGATGTAAATAGGAAATGCATTTGCGAGCGTGACTCATCCGAAAGTTAACAGCAGCTGGTGGATTATTAAGAGAACGTCATTGATCGGTTTCTATTGATTGGTAGACTGTTAGTAGAGTTTCATTCTTACTCTATATCTAGATAAATTACTCTAAATCAGTTCGAATAATTCTATTTTTTCAAGAGAATATACAGGTGGATAGATTTGGAACACATAATATCAATCAAAGATTTATTATAACCAAATGACTGGAAATATCAGTTCTAACAATAGCGAATTTAAAAAGTTTTTTTTGACTAACACATAATTTTGGGAATTTACACATTTATTATTCGTAATATTTCCTCGAAAAATTATTAAAAATTATTAATATTTCATAGAAAATACTCATTTACTTCATAATATAGTTATTGTCTTCCTTCTAAATACTTGTGAATTTACACATTTATAATTCGTATTACATTACATGAAAAATATTCATTTCATTCATAATAGTTATTGTCTTCCTTCTCAATAATCATAAGCATTTTTTTCTTGAGGAAAGACATTTTATTAGTGTAATGTGTAAAGAACAAATTAATAAGAGAATACCGACCTAGATAAAACTATTTCAATCCTAATATCACTGGAGTTAACGGGTATTTCATCATGAAGGATTTCCAATCTGAAATTTAAAAAAAAATCATCCTGACGTCACATTTATGTTAGATTACACTAGGGCTCTATAAATACTCTATAGTCTTTATAGTTCCTTAGATTACACTAGTCAAAATTGCAATAATTTTTCTAGCTTCATGTAACGAATATTATAGTGCTGAAACAGCATGTTAGTTTAAAGCTTCACTATCAGTTCACTATGTTATAGACAGTTGACAGTTGATATTTTTAGACATATTCACTAATTGTTGAGCGAATTCAAATTCACAAAAATCGGTTAGTTGCCTATAAAGCTTGTAAAGTTTTGTCTTCGTTGAGCCTTTCCTCAATCACCTCTGAAACCTTGACTGCACATCACCTAAGGAGAACTTTGAAGAGCACTTACGTTGAAATTATAATACTTTCAGGAGAAGTGATAGTGAAACTTTGTTTCATAGTGGCACTTAGGTGAAGAGCTTCTTGGCAAAAGCGGTGACATCTCATAAAACAAAGTGCCTCTTCCGAAACTAACAGAAGAGCAATCAACAAGTGAAGAGTGTTCAAGAGCTATTAAACCAACTAGAAATGACATTAGCTTGGCCTTTGTCATTTTCATTTTGATATGAAATTTCCAAAATTTGGGTCTCTATGCCTCAAATGTAGGACAGACTTTGAGAAGTTTGGTTCCTTGATGTCGCAATATGATTTTCGTTGACTAGCCCTTCGGTATAGTTTCTTCCCTTTGAGTAGGAAGACTCAGTAAGGGAAGTCCTTACTTCACACTTTGTGAAGAAACTAGGTGAAATTTCCACTGAGTGTGGTGACCTAAATTAGATCAGTGTTAAATATATGGATGGACTATAATATTCTACCACGGAGGTATACGGTATATGAGGTATGAGAATACTTTGATGTTTATTACTCAGTAATGAATTCCAGAATTCAGTGATAACTCGCTTCGTTAACTGAACTGCTTTGCTATGAAAGCTAAATTTAAATAGTAGTGGGGTTGATGTAGAATGTACATTTTATTTCATGTTCATGTAGTGTGTTCGACGGATGTAGAATGTACATTTATTTCGGGGAACACATATTATTTTTGTAAATGAATCTCCTCTTATTTTCTTCTAGTTTGGGGATTTGTAAAAGATCGTTCGATGGATATAAAATGCGTAATTATTTTGAGAAACAAAACTTATTCCTGTAAATGTATTTCTTTTAATTTTTTCAAGGATATCAGTAGTAACCTTAGTTTCTTTCCTAAAAAAAAACTATCTGAGCTCGCATTTTAGAAGATTGACGCCACAATGGCTAGCAGCTCCACTCTATTCCCCCAGCTTCTGTCCTGTCCTAGGCCTCCCTCTTTTTAGCAGCCAGGCAATAATGGTCCGTCAATGGGACAACTGAGAGCGTTATATCATCAAACATCACCCTCCCTCGCAGGCCTTGAGGATCGGGAACCCCTAAGAAGACACCGATCATCGACCAAGGAGGAAGATTTCGAAATTAAAAGAGGGATTCTCCGAGGATTATTACTCCCCTGACATTTGCCGCGCAACCAAAATTGGATTAAATGGCCTCCAAGAAACAACAACGCTGCGTAAAAAACGTTATCTCACAAGCACTTTACAACTTCCTCAAGCAAGCATGTATCCGATTACAATATCAGATTCACGCGTTAACGCTACTTGAAAAACGTTATTTATAGAGTCAAGGTGTGATTCGGTTCTTATCTTTTTTAGAAGGAATGTATTTTATTGTCTTGCCATTAGGAACCGGAAGCATATTTTCGAGGGAATTGGTGTACTCAGGAACACAAATTATGATACAATAGAATGAAAGAAGTAGACCGAAACAAGTATTTCCCAACAAATTGAGTTTCTTCGGTTTTTGTTTCTTATTTGGATCCATCAAGTTTTAATTGTATGAACACTTTTTCACCCCATTTCAAGTCCATCGAGTATTCTGATCCAAATCTCCCAATCATCTAGAATAACGCTCTGCAATCGGATATTGGATGACATGATATGCAATTGATGTATCATATACCATAGGCTACATTGATTCTGGAAATAAAACAATAAACCCTTGATTTAATACGAATAGAACAGTTGCAACCAACTTATTTTCTGGTTTTCTAGAAACCCTTTCATGTTTCCGCAAGCAATAACGTGCATTTAGCGGTTGAAATTGGACTTCGTCCGGAAAACTTGGCAATATCTATTGCTTGCTACATTCAGGAACGGCCATTAGTTATTAGACCAAAAATAATAACCCATAAACCTCTCACTGATAATATTACAAGCGTTCTTTTACGACTTGTAATCTCGATTGCTGTATTCCGCTGTGGGACTCTGATGATTTACGTCCACGGCTTGCTTCTGTATGTCGAGAAAATCGTGGATATATTTCAAACCAGACGATAGTTTATAGAGCAATATGATATTTCCACTTGTGGAGCTGGGAATAGTATGAGAAATGTTCTCAAGAAAAGTACTGTAAAGAATTTAACATAATTCTTCGCTAAAAGAAGGGTACGTGATACTGTAACTCTGTTGCATTTTTCAGGGGTGTTGTATACATGCATGATATATTCTTAACAGAGAATAATTTGAAAATTCTAATCTATAATATGTTATTCAACCCGTACATCAAAAAAGAGAGGAGAGAAAATTAGTCAATAGCTCTATAAAATTACAAAACTCCATAGATAAGGAGCAAAATAAGTTTAAAATTAGACTATTTGTTCTCTCTGAAGAATTGAAAGATTGAGAATGCCTGAAAATTTGTCTTGTCAACTAAATGTATGAAAGAACTTTAATAATGCTCTCAAGTAAAATTATTGGAAAATAATATTGATAATTAGTTGAATAATCAGCTCAACGTCAAATGTCAGTGGCTGAATCAATGGATGAATCAGTGGCTGAATCATTATAAGGGTGCATTCAGAGTGGGATGAAAGATGAAAATTGAGATGTCACTTGAGTTGATATTCATGAATCATCAGTAGAAATTGAACACAATAGAATAAATAGAAGAGAGTATTTGATTTTACTGTCTTCGTGAAACAGATGAGATTCATCTTTATCTTTTTACCAACTATCGGTGTTATCCAATAAAAACAGTATTTTCATGCTTGAAATCCTGAATATTCGAATCTTTCTTATAATTTTCATCGTATATAGAATTATCTCTATCATTATCATATACATATCACCAAGTCGCATTTTATCAAAGCGATAAAATTCTCATTACGGTACTGTAGTTATAAACTTGAACACTCGCTAAATTACCGGAGATCGCACATCACTCTGACAGTAGATTGCTTTCAAATGAACAGCGAGCATCGTACGTCAGAGTAAACGATCAGCACTCGGTCTTCGGTCTCTGTCTTCAGTCAGCAACCAGCATGTTTACAGCCTCATCAAACGCTGAAAACGATAAGCTTGGAACAAAGGAAACACGAGTTACCTTCGAGAAAACATGGAGAGGAGGTGGAGATGACATGAAAGGGTGTGAGGGGTGAGAAAAGGGGTGAAGGGGAAAGGAAAGAAAGGATAAGAGACGTCTAATGACGGGTTAATTCGAGACCAAATGAAGTTCTGGCGAAAGAAGGGAGAGAAAAGGAATTGTTCCGGTTGAGATAAAGAAAGGTCTGTTGGTTTTTGGGGAAGGTGGGAAAGGAGAATAAATTGAGGAGTGGGAGAAGCAGGAGGAAATGTATAGAAGGAAGAGTGAAGTGAGGAGAGAAAGTAGAGTTGAGAGTAAATTATTAGAAGAGCGAGTAAGGATGGAGGGGTTAAAAAGTGAATAAGATGAATTAAAAGAAGAGAATACGATCTAGAATGAGAAGGCGGAGGAACGTGAAAAGCTTGAGTGGAAAATCAACCAAGAAAATGGAAAAGATAAGGGAGAAAGAGATGAAGATGAAGTTCTCAATGAAAAATTAGAACAGGCGTACGAACAAAAGAGTAAGAGGAAGATAAAAGGTGATGAAGAGGAAGAAGAATGTCTAAAGATGAAGAGAAAGAGAAGAATAAAAATCAGAAAGAGATAAAGAAGAAGGAGCTGAAGTAGAATGAGACTTTTTACAACTGTAATAGAAAAGAAGGAAAGAAGAGGTAGAAGATGATATAGATAGAGAATAGTTATTTGAAGGCTGGAAAAGAAATGTAAAAAATGGAGAATAGAGAGAAGCATAAGGAAGAAAGTAGAAGAATGAGAAGAGAAAGGAGTAGAAGTGAAGGAGAGGAAGGAGAAGAAGAGGAAGAAGAGGAAGAAGAAGAAGAAGAAGAAGAAGAAGAAGAAGAAGAAGAAGAAGAAGAAGAAGAAGAAGAAGAAGAAGAAGAAGAAGAAGAAGAAGAAGAAGAAGAAGAAAGAAGAAAAAGAATAAGAAGAAGAAGAAGAGAAAGAAGAAGAGAAGAGAAAGAAGAAGAAGAAAAAGAAGAAGGAAGAAAAAGAAGAATAAGAAGAAAAGAAGAAGAAGAAAAAGAAGAAGAAGAAGAAAAGAAGAAGAAGAAGAAGAAGAAGAAGAAGGAGTTGAAAAAAAAAAAGAAGAAGATAGAAGAAAATGAGGAGAATGAGAAAACGGAAGTGATTAGGAGGAGAAGAACAGGAAGGAGAATGTAAGGATGAAAAGGTTGTAACAAGACGTAGATAAGAAGTGTGAAGGGTTGGTGATAGAGTGCAAAGAAAAGCGAGACAGTGCACTGCAGGGTGGTTTTCTATCCTGCAAGACGAGGGTGTATATTCCCAGTAGCATTGCAGCCAGCCAACCCTCTCTTATTGGATGCACCCAGGCAATATCGCCCACTACTCACTCCTTTAGCCATTCTTAATCGATAAATAATGGATGCAGTAGCAGAAAAAGGGAGATACGAGGTGAAAAGAACAGAAGTGAATGGAGGAGAGAATGAAGAATATAAGGAAAATAGTTGTAACGAGGAAGACGAAGAAGATGGTGAGGAGGGAAAGATGAAGATGGAGGTTAAGAAGTATTGAAAGATTGAGATGAGGATGAAGAAGTACAGGAATATTAAGAAGAGGATGAAGAAGTTGATTAAGATGATGATGGGAATTAAGAAGTAGAAGAAGAGAATAGTAATGAAGAGAGAGGAAGGAAGAGAAGAGAAGGATTATGATAGACAGAAGAAGGCGAACAAAATCAGCAGAAGAGAGCTATTAGAACCAGAATAAAAATTATGAAGAAAAGTATAGGTAGAAAAGGAAGTGGAACATAAAAATATGGAAAGGTTGAGGAAAATAATTACACCAAAAATATTACGAAGAGAAAGATGATAACGTGAATGTAAGGATAGAGAGGTAGAAAAGGGAAATAAGAGTTCGCAATGAGGCAGAAAGAGTTATGAAGATATGGTGATAAGTAAGTGATAGCCTAAGTGATAAGGAAGAAGTAAAGAGAAAAGAAGGACCAACATGAGACTCAAACAACAATAGAAACCGTGAGGAAAAAGTATTATAGCGTACAGAAAATTAAAGGGAAAGGAAGAGAATTGAACTGGAAGCATAGGAAAAGAAGACATAAAAGAGAGGAAGAATTATGGTATAAGGGGAAACAGGGTAACAGTAACATATAAGGGTGAAATAGAAAAGGAGAGAGGATTTGAGTAGCAGTAGTTGTAGGATAGGAGAAGACGAAGACTTCCTTCAACAAATTGAAAGAAACATGCTGGCTAGTGATGTAGGGGAGAACTCAATAACGTACCCACCCAAAGGAAACAACACCATTCATTTTCTTTTGATGTTATTGCGGCTTACCACTACATGCCAACAAACTGCGAAAACTCCAGTTACTTATTTTTGGAGAATATAGAGGCTCTTTTAAATTCCTGTTCATTACAAAGGAGTTTTTGAAAATCTTAAATTTTCAGCCAACTTGCAGTTTTTAAACATAATTCTTGACATTGCTCATCTGTGACAAAAAGCTAGTCGGATGCACTCTATCCACATAATCCCAAGTGAATTGAGTTCATCCATGATTGAATACACTAATCAACATTTGTGTTTTTAATACTGTTTGTGATACAATACCGTATCATTTGGGAGAGAAACTATACACTAAACATTGCTTTAACTGTTTCTGTATCTCTTCAAAACTAATTTAAATTATTGAATACTTCATTTTATTCTATAATTATAATGTTTGACGCTTCAATACTTCATAGAGAATGAGAAACAAGTTCAAGGTAGAAAAGTGAAAGACACAATTCGTGAAAAGAGAGAAGAGAGAGGAGGAAGAATAAGACGATGACAGAGATGAATATTGCAAGTTTAGCACCTCGTCCTATCTGAATACATAAACAATGAGCATGATTCAATTTGCATGCCTTGTCTGGGAGTAATACCTTAAGTGAAGTCAATTCGGGGTCCAGTATTCCCCCTCACTCTCTCACTATCTCTTTGTTCATCCCCTGCCTCTCTTTAGTGATTCAGAATCCGCTTACTGAGAGTGAAAAGGTGGAATTTGTCTTGGAAGCAAAGCTGGACGGAGCAGATGGAGGTGTAAGAAGATAAAAGGAATTTCAAGGGAGCAAGGTGTTATTTCAGAACATTTCATTGATGAGAATGTCCAGAGATTTCACAGATGGGATGTTACAAATGATTAAATTGACAATGTCGTGTTTTCAGCTAATGCTATTCTATTGAAATCGGCCTGACACCAATAATATATTTTCAATTCTCATTGAATCCTCATCGTCCTCTTGACATTTGACATTGGGATGTCACAGTCAATAGTACCATAAAGGAATGTGACATCCTGAGAGACTGCGAGAAACAACAAATAAGCGCCAGCCCAATGGAGATTTTTGAACTCTATAATCAAATTTAAATATATTCTATAGTTTTTATATTTACTAATATTAAAATTGTTATTAAAATGTTTTGATCCTGTTTCTAAACGTATTACCTTAGTATGCGATAGTTAGTTTAACATTCGCCATTCAACTACACAATTCTTTCTAAATAAATCACCTCATCTTGACAACCTTTCCTTACACCTCTCATCTTCTCCTGCCTAGTTTCTGCTTGAGAAATTCCTTCCTTTTTGTAAAATTCTCGTTCTTGATATTTTGTATATTTGCTGAAGAAGTTTTGGCACACATTATTTCCAAGACAGAGCATCAACGTGTAAATAAATTAATGATGTTTTTCTGTTGATCACCGAGGAATTAGTTTCATAGTAATATCAACAATTTTATCATTGAAGGGAAATTCAACTCATATCTGATGAGAAAAATGCTTGAATATTAAATTGAAATTTTGAAATCCATCCGAGGACAAATTCGTTATAGGTTGAACAATATCCATCCACTCCATTTCATTCCCACCATGTGCTCTGGAAACAACAATATGATGCTTCATCAAGTTGGAATTTCATAGACCAAGATTACTTGTTTGTGTGAAAGGGATGTGGAATTGCGGGGAGTGCGGTCTCAAAAGAGGGTAGCCACTATTCCAGTGAATATAAATAATATTAGTGTATCGCGTGGAGAAGAAATGTGTTGACAGAAATGGAAAATGGTTATGAGGGGGTTGTGTTGAGGGGAGGGGGAGACAAATGATGAGAGGCTGAGAGACCCTCTAGCATAACAGGGGGAGGGAGTGTTAGAGGGGTGATTGAGAGGGGGTGTACATGGATGGTAGCCAAGTAGAGTAGTAATAAGAGAATGCAATCCAATAGGGATGAAAACAACCCTAATATTCTGGGTGTATGACGTCATATCCACTCCCTCATTATCAATCAAAACGCAATAATGATTTTTCTCACTTGCTCGTATCAGAAACGATCATCGGATAGATGAGAGTATTTATTGATGGGATAGGGTGATATGACTATCATTAATGGGTCCCAATATTGAAGGAATACAAACATCGAACGAATCTGTTGAATGATCGATTATAAGCTATATTGTTGGACATCCTCAATTTATTGACGGTGTTATAATAAAAGTAGAATCTATTTCATCTCTAAATGCTTTCAATTTGGAAAACCGTGCTAGAGATTTATCTATGTAATCCTCAAATGTTTGAGTGTAATTCAAAATCCCACAAAATGGAAAATCAAATTAATAAGGTTCAACAAAATTTATTATAAAAAGTCCAAGAATTTACACGAAGGATATCCCAAATCCAAAAAGGATTTCTTACTTTTAGAAACTCTTTCTCTCAAGTTGGATGGCTGATTTGATTTCACAATCATTCTTACTAGATTTAGGAAATTTGTCTAATTCTATTTCATTAAATCCTGTATCCTACTCTCTATTCTCATTCACCCCTATACTTATGGTGTCTTTTTGTTGGAAGAAACCAACTATTAATCCATAGTATACCTTCATTTTCCAAATTTGCACCATCTCTCTTATCATATTTCTCTCTTAACTCTCAATTCCTCTTCACACTTCCATCTCTTTCGCATTTACTTTCTTCTCCCTGAAATCTCGCTCCAGCAAATCAGAGATCTACGTTATTCAAATCGCACAAGAAGTAGTAACGAAATGGACGCGCTTGTCTGATCTACAATTCCTGCTGACATTTGAATAACAAACACAGTATAGCACCAGTACTAAGCTTTACTTCACACCGTCCATATACAGTTCTTTTCGGAACACTCTGTATAAGTAGTATTTCTCTTCTTCCAGCCAATACCGAGTACACATGGTCGTTCAAAGCATGCTTTCAATCCTGAAGCATATTTGTAGAATGCTTGAAAAGCACATCAAATGCGGACCTAGGGATCCTACAACATAGTTCACACAGAAAGTTGAAACTTTACAAACTTCGTTTGAATTGAACACAACCGTGTGTATCGTGTATTCTGGGGGAGGGACTTCTATGTTAGAAAACTATGTGTAGTTCAGAGGCCTTTCAAAGTGATGCTGTAGTTTGTTCTCTCCTAGTACCTTTCACTTGCATACCGACCACTCTAATCTCGCAAACTTTCTTTACGGTGTAACTTGCCTCAAAAATCGCTTCCCGGTGGTTCGGAACCCACCTAAAGCAGTAGGTCCATCCATCTCTCATCATCATCCTTCCCATTACCCACGCACAGGCCCAGGAGCCCATGTGAGTATCACCCTTGAAAAAAACACAAACTTGAGTTTGAGGATGATATTGTTGGAATCTAACCATTGTAAACCATGAAAGAGATAACCTTAATGCTATTCAAAAGTGAATGCATAGATTTGGTGATGCTTATTTTGTCAATTATTGTCAATCTTTATTGTCTTTGGTTGAAAATTGTGAGATTATTGTTATTCTCTATCATAAATTATGAATAAGCTAGAAGGTAGAAGTGATTTGATTGATTTTGTAGTTTGGATTCACTTATTGAATGAGATTGATAGTTTCTTGTCGATTATGCAATATAGTTTTTGAGGGTTACTGACTATCCTCAGCATCGTCATTGTCATAAGCATGTAGCCTTTGTTACTTTGAATGAATAGTCGTTTTAGTAGTCGGGAGCCCGCATGATTAGGTTACCACTAGCACTAGCACTAGAGTGCTGGTTAACCACCATCTGCTTATTTTTGGTTGAGTCGATCAGATTTCATTGATTTAATCAGTAGGTTAGGTTCATTGATTCTTGTGGGAAAATATGAATACTTTAAACATAGACTTCAGTAGACTTCTGAATATTGTTCGGTGCATATGATTACTTTCATGAAATAAACCACTATACAACTCGATATAGGCATGAATGAACATTAAGAAATAAAAAATACATTTTTCTTCAACCTTTATGAGCAAAATATGAACTTCGAAGTATTCGCGAAGACAAATTCAACACATTCAAACAGATTATGGGTGATATTAGATTATTGACATAATCCAATACTCTACAATGAAAAATGTGGAGTTATTGAATTTAGTTTATTAGTAAGATACCATGAAATCTACAGCTTATCTTGCGAAAGGGCTCCAAATGATATTCTACGTCAAAAATTTTCCCATATTTGACTCCTATGAAAATCAATAAGATTCCTCATGATGGGATTACCCATGTGTCTTTGATAAAAATAACTGAAGTTTGTAACTGAATAATATAATTCATTTGAATACTATCTTCCATGAGCAATATCCATTCAAACGTAATAAACTGGGTAGCACTTGAACACTTTATCAAGGAACTTCAATCGCATTATTATCAAGAAAAGAGAAATCACTAGCACTCAAAATATGTTTACTAGAACTTAAAAACCCAAGCAACTTTGAATTATCTCCAATTTGATTCTAAAACATGAAAAAGCAGTTAAGAAATCACTATCACCCAAAATATGTTTACTAGAACTTGAAATCCCATGCAACTTTGAATGATCTCCAATTTGATTCTGAAACATGAAAAAGCAGTTGAGTAATACACGATTGTATTACTTCAAAATGGAAATCTTTGAATAGTAAGCAGAGATTCTTCCATGCGAGCATCAAAATTCATGCATCAGTGAAAGGTTAGCCGAGATGCATTGGAGAGAAACTACATCCACTGATGATAAGAGATAACAGACGGTAAGACAAGTACGCTGATTTAATCCAAGGTGAGAGGCGACAAGTCCTAATACCATCAGACGACGGAATACGCAAATCTGAAATCCGATAATACAGAAATGGGTGAGGAAGAGTGGGGAAGGAAGGTATAGTCTGTCCAAGCAAAGAAGACATTCTGGCAAAATGGGAAAATGACTATAGTTCGGTTAATATTGGTTCAAAAATGTAAATTTGTTCTGAAATTGTAGGAAATATTCTGATCTACAATTTGAGACCAAATTTATAATTTTTGATCCAATATTAACCGATCTGGAGTCATTTTTCCCATTCTGCCAGAGTGCCTTCTTTGCTTGGACAGACTGTAGAAGAGTAGGTGAGGAAATAGATGAAGAGCAGGCAGTGGAGCAACGCTAGATTCAGCATTCAGACTTTGGCTGAATAAATCTGAATAAATATGAGCTGAGCCATTGCCATCATCAGATATCGAGATGCCTCTCGTTTGTAGACTTTGAATAAGAAATTTCCAATTCCATTTATACTGCCGGGTACTGATAGCCATGGAACAGATGTGAATTAGTTATTCACCTCTAGAATTTGTTGGAATCTCAATGGGTACAACTTTGAGAGAGTTCTGTAGGACTTTGATCTAGATCTAAAACGTTGTTTGGAGAAATACAGTGTGCGAAATTGAAAAGTTCCATCTCATTCAAAATCTGTTACTTAACAAAAAGATCTCAAATTCTTGAACTAACATGGTTATTTATGGAGAAAAAGAGGTACAGTGATTGCATTAATTTGTGTCGGAGTAGTGCATGGGAGAAGTGGAATAGTCTGTCCAAGCGAAAAAGACCCTCTGGCAAGAAGGGAAAATGATTCCAGCTTGGTCAATACCGGTATGTGTTCAAGAAATATAAATGTTGTCTTGATAGTGGATCAAATTGTTTCCTACAATTTGAGATCAAATTGATAATGTTTGAACCAATATTAGCCGAGCTTGAGTCATTTTCCCATCTTCTTTGAGGGTGTTCTTTGCTTGGATAGACCATATAAATGATAAATAATGTTGAAGTGGGCAGCGATCCAATCAATCGGAATAAATTATTAAATGATTATCCTTGTTGTCATGTATAACGTTTGTCATTTCTTTTCTAAGTCGAAAAAACTTGATTGTTCGTGAATTTGCTACATTCAATGATCTCAACTGAATAATTTTAGTTGAGATAACCTTTGCATTACAGTATTTAATTCATCACGTAATACAGATTTTCAAATGAAGTTTCATAATATTTTGTAGTTAGTTGGATAATATCTCTGTGAGTAGAAAAAGATAATTCCTAATGGAATTTTTAGAGTGAATTATTCATGTTGTGGATCCCAATAACTTCGAAAACGACCAAGTTATTCTAATTTTTTTGGTTTCCCACATGTTTGAAATATCCAACCAAGTAAAAAAAGCATGGCAGACTGCAGTCTATTAACGCGGAATTTGAATATTTCGAACGAATTCACAGACCGTGTTACCAGAATCATCAGCATTAAGAAGATTTCAAGTTTGTCAATGTATTCTGTCCAGCAGCCAACTTTTCTCTATTTAGTATGGAGAAAATCATCAAACTGAAACGTGACATAGCTGCTTATTGGACTGTTCTTGGCATATGCACAAAATAGGACTTCATAATATTTTCATAGTTTTCTACAAAAATCTAGTGTAGGCTGCATTAAATCGCATGTGATATGAATAATATATTCTTATTTAAATTATTTTTTTAATACAAAGTTATGAATAAGCCTGCATTGCTCCTGAATTTTCTCAACTTTCTCGGCCTCGAATCATTTTTTTTAAATTCAATTTGCTCAATTGAGCTAAGATCTTAGATCATGACATTCAATATTTAAAACAAAAATGATTCTCCTTTGAAATAAATAGATTATTTCACAATTCAGTTTAATAGAATGAACTTTTTTGAACGTCCCATACGAAACTCATCTAACTACAGCAATATTAATTATCTACACTTCTGCTTGATAAGCCGTCCACCCACAAAAATTATTTATTAGCAAAGTGCAGAGAAAGTGATCGGGGAACGTAAAGACTTGTAATTCGTGTTATTGGAAGATTGTTATCTTGCTCATCAATAGGCAATTAATTTTGTATGCAGATATCCATCGGTTATTTCGGTGGAGCCGAGTTTAATATTTCATCAAAGGCATTGCAAGCTGTGGATCGGCCATAAGATCTTAGCACATCAAATGGCTTTCACCCAGCCTATTCCAAAATCTTGGTCAGCTATTATTGGCCTCCTTCGCCTTCAATAAATATTTTGACTAAACTGTATTGTGATCATGAATAATGAGTGACTTAATAAATTGGAGCATCCATCTACAAATTATTATATAATCACTTATACTCTTGATCATTTTATAAATCTGATGTAAATGTACCATAATGTAGCATAACGGAATGAATGAAGAGAGTGGAATTGTGATATAAATGAATTGTTTAAAATAGATTGCCAAAAAACCTTTGAGTCCAAGTATAATTGATTGTGAGATTATTGATTTTCCCGGTAATTGTAAAATATAATCATGTTATCAAAAAGTTCTATTGTCAGTTACTATAGTCCAAGCAACCAAGCAAAGAAGACATTCTGCCAATGGAAAATGACTCTAGCTCAATCAATATTGGTTCTGAGATTTTAAATTGTAGAAAACAATCTGATCTACATTTCTAGTTCAAGTTTATGATTTTTTAACCAATATTGGCCGAGACGGAGTCATTTTCCCATCTTGCCAGAATGTCTTCTTTGCTTGGACAGACTATAGGTACCTCAGTATGATTCCAGGTTTCTCCACTTGGCTCTAAGTAAATTGTAAATCAGTTCTCACTGTTCATCCTAAACTGAATTATTATGATCTCTTTATTCAGACAGAAGACTGAAATTGTCAGACTATTTTCAATTGAATATGATTCTAGCGCCGTTCATTCTTTTCCATACTACTTTGTTTGTTCCGACAATACTCTGGCCAATATGTACAGAAGGGGTTGGTTTGTCTGTTTCTGTCATACTTTTTAACCAGCTTCTTCTCCCTTCTTATTCCTCTTTGTTTCCCTTTTTTCGCTTTTTTCCTCAAAGTTTATGTTAGTTTTATGCTGATCCTTCTAAGTGAATGTCTACAGTCTGCTCGTGCCTAGAACGAAGGCTAGACCAATATGAGTGGGGCCTGTGCCGTCGTTGCTTGCTCTACAAATATTTGATCGTTTTCTCATTCTTGTATCACTCACTCTCAATATTGTTCTCTGAGTTCCCTTCATTCTTACTATGGTGATCAGTTACCATTTTTTCTTTTTTAAAATTCATTCAATATTTTCACTCTCCATTAACTATTCCTTTGTTATTTCTAATCAATCTAGTGCCTTCCACTTCGATTATGCTCCCTCTATTCATTTAAGTTTTGAAAAAATCAATTCATCGAATTATCAATCCAATGTACAAAATATTCAATATTTTGACTTTTTATGAGTTATTCTCATGGCCCTCTTCTAGGGTTGATAAATTCTAATGAAAATCCAACTTTTTAAACATTTGCAGATCATGCTGATGTCAAGGAATCAATCCACAGAAACTTACTCCTAGAAACTTTCCTACATCTAGTAATAGATATATGATAGGCTAAATGTCATGATGAAGGCCTTCTTTTTAGTTATAACTTTTTTCCAATCCCACCTATTCTTGTTGATCCTATTACTATGTAGATCATATTACCATAAAACTAAGGTAAATTAAGAAGTTGGACACTTTACAAGATATGAATTCATTTAATTAATTAGAACACCTCTAAAATTAAACTAGTTTAAAAGTAGTATATAGTGCAATTGGAGGTTTGTTCTACTCGTTGAAGTATAAGGGATTAACTTTCTTATAATTTACATCAACAAATCATGAACTGTTGTGGTGTTCAGTTGGTGCATGATATGTGAATTCAGTGAAAATGGTAAAATTATTCACAATTTCATTCATGAATTGATGAGTAATTTGAAACAGTCAGAAAATTTCCTTGAATATTTTGTCAGATTATAAAGAATATTTTGTCAGATTACAAAGGTGCAATTCCATTCCATTTTCAATATATCTGGTAAGCCTCGATTGTATACCATTACCACATTCAGTTTTGATTACTGACCACATGCCAAGCGTTGGCTAGTGTCCTAGCTCAACTAAACATTATGTACACTTTTAATAGATTTTCAGTCTTTATTCAAACGCTGGTCGCTTTCAGAATGGAAACGTCGCTTGAATAGATGTCCCTAGGCCACATTAAAGCACGTGACTTATGCCGCGATGTCGCCGGTACCTTGTAGCTGGAATTTATAAGCTTGTATCCACCTGCAGGACACGGGGACTCCGACTGAAACAACAATGGACCGACTTGGGAAGGGAAAAATAACAGGATCCCTTGAAATGAATTGATGGCGTTACATTGAGAGCCGATGTTAAATACATGTTCATTATTTTTCTTCTCCGTTTTTGATCGGTAATGTCCTTGTCCCTCTTGCTAGTCTATGCTTCACGCAAGTTGAGAAGACACGCCGTTACAATACACATTACATCGTAATGGCGTGTCTTCTCAGTTTGCTCGAGAGACATATTTTTAATCCGTTCTTTGTCAAATGCTGTTCAACAAACCTGATGTCGTTTATATTGAATTACATCGCTGTCTCCTGTAATACGATTGTAGGATTCTTGTCCAGGGCGGAGGATGTTTAAGAGAAATTATTAGAGATGAAATGTTTGTCTCCATAAATAACAAGATAGTTTGGAAGTAGTACATAATTATTTGATTTCTACTTTGTTGTCGTATTGTCGAAAAGTAGAAAAACTCAAGTTACTTCAACTAATCAGTTGACAAGTTGATTAGTGATGTGTGATTATGATTATTAATTTGTGATTAGTGATTTGATTCTTCGACTAGCATCGACAGAAATATTCAATAACGGTTTAGCTTATGCATAATTCAAATTTGATCCTATGTATTCAAGCTTGAAATAATAATATAGTACGCTCATTTTCTGGTTGGCACTTTGAGAAGTTTATGTTTATTGATGAATACAGGATTATATAAGTGAGAATATCTTATTATAAGAAATATTAGGCTCGCATATGTCATTTTATTAATAGATATTGTATTTTTGTTTGATTGGATGAATGAATTTATGAATATTTTGGTGAATATATTAATGTGATGAATCCATTGAACTCTCAGATTTTGTCAACTCTACACTTTATTTTCGGTACAGGGCCATGGTGGTAAGCTGAGCTTGAAAATGTGACCTGCGTGGCCACGAACCCATGGTCCTGTACAGAAAATAAACTATAGAATTGACAAAATCTGTGTGTTTTATTTTGTTATGAAACAGTTGTACTTTATCGAAAATGACTGAGTCGAGTTTTCAGATAACTTTCTAAACTCCACTTTTTGATTATTCGATTGACTGATTTTTTTCTCTTGTTTTTTCACAGGTAAGTTCCACCAATGGAGTTCATACATGTAGTCCAGTATTTGTGAGTAGCAGAATGCAACTTTCAAAATCGACATAATTTTTAATTTGAAAATCTTTTGGAATACTGCTATTCATCTTGATGATTGATTAAATCATAGATTGTCAGACTGATGGTTTTAAAATAATTGAGAATATACTAAGTAAAGAAATCTATCTCACATTATCGATGACAACTGAAATATCGTGAATTGGAAATAAGTCTGGAACTCAACATTATTTTCCGTGACTGGTATTTGCCTTTCACCTTAATCAATATATCACATTCGATTAATAAATAATTATTTAACCTTCAATCAATGACTAAAATTCGAATCAAACTCTCCAGTTGGACTTGACTTTAAGGTTTGAATTTGAATCTTGATTTTGTTTAGATAATGTCGTAAATGAGAATGTAGTCTTCTATTACAATAGGCTACATACGAGAATTAACTAGTTACTCGTAGAATTAACCTTTACTGTATGTGACATATTTGCATGTCAATTTAATATTACTTTGAATTTGTTCACTATTTCATAGTGTGTTTTTATTCAAAATCCTTCTATCTACATCTTTCTCCGTTATTGTCAATTCACTGATCAAATAAGACATGTATTCTCAAACTCAGATTTTCTTGGCTCCATACTTGAGCGCATTGATAAAGCACCATCAATATCCGGCGCTAACTTTATTTATCGCTTGGATCGCACACGTAGACCGATGTCTAAATGAATCAATATTTCTTTGTATACACGCGAGCTGACTGAACAATCCCTTCTATGAAACCCCCCTTTTCTGAACCCCCTGCCACCCAACGATTGATAAAGTGCGCTCGGTTATCAAATTTTATTGCCGAACTTGTTCCAAATCGCTGGAAAGCACTTATTTCGACAGAGAGAACTCTTTCCAAAGGAATATCGAAGTGGGCCTTTATTTATGGCCGCCTGTGAAAAGGGTTGGCTGGACCTTTCTAGCGAGTAAGTTAGTTGTAGTGGAGTGGCAGCGCAGAGCCCAGTGCTGTATAATGTACCGGCCTTAAACACATCGTTGAGTGTGTACTGGTCGCGATTCTTTTGCCAGATCTTTTCTTTCCTCACCCTCTTCTTCTCCTTCTTCTTATTCTTCTTCTGCTTCTTATTTTCTTCTTATTCATCTTCCCTTTTTTCTTCTTCTTCGAATCCTTTTCCTCCTCTCACCAAAGGACCAAAGAACAAATCGTCACCGGAAGCATCCGAGCGTAACACTGTGCACCCTGGAAAAGTGAAAAATACTTTTCCGCAGACCTTATCCGCTCCGCCAGACTGCCATCTCTTCTTTGACTGTGCTTTTCCTATTTCTATTCCATTACACTTCTTTCGTTCTCGGCATCCAGACATTGCCAACTCTTTGCTCTCGAATTCTTCTTTTTCTTTAGTTTGCAATCTTATACTTCTCATATTTTTTTACTCTCACTTTTTCTCCTTATCCTTCTCTCTCTCTCTCTCCTCCTCTCTTACTTTTTCACCATTTCTCCCTCTTTCTTTTCCTCTTTCTTCCATTCCTTCTTCTCTTTCTCTTCCTTTTTCTTTTCTCTGTCTTTTCCTCTTTCAATTCCTTTCCCTCTTTCTCTTTCTCTAATTTTCCTCCTCTTCTTTCTCTCCTCCTCTTTTCCTTTCTGAAATCTTTTTATAAATCTCTTTTATAATTTCCACCTTCTATATTTACGGTTGTTTTATTTGTTTTCTTCTTTCTACTTCCATCAACCAGACAGAACACGATTGAGAAAAATCGCTTCTTTCAGTCGCAACAAACGTATGCATAGCCGCCTACATTCTTTCAATTTTTTGCGTTCTTCATGTGTGATTTTATTCTCTCTACGAGTGTGTGCTATCCAGCGATAAAGTTTAGAAGATGTCTTGAAAGTACTGAAACACTATTGATTTAACCAAACTTTGGCATTGTTATTGTATTCATTTAGTTGACTATTCTATCTCTTCTATAATTTTGCTTAACTGAAGAATCAGCTACTTGGAAAAAAAACTATCTACAGAGATACTAGAACTTTGAAGTGTGTAACAATTTTCTATTCCTCTTCACTACAAGATCTTTTATATTTCTTCAATATACGAGATTAAGGTATTGAATTATATGAATATAATTTATATATTACCAATATATATTATACCAATTGAATTATATGAATATAATTATAATCAATCTCTATATTGTGATGTTGAGGAATTGGCTAATTTTTACTTGTAGTAGGCTACATCATTCTCAGTTAAGAATGAGCCTTTTGATGAGTCTATCCGATATTAGAATAATGATGAAATCACAGAATGATACTCAAACGAATGAAAATGTTTGAGCCGAACAAGCTGCATTCAAATCCAACAGCTCCTTGTTTTCCATTGTAATCTAACTGAAATTCTTGACCGTTGTACGTAATTTACATCCTAATGATTGTCATACATTTCTATCTGTTTTATCAGAATTCTTGGCTTCTACTTTTGTCTATGCTGTTGAAAGCTGAGACGCCAGTTCCCCTTAAACCTTATCTATAACATGTTTTGTTTATTGTCGAAGCCTGGACGAGTTGATGTTAACAAAAAAATCCTCAAAAAATCAGCTACTAAGAGTCAAACCCTCACCTAATGGGTGTGTAAGCACTGTTTTCTATGTATCAGATAAGATACCTGTGTTCTGACTTTAGACTGTCTACTATCGTTGTTCCACTAGAATGACTTTGATAAACGAAATGTTCACATCCTAGAACTAGAATAGTGAGGAACAGCTCCTTTCTTTTGGTGAAAGGTATTTTAGTGTTGAATTCCTATGAACAATGCAGAGGTCTACGGAAAATCTATCATTCTAATTTTCACAACTATTTCATTCCTGGACTCAGATTAATTAAGAAACCGTAGGCTATAATGTTATAGAACCCGTGGTATGCTTCTACAACAGATTCAAATTAACCTTTTAAAAAGGCTAAATTGTTCGAATTTCATTTGTGAGTCATCCAATTGGAACTATAATCACGCAAATACTGACATGAGTAAATTTTGTTTTACAATAATTCTATTTAATACATTTGACTGAATAATTTTTTTGAAGCAAGACATACCAACAAGAGTATTTCATCCTTTTGAATCAGAAATACGAATTATTTTGAATCCTTTTGACACTGGCGGCTCGAGCCCACGAAAATGGTGAAGTGCTGTAAAGTTAAAAATAGAGGAACTTCACCTGTCTCGTGGGCACGAGCAATACCTACTAATACATGTATTATTAGATGTATTAGTAGGTATTGGTACGAGCCTTCAGTGCGTTTGAATTCCAGTTGATTCCATAACGTTGAATAACTTCATCTTCACTCTGTAACAGAAAATAAAATCCAATTAATCTACATAAATGCAACACCCACCGACAGTCCGCCCAAATGAGACGGACGAACACACACGTTGTTCCAGCTTCTTTATTAGTTGTGGGAGGATTAAGGTGAGGAAAGAGAGAAGAAAAATGAGGAAAAGAAATAAATAAAAGAGGGAAAAGTGAGATTTATGGACACTGGAGGCGACTGAAGAACGATGGCGAGCGTTCTTCACTAGCCGTCAAATTGTCTACCTAATGAGACGTAGACTTGTGGGCTTCAAACACTTTCTTACTCTTTTTCATAGTTTCTCTTTCTTACTCTTTCTTTCTCTCTCTCTCTCTCACTCTCTCTCTCTCTCTCTCTTAATCACTCTTTCTTTCTCTTTCTCACTTTTCCACCTCTCACTTTTCCACCTCTCACTCACTCTTCCTCTGTAACACTATCAGGTACGAAACATCTCACGAGGCCTTCACTCTCCCTGTCCTGTTCACACTCATATTTTACGTTTCTTCATCCTCATAAAATGTCCAACTGCATCGATCAGTCTTCAATGTATGCACACACTGATCCAAGACAAATAGCGTCCTAACCTAATCAATAAGGTTCGTTAGAACGGTTCGTTTGTCGGAGTGCATACTAATACCAACGCCTCTCTGTTGGTTTTGTTCGCTGGCCTCTACCTATTAGAATATTATGTATATTTTTTTCATAACGTTTTCAACCCATTTCACCATCGTTATTAGTGGAAGAAACAGGTCGTAAAGTTGTGCCAGATTTCTTAGTAAATGTATAGGTTTTCATTCATATAGTGGTTCGTATTCAACTCTTGAAAAGGTGATTGGTGGAAATATTTCACAATCAACGTCCGTGAATCTCAAATAATATTACTACAGTATTCTACCAAAGAACAATAGATCTATCTAAGATTCTACCTCTATTCTCTAAAATATACTAAGATTTTCTTTGATTCTACCTACCCAGATAGAATGTGAGTGTTACAAGAAAAACATTAATACAATTTAAATCATTAATAATGTATATTGGTCGGATTCATAAGTTAGTCTTATATCAACTTGTATTTTGACATAGGCTTTACAAACACATAATTTTTCACTGTCATTCACGATATAAAGGTAATTTAAATCTCAAAACATTATAGTTCTAATATTCGAAAGAAACTATTTTTAAAAATACGTAGAAACAGTGACAGTTCTTAAAAAACATGTCACAACTGGATGCGTGATCATATTGTAGCTCAATTCTTATAGAATTATTTACGATATGGTAATGCTATTGTAGTTAAGTTTTCAAATATCTCTATATCCAATGCTATTGTAGGTAATTTTGTAAATAGCTTTATATTCAATAGAGATTCCAAGTAGAATGAAGATGGGAGAAATTTAACTATAATAATTATTCAAAAACTAACATTTCATGTTATTTCAGATGATTTGGGAATAGAATAAAAGGCATTATAGTTTCTAGTGGTAAACTATTTGTCTACTAAGTGACCAAATAGAATTATTATTTGAAAGCTTACAGGCTTCTTATCTTTTTACTTCTGCAGTTCACTTAATTGAATAGAAATCTCACACGGCTTCAAAGCGACTCAAGTCCAGGTGGCTAACTCGTGTGCCAAAATGCTCTCTTAAAATCAAGTCATCGCTCCTGAAATCTTTTTTTTCCCCCGTTCTAATCAGAAAGTGCTTTGAGTGGAGTGGTTTTATCCTTTGACAGAGCAAGAATAAACGTTTGGTGGTCATTCACCTGTGGTAAGTTCTGTGAAGCATCAGGCATGGCTAAAAAAATTTGAAGAATGAATGATAAGAGAAAGGATTATGGATTGGAATTATTAGCCTACAAGCAACCGAAATAATAGAGAGAAAAACTTTGTATAATTGAAATCAAAACAGAATTCCGTAATTTGATAACAAATTCATCAATATCATAATTCATAGAATTCTTCTTCAACGTTTCTTTAAGGAGGAATTTTTATTACAATGTTTATTACATTGTTTATTACAATGTATTGAAATCTAACGATTGTTCATCAATGCTACTCCACAAGAAGTGATGATAGTTGATTCAATTGATATTTCTGTGGACTATGTTTCTTCGCGCGCTAATAAGACAGAAAACAAGCCTTATTTCATACCAGAAAAATACACATACTGGTATTTGATTGTAATCCGATTAATTTTTCAAGGTATTCAATTGTGTGAATCAAACTTATGCCTGTTGCATTCCTATGAGTGCTTAATCACTTCCATTGTTTTCCAGCATCCCTATCGAGATGAAAAGTAGGTTCTTTCGAATGGGTGGAACTCTCAGCTATAAATCCAGTGGAAAAGCTGGATTTGGAATTCATCTTCAGAAGTATGAGCATTGAATAGAACTAGTAGGGGTGTATTATGGGTGGGGGAAGGGGCGCGTCAGTGATTGAAGGGGGATGATCATCACAAGTGGACTTGTGGTAGTTTTTTGCTGTCAGACAATTGTTTCTTTCAAATAGCTAGCAGGAGAAAAGTCGAAAATAAAGAGTGGAATGGCACAATGCCTAATATTCCGGCCTATTGTTAGCTTGAGCTCTAGTCTTCAAAGGAGAGGCGATCATCAGAAAGTATCATCGGTATAATCATCATCATCATTGAGGCTCTTCATCTTCTTTTTCTTCATTCATATTTCGTTTCTCAATATTCCTCCGCCATGATATTTCTCCCATTTCTCCTAATTCTTGCACATTCTCATTATTCGTCCTTCTTCTAATCTTTCTCTTTCCATTCCTTATTATTAGTTACTTTTTCTTTTTTTCGATCTAACACACTTGTTTGTCCCACACTCTACTTGGTTCAATTTTCCCCACTTTCAACTTAGTCTATCATCCCTTTCTGTCTCTTATATGCATCGAGATAATTTTCGCTTTTCTTTCATTCTCTCTTTCCTACTCCACTCTATTATTTCATTCTCCTGACTTGTTTTATTCCTATTTTCTCTTATATAAATGGATAGAATAATCAATTATCTATCCTTCAATTCCATATTCACTCTCAACAGCTTTTTCTTTCGTATTTTTCTTGTTGTGAGAGATTCATCTTATTTCTCTTTTTCTTCTTCTTCTTCTTCTTCTTCTTCTTCTTCTTCTTCTTCTTCTTCTTCTTCATTCTTACTTATTCTCTCCATTCTAACTTCTTATCTTCTCCCTTATTTCCAACTATTTTCGTCTCTCATTCCCTTCTTTTCTTCACCTTCGCCATCATTTTCGTGGTTATCATCGTCTAATAGAATAAAAAGCATTGAAATCAACAATCGTAGCGTCACTAGAACTCAATGTGCAGTTGTGCATCGAGCAGAAGCTTTTGCCGACGAGGGTATAATGACCCGTTAGTCCCTAGGATTAGTGTAGAGTAGAGCTGTCTCCCTCTCCCATCACCCCTCAACCATAAGCACCAATTGAAGCTCTCCAAAGCCAAAATCCTCCAGTGCTGCACTTTGTGTGATTGTGCTTGGCTTTTACCACTTTTTACCGTGATTGTCGCGTTGTTTGAACTCATAAATAGTGATATTCGATTGTGAAACATATCCCAAATTTTCAATATTATTGTAATGATGCTTGCTTCATTCATATAGCTAATAATTATATTCCATAAAAGAAGTTGTTTCCAGTTTATTTTTACTTCTCAACGTTATGGAATGGCGATTCCTGTCGATATAAATGGATTCATTCAATAAATAAATTATAAATTTACATTTTAATTCATACTATTCTGATGGAATTTCCATTCTTATTCTTATTAATTTTTGTCTATAAGAGTTTTAAATTCGATCATTACAATCAACATATTGTACCATTGTTTCCAAATGAGAAGAAAATGAGGATTTTTAGATTTGCGATAGTCAGACTGAATGTTTGAGAAATCACAAAATCCGGAGAACTGTTGGAATTTGTAGGGAAGAATCATTAGGAATATGAAATGATTACTTCAATCTCGTGGATAAGAAGAGAGATAATATGTGCACATTTTTCAGAATTGAAAAAGAAGTAACTGTGTCATAAATACTCATTTCTCATCACTCTCAACTGTTTCATAATTTCTTCTCCAATCTAGGGGAATTAATCAACTAATTCACTGTCAGTGTGAGGCCTGGCATGACACGTGGAAGTTCCCCAATATAAGGCGGTGAGGTGCGAACCAGTACACGTTTAATGTCATGACATTCCCCCACGTGGCCCATGACCCAACATTGTATGTTTGGAAGAGAGAAAAAGAATTTGAAAAAATGAGAGGTTGGATAGAAGAGAAGGTGAATGGAAAACAGAACGGTGTAATACTATAGATAGAGTGGACTATATAGAAAGAGAGAGAGATAGTGAGGATGAAACCATTGGAAAATGTGATTGAGAGCGAGCAGGACAATGTTGTAGAAGGAGGAAGAATAGGATGGAATAGAGTTATTGGACAGAGAATTGATAAAATATTTGACATCCATGTTTCAATGATATGATATGAAGGAGGGAAGTTATACGGAGCAGAAGAAACAATTAGTATTGAAGCAATGGAGTGGAGTAGAGGTTTTGAATGATTGGAAAATAGGAAAAAGTCTAGAAAAATCTGAGGTTGAGTAGAAAGAAATTCAATCAACAGATAGGGCCGGTTTCTCCAAATACGTTGATCTGAAATTTTAGTTTAAACTATCAGCTGTCAGTGTATGGTCACTTTTATTAACTTGTGTTACAATTGAGCCAGCTGATGGTTTAATCCAAAATTCAGATTAACTTTTTTGGAGAAACCGGCCCTATAAGGTTAAAATGTAAAAAAAACGAAATAAGGATAATTACAAGACAAGGCAAGAAATATTAGTAATCAGCAATTGTATTTTGAAAGAAAGATGCGGGAAAAATAAGGAAGTGAGTAAAGTATCAGGAAACTAAAGAGAGAGGAGAATAGATTTTTACTGAAAAATGAGTTTAAAAAATATAGACTTGATTGAAAAGGAAGAATGAAATAATGAGAATATGAGCACAAGAATTCTCTCTCCAAGTAAGAAAGATAGACAGAGAATTTGTTCTGTACTTGATAGAAAAAGAGTGCCTTGTATTGTTGGTTGTTGGAGAAAGGCAAATGTTGAATCGATCCCTTGGGGATTGCCTGCCTGACTGTCCGTAGGGTCACCAGCAACGGCGAATTGTCAGTTGAGGGAGCGGCTCCATTAATCCACCTTGGGGAACAGGGAAGGAAGAGGGAAAGAGAGAGAGAAAGAATAGAATTGTGATGATGGGGTTGAGAAGGAGTGAGGTAGGAGTGAGAGAGTTGTGAGAGGGAGAGTTGAAAAAGGAGTGAGCGAGAGGCGAGGGAGTCGTGATTTCCAAAAAATCCCAAAAGCCTCAGGAAGAGCCGGTGGATTGACTCCTACCGAACCCTTTCTCATCTGCATACAATTCGAATCTATTAGACGGCTTCGTGAAATCACTTATTTTCTGATTTGTTGTCAATTTGCAACTCGACTGTTGCTGCTGACAAATTATTCTACTGATAAATTGTTCCAATAAAATAATCTCATTTGTGGAATTATTTTTCCAAATTACAACACGGTCAACATCAATTTTTATTAGTTATCATCGTTGAATCTTGTTGAATGATTGATTTATTTTTACCAAGCAATTCTCATTATTTTCTACTCTCAGAAATGACTTTCTAGTCCTAACTTCGCCTAATAAAGTATATTTTCATTTCATTTCATTTCAAACTGACGTGACATATGCGATATTCGTGTCATAGGTCTTATTCAATATGACACTGTCTTTGAAGATGTCAACTCAGTAATTTCATAATATGGGGTTTTTTTGCTATTCCATGTTCAATTTTCTCTGAATTTCAAGTTATTCCATGAAATTATATTGCAGGATATAAAATTTAACATTTCTAAAGCTTGATCCTGCTCGCAATAGCCTACAATTTCGAGGAATTACTTACATTTCAGAGAAAATTCATCACAGTTAAAAGCCTCATACCGCGTTTGCATAGGTTGCTTTCGTATTTCGAATGGTGCACCCATAACATGCAAGGAGAATAGTTTCACCTGAATATTTCATAAAAGCATCTAATCTCGTATGTTCTGATGCACGTCCGATCTGATCTCATTCCTTCAGTTCAGGAATGTTCACTGTTCGCTGGGCTACTGGCTCGGAAGTTTTCTTCAGTAACTCGTAGCTCCACAAACAATCCCTCACCGTGGAGGAATTAGCTTGTTAACGGAATAACAATTTCACCCCTTTATATGAGCTCAAATATTCCACTGCACTGAGTTGTTTGTTGTATGCCGTGTATAATCCTTCCCTGGGGAGGAGCTGGTCTGGACACAGCTGCGTAGCACTCAAACATTCGAATTATTGTGTGAATTATAAGCGTGCTAACTGTTCCATCATCATTTTGAGATTTGAAACAAACTGCATGGCCACGGAATTATGAACATTGACCAGAGGGGAGGTCTGAAATCTCAATTCCAATCATGAGTAGAGAATTGAATATTGTGTTTGGGATGCTGAAATGTAAATAAAATGAACATGAGATATTGAATAACACTCACAATGCACCATTTCGATAAATTACATAAATGATAATTTTCAATGAGGCACCCAACATTGTTAGACATTGCATTGGATCACACAATTCCGGAGTATTCTGGAGTGCAATACAGGCTTCATCTAGTATTTCCCTCTCAAATATCAGAATTATTAATGGTTTCGTAATTGGATAACAATTTATTATTTAAATGTTCATCTAAATAGCCCAAAGTTTGCATAAACTTTGTAAAAGTTTTGTAAATAGCCTAAATATTGTTAATTTCTTTGAAGAATCTGCTTTAAATTCTAGTTTCGACAAACGAGTGCGTTTATTTGAAGATCGAAGATAAAATGGTTCCATACCACTTATTCTCCAAGTAATAAAGTTTTCATAGTGATTGGGACTGATCGAAAACTCAGGAGTGAACTAATCAAAATAGATTACCGGTGTTAATCCGACGGAATTGAAATATCCTGGTCACATCTGCTGAGTCTTATTAGGTGATGGTAATGGCTCTTCATAATCCGTTATATCCTATTTCATACGTGAGGGTGGTTTCAACACAACAATAACACTCTATACTTATAGATACATGATCAATATATCACTAATAAAGGAAAATGTCCGATATGACTGTCTAGTTAGTCCTGTTTGACTCCACTCTTTGGGAAATGATGACTCTTTTGTTTAAACAACTGCTCCTAAATGGAGGAAGGGTTCAGTTGACAAGTAGAATGAAGCCAACCACTATTGATTCATGATTTGAAGACGATGAGTCATGCAACACTTATTCATATAAGATGATATACAGAAGGAAAAATATTCATCACCATATCTAGATTTATGAAACGTATTTGATCGAAGTGTTCTCTTTGATTGAACGAAGGGATCGAACGTAAATTGATGTTGATAGAATTCGATCAGCATTCAATTATCTATCGCATTGTCATCCAGTCATTCTGATTTGTGACTACTGGAAGAGAATTTATGGCAGGAGATTTTATATTCAAATTTATTTACAGGGTAGAAAGTTTGTCTAGGTCTGGTACTTTCCATGATTCTACTCGATGGTTTAAACTGTTATCAATTATGACTTCATACTCGGTAATTTCATTTTTGTATTGAGATTTATGACATATTTGATCACAGTACAGTACAATGAGAAGAAATACGGTTTGATGTACACTGTACAGGACTAACTTGAAAATGTTTGAACTGAGTTATTGTAATAACTCGAAAAATCAATTATTATGATGAATTATCGCTGATAGGAGTTGGAGTCGTTCATGTGGTATGTGGCGCGATTGATTCAAATATCACTTTAAACGTATCAAAGTCGAGGAATAGGAAAGGTTTCGTTGAACTGTAGAAAGGTCAGTTACGCTTTCACCACGAGGTTAAGATCAAGGTTAAGACACTAAACACTAATGCCTAGTATATTCAAAAACTTTGGTTTTGATTTTTACTTTATGAAAATCTTATAAAAATTTTTGCATTAATAATGATTGTAGCCTACGTATACTTAAAAATATTGAATTTCTAGGAATATGAAAAATAAATATTTGATAGCTATGAAAATAATGATTCCTTATTCCATCGTTTTCAAATTTATTATCAACAAAGTAGAGTTGATAATGAAAATTGTGTTGAATGTAACACACAACAGGGTAAGCTAAAAGCTTTCGTTGAAAATAAATCATTTCTTTATTTTTGTATGCATAATAAGATGGTTTTGGACACTGTTCTGGGTTCCTAACGAGCTATTTAATTGTCACGATAATAAATTAAGTGTGAACCCAACGCAATTGCTTGCATAATTTA
Organism: Sogatella furcifera; assembly: GCA_017141385.1. Taxonomy (NCBI): domain Eukaryota; kingdom Metazoa; phylum Arthropoda; class Insecta; order Hemiptera; family Delphacidae; genus Sogatella; species Sogatella furcifera. Next base: position 10,373,568 of record CM029550.1, on the reverse strand, counting down.
TTTGTATGGTGGATGAAGTCATGTGTTACCAGGTTATTCTCCTTTCTCACTTTTAATCTTCATCACATTCCCTCTCTCTTACTCGCTCTCTCCTTCTTTTCTCACATACTTTCTCTTGCTTTTTCTATCTCTTTTTTCTTTATCATGTGTATCCCTTTCATCTTCTCTCTTCAACCATTTTTCTTTTTCCCTCTTTAACCATTCATCGGTTCGACTCACTACAACTCAGAACTGAGGACAATAATTGAAGACGTCTACTTGGTGCTTCTACCGTGTTTGAGTCATTGCCAAATGTTGGCTGGTCTCCGGTGACTTCATGTTATGTGTTGGATAAAAAGAGAGAGAAAACAAACTAAAAGGTGGAGTGCTACTGACAAATTTATTATCAAATTTCATTGTCGTCCTTTCTGTAAGAGTTAGAGCATTGACTTTTCAAATGAAAGTAACTTGAGAGAATATAGGGAGAGCGGAATAAATAGGCATGGTTGAATGACTTGTTGAACTAAATTTCATCTAATTTTTCATATAACTTTTCGTAAATCACTTGAAATGCACTATAAGCGATTTCAGAAAAAAACAGAATTTTAATTTTCTCCTTGAATAATCAGTTCTCATCTAGATCACAGATAAATACTTCCTAGCTTAGGAAGTATTCCTAGTAGGAACTAGTAGTGTTCCTAGTAGGAACTATGAATTATGTGTCATTGGAATAACAATATTATTTCTGACACACTTTGGTCATTATTAGCAGCTTAAATCAGAAAATAATCAATTAATCCATGACCAAATCAAACTATGGTCGCATTTATTCCAATGTTCTTCTTTCAAAGCTGAAAGTTTAAACTGAAAGTATAGTTAATTACTATAATTGATCTGAACCTGAGTGTAATTTTCATAGGAATCCAGTGTTTTGGATATTTTTCAATTTTTATTCTCAGTAAAGAGGCTATACATTTTCTATCTAACTATAGGCCTACATTATCAACAACAAACTATATAGACTAGACTCTAGACACAAAGATAAAACTTGAAATGAATAACTGTATCCTTCACTTCCATTCGCACAATATTCTGTAGATACAGGGTGGTGAGGAACTTTTTGTTGTTCGTCGTTCCTCAATCTTCTTCAGATAATAATAATAATAATAAGATACAGAGTGGTAAGGAAGAAACTGATTATTGTGCATCTCCATTTGATACGATCTCAGGGAGACAGTGACAAGATTTGCCGCCGTGCTGGCGCCGTGCCAGAACCATCCTCGTCACCAATTTATGGATCACACTTCAGTTGCTTCATTCAATCACACTCGTCGTAGCTTGGGATAGCTTCACGTTGTTTTGTCCCATATTACGAGTAGACAGGATTCTAAATCAAAATCAGCAGTCCCCCTTCTTCTCCCTGAAATGTGGTTCGCAGTTCTTGACAATCGGAGAACTTTTCAATTTGTTCGATGGAATGTCATTGATGTCCGTTCATTCACTGTCTCTGCATTTCCTTCATTGATAAAACTCTTCTGCACCCATAAATATGTGTACTCTTTCGCTCTCCTCTCTATTTTTTCGGAATTATTGCATGATCAAATTATTCTCTGATGTTCAAAATTCACAGACATTTCGAAATATTATTATCCTGTTGCTGTTACAGGATAATAATTTTTAACTAAAGTTAAGTTTATTTATCCATCTATTAAATTGTAACGTATCACTGGCGGCTCGTGCTCACAAAACAGGTGAAGTGCTGTATAGTAGAAGATACGGGCACTTCACCTAAGTCTTGCGTACTATTACAGTTTCTTGAAGTTTAAAGCAGTAACAAGAATATTTCAGAAGTTTTGTATATCCTAGAAATGGGAAGTAATATTAAAAAACTCTCTTCAACTTCCTGCACTGAAAAGTGTGACAGCCAATAATTTTTCACAGTCGTTGATCTTTCAACTTGTTATCACTTTTCAGAGTTCCTGGTTCGTGCAAGAATTATTTTCGAAAACATTTTATCAGCCGTGACTTTTGTGATTATTAGTTGTGCATAACAACTTATTTGGACTTGCACGTCAGATAAATAATATTTCTCGTGTTGCTACTGGAGACAGTGAGGCAGTGTGTTGAGAGTAGTATGAAAAAGTTGAAAAAATGATAAGCCTCGATTGGTGGAGAAAGAGGTGGCTGGCCTAAGGCACTTTTATTAACGAGAAAAGTTGCTGCGTTCATTTAACGCGCGTTAGAAAAATATATATTCAGCGGCGGAAAGTATCGCAGTGTTGAGATAGGAGACCATGCGTTAATTCTGGACTCGTTTTCTGTACTAATTAGAGGTGAAATATATAAGGACAACGCTGCACTGTTGCCAGATAAAACTGCTTTAAAACCGACCACAACGTAACTTAACGTAACAACGCTACCACTTGCCTGCTCCTGTTCTCCTGAACCATTTTTCTCTATTTTTATCCACTTTCCTGCCTTTATTCCTTACTCTTTTCTCTATTTTTAATCTCTCACGACTGCTAACTACCTCTTGTTACTCAGCAGTTTCCTTCCTCTGGCCTATTTTGAAGATATCTTCTAATGGAACTGATGTTTGGTTTTCACAAATTCAAAGAAATCTTGTCCAAGAAAGACATCTTCCACGAGATTTCAAATAAATGGATACTGTAATGAAATATTCTATATGTGAAATATAATTATCATGTTGACAAGGATATTATGAGGATAGGAATATAACATCTCCTTTTTTGTAATTGCGGATGATGCCCCTTATAAGCATTCTTCGCTTGTCCGTGGGTAATGGGTAATTTGTACAAGAATGATTGTAGTGATCTGTATCTATTTTTCTTTGATTTTTCCTCCATCAAACTCCTCTATTCCATGAAATTCATCGCCGCACTGAATTTCGTACTACAGAATGCTACATACAGTCATGGTGCATTCCATTTAATTTTTAGTCTCTATGGTCCTGTTCACTGCTTATAACGTGAATCTGAATGACTGATCTAAATCAAAAGCAATTTTTATTGCAGTCCGTTTTTGTAGAAGTATTTTGAAATGTAATTTGAATCACGAGAAAAAGTTTGAGTATCCAGAAAAAGTCTATAATAGTAATGCAAGTTAACAATCAATTCTCATCTCTCTCAATAACATAGTTCTCAAGTATAGAAATGTTGTATGGAAATCGCACATACATTGTACGCTCACCTCCAATAGTATATTACATAATGAGTGTGAAAAAGGCGTTTTTACAAACGAATAATTATGTTCTCCAAACGAGCGGAAGGCGAGTTTTGAAAATAATTATGAGTTTGTAAACCTTTCCACACGAATTATGTACATTTTTTTCGTCATACTAGACTAAGAAGGATTTATTAAAACCTTAAACAACTGAAAACATTAACTGAAGCCAACATAACCTCAACACAACACTAGCAGTAGCACAAAACAAACGCAAACAGTGAACTGTCATGGCGGCTCGTTCGACTCGTTTATTCATACGTTGGAGTTCGGAAAAATAGCTGTGCTAGATTTTCAGCGCTGTAATTATCATCGTGATGATGACTAGTGCTGTAATAATCATCAAAATGATAATTCCCGCATTCAGAAGAGCTGATCTTTGATTCTCCTGTAAACGGCTATTTTCCAAACGCAAATCTAGCTTGGAAAGTTGTGTATTACATAGGAGTATGGCGAAAAAGTAATTAGTTCGATCTACTGCGTATTTGTAACGTTGACCATTGTTCTCAAGCTTAGGAAATAACTTCATGTCAAGGGAGGGCTACACTTGGTCTCTTCAATGAATGCGGAATCGACCAAGTTTGAAAAAATCACAACAGTATGTAATGTTTCTGCTTGTTTCTTCCCTTGGGGGGGATATTCATCCTCTCTTCTATCTCCACCTCCTCCTCCTCCTCGTCATACTCCTACTCCTCCTCCTCCTTCTCCTCCTCCTCCTCCTCCTCCTCCTCCTCCTCCTCCTCCTCCTCCTCCTACTCTTCTCCTCCTCCTCCACCTCCTCGTCATACTCCTACTCCTCCTCCTCTCATCCTCCTTCTCTTGCTCCTCCCCCTCCACCTCCTCCTCCTCCTCCTCCTCCTCCTCCTCCTCCTCCTCCTCCTCCTCCTCGTCATACTCCTACTACTCCTCCTCTTATCCTCCTTCTCTTCCTCCTCCTCCTCCTCCTCCTCCTCCTCCTCTTTCTCCTTCTCCCCCTCCTCCTCCACCTCCTCCTCTTTTTTCCCCTCTTTCTCCTCTAACAGGAAACAGGTTGACACTGGCAGTTGTCACATTGCATTTGGAGAATTAATTAAAAGTACCCCACTGTGCTACCACTAAACTCATTCTCCCCTCTCCCTATTCCCCCTCATTAATCAATTCCTTCTCCCCCGCTCACACATCTACTTTCCATACCAATCTCTTGGAGTTGTCCTGGCCAGGGGTTTCAATCCGATTGACAGTCCAGCACTGTCGTGTTATTGACATGCCGCCCTGTCGAGACCTGTGTGAAAAGGTGTTTCACCCTGTTTTAATTTTTTTTTACATTTTTAGACGAATTGCATTACTGAATCATGACGTTTTTCCGATAAATTCTTCCTGTAGAGGAGCTTTGCAGAGGTGTTGTCGATATGATAACAGCATGTTATTAAGGGAATGATAACTTATTAAATAAATTATTTTGTTTCGATAAAAGGTTGTAAGGCACTTGCGGCTCGTACCCACTTACAGCACTTCACCTGTTTCGGGGGCACGAGCCGCCAGTGTTGTAAAGTCGTGCTTCACATATGCTGTACAGAAAGTAAATTAATTAAAATTTTGAATTCAAATCGATTTGATGTGTTGTGTTGATCCACGATGAGTTTCAGAGATGTTTTCTCTTGGATAAACCAAAGTTATCCAGAATAATATTGATAATTTTAATCTTAATAGTTGATAAGTTGATGAAAAAAATATTTTTCTTCAATTATTGTATCAACTCAGGCAAAGTCAAACGTATGCCTATGACTCCATCCCACTTGCTTTGTGAAAAATTAATCATAATGAAATTCTATAAATGTGTAAAAACCTCTCACATCATCAATTTTCATGTTCTTGTTTCTAAGTTTTAGATATGCGTTTGAAATATTAGAAAAAACTAATTGAATCGTTGAATTCATCATAATATGAAAATTTTAGGGTTGAGAATTTAGCAATTGATGCATATTCAATTCAATTCATAGGTCCCTGATACCATATTACGTAGGTCGAAGAATAACTAATAAGTATAGGTTTAGTAGTCCATGTAAGATGTACGCGTGAAATAATGATAATAAACAACCAACCATCATAGATCTCATGAACGGACATGAACAAACATGGAAGCCATCTAGCGTCTATACTATTCCATCTTCCAAAATAGACCCACGTGAGAAATAGTTACGATGACGGAGATGATAACGTGGAACGGGGTTCTAGGATAGACATCACGGGTATAGTTCGCGCAGGCTGAGAAGGCACATAGTTACAATGTAAAGCGTATTGTGACTGCGTGTCTTCTCAGCTTGCGCGAACTATACTACATGGTACCTTGTTATGTGATCTCACGCTGCGACTGAGGTCTGAGTTAATGCCTCTTGTTACAGGCCTAGTTGATCAGATGCAAGAAGATTTCAGTTGAAAGTGTTGAGTTGGAGGAGGCAGTAATAATACTTATCATGTTGAGCCTGTAGGCTGTACCTACAATTTCGTGCATTCTCCGTCACACTCATAACTTTCCAACTAGTCATGTTTTGTTCTCAACACGGCAACAATCATGTTTACGAATTGGTGTTTATTCTGCTGTAAATCACGTCCCCTACTGTACTAGGTTATGATGAGATATTATGTTGGCTCCTTGGTAATTAATATGGTTTTTGTTACTAAATCGGATTCGAATTCAATGTTGAGTAGTTTTTTTATGGAAAAAACAATTTATTCTTGAAATGTATCTAACTCAAAATCGATGTTGGGTATTTTTTCATGGAGTCAACAATTTATTCTTGAAATATATTTCTTGATCTTTGTAGTGGAAATTTCTATTAGAAGAGACTAATATTATAATATCGCATTGATATTATAAATAATGTTTCAACCAAAAATCTATAATATATCACATTATTCTAGGTTATTAGTGTTCAGTTCTTCTGGGTTATTGGTGTCAATTCAAATGAAGATCAAGTTGTAGTGCGATGAACATAATTCAACTCCCCAAACCACCAGATAATCATACTGATTGTAAGAAGTTCTTCTTCAATCAATAATTTACCCATCCCACAGAAAGTAATGATGGTTCCTTGTATGTGATTGATATCGGTTCAATTTTTTGGGAAAACTTAACTATTCTAAGAAAATTAAAAAAAAACACTGTTGGGAAGAATCATGAATGATTTTTGTCAACAATCTCTAAATTAGAAGATATATAACTCGAATTTAATCGAATAACTAATTTCCAACTACTAGTTGAAATTTCAGATTGGATTTGAGATTAAAAACAATTGATCCCAAACCAAAATTGATATCACTTTTCAATTACGTTACTATGTCAAGTGTTGTGTTCAATTGACAGTATATGGCATTTTTCCAGGGAAGTTTGATGAAAACTTTAAACTTATCAATGAAAACAAGTTATTTTACAATCTTTGACAAGCCACTGGCGGCTCGTAACGACGAAACAGGTTAAGTGCTGTACAGTAAAAGATATGGACACTTCACCTGTTTCGTGGGCACGAGCACAAGCTCGCCTGATTCACTCTTCCAACTCATGGCTTAATGTTGAAAAATCAAATTATAGATTAATTTATTCCAGCCAAAGAACAAAGACCGAACAAATTGTGATTGACAACACGTACAACACTCACATACGAGATGACATGCTCCTTAAACGTAGTCGGTAAAAAATAAATCATGTGGAGCAATTTGAACGATAATTGCCACCAATAATGTTGTCTACATAAACGAATTAGGCCGGTTGAGAGCGGAGGGCTCAATTTGATACGTTGTCTGTTGCAGTGTCGCGTCACGCCAACTTAATATCCTACCAAATTATTGTCTCCGGGCGACACTGATAGTCCTTATTTGCAGTGCGTGATGGACATAATGCATGAGGGCGTATGGCATGTGGATTATTACCATGCGTGTGGATAACTATGATGGAGAGAATAGATACGGGATAGAGATAGACGGGACACTGAGAAGAGATTTACAGTAGAGAGGATACGTAGAGTGTAGAGATCAGAGAGAAAACACGCACTGTCAGTATAGTATGGACTCTAACTTTTGAAGACTAACCCCGTTTTACACTATTAACGAATTCCCACAAATGAAAGAATTATTAGATATTGCAGTACACCAATTGCTGGATAATTATAATAATATTTATATAAATTTAATATTTAATAGTTAATTCGAATCTCCATTTTTTTATTTGGTCAATTTTTTTTTGCAGTTACAGAAGTCCTCCGTCTATTTATATAGCATAATGGAGATTCGAATTAATCATGATTATAATTCCTAGAAATATCTATTGTTTATACAATATTTTGCTGTTCTTGAAGAAGAATTGGTGTGATTTCTTACAGATATTTCAAGTATAGTTGATATTCAACATTCAGAGATTCTCACTCGGTGGTGATCCTCCCATCACGCATCATATTTTATAAAATTTTGCCAGAATTAAGAAAGGTTTGGAGGGATTTGAAAGGAGAGGATTTGACGCACCTAGCTATCCATATGGAATTGAATATTGAATGTGATGACATATTGGTCCATGGATTCCTCAATAACTTCAAATTAGAGTAATATTATGCGGTAAATTTCAAAATTTCTCAATTCAATTATGGGTGTTCGTGATATTTTATGATCTTGATATAATTGTGATTAAAGAAGGTTGTTTGAATTGGAAGACGAAAAAGAGTGATATAAATGTTTGTAATATGCGGCAATATTTAAATATCATTGATGTTGGAAAAAGAAGAAGAAGTGGGAGATTATGTGATTGCTCGAGTTGAAGACGAGAGAGATAGGAGAAAGAACAAGAGAGTTAGAGAGATTTCTAGAGAGTGGACACTAAACGATCATGATGACCACCCGCATCTCTATGGCGATTTACTGTATTTGTGTCCCGGTCACTTACATCCATAAACCAGGTCTGCAGCAGTCTGTTGTATCATTCTGCTTGACTGTTGTTTGCACTGGTGGCTATCATCTGTTTGTCCCTGACAATGCTGGATTTGCGATCGGGTGTTTGTTACACATTATGTGTCTGTCTGTCTGACCAACTACGACGTCTCCTTTTGAGAGGACAGAGGATGGAGAATCTCCTTTTGATAGAGAATATCGGACGAGTTTGATTGTCAGTCGATATGGCGCGTTGTGGATATTGTAATACTGTGGCCTGGTAATGTCGATCAAATAGCTTTGGGTATCGATTTCGCTATTCTCTCTATTCATAGTAAAGGGCGTTCAACCAACGCATAGGAAGAATTATTTAGATGAGTCTTTTACTAGTTCACCCTAGCCTATCCATTCCAATCTCTTGAATCAGAGAAATGATTTACTAATTAAATCTTGTTGTACGAACTTAAATTTCGAACACGTTCATACGGAAAAGAATCATATCTTGTCAATAATAAATACAATTTTCTCACACGAATCTCACAATTTTCTATTTCTCATTTTCAGAAAGCTGAACAACAATCATCTAAGGCATCTACCAGATCTTCTCTTCGGAAACATGCCGCATCTAATAAGACTGTGAGTTGAATTTTCATAAATAATAGTAAATTTATTAAATAACTGTAGTTAATAAATTCAACACATCAATAACTGAATATAGTTTCAATCAAATGGATTTTTGCCATATCGTACATCTTAATTATTCCTTTAGAAATTTTGTAGCTACTATATACATAAATCTTACGCTTATTCCATGCATGTATGATAAAAAACCACGTCCATTTTTTCCAAATATTTTCCCATTCTAGCTAAGAATTCACTTATCCCAACACGTCTTTATTGCTATTTTAAGTATTTTATGTCACCTTTCTATCTTTCTTCACATGGATCATGTGATGCATCCATGATTTAATAAGTATAATTTTAAATAACTGAATAATAAATAAAAATAATGAATAAATAGATAAATAAGCAAATAAATAGGTAAATAAATAAATATGTTGATTCTTATCAAACTATGGCATATTATCACCTTTCTATCTTCATGAACCCACGTTACGCATGAAAGATAACCCTCCAATATAATGATTCTTACCTCTTAATATATTGATAAGATTAACATAACAATATAACGGGTGGCATTCGATTATGGCAAATGCTCCAGGTTGACCACCTTAATTACTATTAGAGTATCACTATTGTAAATTGAACCCCCGCATAACTGGCGCTCACCCCCTTTGATTAATGTTGACTAAATGCAAACTAGTCGTGCATTATCAAGCTGTAAATCACCGCTTCTAGATTGTTATAGCGTCCAAATTTCAGGCTCCCATGTTATTATGTTGACAGCCAGACAACCTAGCTGCGGATTGAGTGAGGGGCTGAGAGTGAGAGAGAGAGACTGAGCAAGAGATAATGAATAGGAGTAGAAGGGTGGGTGTGAGTGAGAGAGAGGGGGATGAGAAAGAGGAAGAATAAAAAAAGAGTGAGAGTGTGAGAGTTTTCGAGAGGTGGATTAAAGAATACTGTTAACCAGTCAAACTCATAGTTGGATGAAAACTCAAATAAAAAGATGTTCAAAAAGGCATGCAATTTTCAACAGCTCGAGGATATTTCAATCCTATACTTATCTAGCCTAAGAAAATCACTATTATTCAGGATTGAAATGTCTCAATCTTCTCATTTCAAAAGTTTTGGTTATGTCTGGACTCAACTTGTGGAGTAAATGTATTATTTGTTTATGCTATTGGAGGCCAATCAGTTTGTTAAGTATAGGGTGGCGCAAAAAGAATGGTCACATTTTAAATGAATAAATTTCAGTGAAATTTCCTCGGGAATGGCTTCCTTTAGTTCAATCAGGTTTTGGGGTTTGCGTACATACACTTTGGATTTCAGATAAAATGGATTTTCAGCGAAACAGCCGCTGCACTGAAATGTTTCATGGTTAGTGTAGTAACATACATTCTTCATAATTTCTATCAATGCTATTAGGTTATAAAGTTATATCACAATTTCTGAATACAAGAGCTAATTTGAAAGGATCTTTTAATTTTTATTAAAATTATTTCAAGTGAGATTTGTTCAAAAAAATTCGGCTATCAATACGTAACAGATGAAACTACATATATTATAAAAATATATTTTGGAATGGAACATTGTTGATTAATACTCACTAATAAAACGTTATCAAACATTTTCGTCTAGCTTATGATTGAGAGGATCAACTTGCTAACCACACGTTACCTCTATCCTGGTTGATGATTATTCACCTTAGCTGCATAGTGGAGTGAATATGAAACTGGTAACCAGCTGGACAAACAAACATTTTTGATAGGAACAACCTTAAATTATCATGAAAAATTATATAAACACACTACTTGAATATTTTCAAAAATGAGGATGAAGATTGTCAGTTTCCAGTTAAAATAATTTTATTTCACAGTGTAATCAATATTATTACATGCGGGAGTGATAATTTACCAAGTCCAGAATAAAATGATGAGAATGGGAAGATGATTTCCATAATCACACATGCTGAGTGAAGTAATTGATGTCCGTTTTATCTTTCATCTTGTTTACACACATTCAACCTCTTCACTGGAAGTGGCTACAATAATTTCATGTGCATTACGAAAACAAATCATGAATTAATGTTTTTGGAATAGTGAGAGAAAGATCTATGATAAGAGCCGAGGAGGGGAGGTGTGAACTTTGGTTGGAGTGAGAGTATGGGGTCATTAAACAAGTGGAGATAGAAAGAGAGAGGCGTGGACAGGAAGAGTTTTTATTGGAGAAAGAACCAAAGAGACATGAGAAAAGAGAAAACTTTACATTGAATATGCGTCATCACGTAGAAAAATTAAAAAAAATGAGGGGCAATGTACAATATGTTTAGAAAGCTTCTTGAATAGAATTTATCTTGAAATAGTTTTATTTCCCATGCTGTTCATTGAAAAAATTTATCAGGTGCGAACATTTCATTCAATAAGAGATCATGAAATGTTGTTAGAGATTGGAATTGTAATAGCATTTCAATCGAAAAATATCTATTATAAATAAATTGGTTCTAACATCACAAAAATATTCTTCAGGGAATTATTAAAAAATAATCTGTTGTTTATGAATTATTCAAAAATCTTAAAAATATTCTCCGGAGAATAATTCTCCTTTAATATTTACCCGAAAAATATTTTTGTTATTATGAGTGCTATGAAAATATTAATTTAAATGCTCTTCCAATCCAAATTCTCATCAACATCACTCTCAGCATTCCATAAATCTCCCGACACTGAATGTTCTTCAGTTTCCTCTTAGTTCATGACAAAACCAATTCAAAGACTTTCGTCTCATCAATTGAAACCAAAAGTTTCTAGAGCCTTGAACGGAGGTTAGCCACGTAACTGAAGGCCCTCCAGAGTTTAGTGACGTGTAGCACATAGCCCCAGAGCTAGTGCTAGCAGCAACACCATCACCATGTCCTTATTATGTTATCGACAAAGATCTTGTTGTCGTCTCTTTGTTTCCCGGCCAGTTTTCGTGTTTTTGTGGCGGCAATAAAAGTTTTGTTCAACACGAAACCTTCTTCCAACACCAACCATGCCTGCACTTCACTCACGCAATCCAATTTAATTAATTAACAGATTCGAGTGCTGATTATTCCTCCTTAAATTCCGAAGTGGTTCTAAAATGAAGGCGAGAGTTTCTTGTTAAGAATTTATATTCATGTACGTGCTCGTTTATTTCCGTTATGGTCGTAGAAATGAACACTTTTGTCGAAGCTCTTCCATCATAGAGACGTCAAAAGAATGGACAATTATAAGTTGGTAGGGCAATGTCCAAAGGAACTTGATTCAAATATACAATAACATCTAATTATTATTTGTATTTTATCTCCAAAGGTCCTTGATTCGAACAATAATCGAAAAGGAATATGTTTGAAAATATGTTCAATTTTGACAGTAGGCTCATAGTAATAAATTACATGACAATATTATACTTCCTGGCTTGAATAATTCACGATATTGAGAAATGCTGCCCTATAGAATAATAGGATGAGAATTTAAATATGTTCGGTAGTTTTTAATTGTGAATTTTTTGAATTTGTGAAGTACATTCAGTCTGGATGGCACAACCCTTCACTTCTTGTTCACATTTGTATTGTATTGAATGATGATGAATTCATCATCGTTGGGTTGAACCCAACCCTTAGAACTACATTAACAATTTCAAAAGCCAATAACTGCGATCATGCGTATTTATTTCTAATGTTCTTCATTCATGATTGAGATCGACGGAAACTGTTGCGAACAAGGAGAGCTTAGTTGTGAAATAATGAGTTGGGATCATTGCATTGAGTTGGATCATTGTCACAGAACAGGAAGAACATCCCAGCCTCTCATTGTTCAACTGCCATTGAGACAAGACCCTTGCAAGTTGGAGATATCGTGTCACCATTGCCTTCCAACTGTTCACATGCTCGAGAAAATGGAAAAGAGGGATAAAGGGTGAGGAGATTCAGAATTCAAGTAGAAAACAAGAGATAAGGAATAAAGATGAGTGAAGAAGAAGAAGTGATGGATGAAGAAGAAGAAGGAGGGTAAAGGAGAGGGAGGATTTAGAGAGAAAAAGTGAGAGAAAATATTAGAAGGAGGAGGTGAAAGAACAGAAAGCGGACATAATGAGAGAGAAGAAAGAGAAGGATCACTAAAGGAATGGTTGACGGAATTAAGTAGAATCGAAAGAAATAAATGAGAAATAGAAATGGTGAATTGAAGAATTCCATTGAAAAGAAAATCATTATGATAATTGAAAGGATTTCGAGCAATTTCCATGAAATAGAATAATAAGTGTGAGAGAAGACATGAATAGGAATGAGAAAGTAGATATAAATGAATGAGAGTGGACTGGAAGAGGGGGGATAGACAGACAGTGAAAAAGCGATAGAGAAATCAGATGAATAGAAAATGAAGAGAAATAAGATAGATATTCAGAGACCAAATTATTATAGGGGAGTATTTACAGAAAATGGATAAAGAGAATTTTACTGGAAAACTATCAAAAGGAGTAAACGAATAGGTGATAAGATAAAGGGAACTAGAATAAAGGAAAGAGAGAATTACAAGTGGTTATAGAGAAATATGGAATGATGGAGAGGAGGCAAAGAGAGATAGTGATAGTTGGGTAAGAGAGAGAACCACACCGACGTTAGGAATGACGAAGGGCAGATGCTTTGATCTCAAACATGCAATTATCGCATCAGCTCACCCTTAACCCTTTGGCTGCGTGCATACATCATAATACTTTCCTTAATCGATGCGCATCCCTCAGTTGAGAGCCCTTAAGGCACCCACACCATTGTTAATTAATTCCAAGATCAGTGGTAAAGGCATCCACACTTCTGTCTTAACAAGGCACTTGTCATACTGCATCGCAATCATGGAAATTCCTTATTTTGAAATGGCAAAGGGCGCAAAAAAAGATGAGTATCTCACTGCAGAAACACCGCAGCAATTACTACAGTAATTTCTCATTTAGTATATACTGTATTTTAAAAACTATTATTGTGGAAAAATATAAAAATTGTAACGTGAAGAATGTAACTAAAGAAAAATAAAAATGCCTTATGGACTAATTGTAATGATTCCTCCCCTTTCATAATTAATTTTGCCCCGTATCAGTTATTGAGGAATTCATGGGATGGATACTTCCGTCTTTAAAAAATTACGAATAGATATCAGAGTAGACAATTAGATTAGATTAGCAATACTATATTAAAGTTTTCAACGATATTTTCTTGATTAAAGGCTCATAGAGTAGAAGAAGTGTTCAAGTTCGATATTCCGCTCACCAATTGTAATTTGGAACTTATTTTAACTCGTTAGTGGATTATTAGTTGAAACACTCATTGTTCACAATACAATATAGATATTATTATTCGCTATTCGAACAAAATTACATTTATACAAAGGTATATTCCAGTTGAGGTTTAAAGAGGAGATAATTGTTCAGAGTCCTGAACTGGTGCTTTGATACTTTGGCATTTTACTGTTTGTTGACCCGGGTTTTAGTGTTGTAATCAATAGAAGAAAAAATAACATGACAAGATTGGTAGGAATCGGCAGAACTTTACAGACGCTAGCAGCAAAACAAGCCTAGGATTAAAACCAGAGATCAGATCAGTGCTATAAATACATGGGAGAGGAAATCTGCTGGAAGATATCTGGAAAACGACAGACATGTCAAACATCTTGGCGGAAAATGAGATGAGAAAATCCTCGGTCGGAAAATCTTTTATTGTTCTCCCGCTGGGTCGACTTGGGAAAGCGTTATAGGCAGGCAGGCATAATGGTGCGAGTTGACAAGGACTTCCAATACACAGATGTCAGCAGTCATCGGGTTTCTGTCTCTAAACAACGGAATAAAAACTGACAAGCCCACAATTTTCCAGAAATGCTTTCCTTATCGGCTTGTTAGCGAGTTTAGATGTTGGGTAATTCACTTGGGGATTCAACTTGTGAGTAAAATTTTCTCTCAAGCAACAGTTTTCCTCCTTGGGAACAGAGAGCAGCTTTAATCATTATTTTCAACTTTAGAATGTTTTCAAAGTGATTTTCAACTGATTGTGATTACGGAAATAATGTACTAAATATTTGAATAATGTTTTAAATCAGTGGTTTGACAACATCTTGTCTTTTCATTTATTGTACGTTTTTCTCTTTTTGATTATTTCAATCTAGTTGTAGTGATCGATTTAATGGGGCTCTTCTATGAGGTCCTTTATTACTTATTATTCTCCTCTTTTTATTGATTCATCTTATTCTTTTTCTGCTCCACTTTCCACTTTCCTATTTCGCTCCCTCCATGTAACTTAATGTATGGTGTTCAAATATTTCTCGAATAAATATATTAATTGAAAGTTATTGGAATAAATATTTTGTAAGTATGGCTATTGGCAATTCTTCAAGAGATTCTGTTCACATGCATGATACTATTACTGCAAAGTTTGATTACATTCAGATTAGAATTAAATCTCTAACGTTGATATGTTTTGGAGGAACCATAATGTTATAATATGGATAATGGACAACATCATTATTCGAGTGTCAAAAAATTTACATAGATAGAAGCAAATTGTACAAAATGAATTGAAGTTGATTTCAGGTTGATTACAGGTTAATTCAGTTGATTACACAATCATAAGAATTAATTTCAACTCAATATTAAAAACTCAACACAACTTTGTCCAACTTATATTATATTTCCAATACTAACGACAAACAATGAAACCATAGAAGCTGAACATGCTATACAATGTTTTGGCGTGTATCCAGTTCCTTCATTGATAGAATCGAAAGTGGTTTGTTGACATCCAGGAAAGATACATATATTAGGTTGAATAATCTCCATTTCATCATCTCAGATATTTCGCTCACGCTTCTTCATAACACTCAACCAGTAAATCATTTAGAATCCCAGTAATTTTGAATCCAACAAAGACCATCAAGCATCGCTTATCGTTACTCGGATCGATGAATAAATTTCTTTAATCTCATTATGACTGCTAATAGAAGCGAACGATGAAATTTAATCTTATTAAAAGTGTAGCGGTCAATAAAACGTTGCCCACATACCACTTGAATGCAAGACAGCTCGTTACTTGCATGAAATTATGCATAATGCTACTATAAATATCTGGCTACAGTCCCGATTTCCAAACGCTCATGCAAATCGCGTTCCATAGAGATGTAAATTGCTGAATTAAATATTTTCCAACTCATAATAGATATTCACGACGAATTAATGAGCTGTTATTTTGCCGTGAATCAATTTATCATTGCAAGTGGGTGTTGTAGTGAGCACCGTTATGACTACTACACCTTTTGTGTATAGTATACAATCATAATACTTTCTGTCTGCTGAATTGTCCAACTAGCCCAATTCAGAAACCCTATACATTTAACAGCTTTACTTTTTTGTTAAGACTCAGAAACATTCCACATCGATGAGTCATTTATAATCATTATGGTTGTTGTGATCATTTTTCTTGAACTAAATTTTTATTAAGTATTGGCAGTTTTCAATACAGTAGTATAATTTTCATGATGCGAAACAGAGTATAATTTTCTCAAGCAGTTTAATTTGTATTATGAACGATTAATTTCAATATTTCAGAAAAAATTGATTATGATTACGATTAATATAGAAATTATCACCTGTATTAGGCTACTGGACGTATTATTGAATTAAAACTGTTTCTTTATAATATTTCGCAGAGTCTAGAAACCACTTAAATATTTTATACTTAATTATATGGATGTATTATACATATAAATCATTGAAACGAAGAAGAGTACATTTATGTACAATATAGCCGCTTATTGAACTTACTGCTCAACAGATTAAATAGATAGGATATTATGGTTGATCAACCTCATACACTTGTTTTGTTTGACATAGTTCTCAATCAACTTTTTCATTTCAGCTAAATTTATAACGGAGTTGTATGATAAATGTATATACTGTGATGAAAAACAGTAGCCTACTTTATTTTCTGCATTTGACAACCACCCTGGCCCCCATCAGATGAAAATACTCCGATATTTGACAATTAAAAATCCCCTTCTTTCTATCACTATCACACTTTTAGGTTTTCACCTGTTTGTGAAATATGATTCAACAAACTTGTTGAAAAAAGCGAATCAGTGGAAAAAGTAAACACAATCAAATGCAGCCTCTGAGTTGAAATTGAGCATGTCAAAGTCAGACTGAAAAAAGCTAGCGCTTCATTAATTGGATGTTTCTGAAACTAAATTACACGCTGTCAGCAGTTATCAGTTGGCACGTGAATGCTAACTTAATGACGGTCCAGTGTGATAGCGGCGTGTGTGTGAGTGCATAGGTGTGAGCATGTATACATGGACAGACATGAATGAATTACCGTGCAGACATTCTCTATCAAGAGCAATTAAGGCAGGTGTGTACTTCACTCGAACATGGTCTCATTATTCAAATGAACGAGCATAGAATTTCAAACTGTGGACGTCTATGAGCGAAATTATAAAATTCAAATTTTCGACAAGTAATAAATTCGAAAATTGGAAAAAATTTAATCCTATTAATCAACTATTATAGCTGATCCTGAAAATTAATGGGTTTCTTCTGCTCCTTGAACGCTTCGACAGCTAATGTTGTCAATACAGTAGTAGAATTGTCATTTCGTTTAAGCTATGCGATGATGATAATGCAAACAAAAGAGACAATAGATTCTTTACATCAGCTGTTAGTAGGCTACATCACGTACAAGATACAGACGAATCCGCCTAACTTTTTGGCGTCAGCTATAACACCTATGAGTAAACTCAACATCATTTTATTCAGGTCATTTCGAATTGAACTGTAGTGGAGCCAAGGTTATTAGAGACATTTTTCTAATAACCTTGTAGTGGAGCTTCGTATTGGAAGGAATGTTCACCCATCGCTTCGATTCCCCTTAAATGTTCAATTCACATTTTGTTTCTCATTGTTATTTCTAATCTTTAATAAGAATTATAAGTGCCAGCGAGAATAGAATATGAAAATATTTCTATATTCTATTCTCTCTGGATTTAGCCACAGTTCACAATCAAACACTTCAATCTATACTCACCATAATTAGATTTATACTGAATTTTAATCGATAATTGATGATTTTCTCACCTTTTTTCTTTGAAGTGAGAGAGGAATTGAAGGCGTTCTCCTCACTTTAGAAATAAATAGTTCGATTATGAAGAATGATATGTTCAAGGAGAGGAAGGAGAAGTAGGAGACCAGGAGAGGAATAAAACTGAAACAAGAAAATACAAGTGAAGAAGGAAATCAAATAGAAGAATAACAACAGATACCAGAAAAAGTACATGAAAACAATTAGTACAAGAGAAATAAGAAAACTAATATAGCGGACAAGTAAATGATGTTGGGGTTTTTCCAAGCACACTCAAACTTGAAAGACCCTCAAATTTCAATAGAACAGCTTAGCTGACATATTCTATGCTAAGTATAGAAAATGTAAACTGTTAAAATTTACTGGCGGCTCGTACTCACGGAACAGGTGAAGGGCTGTACAGTAAATGATACGGGCACTTCACCTGCTTCGTCGGCACGAGCAGCCAGTGTGTTAAATGTAAACTTGAGGGTCCCTCAAGTTGTGTGTGTGCTTGGAAAAACCGAGTAAAGCTATTGAGTACTTTCTTTAAAAATACCGCATGTGATTAATACATGTATGATAATTGCCTCCATTATCCTAGGAGAAGAAAAAAGAGAAACTCATCATCAAGAAGGATGTTGATGGGAGAGCAACAATGAAGATCAAGTGGAGGAAGAGCATCTTGCTCTTCGTCGTGGAAGGGTGTTTGACAAACATTATGCTGTGGAGTACAGACGAAACGGCCCAAGGCAGACGGCAGCGGCAGGCACAGCTTTGTTGCGGTGTGGCTTGGAGGTCTGAAGGAATGTAATCCAATTTTACGGGTGAAAACTCGACAATCAACACGCCCCCTCCCACTCCTACTCCTCCTCACGCGCACACCGTGCGGAAAACATTATGCTGTGTAGGGAGGGGTTAATGCCCCCTACACCATACAGCTCCAGGCTAATTTTCCCCCCTTACCCCCTGAACACCCCCTTTATCGTAGCAGTGTAGCCTTTAGTCAACAATTAATAAAAAGTCGGACTGGAAAAATCTCGTAAACAGATACTGGCTTTCTTCACTCTCTCTCACTCTCACTCTCACTAAAACAATATATACATTCTCATTCGTGCAGATTGTCTCTCCTCCACTCCTGAATGACCAACTCTGAAAATATCTGTGTAATGATAATGTTATTATTTGAAGGGTGGAACTTTCCAGAATGCCATGAAAACTTTGGAATGGTTTTTGTTTTGGAGTAGTAACGAGTGAGTGGTATGGAGAGGCGTTAATTATTGGAAGAGAAGATTTTGTATTATTTTTAACAGGAATCAGCTGCCTTCTGGCCAACAGTTAACACATTCACTTATGTAAGTATCAACATTTCCTGCTATAAATTCAACTCTTCAATCCTCCAAATAACCGACGTAGATGGTAGTTGCTGTTGATGAATTTATTCAAATTTTGCAAAATTACCAATGATAATCTGTAATTTTTGTACTCAGTGCAGTGTGTTTGAATCGAGTTATCATACTGGAATAACGAATGATCAAACTTCATTTGTTGGCAATAATTGCGCACTAAGCCGTAAGCACACATCAAATGCGGTGTTGCCTTATGAATAGGGGGCATCGAAATTTGCACAGCTTCAGTTTATGCTCACGAATATCCGTTGTTGTTTACTATGCAATTTGTCCATCTCACAATTTAGTTGAATGCTCCTGAACATGTTATATATTTGTGTTCAACTCGCTCTTCCTCATGTTTTCCCCCACCACATCTGTCTCTCTTCCTTCCCCCTTTCGTTCTCTCCCTTTTGTTCATTTCACTCTCTGCGAATTTCAGTATCGCATCACTGAACTTAGATTTGGGAGGGCATGTCCAGCTAAAATTGAGGTGTCCATCATCGATACCAAACCTTCTCACACTCTTTTCTCTCTAACTCTCTTCCTTTCTCTCTTTACTATTCCTGATTCCCATATTTCTCTCTTACCCTGTTTGTAAGTTGAGTTCTTGTTCTGACTCTCGTACGGAGGAAACTCTTTTGAATTTTCCGCATGACTGCTGGCCACTCCCCTCCTTGTCTTCACACTTCTGAATGGCAGTCATAAATTTGATTCCCAACATATATTTCTAGAGGATATGGTACACATATCACTGAGATAGCCGGCGAATAATAAATTCGAGTTTAACTGAATCTCGTGCTCAGTAATGGCATGTTGTTTATCAGAGTGATCCACTTTCAGCAAAGGATTGAGTGAATATGGATTGATTGTTTCGAAATAAAAATGAAATCTTTTCTGCAAATAGAAAAAGTTTATGAAGTTTTTAGTAGAGATCAATCATTTTGTTTGAGGTTGTATGTTGTATGCAATAAAAACAATGATTTGGAATAAAGTTTCGTGTTCTTTTCAATGAATAGTTTAACTTATAGACTGCACTGAGAGCATCTCATAATAACATGACATAATTATTTTGTCCATGCAGATCCATTTTCAAAATATTATTTTTTTCCATTCAGTTTTTAGCATTATAGCTGTTCGAGTTTCTATACGTTCCAATCTGGTATGAAGAAGTTTTGGACACTAGTCTGTATTTTCAACCAATAAGTTCACTAGTTTCTGTAAAATGAATAAATGACATCATCAATTCATTCATCAAAATGAATAAAATGAATAAGTCACATCATAACAAAAGAATACTGTTATTTTCAAGTTTTAGTATCATTTAAAACATAAATATTGTATTGTCGTCAATCAAGTTCTATTCAAATTGCAGTTTTATTCTAAAACAAAATGGTCTGAAACCCTGAGCAACAGAACACCATGACATGTACTCCTCTCCAAATTCAAAACTCAATTCTAATGAATGTTATGACCTAGAAATTACACCTTTTTATACTTTGAACCCATTTGAATGTTCAATGTTGAACGACCCATAAATTACTCGCTGGTGTGGTGTCGTTTCTCCAAAGCCTACCTAATTCGCCTGCAAATTGGCCACCAATTCAATTTAATAAGCTGTCAAAGCCAGTCCATTTTCTTCTGGCTTTGCACACTATCTTGATAATGGAGTGAAAAACGGTGCTCGACAAAAAGGGATGAGATGGAGAAAAAGCAAAGAGAAAAGCGGCCAGTCGAAGTGGTCGGATCTTTGAAACAATTTATGAACGCTTTGGGTGACGCTGGACAAAGGAACCATACGAAGATTAATTAAAAGACAAGAGAAGAAGATCTCACAAAGAGAAAGATAAGGAAGAGGACGAAAGGGGAGATAAGAGGATGAAAAGAATGAAAGGGAAGGTGGGAAGGAGTAGTAGAGAAGAGGGAAATATGAGAAAGAGAGAAAACGAGAGAAAGAGGTTGTACGATATTGAAGAGGAGACCAAGTACCAAAGAGCCTATAATTAATTAGTGTCACCGAGACCTGAAAGGCCAATATCGAGCAGGAAAACCACTAGACCACCGTATGCTTGTCCTAGTAACGAAAGGTTACGGTTTTTTAGTTGGAGGACTAAACCACAGAAAAGGGGCTGCTTTTTTGGCAATAATCATACGGCTTTGGAGTACGATTTAAGGCGTTTATTACTTCAGTTTTATTTCATGAATTGTGTTTGGGATAGTTGAGAGATAAATTAATTGCAGAGAATAAATTGTAATGCGCCTTATATTTTTTCTAATGTGGCTCTCCTCGATTACAATATTTATACGCGAATGTTAAAGCACCCTACTTTAAAAAATGAAAACTAAAAATGTAAAATGAACCCTATTTTATGTCAATTCAACCATCCAGATTCTAAATCTAGAGTCGTTTGGACTCATTCTTGTAAAAATTCGTGATATTAAGTAAAAAATGATATTAATTTAGTATGATATTTATGTTATTTCAGTAAAAAATATCGTATATCATATTTTGGTAAAATATTTTAGTAAATATTCATAAAAATCATCGTAAATATTCTAGTTTACGATAATTTATGTTTTGAGAACTCAAGGGAATTGAGCTCAGCTTTCATGTATCCATCAACTTCTTATTGTTTCATATCTTTTGTACAAAACCATTCATTTCCCAGAAACCGCAGCCGGTCTTTGATGTTGCTGTGGTATAAATTGCGGTCTCCAAGTAATTAGCTCAGGATAAACAACAAGCCAAACTTTGAAATGCGCCGATTACAACAAATGTCACGCTGCCAAGACAAAAGAGGCAATAACAGTGAATTACTGCCTAAAACTCTCATTCAAATCGTTCACGACTTGGACTTAGACATATATGTGTGTTTCTCATCCATATTATGTGTATTTCAGTGGGTCTATTACTGAACCTAACAACCTTTATTCAGCTTTGTATGTATTTGACAAGCGGCAGAGTTAGACACACACACACATTTCCGAGATTAAAACTTTGTGTAATAATAGCGGGAGCCTTGGTAGCCCCTGTCAGTTGATGTTGTGTCCCCTAAACTGTTGTTTCAAATACTATGCCTAATCTCGTCCGTAAGCGGTTTAATCCTTCAGAACTCTGACAACAGCCTGATGTCAAAACTAGGCTGAAATTCGCGAACTTGCGGGAACTGGTCTCTTTTATGTCCCACTGTGGTACGACTCTTAGGATTAGGATTTGAGGCAGATTAATGGTTTTGATAGGAATTTTGAGATTGTTCAGGGAACTCGATTCAGCTTGTGAAATACTCCAAAAATTGATATTATTTCCTGATTCGACTTGAACACGTATTGTCAATTACGAAATTTGTAGCTTTCACCTGGCCTCTCACTGTACATTACAATGAATGTAAAGCATTATTTAAGATTCCCAACTTTATAATTTACGTAAGCTATAAGTTTCCTATTTACTAATAAATCCCATTCCACTAATTGCATCACATTGCACATTTTCACTAAAAATCCTAATTGAATGTTTTTCTTTTTTCAGGTGAGTAATTCTTCAAGATCATTGAACACATCTTTGTTTCTTTTTGAGGTAAAAGTTCAAAAACACATCAATCTTTTAAATTAATCTTTAAAATTGTGTTTATTGCGTAGTGCCAGTATTTTAGTGCTAGCACTGTATTTGAATATGTATATAACACCACTTAAGATTCTGGTAATAATGTAACAAAATTCTCATAGTATTCAACGTTTTTGGAGTCCATAAACTGTCTCAAGTAACCACAAACCTGTTATACTGTCACCCACTCATATTTTCTAAAATTTTTAAGCCAATCCTATTGTAAAATAATAAGGTGAATCCACGAGAAACAGTTCATTTTTGTGAGGGGAATGGAAAAGAGAGGCAGAGGATATGACAAAGAGGGGATCATAGCACAAGAGAAATCTGATAGACAATAGAGAGAAAGAGGTCCAGAAGATGAAGAAAGTAGAACAGAGGCATTGAAGTGGTATCACATCGAGGGTTGTGAGTCTATTATTTTGTGGTTTTAGTCGAGTATTCAATTAGCTTCCCCTAAGCTCGCGGCAGCTAAGCTAAGCTCTCACGGCTGAAGCGCATCGTTCTCCTCCTTTCTCTCACTCCTCCTGCTCTTCCAACTATTTATCTTTCTCCTACCCTACCTCTCTCTCCTGGGAAGAAGGAAGCTGCCGTCCTTGGCAGTTGAGGAGACAAAGCATCTCGATTTGTTGTCTTTTGGAATCCGCACCTCAACCCCCTATCGCTATTTTGTCGCCTGCTTACCTCCCCCCTCCCTTCTCAAGGATCCGGGGGATTCTTAGAGGTGACCCCCTCCCCCACCTAGTGCCCCTTAGATCCTCTTGAAGGTACAAGGACATCGTGCAAGTGCTTTATTTCTCCAGGTCTGCCGTGTCCTATTAAATTGAATCTCAACAATGATTGTTGTCTTCCGCCTCCCCTCCTCCAGGAGTTCTGTAACCCATAAGTACCCACTCGGCACTGATCAGTTTTCAACACAAATAAAGCTTAAATGTTGCTCTATATCCATAGTATCTATAGTATCTACGCTTTATAGGTGTCTGTGAGAGAATAATATTATATTCCTTAACAATATACTGTTTATTCTTCTAATAATTTAGAGAGCGATAAAAACTAGCCGGTAGCTATTTTAATATTCTATTCATATATGATATGAATTCACTAATGTTCAATATTTAAACGTTCCTAGCTCAAGATGCTTTACGCTGTCAATAGTCATCTATTAATCTTAAAGTGACTTCTTTAGAATATAATAATAGAATGACTTTATTTTAATGACGTGGCAAAGTTTGGACAGTAATTTCCACTCTACCACTTAACCACGAAGTTAAAAAAGTGTTGAAAAAAGCTTATTCTTCCATGTGAATGAGTTTTCTGTGCTCATTTTTGCGCATTTTATCACTGTATCATCTGCCTGGACTATATATTTTTTTTCATTCGTGACTGACTGATCAGATTTTCAGAGTTGCACTTTTGGTAGTAGGCTAAGCTGTAGCGCAGAACATAATATTTTGTGCTGCTCATGAAGAATTTTGTAAAGCTTTTGGATTCCTTCCTATGTCGTAGGCCTATGTCCCATGATCCTAAAAGATACTAGAAAAAGTTCTTGTGATACAAAATAATTTATTTATAGTACAACTTCCAGTATCTACTAAATTCTAATGAGAATTTAGAATTTTAGTTTTGTAAATCAAACTGAACTCTTTCGTTCTAAACTCATCAGACTGTACTTTACATGCTATTTCGAAATCTACTTGTTTTTGATTAAAATTGTGACTCATTTCTCAACATTCTGTCAATGAACCACGACGTTTTCCTGTTAATAATGTAACAAAATTCTCATTAGCCGATAGTTTCCAACGTTTTTGAAGTCCATGAACTGTTTCAAGTAACCAAAAACCTGTTACTGTCACCCACTTACTTAGCGTTATTAATTACGTCCACGGGAAATTCGTCGTTAATGGCTGTTATCTTGGCCGTGTAGCTTGTTAGTAAGCTCTAATTGCAGGTGAGCTGAAGCTTCGTGTTATTCAAATGTGGTGTGATGTCCACACTCTTGGAATCCAGTCAACACCAATTTATTTTGAATTTATGTGAAAGGAACAATTAAGGAGTAGGAGGAAACAGAAGGAATACGAGCAACACAGCTTAATGTTGCTGAGGATACTAACCTGGAATCGGAAGAAGTAGGTTAACAATGAGGAAAGTGGTTGAGTAATTACTGAAATTGAGTAGGAAAGCATGAAAGATATGAATATTGAATAAGGAGAAATGTGGGGAATAATCGAAATATATAAAGTATATGAGTAGTTAAGAAGAAGAACGATAAATAACTGTGTAATAAGAGTCTTAATTTGAGAAAAAAGCTTCACTCACAAAATGAAAGAAAAGAAATAACGATGAATATCAAGAATGAAGAGTACTGTATTAGAAATTCAGTGTGGGAAAATTGGATATGGAGAGATGGAGAGTGGGAGCTGAATAAGTTAAAAGGAAAAGCCGAGGTAAGGAGAAAATGAGGTAAGCCGAAAGAGGGAAAAGAAAATAAGAGTGAAGGGTAGGAAAAGAGACTGGAAAGAATGTAGGGGGAAAGGTATTGAAGAATTTGGAAAAATAGAGGATTAAAATTAGAAAAAATGCGAATTTAGAAAATTGAATGAAAGATGAGATAAGAAAAAGGAAGATGATAAGACAGATGCGAAAAAGATTTGGAGGAATGGAAAGAAGAAGACAAGATGGGGAAGATTGAATGAGAAAAGAGAAACAGAATTAGAGAGAAGATTGAAACTCTGTTTATTTTTCACTGTCACTATGTGTACGAAGTTACAAATTTCAAAATGGCAGTAGTCAATCAATCTCAGCAGCACCGCACTGAATGAATGAGAAACAAGTCCATAGATTTAGACTCTAGAAGTCAGTTACTCGAAGATGTTCAAGAATAAGGCACACAGGGTATGGTGGCAATTCACGGGTTGGAAAATTTCTAATGATCGGCGGGGCGGGGAGGGGTAGTGAACCCCAATATATTGTAGGGGGAAAAGAGGAAACGGACATGAGACTACTGTTCGAAATTCTCCTTTCATTTCATCCTAAGTTTCTCTCTTTCTTGTAACACAGACAGAATCTCCTCATTAGCACCAAGTATCTGACACATCCATCTCCTAAGAAACATTTTCTTTTTCATCTTATCCCCTACTTCGTCCTCTTCTTCTCATTTTCCTCTTCTTCCTTGCTCCTCCTCCTGCTCCTCCTCCTGCTCCTCCTCCTCCTCATCCTCCTCCTGCTCCTAATCCCCCTTCTTCATCTATTATTATGCTTCCTCTTCTTATGTTCTACTTCTTTCTCTCTCCTGATAGATTCTACGCACCAGCATTTACAAAAACACTCATTTTCAAAACAGTATCTGTCTATCTTGTATCTTGTATCTTTTGTTGCTTGTCTTCATTGCGCAAATGAAAGTAACAAATGTGGTTGCTCTCAGAACGGATGCTACGTTAATATACTCAGTTATTTGAAAGATAATTATTGTGAGTCTAGAGGTATTTTTCGTTCTGTTTGTTTGGTAGAAAGTTCTAAAAACGTCTAATAAGTTGCTAACAAACCAACTAATGATTGAATCCATAAAGTTTTAAAACACGGCCTCTAAAGAGTTGCAACTAATAATAAAATCCATGAATTAAAAAAAAATTGAAAAAATATACTCGAAACACTAAATACCGCGTATTGTTTAGATTTTTTTATTGCGAATCCCCAGATATCTAGTGTCAGCGATGTAATGTTTATAATCGAATAATTTATTCCCTTGATAATTTTGTAATTCTCAATTTCACTCAAATTGGAGAATAATTTGTAGCTCTCTATATAACTGATAGACATTAATCCTACAAAATTAATCCCAATGAACGATACACACGACGTGTTTGTATTACTGATGATCGATCACGTGATTCTCCACGGGATTTTCTCTAGATTCAATTATCCGCCACAAATTGATACACCTCCGACTTGTTTTCTTTTCTCGGCGCTCATTTCCAGTCCTTTGAGATGACAGAGGCACGCATGAAGAAGTTATTGTAGGGAAGAAAAAAGGAAAAGATTGGGAGAAAAGTAGAGACGGACGGACGGACGAAAGGTGACCGGAATAAATGAAATAAAGATGAATTCGATTCGAGTCGGAATGCGAGTGAGGGTGTATCGGGTTGTCCGAGCCTCACGGGACCGGCTCACTCACGTAGAAACCTCATCAGGTTCCCAGCTAGCCACTGCCTCAGCCTCAAATCGCCGTCCCAATACTCCCAACCTCACAAACTTCTTATTAAATCTTGCCTCAAAACTTATTCCTTTCTCCCAGCCCGGTCCTATTCACCTGACTTTTGTCGGTGTATATATCCGCTTTCGGAGTGGATATCTTTCTCAACCCTCCTGTTTTCCCGAGTTTCTTCTACTTGGTGTTTCCATCTCACCACAAAACTAGCCTGTGGAGACTTTTGATATAAAGCATGAGAGCTGAATGCAAAGCTTGTTCATATTGGTTCGTGCATGGAATTTCGAAGCTGAGATAAACTTATTTACAGCTATAACTCGAAAGAAATTTATATAAATAATTATTTTGTGCTTGGGAATATAATCGTCAACAGGCTTGTTAGAACATATCATCCATTATGACATAATGACCTGAATTGCCATTTTCCAAATTTTAAATTTTTAAATTCATTTATTTCTTTTTTCATGTTTACAAAACAGAACAAAACAATGTGCACTGATTAACAGTTTTTAATTTTAACGGAGAAATTGAACATTTCTTCCAAGTAAAACTCTCTTGTTTGCTAAATTTAGCTAAATTTGCTATAGGTATGCTAAATTTTATAGTTACAACAATTTCTGTTTGTGGCTTTCTTATTTAAATAAGAATAAAATTGGATTTAAAAGTAAAATTTTATTAAAAAATTAGAATAATGCTCTGAATTATGTACATATTGCCCAATTATTGAGTTTTAGCCTGTATAGGAACAACTCTTAAAACTCATAGTTTTCAAAAATATTTCTGAAGCTATTTTTGTGACAAAATTTGTCAGATATTTGATTAAACACTCACTGAATTTCTGAAACGAGTAACACCCATTTCCGGATGGCTGGAACTGAATGAACCGAGTTCGAAAATACTCAGCACACATGCAATAAGTTAGTGACACGTGGCTTGGCTCGAATCATTTCCAAGTTCCGGAAGAAGGAGGTCTTCCTTATCCAGATGTACTCCCTCAACTCCAATAAATAGTCATACTGTCCCAAATTTATAATTATTTCACTTCATCTAATTCCAATTGACCTTTGGTAGCATGGTGAGTTTTACTACCATTCAATGACAATTAAGTTTGATACATAACCTATTTTATTCACATCAATTTTCCGAGCCGAACTGTCAGTTAATATTCCACTTTTGAATATGTGTCTCAGTGTCGTCAATAATAATTGAAAAGTAAAAGATTAATCAAATTAGATATCAAAATTCCTTTTGATCCATGATAGAATAATCAAACGATAGAATAGTACATGGATGATGAAACATGATTATTTATTACTATAAAAATAAATATGACTAAAGTTTCAAGGTAGAAATACAAGAATGCTAAGCTTTCTTAATTTTTCCAATAGGGGATATTACATATCTTGTGGCCTGTGTCGTTCATTTGAAAGCCGTTATCAATATCAATAAAATTCAAATATCACCGTCACTGTGATTATTTTATTACTTGAATAGAGATTTTTACAAAATAAAGATTCAGGATTTCTACAGATTTTTCATTTTAAGCTGTGGAAAAGACAAAACTAATAGGAAAGCAGGGAAGAGTTCACTTTCGAATAAATCCAGACAAGAGTGAGGAAAAATATTCGCGAAGGCGGGTTTTACTTCGTTATATGAGCGAAGATTTGGCAAATTGTATTTCTTGTCTGTTACACTTGTGGTGCAGCCTTCATTGGCGGGAGGGGGTTGGAATGCTATGCATGATGTCGCTACTGCTATCTGACAGAGGAAGAAGCCATGTCAAATGACTGAATTCTTCCATCTCTGGCTGAAAATATTACGTCAGCAACATCATAATAACCACCATCATCATAATCATCAGTCACTCTCACCTTTTGCCATGTTTCGCAGCGAAATAAAATATTCCCCCTCATCAGCAACCCTCTGACTTTTCCCAGTGTAACCCTTGCTTCTCAGTCAGTTTCATGTTTTAATATTCTTTGTCAACCTCTTCATTCTTCATTTTTTCTTCGTTTTCTTCTCTATCTCATTAATAGTTGTTGTTTTTTCCTTTTCCTCGTTCCGTTTTTTCTAATCTACTTCTTATATTTTGATACTTCAATCCTTCCTAAAACTAATCTCATCATTGTCTATTTTATTTTGAAATTCCCTCTATCACTCATTAGTATGCTCCATGTGAAGCCTATTTTCATCGTATTATTATGAAACTTTTCAACATTATTTTCAAATGATCTACATAGACCATAGACTACATTTTCTTGCTGCTTTTTCTATACTACGTTTATTCATGCATTTTTCATTCACTTTCCAATTCTTTCCCTTTTAACCACCTTCTCATATTATGCTCCTCTAATCCACCTCCTAATCTTTCCTCTTCTATTCCCCCTCATCCTCCTCATTTACTCTTTCCATATCCTTCATCGTGTTTCTCCTTCCCCTTCCTATTTTTCCCTCCTTCTTGTTCCTCAGTGACTTTCATTCTCGAAATCCAATTCCGGTTGCAACTCACGGAGCGTCAGTTTGATCTTTGCCATCAAAGATTTTCCTTTAAAACTTCAACCTAAACCCCCCCCTCTCCTTCTCTTACATCCCTTCCAACAAATGTCTCCCCTCAATTTTGATTATAATACAGATGACGATGATGATATTAATAATTCCCCCACACACCCTTTTGAGCGGAGAATCGTTAGAAGCGATTTCGCACAGAGATACTTTTCGCTCAAGCTGAGAAGACCCGCCATTACAACACGCTTTACATTGTAACAACGTATCTTCTCAGTTCGAGCGAACTATAACACTACAGAGCTGGATTTCTGCGAAAGGTGATGATATTTTGTGGGGAATTATAGGTAAGGGAGAGTTGGTGAAATCAGCCAGTTGACTTTATATTTCACGCTTTTTGTAAATTCAAATTTAAATTCTTTACAGCCTGTTAAATGCAATCCCGTGTGGGGCTGTGACTTTGAAGTGAACAAGACTGCTTCTTGTGAAGATGAATGTTCCACGTTACCCTGAATACAGTTCGTAATGCTTTCTTTAGTTTTGTTCGTCGTAGCGTTGGAAGTATGATATTTGAGGAAACGTTGTTCTGAGTTTAGATGAGTTCAAAAAACAAAATTAATCCAGTGAGCTCTACTTTGTGAAAGCCGTTCAAGCCCTTCAATTTTCTTCCACTAAGTTTTTTAACGATACAAGTTTTGCACTGCAAACTAGTAACATCAAAAATAAAAAAATGTACAAATACAAGAATAAATGTGTGCAATAATTTCATGATTCTGCATCAGCTTTATTATAGGCTACTTGAAAGATGTCCAAATAAGAACAGAATAAGTTCCATCCATTAACAATTACTAGGAGATTCAATCATGTATTAAAAAAAGAAATTATTATTTTTTGGGTAAAAATTTTGTTTGGCTGAGAAGATCAATGCAAAAAACGCTCGTGTGAAGTTGCAAATCTGAAGTAACACTAGTAACTTATTATACAAGTGAACTTGTATTTTTTGTAAATCTGCTACCAATTCAGAATCTTATCCTTTTGCAACTATCTCACTCTTGCTCCCCTCTTTCCGATCGCATTCTCTGTCCAACCTCAAAGTAGCTTTTCGCGTTGATTTCTTGCTTTCTGACGAATTAAGAGGTGCTTTTAAAAGTTTCGATTTGGAGTTTGGAGCCAGTCACGGATTAGATCCCCATTTGATTAGCATTAGAGCGAGCTGCTTCTTCCACTTAACAGACTCCAGACTCCGATTTTAAGTGGATCGCTCTCTTTTTGTGTTCCACTTCTTGATTATCTCATCCAGACTACTGTAATGCCTCAGAGTGCTTCTAAAGCCTTTAAATGAGTGTTGGTTGAGTTTGTATGGTCTGTTGTTAACCGCCATCTCAATATTGGTACCCTGATAAAACAATATCTTTGGGTAGTGTAGCTATAATAAACGTAAATGAATAATAATCTCATGTTCTGTAGTGATGAATGAAACCATTTCTGTTTTCGTTTATATACATTTTATCAAATTTGAAGAAGAAGAAGAATTGCTATTATTTTCAACTTTCATAGCCTACAGTGTCTGATAGAACTCTAAGATTGTTCTTTGCTACAAGTTTTACATTGATAATTTATCAAAATTCAGTGCAGTGATGCTAAAATTGGAGTACTAAATGTGCGATTATTTCAAACAGTCAGCTTTTAGTTATCGAAAGTTCAAAATTCTAATTGAAATGAGATGAATATATTCTTTATCAGGCGGAGTTAGGACTAGGAAGTCCTTTCTACCACTCAACCCTAATTGCCACTCCACTCACTAAGCTACTGCTTACTTTTTCCGAAATTGGATCTGAAAGTGTCGATATCGCTAATGTTTTTTTGCTTTACGAAGCATATAAATTACTGTTATATATTTTGCTGAGAACTGCAGGCTTCAAAGTATGTGAGAATATTCTAGTCTAGCATGAATGTCAAGTATGTAGAGTTTAATCTATCCTTAACGTTGATGGTAAGAAGAGTATAGAGGGGAATAGGGAAGGATTTGAAGGATAATTACTAAACGCGATTGCAAATAAAGAATGCATTGAGTAATGTTGAGTAATGTGACTTATAAATTCAATGATTCGACTGAAAACGATCTTTTCAACTAGAGAAATAGTTGATTCATGGCAGTGCAGAAGTTAAAACAGCTTCGAAGGTGACTGATTTCCACCTCATTTTAATGAGTTAAAACCCTGCAACGAGTCGAATTTAAGCTCGCCTGACTCCAAATCTCGTTCAATTTCGAATGAGTCAGTGCAAGTCAGCTAGCCTGTTCCTCATCACCAGCCAAACGTGACATGGCTGAGGGCGAGAGGATTTTCAATCTGTGATTAAAGGCAGAAGCTGCACTAGGAGTGAGAAATCAGTGGGGTGGGGTGTAGTGGTGGGAGGAGGTGGAGGTGTCGCAGTTACAGTGTAGTATCCCAGACGCCCTGTATTACAGGAATGCATATTAACATATAAATTACAGGCACCCTCGCCGCGTCCTGGTGAGGTTACACATGCTTTTCTCCCTTCCTCTCCATTCTCAATCCCACCCCATCCCATTTTCGTGTCCCTCGGGACGACCAGTCATCTCTGGCACATTCCTTCGTTCTCTCTCCATCCTCCTCTTTCACCCATCCATCTGCCGGTGAATCCCTCCTTGTTCGTATCTGTCTCTCGCATCGACAGTTTCACTCATCACCACGCCTCACTAATATTTTCATCACAATATTCAAATGCGATAGGGATCATAGTGTAACAAATGAGTTTTCGAATATTTCTGGGAATGAGTGGACTCGTTTGGGAGTTGTAGGGATTGTATGTGGAACAGAACATATCCAACAGATGCTTCAAGGGTTGATCCATATTTCGTTGAATTTCGTATATGCTGAGAGGTTTTAGAGTTTTATTCCGATTAAATAATCGTCACAAGGCTTATCACAGGCTACTTATCTCTATTTTTTGTGTATCCCTTTTTCCTAGCAAACATTGAAATTTTTATCTCGTATTTTACTATTGATTTTTGTTTCATAATCTTCAAATATCATCATGGAGCTGCTTTTTCAAGATACATTGTCCATACCAATTTATAAAATCTTGATGGAAATAAATAATATTCTATAGGCTACCTTATGAGTAAAAAAGAATATATTAAACCTTTATTGGGTTATAGTTTATGATAAACTTCGCCTTCTTCAAAAGCAAATCTTCTAATTTTTAATGCTAGTAGACTACTGTAGTTTATCTAGTTCACGTGCAATTTAATTTTTTAATACCATTTCCACTATCACTAGGTAATGGAAATTTTGAAATACCTAATAAATCATATTATTTCAATATATTCGCTGCCCCTATCATTAATTAGAATACGGTTCACCCGAAATTTATTAGACCATTGTTTCAATAGAGAGCACTGGCGTCCAACAGTGAAACAATTGAGATTGAAGTGGCACTGGGGGTCATTGAGTGGCCCAAAACCGACAATATCACCCACTGACTGTACAAGAAAAGGCTGTGACTCAGAAAATTGAAGGACATTATCATCGGTTCCCCAGGGGCAAAGCGTGTCACAATGCTGCCTGCAACCTAATGCATCATGTGCTAGATTACTCCTGCACTATCGCACTATTTTCATTGCACTCCAGCACACTAAACCTACAATATTTACCCTCTCTGTTTTTGATTGCATGAGGCACAGGGGAGGATCGTGGATGATTTTGTTATTGGCAGGGCGGAGAGTGTGTGGGTGGGAGAGAGAAAGTAAGTGTGACAGTGAGGAAAAGAGAGTGAGAGAGAGAGAGTGATCTAGTGAAGGGTGACAAAGTGAGAGGGGTGAATTCTAGTAGGCAGCTGAGTCACATAGAATATTGGAATTGTTATAGTTGAATGCAATCAAGCTAGTAGCCCTCATAGTACAACTATTCCTATGTATAACTATGTAAGTTTCACCCCCTCACGGGTCATCCACCCCCTGGTGAGGGGTGACATCTATAACGGAATGAAAATCAGCATGCCCAGCCGTGGTAGCGGTGTTAGTGTATATCTGGTTAGATTATTCCGTCTTATTTCCAATCATTCACACTCCATCCCCCAAAAACTCATATAAGAAACCATATGTTGTACCACAGTTGCGGGATTCCGTATGACGTCACTATTCTTGAATAAATTTCATCCCCGAGAGAGGGAGGTTATTACGTCATCTTTTGATTACATTTCCATCCCTTGCACACTATCGGCATCTCTGCTAATCCCACTGGGATTTCAATCGAGCGTAGGATAAGCCCCGATCATGACTGCTAACGCTGTTGCTTTTATTGAGATTATACTCTTTCGTATAGTGGAGTTGTTGTAATAGGGAGGATTTTAATTAACTGAGGACCTTATCTTAGTTCTTGCTAGCTCCAAGACTTCACTGCCAAAGAGTTGATAAAGAACTCTGTCTGAGAAGAGACGTTCATTTCGGAAGTAACATACATTAATTTGATGTTGAGAGAAATCGGTTTCCTTCCCTCCATCTATTCTGATATATTCCATTATGTTTACTGTATCCTCCATGATTTGAAAAACTCTTATTATCATTTTATTGAAATTTGAATCAAATCATCAGATCTATCGAATAACTCCTATCTATTGTACTACATATGATTCCATGCAACTCCACCCTTACATTACTCGTATTATATATTATTGAATGGGATTTCCACATAGAAATGGGCATACTCAGTTTGTATTTTATTCATATCTGTTTATTATTATTATTATTATTATTATTATTATTATTATTATTATTATTAGCGTATGACTTTATTTGGAGGGGAGACCAGAAGGTAATTCCACCTCGCCAACATGACCATGTTTCAATCATGGTAAAAGTTTTTGATTATATTCACTGTAATTTAGATTCAGAAAAGTCTTTTACAATTTAGAATGTCCAAAAGAACACCAGAAGCACTAATCCGAAACTGGAGAATTGGAATTTGAGAAAAATTTAGAGCACAAATGTTTAACTTGTTACAATAAACAAGTTATATATCTGTTTATTGTTATCAATATTTTTTTCAAAAAATCTCACTCTTCAATCTGTAAATTTTAGATCAATCCCATCATTGAAAAATTGACAGTTGTTCACATAAACTAAAACAGTTTGTATCGAAATATATATATTTCCAAGCACTTTCTGATTCAAATCGATAATATTATTCCATATCTTATCCCAGAAGACTTTCGAAAGTTGCTGGAAGTAGGATTATTTATTCGATTTAGTTCATCCGGAAACGTTCGAATTGCAATTTTATTGACGCTATAAGAGCATTATAATCATTGGAAATGTTGTTTTCAGAGTAGTAAATAAAAAACAGGAGATGGAAAGCTGAAATATGGGGGAAATAGAGGAAAAACTGAGGGAAAGTGTCTGGGAAATTCGGTAGACGCGCCTATAAAGAGAGGGTTGTGGCGCCACAAGCGGTGAATTTGTGAACTAAAATAAAATGTGAGTACTGCGACTGCAACATAACAGAACGATTGAATTAATGCCGCCAACCCTAACCTAGTCAGGGGGAATAAAGTTTCAAATTTTATCCACAAAAAAGTATGTGGCTGCGTTGAGAATGTAGACTGAATAAAAAAGTAGTTCCAAGAAATAATGAGAAAGGTTCAGGATATTCAAGCTGAATAATCCTGTAATCAGGAAGATAAACTGAATGAACCAGAACTTTTCTCTGAAAAATTATTCAGGATGACATATAGTTATTGTCTTGCATTTATATTTTCTGTGTGATTGATGTAAGTTTAAATCGAGTTTGCGGACTTATTCCAGCTAAAAATTATCCTATTTTATGCAAGCTGTAGGTATTCCTTTGTGATCTCTTTCTTGGATGCTATTTTGGATGATGAATGTGTCGTCTTCAAATCCCCGCAGTATACTAATAATATTCATTACGAGTTATTATTTTCACTAGTAGGCCTACAGTATCATTCGAAATCCAGTGGTTTTTTATACTAAACTTGTTTCAAAAACAGTAATGTTGGTCATTCATCCAGCTCTCAGCTCTCTTCTTTATAGAATAGCAACTCATCCTCAATTTCACAAACTTCCTTATTGTTGTCGTTTGTCCCATTTTGATCCAGGAAATCTGAAGTTTTCAAATTATCCTTTTAATTGGAACCTTTATCTGGTTACACTGTTTACGCCCATTTTCTGCTGAGCAGAATTATTGACACAATATATTTGGATCAATATTATTGTATACCATATATCTCTGATTGTGATAAATGTAAGCTAAATGTTGTGGAAATATCTAATTACATAATTATTATACAATAACTACTAGGAATGTGTATCTATAGGAAAAACATCAATGATGTAGTTCATACGCATACTAAATCCATCCCTGTTATTTACTTCTGTATTACAGGCTTCTATGTTTCAGTACTGTTATATTTTCATACATAGAAAGCTTTCGCTTTCAAATACATGTTATATCATGTAAATTCGAATATAAAATGCTAGCTTACATCTCACAACTTTTGAACACAATATAGTAGATTCAATAAATTCAGCACTTCTTCTTTTTCCTACCAATAACTAATCAGTTACGATATCTTTTTTGGGCAGATGGACAGTGCAGTCAGCGTCTTGTACTGTGGAATCAGATGTCTTTCTCGGTAACATATTATAGTCGTTTATTGTATCATTAAGAAAGGACCGGTGTGAACAGTGTCGTAAATATACGTGTGTTACAAATTTGTTACGACCGGAACTGTAACATTTGGGTTAACCGAAAGGTGTTTTTGGAGAAGAGGTAGACATGACAGGTTGTCTTATTCCAAACTTTTACATCCCAAAATCCTTTCACAAGTATTTCGGCTTTCTTTAATCATATTACACGTTTACGGCGGCAGTTGTATAATTTTAGAGGTGTCAGATTATAGGGTGAGAATTACTGCTCAAATGCACTTCATATCTTATTTATTTTTTGCTCTCGTCACCTTTCTACCATGGTCAACGTTGCTGAGACCTCTTCCAGGAGAAAATCCCATTATGGTTCATTGATCTTTGTCACCTTATTTTAAAATTGAAGAAATTACATAGCGTTTGTGGTTGGTAGCCATCTTCAAACTCATTTTTTCCAAATTACTTCATTCGTGTGAAGAGCTACAGGACCGTAAAACACTTGGAAATTTCCTATTTTCAGAGTAACATTGTGAAAAATCAGTTATATATTATTCTTCAAATAATTATCCTGGTAAATACACTCTACAATTTTCCGACATACACCCTATTTGACCATCATTATTGAGTTTCCAATTCCTCTCTGGAACATAGAAGTCGTAATCATTGGAAATTACAGCTGCAAAAGGCAAGCAATACCTATTAGAATTGACTCCAAACTTTCTTTTCTGAATCAAAAAATATAGTGGTTTATCAACTGTTTCAATGTAAAGAACTTATCCAAAATGAACAGTAATTTTCACTTCAAAATACCGAACTATTTATCAATTCTAATTCATACAAGAATCAAATTCCAACTTGATTAATTATTTATCATTAACTCTTCTTGTGAGAAATACTCGTAGCTTATCAGTTTCACACTTTCAAGAGTGAAATAGAGTGCAAAAATTCAATAGAAAGTGTGATCATCTTGAAATCTTATTTTTTCAACCATTTAAATTGAATTCAAATACTGAAGCATTGTTCCCTTCCCCACTCTTTTCTTACTAACAATGTTTTCAATTGTGGACATGACCTTTATCCTAATCATCATTTAATCAACATTGAAAAGAAGAGACGTTTGGACTTTGTCTTTGTTCAAATCCTATTGTATTTCAATCGTGTAAATAAATTATAAATGAACTATACAATATCGTAGGTTGTTCATCTTCTAAAAAGATTTTCAATTATAAGGAAAACTAAAAAATCCAAGGTAAACAGGTAAGATGGTTGAACAGTGCATCAGATTGTGATAGCCTACCACACAGACGAAGTGGTTGTGCTGGGTCGTTCTGAATCCTGTACCCTAAACCCTCCCAAGCAACTACAGACAGCAGCAACATACCGATCTCTATCAGAGTACACCTTCTACACCTGTGACTCTGTCCTGTGACCTGCTCATTAACACTGTTTGCCTACAAATTGAAGCCTGACTACTCGGATGCCCTCCTTGTAGCTTCTTCAGTCTCTCACTCAGACTTCTACATTTAATTTGTTCTCTTTCTCACCTTCTTTTTATTTCTCTCTTTCCTTTTAGTCTCTTTTTATCTTTTCTCTTCATCTCACTCTGTATTAAAAACAACCCTCGTTTTCTACATTACATAAACTTTCACTTCACTCTCGTCGCTCACTCTCTCTCTTTCTCTCTCTTTCTCTCTTTCTCTCTCCCTTTCTCAATCTTTCTCTCTTTTCCTTCCTCTCTCTCCTTCACTCTCTCACTTGTCATACATTTCACTCTCTTTATCTCATTTACTCTTTTTCACTTGCTCTCTGTCACTTTCTTTCTGTCACTTCCTCTCAGTCTGAGTCTCTTAAATCTTCCTTCATTTCACTAATGATTCCGCTTAACTAAGGCAGTAAGTACAAGTTGGGACTTGGACAACTCTTTTCCTAATGTGTCTCTTCCCAAACGTTTCTCATGGAAACTACTTTTTACGTACTTCAGTTGGTAATCAACTTACAAGTTAACGCTCCACTCAACATACTTTTCAAAAACAATGTCTAACTCTTTTTTTACATGAATGGTGTTGATTTTTATTTGTTTTGTGGTGGATC
This sequence comes from Sogatella furcifera, assembly GCA_017141385.1. NCBI lineage: Eukaryota > Metazoa > Arthropoda > Insecta > Hemiptera > Delphacidae > Sogatella > Sogatella furcifera. Next base: position 10,335,246 of record CM029550.1, on the reverse strand, counting down.
ATATGATTCAATGCTAAACGTAGCTTTTTCACCAGTTTCTCACGGAATTTACGCTATATAAAGTACGAGGTTTAACGTAAACTTCGTAGTAATTCAATGGTCCACTACATAGACTAAGTATTTACAGTCTTCAATATTTACCTTTCTCTTTTTTTACAATTTTACATTCCTATTTCACTTCATTTATGTTCCAACTTCAGATCAAATGCGTTTAGTATATTCAACATTTTTTCCTCAATTGAAAATCGCTTATGACTAATGAGTATGAGTAGAGTCACTCTCTAGAAGTTATAGTTTTTCTTTATGTTGTTGGGTGTTTCAAGTCGTATAATCTTTCATTAATTTATGATGACATATAATATTGTTTCAAATGTACAAGTACATGAATCGAATATTACGTTTAGTAATATTTGAAAATTTTCAAAATATAAAAATATCTATCTTCATCTTTATCTCGAATTTTTCTCTCTTCCTCTCTCTTGTTTACTGTGCACCTTACAGTGTTGTGGGCAAACTGTTTGTGGAGGCCTTACCTAACCCAACCGGTCGGTGGCCATTACCTTGAGGCGTTTGTGTTTCAATTGTTTTGCCCGGCTAATAAGACCGGGGTGAGAACACATTGGCCGAGTGTGCACTGAGCAGTGCTTTGTTTTGTGCAGAATATTCAGCGCCGCTTGCCAAACCAGTACAGCACACGCATTCAACCCGAACAACAATACTGCTCGTGATGCAGGTGGAATTCTCCGCCGGTACCTACAAGCCAAGAAGGGAGTGGGAGTAAGAAATGGGTGAGAGAGGGAATGAGAGATAAGCAGAGAGAGGGAACAAGAAGTAGAATCGGTGGCAAAGTAGGCCTAATGAGAGTTTTAGATTATGTTTGACATTTTCGAGAGATTTAAAAACAATGTTAAAGAAGTGTGTTTGAAAGACTTGCATAGTCTTTAGCATTTGGCACTCAGACTATAATGTCTTGTAGTGAATAGGTGTGTTTTCCATTCAGCTTAAAATTCCAAAGTCAAAAAAATTAAAAACGTTTAAAATTATTGAACTATTTATTTGATGATTCTTTCTCTGAACTTTGATGTAAAATTTTGAATTGTATGTCTTTTCTTCCGGTCGTAAAAATTAGTTTGAAGTTTTATTATGTGACATAACCTGCATTTGGACTGTTGAATCTCTATATATATTAAAAGCGAAATGGCACTGATTCATTCATTCATTCATCACCAGAACTAAAAATCTACTGAACCGAATGCGTTCAAATTTGGCATGCATGTTCAGTTGGACGTTTAGACGCGCGCTAAGAACGGATTTTTGAAACTTCCCAAGGGTACGCAAAATATTTTAGTTTTTCGGTGTTTTCTTCATTTTTTCGAGAACCAATCGGTAGAAAATGTTGATATTTGGTGGGCAGGTTCAGATAAAGTCTAAAAATGTTGTGTTGAAATATGAAATCAAGATTACGCTAGTAGATTAATATATAATTGAGGAACAGTAAGGGCATTATACCTGTTGTACTCATCTTCTGTATTCAATTGATATGGATAAATAAATGAATTAATAGATTGGATTGCGAAGGAAAATGACAAGATATCTTGAAGTATTATAGAATAATGATGATGATGATGATGTTGAAGGTTGAAAGAAAGAGGGAAGAATTAGTGAAAATGAATTGAGATAGAGGAAAACAATGATTGAGAAAAGAGGAACAATTGAAGGGAAAAGTAGAGAAGAACAAATTATGTTAAAAAGAGGACGAATAAGATATGTAGAATATGTAATTTCCAAACTTCGAGGTAAGGAAGAGAAAAATCAATAGCATATTGAGAGAAATAAAAGGTGAGGGAAATCATGAGAGTGAATATGAGTTAATGAAGAACTGATACAAGGATGAAGACAAGAAGCATAACGAGGAATTGGGAAGCATTAAGCATTATCTTTACGTTATCATTTTCTTACGAGAGGAAATGTATGGCGGAAGTGAGAAGGTAGGAAAAAGGATAAGAGGATTTCAAATGAGAGGAAATGAGAACGGAGATGGAGGTGAAAGAAAAACTGATGAGGTAAAGAGGTTGAGAGAAGAAGCCGAAGAGGGAGGACAAAGGAACGAGAATTGGGAACATGAAATTTGGGACAGGATAACTGGTTTCCACATAATATTATTATTCTAGCTGCACTTGCCTGGGCAAAGTTGTAAACTCTAGTTAGAAGTGTTACTTGTATTGCAAGCTAGATAGATAGTGGATTGAAGTATAGGTATATTGAAAACACACCTGGGTGCAATATCCTGCAAGAGGTACTTGGCGATCGAACAGTGATTTACTGCTCCATTCATAGGTAATACCCCTTGTTTAAAATTTCCCATGCATTGTATGGGTTCAGCCAGAGTGGCGGGGTTGATCACGACCGTTTAGCGGAATGCGAATATAATTTGCAAAACAATGTACGAAAAGTGGTAGACGGGAAGATAAAGAAGAAAAAGGAGGAAAAGAGAAAGGAGTTGATATGAAAGAGGAAGTAAGTTGTGGTACTATAGGATAAGATAAAATAGTAGAAAACGATTTGAAGATCCTTCCATTCATTGATTTCTGAATAAAGTTAATGCTTATAAAAGGAAGATATTTATTGAAAAGCAAGTACATTAAGAGATCAAAAATCAAAAAAATGTCTAGAAAGAATGGTGAAAAACGGATCTTGTGGAATAGAAAAAGAAAATATAAACAAAATTGATACAGAGAAAACAAAAGAGTCGCTGAAGAATGAATAGTGAGCATGAGGAAAAACAATTAAAATAAGGAAAACGAAGATGTCAAATTTTAAAGATAAATTCGTTTCTTGATGAGACCAGAATTGTAGATATGAACAAGAACAATCTACTCTATGGAAATAAAATTGTTTTTGATATGGATCATCTAACGTCATGTTTCACATTTAATAGCTTACTAAAAAAGTTCCAAATTTCCAGGGAAGCAAGGACATTTCAGTTTGTCTAGATTAATACATCATAATTTGCCCTTGCCCAACTGGGTAATTTATAAAACTTAAAACTCAAGTTTGTAGTCTTAAAGCAGTAGTCTACTTTAATTAATTGTGTAAGAGACAAATCCATCTAATCTAATCTAGTTACCATCAGCTTTCTTCTGCGCGATCTCAAACAAATCATTAGCAACACTTGTTTAGCAGTTTATGTCTGTGTGTGTGTATGCTAGTATTTGCATTCAGTGGAGCGCTACTGTATGCACGACATGAGACTGTTTGTATGAGTGAGCACTCACCCACCTACATACGTGTTAACTAATTTCAATTGAAACGATTCCTTTCTTTAAACAGAACTCGGCAAACTCTCTTAACAAGCTTGCCGGGGATTGCTTTGTTTACAACTGCTTTATATTATCGTCCCAGCATCCTGGCGCCTGAACAGCATCCCCTGCTTTTCCAACCCCCTCTCGTGCCTTAAACTCCCCTCCTCCTCAGCGTATCAGCGTAATTAATTGCGTTGTTATGGATTTGCGCCTGCCACGCTATAAAACACGACTGAGCTTCTTCTACGTTCTCTTCTCTCTGCGTGGGAAATGAGTCTGGTGTCTTATGTTGTTGGTAATTTGAAATCGAGTTGTGATTTGATTTGCAATAAAAAAATAATTATTCGACGGAGTTGGTTTATTACTTTTCAGTAGCACTCAGCTTCATTGAATTATGGAATGTTTTGCTTATGTAAAGTTTATGGACTGAAATCTACTTTGGGATATTATTAGTTCCTATTTTTTATTGTTTTACAAATCTCGATAATTCGTACTTTTATAATTTGTAGTTCTCTACAATTCTTAGTGAAAGCTCAGTCCCTTGAAATAATTTTCCATTATTAATAGTTTCGATAATTAGTAATTTTCCCTCATTCGTACAAAGCCTTTGGTACCATGAAGTACGAATTATCGAGGTTCCACTGAAACTTTGCAGTGAGATATTAACAACCGTGGAATAGTAGTGCATCATTGGGTTATTATTACAGATTATTGTTGTTATTGTTTGTACATCAATAGAACATTATTGTAATTTCTTGTCATTTGTGTATAGTTGTATCACTATTTTTTAGTGTAGCGAATTAGAAATTGTGTCTAATGAATTTATTTATGGTTTTGTTTCAGGTAAGTTGGTGATTCTGCATTGATCCACCTTCATGAGAGGAAACCTTGGCTGTAGATTGAGATTTCTATTTTCTATTCCATTTTCACAATAATTTTAAAAATTGGCCAAAGTTTTGTATAAATCTATATCCAATTTCTCACTAGTTTAATTGGATAAAATAGTCCAATTGTAAATGGTAATTCATAATATTCAGTACTACCTGTAGAATAATAAGCACGAATTTCATTGCAACCATGTCCCTTACTACATTCACTATACATATATTAACTATATAAATATAGTGAGTTTTAATGATGGTGTTAAACTCGTATTATTTTCAATTTATTATTTTTAAATAGTTCAAATCAATTGAATCATTCATTCGTATTAAGTAATTTCTTGCTCCATATTTGAATTGGGTTAATGTGTGAACTTGAATGTGGGTGAGAAAATGTATCAAAGTGTAACAATAATTTATCAAGCTGTTTGTTTTCAGCATTATCAGTAATTTTTTTTCATGCTATAAAGATTTGTTTGGGATATTGATGATATAAATTTCGATGTATATGAAATATAAATCTATTCATTTCAGCATTCATACACTGAAGTTTTTTTCTGCTATAAGATTTGTTTGGAATGTTGATTCTATGAATTTCTATATATATGAACATGTTTTGTGAAATTGTGGATATAGAACCATCAACCATTGTTTAAAACACAAAAATTAGTATTCAACGCTGATGCTTTGAATCCATTCTTCTAAAACCTCCACGTGTAGCGTGTCAGCCTGTCAGCCTGTATGAACGGTTCCCAGTGCAAAGATTCAATCCAATTGAATCGGCGGCACTTCTTGGTGCATTGATCGTGAAACGAGAGACCGGGCCGATCCGGTTCGATTCTCTGAACAAGGAACGCTTTTTTGCGCTTGTAATACACCGTTCGGTAATTGAATAATGGTGCCAAAGAGACTGTTCAGGGGTCACAACCCCGTTGCCCTTTTGTTTGCTGATATTCTTATTGCACAGGGTGGGGTTGCAATTGTATTAAAGTAAAAATGTGAAACGTGGGGAATGGAAACAGGGTGCTCCACCCCCTCACCCTCATTTTGGAAACTCCCGATTCCATTTGTAGTGGCCATTGTTCTGTTCTCTTCACCTGACACATTATTTTATTCATAGGCTTCCAATCATTGGTGGCGACTGAGTGTACGAGTTCCCATTCAACTTGCTTCGATTACTCGGAATTCATTTTGTAGCCAAGTGGGAATTCAGTGGTTTCTTCATTTTCGAGAGACGTTTTGTTCTGGATTGGCGCGTGCACGGGACAAAACTTGAGGTTACACTTTTGTGCAATGGGTTGAATTTCATTTTCGTTTCTGGTGTTTTTTTTCACAAAAGCTAACATGTTTGATTTTTTTGAGCGATATCACGTAGCTTAAATATTACTTCTAAACTGTTATTCATCAAGTTTCAACAAAATTAATCTTGGAGAACGTTTGATAAAATTCAAGTTTGTTGATTTTTTTCCAAAGAAAGGGCAATTTGGTAGTGAAAGATGAGATGAGCTCCAGTGATAAATAAATAGCCTATTGATGAGAAAACAAATAAACTATAATTGCCTCTCCAAATCATTTAATGATTTTATAGCGGCCATTTCTAAACTGAATCTAATTGCAGTTATTTCCATTCATTTGAACTTGTAATTATTTCTCAACCTTCTTTTAGGTGAGACTCCTCGATACTCATGGGTTGAAAAGTCTCAATAAGAACTTTAATATTTTTACCGTTAAGAAATTGGGAACAGGAGAATAAATAAGGCACAATGAAAGTAATGAGAGTTTTAGGAGTATTATGCATACAAGAAATACTCCAGTATCTCTATAAGCTTCACTTGAGTCATAGGATAATAGAACTCTAGAATCCTAGAGTTAGAATTCTAGAGTTAGACTTAGATCATAGTGTAGAATTACGAGGATCCTCTTTGCTTCAGTATAACTTTGAGTAAGCTTCACTTTATTATTAATTTTATCGAAAATAAAGTGAATCGATTAGAAATGAATGGAAGAAGTAAAACCAGAAAATGAAAAATTACATTAATGGGAAGAAGGTGAGAATTAAGTTGGAAAGTATAGAAATAGAAAACAGTAATAATTGTATAGTCGAACATCGTGATGGAAAGTGTAGGAGAATGAATGAGACGATAGCGAATAAGATTTACAAAGTTGGGGAAGAGACGAATGTGATTGTGTGGAACAATGGGTATGTGAGAGTGCTCTAAATGCCGTTGCTGTCACGAATGCGACGCACGTAGCGAACGCGCCACGCAACAGAGGGCGCGCTGACGTCACGTGTGTCACCTCTATCTATTGGTTAGTGGCGCCACTGCCATTATAATAGTCGCTCCCAATTTTCCGTTAGCAGTGCTCAAATTGTAGCTGGCAGCTGAATATATAGGAAAAGACGCACATTAGTTCGCTACCCTCTCCACTTAAGTACTGCTCGCAACTGGTTGATAATTCGATAGAATTGATTTCGTGAGGGGGTGCTGTTAGGAAGGGGGGAAGGTGAAGAGGGTCGCAAAGTGTCAGAAGAATAGAATGGTGTCGCAAACAATTCGCGTATTGTTTTCTTTCTTTGTGCGCCTCGGCTTTCAAAAAGCTCTCACTGATCGATCAATGTGTGACGAGTACTCAGTGTCAAGGGTTGTTTGAATTGTTGAAAGAGTTTTGGGGTTGCAGTTCCGACTGTGATTTGGAACTGGAGTATTCTCGTTCGATTCGTTTTGTGATTGATGCATTAGAAATATCCAGAATATTTAGCTTTCCTCAACAATACTTTGCTCTAATAATATTATATGGAATATTAAAGAAATGGGCAAATTAGAAGTTGGGCCATTAGAAGATAAGGATGTATTTCGATTGAATTTCTTCGATTTAAAATATTTATCAGGTGCAAGTTTTACAAGAATCAAGAAAATTTGTGATGAGCAGACGCATATTGATTGAATCCTATTGCAACGTACCCATATATGTATCCATTTGAAGTGAGTAAAAATTATTACATGTAAGGACATAATATCTTCCACTCTATTCATTCCTATTCTAACTTTTTCTCATAATTCCTAACTTGATGACTCAAAAACCGTCCGCCAGAACTCAGAAGACTTTGGACTTCGTTCAATATTCAATAAATTATAATGATGCTTACCACATTCTATATCGGCATTGCAATGAACCTTTCTCTGTTACCTCTCATTAGATCAAGTGAAAACTAATACTATATAGGCCTACTCATAGTGTAATGAAAGTTCATTATACTAGTGTAAAGAATTCATGGTTCTCCATGTTACCATCAAGGGAAAAATAGATTTTATTACGAAGTGTAGCAACCCTTGGGTCTCCCCACTATTTAAAACCATACAATTAATAATAATAATAATACACCCAAAAATATTGTAGTTACCATCCAATTGCTTCCTAGTCAGGGCCCTCGCGAGGTTTTGGCGGGCGCCCCTCTGCCCATTACCAAACGAATGCAATCTGAAATATTAAAATATATTCAAAGACAAACATGATTCTAGCTGCCTTTCATGTTCACATTTTTCTCATAAGCAATCCCAATGTTGCATGTGGTCTGGCAAAAAGGATTGGCTATAGGGACTTGCTTATTTCAATGTATCCCAACGTATTGTTTCGTATTTTTATGTTTTGGATACGTGATAAGCAGAAGCCTACAGGAATTAATGGAAATAACTGAAGGCTATCTAAATTGAGTAAAACTGTCAAATTGCAAGCTACTTTATGATTAAAATATTAATTATTAATTATTTTATTAGTTTGCTTGAAAGCACTTAAGGGAGGGAATAATACATTTTTCACTGAAAAATATTTGGTATCACCATAAATTAATATTCCATTTCACTGAAAATGATGATTTTTCAACAAAAAATCGGAAACTCAATAACAAACAAATTGAAGATTTCAGCCATTTTCACAGCTCGACCCAACTATCTTGAATAACATTTTAAATAGTTCCGAATTCAGCCAGCAGATGGCAGTAGCAATAGGGTGACTTGCTTCGACTTCCATTGGACACGCCTCCAAGCTCCACCTACGATCAAAATGGCCGAAAACAACGGTTAGAAGAGTTTCCAAATTCAACCAGTAGATGGCAGCAGTTGACAGGTGGTGTTTCAGTTTTGACTTGGACACGCCTTCATGCCCCGCCTGCTCTTTTCCTATTGGTTGACAGTGTTTTGTGAGTTCTGTCTTAGAAAATGGCTGCTAGCAAGAAGAATGTTGGATGGTGTATCATACACAAGAAATTACGCTGATTAACTATTGACAATAAAATAATATTTATTTATGTATTCAGGCTGGTTAGATTCAATCAATTTAGTATTTGAAAAATTTATTTATAGAATTTAGACTCAGTTTCATTCTTATCTTTTACGAGTAACTATTGAGGTCAGTACTAGACTTCAATAGTTTTATGCTGTATGGAATGAGATGAAAATATGATTTCGCACTCCCATCTTATACTCATTAATTCTATTTTTATACGATGAACATAATGAAATAGAACTCAAACTATTAATAATCTAATACCGAAAAAAGTTTGAAAAACTACAACAATTCGGTAAAAATATTAGGTAGAAGTTTTATCGGAAACTGGCTTGTGATTAGTCGACAGAGTGCAAGGTGGTTGACAGCCAACAATAGAATTGAATATTTAAGAGGGGCGTTTTTTGGCTTGCTTCGTACATTGTGGTTTTTCAATTGATCAATTCATTATGATGAATGAGTTTGTGTAGAGGAAATAATTTATTGTGTATTCAAGTTGTTGGTAAAATAAGTTTTTCATCAAATAGTGAAAAAATTATTTTAATTGCCCAATTGGAATTTTTTAAATTCCCGTTTCGCATCAGCCGCCGCGGCGCCCCCTTGGCCGTGACGCCCTGTGCGGTCGCACACTCTGCACACCCCACGCGAGGGCCCTGTCCCTAGTTATTGAAAAATGATTGCTCCGTGCTTTCATCCCTCAACAATACCTCTTCTCCATATTTGTGACCAAAAAAGCAATACACCGGAAACAAGGAAGTCTTTGCTTTGCCTTTAGACAGTAGGTGGATGCTCCGTTCAAAAGGATGCCCATAATATTCGAAGCCAGTTGGAAGTAGTGGCAGGTGAGTGAGTGTGGTATTTCGCTGGCTGCCTTTGAAGTCATCCGAACTGAGTCAGTGTTGCACAATTCTCGGTCTGCTCCTGTTTTCCGACGACGTAGTAATAATAGCAGACGACTGAGAAAAGAGCTCTGCCAGTGAAATCGTCCCGTTTGAAGAAATCCGATATTGTTTCCTCGACGGAAAGCAGTTTCATTTCCCTCTTTGAAAATACTTCGGCACGGAGAGCACTGTGATATCTGTAAATAACTCTGCCACTGTCCTCACTTGTCGTCACCTCTCTTATTCTATTCTCTCCTCTCATCTTCCTCATCTCTCCTCTACCCTTCTATTCGCTTCTCGTTTTTCTTCTGTGATTCGTCCGACTTGTTCTGATATTCTCCTTTTTTCTTCTCGAGAGTTTTCTTCTTATATCTCCTGTTTATTGTTTTCTTCATTACTCCTCTCATCTTCATCTTCTCTCATTGTGGGTTAAGTAGAAGAGGGGGCTTGCATGCCTCAACTTCGCCCACAAACTCTTTTAAATTTTTACAAAGTGTAAAATAAAGTCATTTTATCTATCTATCTTCTCAATAATCATTCATCCTTATCCTCTCTCATATACTCTCTTTTCCTATACTTCTCCATTATTTCTCTTTTCTTCTCTTTTCCAACCATACCTTCTCTAATCGTCTATGCTTTGCTATTGTATACTTCCTATTCTCCTCTTGTTTTCTCTTTATTATATTATCTCCTCATGGAATGGTGATTTGCGGTAAAATTCATTCACATTTTGTGAATTTATCTTAGAAAGTAATCTCACTTATGTACTTTGTTTGAATTTTTCAGTATTCCAATAAATTTTTATACTTGTTGTCATCTAAACTTATAAAAACTTCATTATTACTATCAGTGATTTTCAACCACTTTTGGCTTCTAATAAATAGTTGAATGAATTGAGTGGACTAGAGAGCTCAACTAGATTGAAACGAGTCAAACATTCATTACTTAGTTTTAGGATTATCAACGAGTTCTGAGAAGTGATTTAGAGTTACAAGAGAAGTACCTCTCAGATACAATTTAGAATATAAATGCTATTAAGAATAAGTTCACATTCAATTTCCAGAAAGCAGCACATCAAATTCTGAAAGTTTTCGAAATGTCGTGAGAGGGTCAATACCATTGGGACTCAAAAGTTATAGTAGAGAGGGTAGAATTCACGGTTCACCAAGAAACCTTCTTCTTTCATTCATGAAATTTTAAGTTGAAGCGGCTGCAAACTATGTGGAGTAGATGGTTCTCGCACTACCTACATACATGACTGTGTACCTACTGACTACCCGAATTGAAAAGAAAAACTCAATCAAGCACATTAATCCAATGGATTAATTCATATCATATAAATAACTTGAGAGCATGCACAACTCACAAAAGATTTAAAAGTACTATTCTTATAATAATTTTATTATTTTCAAAGATAATTGCTGCACAATCTATTTTGACAAGTTAATGTCTTCTTAATCTAATGAATATCACTGAAGGAACCAAATATTGAGTTATGATTGTAAATATGATTCATTCATATACTAACATAGATATGATTCATTCTTGTCTGATTTGATAAAAGAATGAATTCGAGAAATATAAGATACAAAAATTATCCAATTGCTATCAAATAGATTTTTTTTTAAATTAATTATCGATTTTCCAATCGAAACGCAAGCACAAAGAGAGTTTCTCCAAGCAAAACAGCGTTCTACAAAGTAGAGTCCACCGAAGAAACTCTGCGTGAGCCATCGAAGTAACGCCATGATTAATAAGTAGGGACCGCTTCTTTGAAGCGCTCTAATGAGCGCTGAACACACGATTAAATAATTTCAGCTCGTTTTCTGAACAAAAATTATTCCTACCCGGAAATTAGTGCTTTGTCCGACATCTACTTGTTCATTATTGAGAATTGGGAGAATCCCACCTGTTCAACCTCATCTTCAACATGAACTTGTTTGAAAATAATTTCGAATTATCTTCGTCTAATGGCAATTGGAACTTGTTTAGTCCGCACAAATTGATAGTGATCGTTCGTCTTTGATAGGTGATCGTTAAAGAAAAACGTGTGAAAGTATGCTGGGTCATGAACATTCAATTGGCTGAAGTAGAACCGGCCTGGTTTACAAAGTAGCTTGCTGAGTGGAAATGAATAGAATTGAATAAGTAAATCATGGTACAGTTGCTCCTGAACTGCCAAATTGCTTTTATGATTGCGAATCAATGTTGAAACCTACGAGTATCGTATCGTAAGTTTCCAGAGTTTCTGATTTCATTTCTGTACCGTTTGGATGTAGGAGATGAGTTTAGAGAATAGAAAGTTTTTATCATTGTTATTGAAATTGAATAAAAAGGTATTTGCAATAAGAATTATTAAATATTGTTATTACTATTTTTTTGTTGATGGAAAATTAGTGGTGAAGAAGTTTTAGAAGTAAAAAGGAGCTTGGTCAATAGAAAAATACAGAGAGAAAGAGAGCGTGGACTATTATTTATATAGGATGTTCAACTTGAAAGACGCCCCGTCAATAAGTTCAACGAAGTAACGGGGCCTCCTTCAAGTTGAACACCCTATATTATTGAGGATACTCATTTTGTATACTCTTCTATAAATGTTTATGGGGAGAATAGAAGGGTTGTTGGTTTAATTGAAGAATTGGTAATAGTTTTATTGTTCGAAGACGTGTTAATGATATTAGGAGGATAAGAACAACAGGTAATTTAGAAAAATAGGTTAATTAATTATCACATATTCATAATACATACATGTATTAGGGTAATCTGAAATTTGAGTTTTCAGATTGTTTCAATATAAAATATTGAGTTTTTTATGAATATTGAGTAGGAGGCGAGGCAGGTTCAGTTTTTCTGTATATTCTTCATCATTATATAGTACTTTGTTAATATATATTATTAGTGCTTTGTTGATCGACCGAGAATTAATGTGATCAAATAAAAGTACCAGGTTTAGATCTCAGTTAACCCAGGTCAGTTGAACTTCAGCAAGTGCTTTTTGAACCTTGAAAGGTCGAAGGAGACGTATAAGCAAACTTACCATCAACGGAATCCATCTTAGTTTCCCCAACTACATGTCCCCGGTGACAGAAGTGTGTAATAGAATTTGTCGAGGTACTGAGTAAGGGTTGGGGTCGTGGCTAAAGGTGGAACAAGATAATGTACCAAGAAGTGTTCATTGCAGGAGGGGAAACGTCGCTGAATAAAACAGGGCAAGAGAAAAAGGAAAAGAGTATGACGAACTAAGACGAAGAGGAAATGTGTGTTGGAGGAATTTGAGGGGAGGGGGAGAGGGAATGACGACACGTGGTATTTGGATGATCGCTGTGTTAAGGGTGGAAGAAGATCAAGACCCTAAAAGAAGGCCCCTGGGTACAATGAGTCGGGGAATGTCTTTCAAGGTCCCCCGTACTATGAGTCTTAGCCTTGAGGTGTTTCGGGGCCTCAACTTTGGGATCATGAGGGTCTTAAACATCGAAATTGGGAATGAGGAGTTTTGGAAAATATGGAAAATATGGATAGGGCCTACGGTAGTGCTTCATATACTCTATTCATTTCAATTAATTCGGTTTACTCTATATCCATGATATCTTACTCTTTTTCATACTCAAATGATGATATGAGGTGTGCATAAATGGAAGAGTTTTAGTTTATTATTATGATTCTTTGTCAACAATCGATTTACTCGCAAATCAAAAACCAAGAAATTTTCTATTCAAAATATATTCCTAACAATGAATTATGAGATTAAAAGAAATATTGATAATTTTTTTGTTGCTCGGGATTTGTTTTTATTACTTTTCCATGTTTTACTCGGGAAATTTGTTTATCGCATTCCAACCAAGTCACGTAGACACGGAAGTGGATAAATTTTATATGGTATCATAATGTTGTTTCAAATTCAATCAATTCCAATTTTAACCAATGGTTTGAGTAGTTGTGAAATTGATATTGTGGTAGTTATCCATAATAAATGAAAAGACAAGATGTTGTCAAACCACTGATTTACTAGAAAATCGAGATACCGGTTTCGGTTGTTACACCATTATCAATCTGACAATAGTGATCAATCTGCCATTGTCAATGACACCATTATCAAACTGAAAATCTGATCAATGACATTGGTGTAACAACCGAAACCTGTATCTCGATTTTCTAATAAATCAGTGGTTTGACAACATCTTGTCTTTTCATTTATTAACCAATGGTCACTCACTGTTCTCTCAATACACTCCTATATAGGGATTCTATATAGAAAATCACATCGGTTTTCACTAAGGTTGTTCACATTCTAAATATTGACGTGTTTACTCTGAAATTTCTTGAAGTAAGCAGACCCAACACAATCGAAAATCAATGCTTTCGGCACAGACTGCATCACAGTTGCGAAAATAGTGTTACTGCCGGCGGGCGGACAATAATCAAAAGTGGATAAGACTTTATTACGGCTAATAGAGCTATGAGTCGAGATTTATCCTTGAAGCTGAGCAGTGCAGCAGTAGCAGTAAAACGTAATGGGGCAGACAGTAGCGTCTTAGCCACCACCCTGCATTCTCTCACTCATTCTCTAACTCACTCTCATACTCATACATTTACCCACTCACTCACAAAACTCTCTCACTCACTCAATCGCTAATGCTACTCTCCTCATATATATCTACTCCACACTCCACTGTAGTATTTAATCTATCTGCTGGTCTGTGTGGTAGTTGAGTGCCCCCGAGCTAGAGCCAGGGAGACCATATCTATCAGTAGCAAATAACAATTCTGAACTCTCTCAATCCTGGCCGGGGCCTACTGTTGCAGTGATAGTATTTTTGCGGGTTTCGAGGGGTGATCGAAATTGGGTGATGGAAGAGGTGAGGAGGAAGAAGAAGAAGAGGAGGATTGGAAAGATGAGGAGAGAAACGTGGGAAAAATTGGTTTTTCGAAAAGTAGAAAGTACGAGAAGCAAGAATTAACGAGGGGGAGGAAGATATGAAGAGCGAAAAACAAAAAAGGTAAAAAAAGGAAGAGTTGAATCAGCATTGGAAAAGAGAAGGGCAAGGAGGAGAAAAAATAGGAATGAGAAGGATGAGGAGTAAGAAAACGGTTGGAAAGAGGAAGAGGAAACGATGTGAATGAGAGAATACGATGGAAAACGAGCTTGAAATTGATAGAATAAATTGAGTTAGTAGAAGAAGGCCAGAAGAGAAAGATGAGGTAGAAAATTGAGAAGTAGCACAATATAAAATTTTATATAAGCGGATACAATTAATTGAAACTCAAGTTGAGAATACTGTATAAGAAAAATGTTTAGAATACGAGAAATATTGAAAATGGGAGTCGATGACGAAGAGGAAGGAGAACATCATTGAATGAATCGTAAAAAATGAGGAAATGAAGAGTAATATTGAGAATTACATGAAGAGGTAAGTAGGAGCTCACTGACAATCATATATATCAGACAATGATGTCAAACACGAGAGTGTGCGAGCCCTTCCTTCCTCTTGTCTTATCAAGCCATTCGTACACAAAACGGTCATTCGAAGGCGTTTGCAACATTCGACTCGGGCAGTAAACAGTAAATCCATAAGCATTTCTACATTTCATCCAACTTTTGATTTTACGCATTCTCAAAAATAATGTTCTGTGAAGGTAATTGCAAATAAATATTGAAGAGTGAAAAACAGAGAGGTAACACATCAAACCGTTATAATCCAGTTAAAATATTATTGGAGATGATAAAATGGAAATGATATGTAGAATCTATTCTTCTGAAAGATGTTCTTATTGGCTGAATATCATAAATTGGAGGGAAATTTCATGATGATTCACTGAGAAATTCATGGAGTAATGTTCTTCACAAACGTAGAATATTGACAGGAATAACTGGTGTTACAAGTGCATAAGCTGTAGAATTGAACTGGAATATTGATTTCTGCAAAAGGAGCAATGAGAGTCTATGAGAGTAGAGTCTAGATAGCTTTTTCAGACTTGTTCATTAAATTCTTTATCAAATTCATATTCACTGGAAGGTATGAGAATTCACATCTTCTCTTTACTATGATGGAATACCTCAGATATCCTACTCTATATTTTTAAATTTAGAAAATACTTATGTATGTTGACAATATCCTTCAACAAAAAATTAATTATCTATTTGAGGAGGCAAACACTGAACCAGTATGTTTGAATACTTTGGAGATTTTAAAGAAAATATTGTAAGTTGATATGGAAAACAATATGAAGATACAACCAAATGCAAATCAACTCCTAATGCAAACAAAACTTATTCCGTTTCATCCACGACTGCATTTATAGCTAGCTAATGGAAAGTGTAAGTAATCCACTATGTTTGAAATCATTGACAAGATAGTTGAGACTCCTCCCCGGAAGTCAGTATTTCTTTGCGAGGTAATGAAGTTTGCCGAACAGGCCGAGCTAATCTGTCGTGCAGAAAGCAGTGTCAATATTAGAACTGGCCAAATCTGATCCGAAGGTGGACCAAAGCAGGGAAATTGCATAACTGAGATGGGGGTAGGCGGCTGAGCAAACACCATGGATCCAATTACAAGGTGGAGAGGTTTGGGAGGGTGGGTGAGGGCGTAATCAGAGGTCGTGCCTCACCGCAGAGAGGCCTCACCTCACCTCACCTCAACTCACCGACATACTGCCTGAGGAACGCATTTAAAATCCCATTAAGTGGCAGAATCAGGTCATGAATCATCTCCCACTTGTATGAGGCGAGGGGCGCATTCACCTTGTTCACATTACCTATTGTGATAAGTATGGTGTTGGTATTGTTGTTACCTCCGATATCGCGATACAACTCCCCTCGTTTTCTTATTCTTTATTTCTTATATCCAACAATCAATCCCTCTTTTGATCGCTTGTTCTTCTCTCTTAAATCATTCACGATTATCTCTCTCTATTCATGATTGATATAACCTCTCATATCATCTCTCTTCTGCTCTAATTTCATATTTCTCGATCTCGATCCATTCTCCTCTTTTGATTGCTTGTTCTTTCTTTATTCGTGTACCATTATCACCCTAATCATCTTCAAAAACGAAATTAGAGTATATTATAATTTATAGAAATTACCAATATTATCTTTTAATTCATGACTGCTTTTATAGCTAGCTGTGTAAGTAATCTTAGTGTAGTGTAATCTCTCTTATCGTCTCTCTTCATCTTTCTTATTTCCTTCCTCATTCCATATTTCTCGTTCTCTATCTTTTTTCCCCTCTTGATTGCTTGCTTTATTTCTTAATTCGTTCATCATTGTCTACTTCTTCTTTCATTGATTTAACATAATTTTCCTATTTAACATCCATTCGCTAGCAAAGAATAGGATATGAAATGATAAACTCATAGAATCCTTTTTCTAAATAGGAGCAATGATATTGATTAAGTAGGAAAGGACGATTAAACCATTTCCCCATCAATGGTATCAACCGAGAAAAGGAAGAATGAAATGACTCTACTAAATGGCATTAACAAAATTATGAAGAAGGATATAATGATCAAACTATTGTACCCATCAATAGTAAAAACAGAGAAAGAGTATAGAATAAAGAATAAGCTTGGAAAAAAGTCTTTAGTACGTGTGAGTTAGCTAGTAGCACATTAGCATTAAATACAGATATCATACATATTCAGTTACAAATTTTCATTCGTAACAATTGAATAGCTACTCCTTTCTGTTCATTGTTATTGTTGTACGTTTAATACTACACTACAACTAGAACATGTTTTATCCATTTCCAGTGAATAGTGCTCATTGTAAAGTGTTGAATAGCTGTGAGATTGAATGGACTTTTCTACTTTTGTTAGATGTAGTATTCTCCAAGATCATAAAATTGTCAACTTTGATAGAAGGAAGAGGTGTTATTCAAAAGCACTGGAGGAATAACCTCGATATACTAGAATTCTATTTACGAGATGACGCATAGTACAACATTTTTTCCATGATGAACTGTTTGGGTTTATCCCGTAGTTTTTTCAACAGATTTCATTTTCCGGTACGATTTATCCAATTTAAAGCATGTAGCCTGAATACAAATTTGACAGATGAAAATTAATTCTTGCTTTTATTATCAATACTGTATTTCAACAATTGAATAATTGCAGCTATACTACCTAATTACCTGATTCTATTTCTAAATTCCTACTGAATCTTATCAAACATTTAGTGTAAAAATAAAGTTTCTAGTATAAAGTGTTAGCTACAGTATTGTTTCAATAAGCAATGAATTCCACTTTATTATATCCGGCGTCAGAACGCCTAAACTTTGTTTATAAGACATGCAATTTCCATATAGAAGATATTGTTTTAAAAATGTTACCAGTTCCCTGCTGATAGCCAGTTTTTTACAAAGTCTTTTTATGAGCCTTTCTCATATGAACTGAAAGCTTTACCGTGTCATCTCAACCCACAAGCCAGGTACTTTTCTTTCTCATTTTTCTCTCCCCCTCCTTCTTCCTTCCTATTCGAATTTTTCATCCTCTCAATGTTTTCTTTTCTCCTTCATATTTACTTTCTTCACTCTACATTCTATATTTTCTTACTGCATCATCCAAACTTAAAACAAAGGATCGTTGATGGCACCTTAAAAATAACAATAACCACCTCTTTCAAAGTTTGTCTTGTTCACCCTGTGTAAACATGTATTATTTATCAGGCAACGATATTATACAAGTGACAACTTGAACTTTTCTACTCATTTTTGGTGGGGAAAGTATAGTGAAGTTTATTTAACTTTTTGATGGCGATGTTCATGATATGCAGATAGTAGAACACCTATTCAAATTCAATTTGAATTTCATTCAACCGCCAACAATTCTCTCTATACACTATCTGAAAATAGATGATATAACACATATAAATACTGAAAAGTTTGTTAGGTACCTAACTAAAATTTGAAAGGTCTAACATCTCAAGAAATGTGATGTTGGAGCACACATCATTAGACATCACAATCATTAATCATTTATTCAATCAATAGAATACTCGTACAAAGGTTAGTACAACAGGCATATTATCCAAAACTGTTCCTTAAACAATTTATAATAATACAGTATCAGGTCATACAATGTTTGCTCAACTTCATTGAACTGGTTAATTTTTGAATATTATTCTACTCTTATCACTAATTCCTCTAAATCAACATTTTAGCCCAATTAAGCTACACATTATTCATTTCTTGTGTTTCATTTGTGGAACGAATTGATCCAGTCTTGGTCTAATCTAGAGTTCAATAAAATTGAAATTAACGCTCAAAATTCATCCGAGCAATAAAAAAGTGGGAAATTTCTTCTTAAGAAGGCAGATGTTTGTTTATTGTCAAAATATGCAAAAGAAAGGAGGGCTGACTGACTGCCATTCATCAATTGGGTTGATTAAAATTGCTGTAATGTGAGAATATGCAATTACTTACAGCTTTCTGTCAAGAAGAATAATGTTCAATAAACTTTGTCCAATAAAAGTGGAATGAATAGCTCGGTAATAAAAAACAGGAAAGCTGATATCAGAGCATCAATGCTTCAAAAATTTTAGAATTCACGATTAATTAATTGGACTAGTTTTATGATATTTTAATTGGCTTGTTAATCGTCACAATTGGATTGAATTACCTTCTCGATTTTTTAACACCAACTCTTGTTTCTCATGTTTTCGAAAAATAATAATTCTCCATAATATGAAGTTGAGAAGGCTTTAAAGTTCAATAATGAAAAGAAACCTTCCTCTCATGAGTCATGAGGCCTGTTTCAGATGTGCATGTGCATTAGACAAAAAGTTTCAATTCTGATTACATTCTAATTTTTTGGAAAAAGAAGATCATGTTCTTGATTTTCTCCTGTTTTCTAACTATTCTTGACCACCTTATTATACTATTTATTCAGTGCTTCTTATATTATAAAATTTATCATGTTCACAGTAACTGAAAATAAGTAAATCCACATATTCGTTGTGAAGTCGGTACATTCCGACCTAGACCAGATTTTTTATTCTTTTTTTGTATCGAACTCCTCCATTTTTCATCTGAGAATATTGTTGAGAAGATCAGGAGCATCAACGAGGATCATTATAACGTATTCTATACCTCAAACCATAGCTTATCCGAGTCCTAGTTTATAGGTAACAAGTTACGACACCCATATTGCAGTGAAATACTTTCCGATATCTTCAACTAGACAGATATACGTGCGGTCAGCGCATCCTCTGTGATAACTGGTAATCATACTCGTATAACAGATAATTTTCGACTATTACGAACGTTATTTGTAGCTTTTTTACAGGTCGGGTATATGATCTCAGGGGTGGTATAGTGGATACTAATTATTGGAGGAGCTATCCTTCAATAATTGGTGGAGGAAGGAGGCAGTTCTCGATCGGTCGTGGGTTGCTCAGTGTCTCATTAGCAGCTAAAGGACTGTAATATGGGGTCAAAGGTCAAATTAAAGCGGAGGGAACCTTTAACTACCCCCTGGTGTGCAAGACCCAAGTGGAATGCTCAGCTGGCTAACTTTCTATCAGTTAGATACTCCCACAATCTTCTAATGTTGTTTCCTGTTGTTGTATTGAAAAGTATAACCTTGTCGTTCTTTTTCTTAAACGATGTAAGCTTGAAATTTTTCAACTACTTGTGTAATTTCAAGGGTTTGAGTTGTGGAATTGGTTTCCAACTTTGACATAAATTATTGCTGTATACTTTGTTGAGAAGTTATGTTCTCAGTATATTTTTGAATAACGAATAAATAAGAGTTAAATCCAAAAAGTAATGAATTGTTTTTTGATTTTCAAATCACAATACTGAGTTATTTCTGTTGAAATGGATTTTAGAACTGTGAATTATTAATTCAATGTGTACAATACGTCATGAATTAATTAAAACAAATAGTATAATTCATGTATTCTCTGTAAATATCAATGAAATATCCATTTCAGTTTTAAAATACTAGAGGATTGATGCTTTTCAATATTTCTTGAGACTCGGTATTATGAAATATCACAAAAACTATGGAAGCTAACATCTATAGCTATTAAGCGGTATTTATCAATGCGAAATCAGAATAAATAGGTAATAAATTAATAAGTTGGGTGAAGAACAATAGAAGCTATGTAATAGCCAATTTCTGAATGAGAAGTACGACACAGATCTTCAAGGTTCAGTAGTGTTCAATTGAAATTCACAATAACTTGGAATTTTACCGTGTTTCCTGAAGAGGCGTTTCTCTGTTCAACCCACACTTTTTTGAAACAATACATGACTTTTATGACATTTTCTATGGAAATTAATCTGGAATTAATCATGTAGAGATTCTAATATTCTCTGTTTGCATTGGGAATTTTGAATTGCACGATTTTATTTTGCATAATTTAGCTCTTCATTATCATTATCGTGCTTGATGTAACTCCTACCAACTATATGGTTGTTCTATTCACCACAGTATAAGAAGTGTATGCAGATCTGCATCTAAATAGCCAACATGTAGTAATATAAAATAATCAAGTGTACTCGTACAGTAAAAACTACAAAATAATAAAAGGGACAACAATTTTTGTGATGAGTATCGATTTATTTATCTTTAATGAAATTACATAGGTTTATTCTTATCCATAATATTGAATATGATGATTTCCTCATCATCTTATGATGTTTACAATTTAACTTCACAACTGGCTCTACTAAGTTCAACAGTTTTTAAACTCACTTATGAGTTACACTTTATCTCTCTCAAGCTCACTTTATCCCCATTGTATTCTCTGAATTCTCTCACCCTTTCTCTCTTCCTCCTTTCTCTTTCCCCTCTCTCACTCTTACTTCTTCTTTCTTTCCCTCTTTCTTTTCATAAACACTTTTCTTGCATTCTTTCTCTGTGTGCTCTTCTCTGTCTTATCTTCTTTTTGGCGTGTAGTGCGTATTGCCGCCCCGCTCCTTATCAGGGGCAGCTCGCTTTCTCTGATTTAACGCCAGACTGGTGGCCACCAATAAATCCAGCAGAGCCAGAGCCAGACCAGGATTACCATACCATACATTTCTGGCTAAATCTCTTAGAAGAGCCTCTGACGACGTGGCAGACTACCGAACGGGGGTTTCCTAATGTCTTCCCCTATTTCTTCCTTCCTACTTCCTTTTCTTTGTTATCTTCCACTTTTTCCGTCTTCGTCTTCTGTTCATTTATTTTCTAATGTATCACTTCATTTTCAGCTTTTCCTACCTTGTTTATCTGCCTCCTTTTTCTCCTACCATCTCTCCTCCTCCTCTTCCTTCTAGTCCTCCACCTCCTCCTCCTCCTCCTCCTCCTCCTCCTCCTCCTCCACCACCACTTCCTCCTCCTACCTCTGTTTTTGACTTCAGCTCTTCTCTTATCTTCTTCCACCCAAAAATATTCCCTTTACTGTATCATTCTTGATTTCTACCTTATTTTTGCCTTCAATTTATCTCTTAGGCTATTTATTTTTCTTTTCCTATTCAATCGATTTTTCTATTATCAAGTTATCCTCCTTTCAATTCCTGTTCTTCTTTTCCCCTGATTATTCTCTATTTCCAATAGTTCTCATTCATTCCACTGTCTCCCTCTCTCTTTAGGCTATTATTCCTTCATCATTCTTCTTCGTCACCGCTTCTGTTTCTTCAATTCCCTTTCTCATATTTCTCAGCTTTCTCCTTCTACTTTCTCCATAAAATATAGAATCATCTCTTCCACTCTCAGAATTTTTCTTTTCATCTGCTTGTTCTCCTTTATCTTCATTCTATTCCCCTTATCAATCATTCCACCTCTCTTCCCTCTCATCCTTCTTTCCTACGTTTTCATAATTTTTCCATCCTTATCTAAGATATCCTTTCTGGTTTATTCTCCCTCCTCCTCCATCTTTTTTTTCACGATTTTTCCATCTTTATCTCAAATATCCTCTCTGATTTCATCTCCTTCGTTTCCCATCCTGTATCCTGTCATTCTTCTTTCCCATCCTTTCCCTCAATTCCTTCTTCCTCTACTCCTGCTCGTTCTTTCTTGTCTTCTCCTCACTCATACCACTCCATCTTCTCATTCCACCAAAGACGTTTTTCTTTAGCACATGATTCCCAGGCTTAGTCACCCAAGTTAAATAAACTCACTCCCTTCTCGTAGGCTTTTGTGGTGGCTCTTGGTGGTTCTGTCTTGAAAGAAATATTAATTTTTCGAAAGGAAATCCTTGTGCTGGAAATGAAGTGACTGGAAAAAATACCAACTTCGAAATTCAAAAGGCTCCGGAACATTACTCCCATGACTACGGTTGTATGAATAAATCTTCTAAATAAATTATTATTCTAGTTTCTTTGCTTTTCGTTCTTTTTTAATCATGGCGATTATTCGGTCGATTTAATTCCTTCATCAATATATTTTTATGAGACGGAAAGAAAACCAAGAAAAAATTTTCCAGTAGTTATATTGTGTAATGTTTATGAATAATGTACTGTTATGTAATGAAGCTTTAAAATATTATACGAGTAGATTGAATAACTATCATTCATTCGTAAATAAGTGAAATATTATGATAATACGTAATAATTTACTGTCGATATAACCGAGGATGATTTAAATCTATTCTCCATCAGGAACCTTTCAAAATGCTCCAATTTAGTTCCGGTTTGTTAGTTGTGCCTGCATTTGTTACTATTTATTTTTCTCCACCATTATATTTTCCATTCTTATCACGATTCATTGAAATAATTCGTAACAAACTGTATGGGATCTTAGGCTACTCCCAATTTATAATCTGAATATATTTTCATATGAAAGCCATAATTCAATGATGGATTTGGTGGCTGTTAGATGTACAATCAATAAACTCATCATTTACTTTATAATCTTTAATTCATAATTTTCTCGTATATGTTAATTGTTTGTAATCTTGACTGTTCTTGTCTTATTAGAAAAAGTAAACGAATTTTATCTCAAAGTGAAGAAATCAATCTTAGTCACATTTCATAACTTTTTCATGATATTAAAAATATAAAATCACTAGCTCTGAGTATTATTAAAGGGAATCAACTGTTGAATGATTTGAAGTCAATATGAGTTAATAATTGAGGTGGGATCCTTAAAACAGTCTACTAAAATTCACTTACTCTTCTCTTCAAAAATGTCTAATGATAACCCGTAACTAAAAGGCTATAAATTATTATACCCTTGATAGTATGTGTGGGAGCAATAAAGTTCACTGCATAATTTCATATTCCTCCATCGGAACTCTGCTTGTCAATAATTGAATTGTAGATTGTGGAGCTCATTTGATTCACTTAGCACCCTAATACCATGCGGTAAGCCTATGGTCAGCTCCTTATAATTGTTTAGTAATTTATTTGTCAGGTACACGGCATCATATATTAGCCCACCCCTAAAGTAATTACATAATTGACGGTTGTGCATTGTTATTGAATATAGATTGGACACAGAGGTCTCTAATTAGAAGGGTAACTTAGGTGGTCGTCCGAAACATTAATTTCATCTAACTTCGATCACCCTCCAATTTATTGGATTAATTATTCCACTTTATTAAGTCTCTTTTCAGGCATGCTGAAGGTCCTTTCCCAAGAAAGGTGTATTGTTCATAAAGTAACATGTTTACCAGTGAACAATACCAGAAATAAAATGGCGCGTTCATGTAGCTGTTGGATATTGAGAGCTTTGCCTTATAATAAACGGAGGACCGCGGTTTTACTTATGAGGTTCAAATATATTAATGATAACTTATTGATATCCGATCAAAATTACCTACGGTAATTTTAATAAACAGAATAAACAGAACGAGCGCTCGGCGACATGCGTTGTTCTCGGCAGGCTGACTCCACTCAAATCAAATCAAATCAAATTTGTATTGCCTCTAAAATGATTTACAAAAACAATACATAACATAATATAATTCACTTGAGAAACTATAAAATACAAAAAATAATTTTTTAATTTCTTAAAATTAATTGGCGTTACCAGCAAAACCTTATTGGTTTGTGTGCTGGCGACGAGTAACAAAAAACAGTTCGAAATTTTAATCGTATTGTACGGTAATTATTGCTATCTATCTAACGATAATTATTATTACTTCAGTTTGGCTTTCATTTAATTTATGAAAATAATAATATTATTATAAAGTAGTGAAAAATGACAATTATTCATGTATATGTATGTGTATGATGGCAATATAGTTTAAAAAAAAAACTTAATTATGTAAAAGGTGAAATACATTCATTGATTTAATCCACTGAATCATCCTTCTGATGTTTGATTTTGTGATGTTGCAAGTGATGAAATGTTCAGGTAACAGATTTATGAGTCTATTACTTATATATGGAAACTGTCTGCGGCATACTACAAGATCTGTTCTGGGAATAATGTAATTTGAAGGTGATCGGAAATTGTATGCTGGAGTGTATGGAGTAAAAGAGTTTTGGAATTTATTTATGTAAAGAATTAGATTTTTTACATAAAGCTGTCTTACTGTAAGTACTGGGAAATCTGAATATAGTAAGTGGCTGGAATAGCGTCTTGGTTTTCGGAGGGCCGCTTTTATTATGTCTCTCTGAATCACACCTAGTTTATGAAAGTGAGTGTCCAGAGCACCACCCCAAACCCTTATACCGTATTGAAATATTGATTGGGCATATGCTGAATAGACCATCATCAACATTTTCAAATCACAGATACTGCTCAGACTATAAAATTTATGAATAATATGTTTCATTTTTTTACACATATTATCAATATGTGCGTTCCATCTAAGATGTTGATCTAATATCACCCCAAGGTATTTTACCTCCTTAACACCCATTAAAGTCTGACATATACAGTCCCCATGCACAATATTAAAGTTTATCAGACAACTCTGATGAGCGCAATCAGACGAATGGATCTTAATCCCCTCATCTAGAATTTCTGTCGGTATGGACTTGATTGTTGGGGAAAAAGCCATGTAGACGCTTTTTTTAATATTTAAGGTGAGAGTGTGCTGATCAAGCCAAGATTTTACAATTGTGAGTCCAGATTCCGTCATACGTTTCGTTTCCTCCCAACTAGAACCTGTGAAAACTAGAGCTGTATCGTCGGCGAATGAAATTGAGTGGCAGCTATTTATTTCAATCTTCAATGAATCATTAATATAAATTAAAAACAAAATTGGCGAGAGGACTGTCCCCTGAGGAAGGCCGTATTCTGATAAAGTTACTTTGCTCGTTTTTAATATTTGTGATCTATCATGTAAATAGTCCTCAAACAGTTTCAAAACTATTCCACGGAAACCTATATTTTCCAGCTTTTGCAGGAGAGATCTGTGAGGTATCGTATCATACGCTTTTGCTAAGTCCAAAAAGACGGCTAAGGTTTTTCTGTCGTTTTGAAAGTTATCAGACACAATCCTTACCAGTTGAGACATTGCATCCTCAGTAGACTTTCCCTCTTGGAAACCAAATTGATTTACTGCTATGAAATTATATTTGGTAAGATAATCAATTAAACGTTGTTTTAATAATTTTTCAAATATTTTTGATAAGTTACTGATTATGCTGATCGGGCGATAGTTTTCCGGAGCTTTCCTATCTCCTGATTTGAATAAAGGAATTATTTTGGCTACTTTGAAGTGTGATGGAAAATGACCCAATTCTAAACATTTATTGAATAGCTCCGATAAAGGCTGCGAAATGAGATCAGCAATATTTCTCAAACAAGTATTATTTATTTCATCGACACCTGGAGAAGAATTATTTTTTAATGTATTTATCACAACCATTATTTCATCAGCGTTTATTGGGTACAAGAAAAAAGAATGAGGGAAGTTTTGTGTTGTTATAGGTATTTGTGCATCATTCAAGTTCAAATTATTATTTAATTTTTCCGCATACGTACTACCTACTTTGGAGAAATACTCATTTAATGTTTGTGGTTCGATATCAACTGGTTTTCTATTATTTTTTGTGTCCAAGATTTCCTGTATACAATCCCATGTTTTTTTACTATTTCCCTTGCAATTTGCCATTTTATTCTTATAGTAGTCCAGTTTGGCTTTTTTAATCAGCGAATTTAAAAGATTTCTATATCTCTTATAATTTTCTAGTAGAATAGTATTAAATGGTTGGGTTTTGAGTTTTTTGTGCATTTTATCTCTTTCTCTAATAGATTTTATCAACCCTGAGCTTATCCATTTTTTTAAAGGTCTATTTTTATTTGTTATTTTTGTTTGCTGAGTAGCAAAATTTATATAACCTACTATTTTATTACAAAAACTATTAATTTTATCATCTAAATCTAAATTTGATTCAGTGAAACGAGTTTCATTTTCCCAAGTTTCATGCTTCAATTTATCAATAAGAATTGTGTAATTAATCTTTTTAATAGTTTTCTCCTCCAATTTTTTCTAATTATATTTGAATTATTAATGTGTAGAGTAGTACAGAAATGGTCAGTGATAAAGGTCTTCTGTATTGTGCTTAATATATTTTCCTCCTTAAAGTTGATGTTTCTACAGAGAATGTGGTCTATACATGATTTGGTGTTATTTGTTATTCTTGTAGGTTTATTTATCCGAGATCTTAGACCGTACAATTGCACCAGACTAGTATATTCATTGGCTAGATTACTATTTCTTAACTGACTGGTAGCTTGCCAGGGGAGATTAAATGGAGGGTGGGAGAGAAGGCACCATCATAGCTTTTTATCCACAATAATTGATAATCGCACAATAGTCAGTTTGCATTATTTATTTATTCAATAAGTAGTGATATGTTGACAACGTAAGTGTGTTTTTTCGTAAAAATAGATATCACATCATCGCACCTGACATTGTGTCTTCAATCACATCAAGAAATCGTAAGAAATTGAATATGTCTGGAACGAATCAAGCTTCCTGAAACTGTTTGATAACACGATCGGATTCTCAGCTTTTCTTAGAACTACAACTCGATTAATATCGGAAATGTAGGAAGCCGACGATATATTGAAGCTGGCAAACTTCAAGGAAACCACCGCTTGTCAATCAACCATACCTGTTGGGAATTCTCAGACCGTGTTGGATTGACAACTGCTCATACATGGCTTTGGTTAATATACCACGCGTAGTCGTGATAATTACAGATATTCGAGATCAATTTGGGTTGTGAACTGGCAGGTGAGAAGTGTGGGCTGTGAGTTGATGCTGCTTTGATGGCTTTGACGCTCCAGTTGACTGAACAAAATTACCAAAGCGGCTTCCTTTCATTTGGAGAGATCAGGGATCACTTGGATGGAAAGGGATGGATTCATGGATGGATATCGAGAGAAAGGGAGAGGGATTGTTTCTGTTTAGGAGAGAGAAAGAGTGAGAGAGTGGATTCTCGAACTACATTGAACGTGATCAGAGAGTTTGGGTGGTCGCGGAGGTGGGTAGATGTATGTGTGGGTTAACTTCATAACTTCATAAGCGCTATGTGTATTACGAAGACTATTAATAAGCCATTAACCCGTATGACAAGGATATTATAGTCTGTCCAAGCAAAGAAGACTTTCTGGCAAGATTGGAAATGACTCTAGATTGGTCAATACTGATTGAAAATTTATGAATTTAGTCTCAAATTGTAGATCAGAATGTTCCCAAAAATTTGAGACCAAATTTATAATTTTTTAATTTATATTGACTAAGCTGAAGTCATCTCCACATCATTCCAGAATGTCTCCTCTGCTTGAACAGACAACACCATCCAGATGTCTGCGGTGTGGCTTTCACGTCTTCTGATTAGAGCTCGTTCAACTTTCTTGGCGAGATATTAAATTTCTTGTCGTCTTGCGATTTTGGCCATGTCTCCAACTAACGGGAACCGCTAATGATAATAATTCTGGTATGTTAGCGCGCTGAGTTGTAATTAATGTAGTTGGAATGTGGTTAAATTGGGTTTGAAATTGTGCAAATTTGTACAAGTTGGAAGAGTAGTAGGGATGGAGAGTGGAGGATGAGTTCGAAAATGAATAGTTAGAAAGGGTTACTACCATATGAAAGGATCAAGTAAAATGTGTGCTTAATTGAAGTAAGTGATTGAAATAGTGATAGTTATTTGATGAGTTTAATAAATTATGAATTGGAAAATCATTCAATCATGTGTAGATGGTTTTAAATTCCAACAATAGTATGGTGCTTTGAAATGGCATAGCTTGATCATGATTAGCCTACTATTAAATAATGTTCATTCAAGAATAACACCTAAATGAACAATCAACCGTGGAAATCTTTGTAATGTGGTAATAAATGAAAAATGAAGTAGAAAAAATTTGTATTGAAGTTGAGATGAAGTATGTATTCATTTTTTTGAAATTATCAATTTTTGAAAATAAACTTTCCCATGTTGTGATATTTCACAAAACTTAAAAATTACTTCCAAAGAGTTTCGAATGCAGAATAGAATCATAATGATAGAAGAAATGTTACGAAGCTCTCATTCTTTACGAAAACAGTGAATATAGAGGTAGACTTATTTTTTATTGAAGCGTATTCGCTGACTAAATGGAGTAACATGATAAACAATTTTTTACCTCCGAGCTCTTTATCGAAGATTTACTCATAGGAAGTATTTTTATGAATAGTACCAAATAGAATAACACTTTGAGTAGCTGGGAACTATAGTTTTTATATGAATGATATATTTTTTCAAACTAAAAAATAGAGTTAAATAAAGTAGAGTTTTTAAAAGTTCCCTTCACTTACCAATACTAAACGGGAAAATCAACTTGAAATCATTTAACCCTTGCGCTCTGAAGCAAAGATTTACTTCGGCAAAGCATGATTGTGGTAGAACATTACCGATCAGTTGTAAAAAAAGTTCAGTCGCCGGAATCAAATGTGTGTTCTGAGTTTTTTCACGAGCGGTCCAGCAGAACTCTTTTTCTATTGTGAAGCATTCTCTCTGGATATTAAAATTTCTGTTTACCGGAGTGGAGCGGTCCGGAGCCCGGCTCGAGCCATCTTTGCACAGGCATAATAATCGCAAATGAAGCGGAAACGACAATGGAGAAACAAAGTTTTGCCCAACTCTTGTAATAACTTGGGAATTATTAACGTGTCGCTGAGTTCTCATTAGAAGTCCCTTGAAGGAGGACGAAGAGGGAAAAAGTGCTGGTTTCATAATTTTCTCTTATAGATGCCTTCACAAAGAAAAGTTTTGATCGATAATATTAAGCCTGTCTGCCCGATAATATTACCGTGGCTGTTTGAAACCTTCGGTGAACATTTATTTTCTCATAAAAGAAAAACAACATTGAGTTTTGTAACTGTTCTCAGATAACCGTGAATGAGATAAGATTTTTTATTTTGCAGTTTCACGTTTATGAATCTATTGTTGATTCGGGAATTCAAATGCATTAAGAATTACAGAAATTCATCAAATGATAATAATTATTATTATAGTTAATACGAACTCCATGATTTTCATCATTCTAAAACTCCAACTTCCATCCAGCTCACCACCATATCCAATGATAACTTATTATTAAAAATGAAAAAAATAATCAATAAGCATAAATTCAGTCATTTTATTCTTGAGACACAAAGATGCAACTCTACATTTATTTAGAATTGTAGACATGGTTGTTGAAGAGCAATTTTTTTTAACGTATCCAACATTTTCTCGATATCCGGAATTCTATTGAAATATCCAGTCACGTTTTGTTTCACATCACCATTGGCGGTAGCTTTGACCTATGAACAATTGAAGTAAATTATGGGTATAATGAATTCTCTAGGATAGACAAGATAGACATAGACATGTATGTGCAATTTACATTTCTAAAATCCAATTTAATTTGGAATCGAATTACATTAATATCATTGGTTGCTTCCAGCTAGTTTCTTTTAGGAAATAGGAATGATTCGTGATTAGAAAGTGGGTGAATTTATATTTTTAAAATTCTTACTCTATCTGAAACAACGAGCATATTGTAGCCAAAATGTAATCTCAATTGAAAGTTACTTTTTTACATTCAATTATGACGAATGAAAAGTGAAACATTATGCTGTTATTCCTCAGACATCAAGATTTCTTCTTTAATCAGAATAAATCATTATAATCTATAATGAATCATTATAATAATTATAATTTCATGATAATTCCATTCCACAACCTGTACACAATTCATCGAACTATATTTAGATACACAAAATATCATCAAACCCAGTAGCTCTGTGTTATAAAGCACTGATCTCTTTCTCGTTTATTTTCACCTCTCACGATATTCCCAAATTACATTACCTATTAATGACACAACAAATGATTCACGGTAAACAGTACGATAATCCGGTTGAATTCTCTCGCATAAAATGTGCATATCCGATAACCTTTCAACTGTGAACCCCCTGTATTATTTTTAGCTAACCTTGTGTATAGAGGAATTATGTAGAAGCTGAGGAACAAAAGTGCACACATGAAAAAGTGTTCATTTCGCCTTTTGGGAGTATGTTTGTGTGCTTTTGGGGGATGTGGAGGCTCATTGCAGTGATATGTGTCTGTGTATACAAGAGCGTTGGGCTGCTATTCTGATTCTGTAGAACAAATCATATATACATGTAATATGCACGTACATTCGTTTGACATGTGTACTCTGAAGTGGCCGATAGCATCATCATGATCATGGCTGGCTTATTTCCCCAGTGTGGAATAAACCCATGGCGCTGTGGTGTGTAGCATGCATCAACACATTATCAAAAGCAATTAAACTGTGAAAACGTTGAAACGGCTTCAACAAAAACTACCGGCACTGTTTTCAAATAAAAGCCAACGGTTTTGTGTGGTCCCTCCAGGAATGAGTGAGGAATGTTTGTCGTTCGAACTGGCTTCCGATTGATTTGAGGGGTTGTTTTCCCCCTTAGGAGTAGAGGAACAATTGATTGTTGAACAAATGACGTTTGTTGGGTTTGGTGGGCACACTTGACCTATTTGTCTGCTGCAATGCAACGAATAACGATCGTCACGAGTTATGCTAGGTTTTTTTGTGATTTTCCCGAAAAAGCTTGAATGTGCGTTGTTGCATGGAACAGCGTTGATATGATTTAATATACGCAGTAGGTCTATCCAAGTGAACTGGTGAACATTTATCAGATTTTCCTCCATCCAATATTGTTATTTTTACATTGTTTATCTATGAATACTGTGAATTGCGATTTTCATTCATTAGATAACAGTTTTATTTAATAGCTTGATAATATTTTCAATGGAGAAATACGAGTAACTATGTAAGAATAGGATGCGTTTGTTTGAATGTTTTATCACTGTGTTTAACAGTATTCCAACATAATTGGTAGTAATAGATTTTGAGAGAATTTAAAATTAACAAAATCAAATCTAGACATCCATGTAGATCAGATGAAAGAACAATTGATTGATTATTCAATCATTATGGAGTTACAATAATGATTTTCGTGAATCATTCGAACTTCATCTGTAAATAAGATCAATGAAACTGACATTTGCAGATTCATTCACAATCCACCCTTTACTTGCATGTAACTAACATTATTAATCAACAATTATTTTCGATGGGTTTACACTACTGTCAGTAGTCTACTGACATTAGTGTTAGTATAGTATACAGTATTCAATAACTACAATATATGTACAGCAATAGGACAGTATTCAATAACATATACATATTCATGGATCAATCATCGTTCTAAACCAGTTCTCAAGTTCAGGAGTGAGAGATGCACTCTTAGTCACAATGGCATGCACAATGTACGTGATGTGATGTATCAAGCCATCAATATAATAATCAACTCGATGCAATCGTGAATCGTTTCAATTCCCATTCATGAATGGTGGCAGAACTTGTTAGGGATTGTGATGATCGCTACTTCATCAATGAAAATGGATCCGGAATATTCAGGACCCTATGGAGATCGTTATATAGTTATAGTGATTTATAGTTTCAGTTGCACATGTTGTGGAGTACGCATCGAACGACGGATGCTGATCTACATAACAGACTGGCTTGATTAGAATAACTTCATTACTAGCAGGAATGCACCGGGATTGAAGAGGAAACCCATCAATTTACAATCAAGCCGAGAACTGTCAATCCTCAAACCACGGATGATGGAGAATGAGAGCGATGCTCTATCAATCCTAGAAAAATACTATAGTAGACATAGACGTAGACGAAGGCATCCATTGCGATTTCAAATTAAATGTCTCCATTGTCAAGTGATTAGGGAGCTCTTTTGTGTTTCAATAATGGGATTGTGTGAGTTAATTGGACAAGCCTAGCAATCTTCAAGATGAATGTGGGACTCGTGGAAATGAACTACACAACTCTACACTATTATATTGAGCCCCTTCTTCTATCAAAGTACAGATTGTTTATTCATATTGTCGTTCTCTGGCTTAATTTCTAAAATACTAATCTGAATAGCCTAATTTATTTCTTGGAGAAGTTGAAGATACACAGATGCATAAACATTGATGGTGTCATAGTAATGATGGGAAGTTTTTTCCAATATTTCAATTTTTAATAAATTGGTTTTTATCTTTATTCTCATTCTGATGTCCAACTATTTCCTAGTAGTCCACAAAATCACTCTAATTCATTCCCTCATCATTTTCACGAATAACTGGATTTAC
This sequence comes from Sogatella furcifera, assembly GCA_017141385.1. Classification (NCBI taxonomy): domain Eukaryota; kingdom Metazoa; phylum Arthropoda; class Insecta; order Hemiptera; family Delphacidae; genus Sogatella; species Sogatella furcifera. Next base: position 10,302,307 of record CM029550.1, on the reverse strand, counting down.
TTAATTTTATATCCTCTCAAATAACTGATTGCTATTCATCCTGTAATAGGATGGAACTGTTGAGAAAAAAAACAATAATTTTCTCATTATTCAATAATGATTCATTATCTTTTTTCAATATTCTAGTGAACATTACCCTTCCACACGCCCAAAACAATTACTGCGAGTCTTGGCTCACACATGACATGTTTTTCAGCGTCTGTTTTGGTCTGTGGTCGTGGCCACGTGTTGAGATCGTAAAAATGTTTCATAAAACACGTGCATCTCTAGCTCCTGATGCCTGCTTGTTAGTTGGATACGCTAGGAAGAATGTTTTGTATTGAAGATTACCCCACTCCACATACTAATACAGATAAGATACTACATATTATGTATCTATATTTGGTTATTGAGTGGTTGGATATAGGCTTGCTACCCTTCACTCATTGTACCTCAAGCATCAGTCAAAAATTAATATTTATTTTCGTGTATGACTATTTTTGAAGCACCCCCTCCAGTGGTAATATGCCAGGCCTGTCATCTATCTTATTATAAAATTTAATTAGTGCCACTCGCCGGGTTGACTTCTACATTGTAATCTGTTCAGTAGAGCGCGACAGGATGTTCTCTTCTCTACTTTCTTCGTTTTTCTCACTCTCTTCTCTATTCTTCATCTCTACTCTACTCTTCCTCAGTCCCAATTCTCATAACTCTTCTTTTTCTTGTGATGTTGGTTTCAGACAAATCTTTCACGCCTCTCAGAGTGAGCCGCTTTTTGACACAACTGTGCGCCGTATATCGTACGCTAAGTACTTTACGCCACAAAATTACCAACGCGTGTAATATAGGTGGCTTCGAACGTCTATGAAAAAATAACTCACTTCTTTTTCTCCACCATCTTCATCGGATTTTTCTTTAGAATTTCTTCTTCTTAATTTCTTGTTCTCATTTTCTGTTTCATAATCAGTTCCTCCTTTCATGAATCCTTCCTATTCTTCTTCTCTCACATATATTCCACAATTTATCAATGATACATTTTTAATAATTATTATATTATTTTACCTCTTCCTCCCTTCTATTTTTTCACAATTCTTCCAGTTTCTGTTCCGTTTTTAAAAATTGTTTTGAATTTCAAATTCTCCTTATTTTCCTTCCACCGTTTGGACCACAACTTCGTAATTTCAATAATATGTTATATCCAACTTATTCTCCTCTTTTCTTGTTCTTAATCCCTCTCCTCATTTTTCCTCTTTCACTTCCTTTCATTTTTTTCCCTTACCCTATCGCTTTTCTTTCTTCCTGACTAGAGTAAACTTTCCTCTGTTTTTTTTCTCCAATCTTCTCCTATCCTTATCATTTCATTAAAACGTTCTTCCTCTTCAATTTTGTCTCTTCATTTTTCTTCCCGTTTTCCCGCTTCCCGTTTTTCTTCCCCATTATCCCTTCCTCCTCTATTCAATTCAAATCATTCCACAATTTTTCCCTCGTTCTCATTTATTTTTCTTCTCTTTCTTCCTAATATCTAGTTCTAATCATTCTAATTTTCACTCTTTTATCATCATTTTGTTCATCTGCTTCCTCTTTCCTTCCTTCTTCGTCCTCTTCCCCCATTACTCGTTCGTCATCATCATAATTCTCCATCCTACTACCTTCTAGTTTTTCTTTTCTCCACATTTTGACTAGCACATAAATCCAGTGATCTGCCAAGCTGACCATGTCTCATCTTGATTGATCACATTCTCACCTACACTCAGCCAGCCTTGGTCTTGTCACTTTTTTACTGACAGAATAAATTGAATGTAACCAATCTGGATCTTCGGTATCTCCCATCTCTTTGATCTTAAGCTCCTCTGATATGTTATCTGTCATGCTCGGCTCAGTTCATAGTCAGGCTACAAATTTATTATGTAAAGTCATTAAGACACGCTCATAATTTGAATGTTCAGTGATTCACCAAACACAGACGAGGCTTGAAATAGTTTCTGTTCTGTTCTGGTTTATGATTATCACTATAATTTTTCACCTTCTAGGTCTTAGTGTAGAGTCGCATTAATTTTCTTGTTGTCTCCAGTTGAAGATCAAATCCCAGTTGCACAAAGCGTTTTCAAGCTCAAAATACTAATTGTTAAAGTGAATTCGAATTCGAAATTGAAGATTGAACTATAATTGGGAACTGGGCCCTGAAAATATTTCAGCATTTTCCAGCAAGGAGATTGTTATTGTTACGAATAGAAACGATTTCGAAGAAATCGATTATAACATGAATCAATAACTGAATAAATCATGCATTACAAAAACTAAAGTTGATAGTTTTTTGAATTGTTTCTTTTTGTCTGTTCCAGAGATTTGAGCCACAATAAGCTGCAAATGATCGGACGCAAAACGCTACGAGGGATACCAGCCCTCAAGACTTTGTAAGTACGATATTTGTATTCACGAAAAATAATAAAATATTAGAATAGTTATGAAATAATATAAATAATAAAATAGTTTTAAACTTGTGTACTTGAACTTCAACTTCTATTGAAGTGCTCAACATAGCTGGAAAATCATACTTTTTTGACAAATTGAATTCTCTATAAATTCCTATAATTCCAAATCGATCAGGAAAGCATCTTTGGTATTAAAAGGTTATAAACATTGTTTCTCAAAATTAGGGAATATTTTTCTACTACATGTCACTCATCTCATGAAAAAATCATGTATTCAAACACATGGGATGGGTTGATGCCATAGTTGAAGACATAGCAAGTTCTGCTATCTACTGTCTACTATAACAACTATCCCGTCAAAAAGCTTCGATTTATTTGTAAACTTTATTTGTAAATTTTTAAACTTTGTAAAATATCTACATTAATCAATGATTTTTTTTGAACCTATCTTCCATCTTCCATATACCTATATCTACATATCTTTTATCATCTCTACTACTGAGACAAATAGCTTCGACCAATGAGAAGTAAGTTCGTATCTACCAATGAGAAGCGTGTACGTTTAAGTAGATACACTCCCATTTTTAACAGGAAGTGCTGCCACCTGCCGTTTATTATGTTAACTACAACGTCAAACAGCATCGACCAATGAGGAGCGAGTGCATTTTGTAGGTACACTCTCACTTTCAACACCAAATAGATGACGTTGTAAGTGCTGCCATCTACCGTTTCTTATGGCAACTACTACCGTCAACTAGCTTTGAGATATCACAAGCAAATACCTTTATTAGAAACAGTACCATCTTGAAAATTCATTGTTTTTCTTAATGGTTCCCATCAGGAACCATAATATATATTAACGTTTAATAAATTAAACTGTTGACATAATAATTGAGGGCTCATATTCATTCCAATAAATAGTGAATTGACTAGTGAAATATCAATCAACTGATTGATGAAGAACAACAATCAATTCGAAATTGAATACTTGCAGACTACAACCACACAGCAAAAACCTGAAATAAAACTAAGTCTACAAAACCTCGCATACTAAATCTCCATTAAATCTACCCATAAACAGACAGTTTTCAACACCTCGCAAATTTTCTGACTGATATTACAAGAGATGTAAGACATTGTAGTCGGAGAGAATTAAATCTGAATAATTGGAATGAAGTCATTTGTGAATATCACACTACAAGCAGTCACTTTCATCACTATTGTTTGTTTGTCAATGACGCAACAGCCCTATGAAGGGCCTAGGCCTACCAGCTGGTTGCCAGTTTCATATTCACCAAACTATACATTCCGTCTAAGCAAAATTTTCATTTCATCACTATTAATTGTCATTAATTTTTTTACATTCTGAAAAATTATCACTTTTGGAGTAATTTTTTTCGAAACTATTATGTTCTACGACAGGTTGTTCAAAATTGAGTTTGAAGAACAACAATCAATTCAAAAGTGAATACTAGCAGACTACTATAACACAGCAAAAATATGAAACAAAGTCTACAAAACCTCGCATGCTGTCTCCAACAAATCTACCAATAAATAAACAGATTTCAACACCTCCAACATTTTCTCGAATTGGACTGGCGAATCGTTATTTTGAAACAAGATGAGTGGCAATAATTCTTTGCAAGCATTGATGACAGGGACTGGAATGGTCATTTCTGACCAGTGAGAATTTCGACAGCCGCAAGCAGACGATTTTATCTTCATTGCTGTGAACACGATAATAAAACGAGCGCTGTTTAAGCACTTTATTAGGGTGGGTTTCGCTCCAAAATCCACCGCGAGATACACAAAGGGATTTTATTGGCATGCGCACACTTTTATGAGTATCAGAAACTGGGTTGTCTCATCCCTTTACACCTTTTTTCGTCATTCTCAATCGCATACCTTTCTTCATTCGTATTCTCTTTCTCCTTCTTCGGTCCTCTATCTGTTTCGTATCCACTCTTTCCTTCTAGGGCACATTCAGTCTTGTATTCTCTCTTCCCTTTGAAACACTTTTTCCTACAATCTTTTTTTTCCATCACTCCCAGGTCCGAGTTTCCATCCTTCTTCACACATATCCTTTCTTATTGGTTTTCTCGCGGGCTCAAGAATTTAGTACCAAAGATAAATAAAGTGAGAAAGGTCCAACATGAAAACTGACTAGTTGAGATTGAAAGTGTGATTTTGACGAATTACGCAGGTTTTGACAAGTCATTTTTCTAGACAAGTTACATATTTGTTAAGATTGGCATTATTTGAGTAACTTTGTGCACACGAAGTATTCAAGTACTAGCCACTCGTTCATGTTCAGTAGTACAACTTTAATCATAAAATTTGTAGTAGTCTTTTCATGAAATGGTTGAGAAATAATATCTTGGAATTTCTAACAGTTGTATCCATTTGGAAGGAATTTTTGGGGGTTTTATTTATTGAAAAACAATACGTAAACAACAGGACATGCCCATTGCCCAAATATGTTTCCTCAACTCAGATAACAAAATAAAATCAATGATATGCACTTTACAAGTGAAATAAAAAAGAGTAATTTTTGCTGTAATAAATTTCTTACAATAATTACTACACCAGAGTCCCGGTAATCCGAACTACCTAATGGGGAAAAGGTTACTGACTTTGAATGAAAAATTGAGCAAAGTAATCTGTTTTTACACTTTCAAACAACAGCACGGTATTATAAACAGTACAATGTTAATTAAATATTATAACCTGTACTATTTTTTGGAGCATAAAAATTCAGTTATTGAATATATGACCATTTAGGCATCACCGTACTCTACGTTTTGTAACTTAACTCTGCATTTCCGGATAATCCGAACAACTCGGTGATCCGAACAGGGTTCGTTCCCAATTAGTTCGGATATACCTGGTGTATATAGAAATGATTTGATCTGATGTTATTTATGATTATACTCGGACACTGGGGATTGAACTAGAGGAATACAAGTTCCCATCCTATTCCACAAACTTGAAGCATCCTCTACTACTCCATTGAATTTTAAATAGAAAGTCTTTGAGCTGAAGTACTTCTTTTTTATTCAATTCCTAAATCAATAACAACTGATGGAAACTGTAATTGCGATATCTCAGGAAACTACGTACGTAGGCGCCTGATTGGTCACCCTCAATTTATGGGTTTATTATTTCGTATTATCTTGACCCTCTCTCTTTATCTCTCTATTATTTAAATACCTTCTCTCTCTTCTCTTCAATGCCTTCTCACACTCTCTCTTTTTCCAATATCTGCTTTCTCTCTTTCGTTCCAATGCCTCATATCTGCCTCTTCTCACTTAACAGTCCAGTTCTTGTGCACGCGTCTGTATAATAATTCTGGCGCATGACTGTAAATTATTTATGACTGCTCTGTAATTAATCCTCAACTAAGAAATGAGATATTATAAATTGAGACGTTGAATCGGAATGCTCGCGTGACTGTGTGGATGAGAGTGGAGAAGAAGGGATTGAAATAGTAGAAGAAGAATAAGAAGGGCACGAATAAGAAAAACAAGAGAAAGCAGAAGTAGAATTTGTCTTTCCGAATGCTGATGAAGAAAGCACAAGTGGTGGATGACATATTACATACTTCACTCACATATATAATACACGAACATAGATATAGGCCTAATACTGGAGCAGAGCGAATATATTAAATTAGTGAGAGACTGGAGAATTTCAATTTCACTTGCTGAGACGTTCTTCATACTACTTCTTTCTCTTCTGCGTGTGTTTTGTCTGTAATGGATCTGCATTACTCTTGCGCCGCTTTATTAGACGTATGAAATTGTGAAGACGAGATATGGAGAATGTTGGAAAAATGGAGGATTGATGCGAACGACAGAGAGGAAAAAGGGATTTGTTGAGATGGATTGAGCGTGATGATCCAAGGGTCAGGAGTCAAGAGAAGGGGTAAAGTCATTGTTGAGATGGCAAAATGTTTCTCAGTTCGTCATGGAGTTCTAGGATTTTTCTTACTGTTTCATCGAGAATACTGAGATGTGATACAGTTTGTTCTAGCATTGAGATTTCTTTGTGTGTTCACTAGTTCTCCGTCATATTTTGAATCGGAAAAACTCATAGAAATGATGATTATATTTATTTATTGAATAATTATATTGGTGACTCACAAAAATTAATGTTTCAAATGGTTCATTTTTCATTAATCGATGTATTTGAGTATATTCCATTAATTAGTGACTTTTTCATTTCGGGAACTTCAAGAGGAGTTGAATTTCTAATACTTGAAGTTTTTTTAAATTTATTTTAATTTGCATGAAGTTCTCGTCATAATACAATAAAACCATTTGATTTTTATCAATATAAAAAGAGTATTGGAAGAACCTATCGTATTTACTCTAGGAATATTTTATTTGTTCAAGAATTATGCATTTCATCTTATCCAACTGATCCTGTCTTTAAAATACATGCAGTAGTTGAATCTTGTTGAAATGGTGAATCAATAATGTTTCTTAGTTTCTCAATAATTTGTTTTGAATGAATTCACTTCAATTGTCATTATCAACATGATTTTATTTTCCAGGCAACTTGACAACAACCACTTGACTTGTTTGGATGAGATGGCCATCAAAAGTCTCAAAGACCTCGAAGTACTGTGAGTAGAAATTTTAAAAACAATATATTTTGTTTAAAATTCTTGCCCCCAATAAACTACTGAATTATCTCATGACAACATTTTCCAATATAGGGATGAATTTAAACAATTTAATAGTGTTTCCAATAATTTTGATCATGTCTCATAATCTTAACATATAATCTAAATTTGGACTGCTTTGAGAATAATTGGAAAAAACAAGTTTTGGGCCAAGCCTGTTGACCATTCAACCAAGTAATAATTTTTGCAAAAATGTGAATGAATAAATAAAATTCTTCTATCACTGTTTATTAAATTTTTAAAAGTGATCTTGTACCAGTGAAGGTATTCTAAGGAGAATATTCAAAATATATAGTTGCAAACCATCATTACGTTATTAAGAATAGATATTAGGAAGCTATAGGGATAGTCCATAGAAGTTAGATACATTTATGATGTTTTCTCCGCTTGTTAATACAAATGAAGTCATACTAAGGACAATAAGGTATGGATACAAACCATTCATCAAACCATAAAAAAGGATATTAAGTAGCTATAGATATGATAGTCCACTGAAGCTAGATAAATCTATGAAGTTTGTCCCGCTTGTTAATACAAATGAAGATATACTAAGGATATTATTAAAAATATAGATATTAACCATTTCACATGGAATAGTAATTTTAAAGTTTTTTAAAAAGGGTATTTGATTTTCATTTTAATTTATCAATTATTTTAAATAGCCCTAAGTTTAGAGTTCAATTTTCATATATCAACCATTAAACTTTAAACTTAGGGCTATTTGAATTAATTGATAAATAAAATGAAAAATCAAATATTTTTTTTGTAAAAATAATACTTTAAAGTTTTCTTTAAAAAAAGTGTATTTGATTTCTCATTTTATTTATCATTATTAAAAAGTATCAAGCTATCTAGATTGGATATTAAGGAGTTACAGGCATGGAACTCTGAAGTTGAATACAAACTGATAGAATGATAATATTCGAAAATTTACAGATATAAACTAACATTGCAGTATGAAGGGGGTACATTGGCCCACCCTGTTCTCTTACATGCACCCTGACTGATGAGGAAGAAACTCGATATTGAAAAGCGAGCGGGAAGGTGGTCGGTCCTGTTTCTTCCCAATACGTCATCCCAACTTCCTTCTTCCATTGCTCAAAGTCACATAAACGTCAAAGGTTTCATATTTCAAGCGCTGTTTGTCAGTATCGTAAGTCAGTTTATTTGGTAAGCGCCGACCAAGTCACCCTTCTACACTTGGATGCACACTGATGAAAAATGAAAACAGGAAAGTGCTCTACTTGCTCTTAACTTCTACTGGGATTAATTTTTGTAGTTCAGGGAGCGAGATTATTAGATTTGGAATTTTCATCCTCAGTGATTTTTATGATTATTATTAGTCCATAAATCTCTTTTAAATAGGGTATATTTTGGGCATGATTGGTTCTAAAACCAAGTTCTTAAATTGTCCACTTCTAATTTTTTCTATATATCTTGATATTTAAATATAGGCTACTTTATTAACAGCAATTTATTTGCGAACATATTCGATATTTAACATAAACATATTCAACTGTGAATATGATACCTTCTCTTCTTAGAGAACATTATGCAATCATGCTTTTTTCTTACTTTCTACAATCGTAAGATTGCAGTTTTGACGTTTAGTGGGATCGGACTCCCCAATCTTCTTATAGTGTATCGGGTGGAGGTGAATAGACAATGGATTGAAAAATTGTTTTTAATTGAATTGTGGTTCCAAAGTTTCAATTATGTCTTCTGCACAAACGTTACATAGCCTTCTTAGAGAAGTTTCAAGCAAACTAATAAATTCCAATCGTATACATACATCGTCTATATGCTACATCTCACGTCCTATCCTGTGTACTATATACTATCTGACATTTTATTGCTCTCCACCTGAACCTTTTTCCATGTATTTTATGTTTCTTAGTTGTATATTTGCAAAAATGTCTGACTTCTCTCATGTGTCTTTTTATATTCTGTTCAGAACCACAAAACGAATCGTTTTTCAAAATCTAATTACGTAAAGTACTTTTCTCTGTAAATGAAACCTGTTTTCAAAGAAGTATTCAAAACATTCCAAATGCTCAGACTGTTTGCATGTAATAAAATGGCAATTTCCACAGTTTAGGCTCCAGTTCCATCAAATTGAGAATTTTTATTACGTTCAACCAATAATACAGGCGTCATTACATTTATTTCTTTGTGAAAAACAAGCTCAGTATAACCATTCTCAACACTGAAAGAAGTACTTCTACCAATGTTCTACCAATTCATATGCATACATTGTTTTTAAGTCTTTCAACGTCTAGTATTTTCAACTTTTACTCAATTCAAGTTGAATATATTAAATTCTAATGCTAGTTTAATCCTATAAATTTTCCAAAATAAACTCTAAAACGGTGGTTCTGCTGAAAATAATATAAGCGAATTCAGCTTCCTATTAATTTTCCATTGCCATTAATGAATCACGAAAATTAATGAGTTCTTGGTGAAAAATGTAAAACATTTCTGAAAATTATATTTCGATCACTGAACCTTGTAACACAACCTTGATGATGAAGATTTAGTCTTTTCTCTCTTGATGAAACGAATTCAATGAGCCCTATAAAGCAGACTGAGAAACGATTCACACTATGGCTTCAACTTTTTCTCCAATTGAATTGAATTCTAATGTCACAAATCGAAAGCTCAATCTTGATTCTTAATCAATAAAGCATAACGATTCAGATCAAAATATACATATATTTACGGATATTAAAAATTGCTTCCACATTTAACAAGTTTTATATGTATTTCATAAATACATGTAATCACACATAATATACTTATAATTTCAATGATTCAGTCTCTCTCAAAATCAAATTTAATTTCTATGAAATTATATGTATCATCCATTCCAAGGTGCAGTGATTATTCGATCACAAAACATCACTTGAAGTTGTATGAAATCAGAGATCCAATAAAATGAGAAACAGATTCGGTGCAGCTATTAATATTCAGCTTCGAAATAAGCGGTTACTGTGGGCTGAAAGCGACAGGATTTGTCAAAAAGCAGCGGCGGCTGCTGTTATAATTTCGTTCAGTTGGAGTTATAAAGCATTCGGGAAGATTAGTTTCTATTGAAATACTTTGAGGCGCGAGGAAAGATCTATGCGGTCGGACGAGAGCTGTGTTATAGCGTACAAATTCCCCGGAAAATTTATTACTTTACATTCGTGAGGGCGGGCTGCGGTAATCACGCGATACTGTGCGTGCGTGAGTTGCGTCGCTCGTATGTATTTGTTGGACATCTCTACATTCACTTTCAAGATTATATATTTGTATACATGTGGGTTACAGTCAACGTTTGGAGATTGCCAGTCACAGCTAGACATCTTGATGTGTTTTTTACTATCTCCCCCCCTTTAACTGAATACCTTTAAACAGTACTAGGACTTTCACTCGCTTCAATCAAATTTATTTCATTTAGTTCCTATTTTCTCAATTTTTTTTCTCCCTCCAAACAAAATTAACTCTTCTGCTTCCTGTATCTAATGAATGAGTCCTTTAAGTCCTTTAATGAATTACTGATCAATGCTAAGTGTTTGTTCCTCATTCCATGTTTCAAGTACATTAAAGGTTTCCATTTCTACGAGAAATGTCGCGAAAACATGTCGGGCACAAGATTCAAAAGAAACACGTAGTTGTATTGAGCAACGCAAATAAAACATACCTCTAGTATACTACAAGTATAATGGAAGCCTACTTTAATCAAGTCAAATTGTTTGTCTATGATACTTTCTGTGAGTTCCAATAATTCTTTCAACATTGATGGTTGATGTTCCAAACGAATTTAAGAACTAAAGTTTTAATGATGAAAGTTTTTAATAATGTTAGTTTTGTTGAAAATGTCGATTGAATCATTTAACTCTAACTGTAACTGTAATATTAATTCGTTAACTGTAGCTCAATTTTCAATATGTTTTTTAGGGCAACTAATAATTGTATTTGACATGATTATTCGATTCATACTTGAAAATGACTCTCAAAAGGTCGAAACTATTGCTTTATTGAATCAAATACTTTGAGAGTGCTTGAATCTTATTTCAAATACAATTGTATTTCCAAATTTAAACAATGATTATTATAATGATAATGATAATCTGAACATCATTCTCATACAATATTTCAAAAGCCTACTTCATTTCTGTCATTTTGCAACAAAATGAAGGATCAAGAAATATATGATATGTAGATTTTCTGTCGTCAATATCCAAAATGTTTACCACAGTTCCAGCAATAAATCATGACATTCCCACATATCACTGACAATTGCATGAATTATTGTCCACTCTCTTCCTTGTTTCATCTCTCTCACTCTCGCCACTAATAAAATTTCAGCAAACATCGCTTCTGATCGATAAACTCAATTAGAAGCTTTGTAATTGCTGAAGTTTCATCAGCATACTTCATTGTCGAATATTAATTGCAATATCATGCATGCTGCGCTGCCGAATCAAACTGTGAAATTCATGCTAACGAAGTTTCGCTCATAAATGGAAATGAAACTGAAAATGAAATGCAACTGATTTATAGCGGTTTTTGGACTGATGCGGTTTCTTTCCTAGTGTAACAGGAATCTGAATGAAATTATCAGCTTCATCTAGAATCGTGTTTTATTTGTTGGAACTGATGAATTCTGATTCACTTCATTATGAGTTCGTCTGATATTCTCTTACAAATAGAATCAATGTGAGGAATCCTTTTTGGATTATTTCTGATATCACCGACGTAATATCACGTATAAATTATTTCAAATTAATCCCCGGTATTCTGGACTTCTGAGAATGCCATATTCAATTATCCTCATATATCTCATGTACAATCAATTACGCCATCAGCAATTACGATAGCTCGTTTAATTAGTTTCATTATTGGACCAATAATAATAATTATAAGATTCAATATTTCTGTAAATCATTTCTTGTCTGGTTAGGAAAATTTGTGATTTTCTACTATAGAATTCATCATTAAAATGAAAATTATGTTTGATTTGAATAAGCCATTGATTCCACTCATATTGAATAATAGGATATATTATCGTTTGAGGTTGATTAAGTGCATTTTCAAGAATAGTACCGCTATTTAATTATTACAGGAAATAAGGGAAGAGACAGCACTATTGGAATAACTCAAGAACTTATATGATAAAATTTTTCCATGAAGATAACTTTTGCAATTCTCCTACAAAATTCAATTCGTTGCGTTCCCGGATTTTTTAATATTATTCAGTATTGATGATATATTTTATCCTTGTGCAAGTAATCACTGTCATCTATGCTATAAGGAGATATATACTGTAACCGTACATTCGAATAATTTCATTTCACCGTAACGATTATTCTGGATTCGCAATATTTCGCGTACTAAACTGAGTCAGTATTAATATTTTTATTATACTCAATGTAAGTGAATGATTGATGAAACCAATGGTTGAACCAGAGACAATCTACTTAAAACTAAAGTAGTTAATTTATGGTTGAACATCATGTTATGATCGATTGATTGGTTGATGGTTGAGTGCATAATTTGAATCGTTGTGTAAAGGCCCTAATTGTTCTTCTGGTAAAAGCTGATGAAGACGTTTCTTGAAAGTCAGGTACATCATCCGATAAAATTAATTAAAAGATCATAGATTCTAGAGTTAAAACAACTCGAGGGAGGAGTAGAACAGTTGGTAAGGTGAAGCATTACCAACACAAACATCACGCACAGTTAGTTTATTTGCTTTGCCTTGTGAAAAAACTTGAACCTCGCTTTACTTGATGGCTGATTAATTAGGTTTGTGTGAGACAGGAGGTCGATGAGAAGCTTATTTCAATATGAGATCCAATTTATTCTCATTAATGGAAAAATACTGACTCGATCAATCCATCAGTCGACGGTCTTCAAGGTCTTGCTTCTTATCTAATATGAAAAAGACAAATTGACGTGTTCTTGATTAATAAGACATCAGCATAAACAACTTCAAGCTAATTCACCTCCTAATTAGTCTCGTTCGAAATTTCAATCAAGTTTTTACTTCATTGAAAGCTTTTTTCATGAACATTTCTCTCGTCAAATTCTCATTCCACAGTTTACATCATAAACTCCAGCAGCTTCTAGATTATTGGTACAGCAACTAGTATAGGAAAATATAGCCTACTAGCAAAGATAATCTACTGAAGAGTAGTTAGTTTATGATACTAGGATGTATAAGTATGAAACAGGAAACGTTTCCATATAGTATTTCTATCATTATATCGAGATGAAATCTTCTCAAAATACTCATTATTGATTGATTATTCCAATAACAAACTTGCAAATAGAAATCTGACTGACTAAAAAGCTGACATAAACATCCATTTACGAGAAATTCAAGTAGGGATATACTTGGCAAACTGACCATGATATTTGTATAATTATTTATTTCATGTGAATAGTCCTTTGCGAAAGGGAGAAAGATTTATAGAGTTAGAACATGGAAGTGTGTAAGAGAAGAGGAGAGATTGTGAATGAATAAGAGAGTTCGTGCAGGAGAGGTTTTTGCCAAAGATTCATAATAGAGCTGTCAGTCTGTTCTCTACTAGCTTGGCGTGTAGGATGAATGATAGTGATAATGATGATGATGATGATGATGAAGTGGAGAAGGACTAATACGGAATTGGAGATGAGAAAAACAATGATGATGATTATTATTATAGGAGAAATAGGCTGGTATGTGACTGACAACAAGAAGGCGTAGAAAAAGTAGGAGATGAGAACAAGAAGATGATAAATTTGGAGAAAGATGAAACGGCGTTGAGAACAATAATAAAAGAGTCAATTGAAGTATAAATAAGGAAGGAGGTTCGGAGAAATAGGGAATAGGAAGAAATTGAGTTATAGGACGGAGAGAAAATTATAGGGAAATATTATAGTCTAAAGTCTTCCAGAGAAGAAGGAGTACAGAAGAGAGAGAGCAGAATTTCAAGTATAAGAGGGAGAGAATGAATGGTAGGGTGAAGATGATGGAAAACTTTGTTTTAAGAGAGAAAAAAGGAGCTTAAAAAAAGAGGAAATGGATATAAGGAAGAACAACAGCAGACGAAAAATAGAAGAAGTATAAAAGAGTAGGGATTGGAACAAGGAAATAGAAGAAGAGGAAGAGGAAGAGGGAGAAGAGGAAGAGGGAGAAGAGGAAGAGGGAGAAGAGGAAGAGGGAGAAGAGGAAGAAGAAGAAGAAGAAGAAGAAGAAGAAGAAGAAGAAGAAGAAGAAGAAGAAGAAGAAGAAGAAGAAGAAGAAGAAGAAGAAGAAGAAGAAGAAGAAGAAGAAGAAGAAGAAGAAGAGAAGAAGAAAGAAGATAAGAGAAGAGAGAAGAAGAAGAAGAAGAAGAAGAAGAAGAAGAAGAAGAAGAAGAAGAAGAAGAAGAAGAAGAAGAAGAAGAAGAAGAAGAAGAAGAGAGAAGGAAGAGTAAGAGAAGAGAGAAGAAGAAGAAGAAGAAGAAGAAGGAGAAGAAGAAAAGAGTAGGGACTGAAACAAGGAAATAGAAGAAGAGGACACATAAATATGAGAACTAACGTAAAGGGAAGAGCCGTGATATGATTCGTGGTCTAATCCAGAAACAGCTAGCAGTCTTTCAGTCGTGCTTTGGTTTAGATACGCGAGGCGAGGGTGAAAAGACAAGATAGATTGTTTAGAAGAGACGAAGGGGTTATCTGTCAGCTGTTGTGAAAAGATATAACGGTGGTGGAAAAGATAGAGGTGTCAGTGAGATTGGCCTTTCAAAGTTTGGGCGCGCACGTTTTTGCCAGCGTTGCTCTGGACGCCGCGTCACGACTCCTATCTACACGTCGACCCAACGTCACATCACATCTCTTTGTGGTATTTGATGTACTGTGCAGCATGAAATGCAGTTCCGGAATCAACTCATCAATTAATTACAACTTCAATTAGTTTTCCTTTATAACAAATTTTGTAACAATATTGTTGTCGAAGTCCACTTCTGTAGTCAGTTCACGGAGTGGTTGGAGCAAATAATTGTTTTTTACCCGGCTCAAATTGCGCTTTTCAACATTTTTTTTAGGGAAGATTCAGTCTCAATTTCCACAAATAGATGATCAAAAGCGCAATCCAAGCTGGTACAATGAATGATAACATTTAAAAAAATTGATATGCTCCAATTACTTGGTGAACAGATTATAACGATATTCTCATGCTCGTACCATGTGCTATTATTTTATATTGATATTATTTTATCATATAACTATGTAGCAAATAACCCGTCTTGCCGGGTGGCTTCTTTGCATGGACGGACTGTATAGTGGAGTGTTTATGAAACTAGCAACCAGCTGGTAGTCCCCTCAATGGGCTGTTGAGCCATTGACAAAAAACTATTTAGCAAGTTTATGTTCATAGTTTAATCATAGATAATTCATTCTCTAATTTGTTATTAGTTATGGTTTAGATAGTTCTATAGCGAGTGTCTATTGTATAGTCTTTGACACAACCTGATAGCACTGGCGGCTCGTGCCCATGAAACAGGTGAAGTGCTGTACAGTAAAAGATACGGGCACTTCACCTGTTTCGTGGGTACGAGCCGCCAGTGAGATAGCAATAATCCTCAGTATCCGTGGTTGTGGACTTTGGTACGTACCACTTGACAAAATTTGTGAGACTCTCTTCAAACATTGGATTAGATTCATGCAGTTGTTAGAATCCAAACGAAGTTAATGAGTGTGGAGAAAAAGAACTGATAGTCTTTATTGTTTTAATTACAATAAAAAGTCAGCTGCAAATAAAAGCGGCGTTTGATGACGTTTGTTGCGGAGCAAGAAGAAGATGCTCCAATGTGGGGAAACAGTCAAGAAACAGCTTTGTAAAGAGAGCCAAGCCGAACCTATAAATTCAGAAACGACAGTCTTGTTATCTTGACTGTGTATATTCCCAACACTGCGGTTTGGCTAGTACATAAGATGGTTCCTTTATCGCACTCTAACGTTACTGTTTTACTACTCTTCCTCTTCTTTCTGTTTCTTGAATGTGCTTCCTGATAAACGGTCCGTGTTGTTGGAGAAAACACTGCGACTGTGGGCCCTTTCGGCGAGTGGGAAATTGTTTTACAACTTTGGAAAGCAATGGTCCAGTCTGGTGACTCGAACGACTTTCCTGTTCCTTAAGGAATGCAGATTTCGGGGTCTGCCTTATATAGGCTTACTGAGTTTAAAATTTCGACTGAAGGCTGTATTTGAATGAGAAAAGCGTTTCTAACGGATGGATGTAGAAAAAATTGAAACTGACCATCTTCTCAAATGAATAATATTTTCTGAGATTTTTTACATGGAGGCTAAAAAGGAATGAAGGCGTAATTTCTCATTCAAATTCAATTTACTACGCTAAAAACAATGTAAGCAATATTAAGTAATATTATTGTATCATTTTCTTTCAATCATTACCCACTGGCAGCTCGTGCCCACGAAACAGGTGAAGTGTCCGTATCTTTTACTGTACAGCACTTCAACTGTTTCGTGGGCACGAGCCGCCAGTGTCGTTAACGTGTATTTATCACTCACTTACTAATCTGGAAATTATTAATCTATCATTCAGAATATAATTTCAACTTATGGTTCCAAAATAATCCGTATAAATTTGTATGAAATATAAAAATAATCCGTATGAAATTTCTTAAGGAATTTCCCTCTATTCCCTATTTTGTTTTGCTATGCTGATATCAAAGTTATATAAATATGTTCCTAACTAAAATTTAAAATAATAACTTGAACGTTACGTGTGTTACAGAACGCTGAACAACAACAACCTGACCACCCTAGCGGAGGATCTGTTCGCGGACGCCTACCGTCTGCGTACGTTACGCCTGTCGGAGAACAATCTGATCTGCGACTGTCACCTGTCATGGCTGGCGCGTTGGCTGCGACGTAATCCGCGATTGGCGCTTTATACGCGATGCTTCTCGCCCAATCAGCTCAAGGGTCAGAATGTTGCCGATCTACACGAGCAGGAGTTCAAGTGTTCTGGTGAGCACAAACCACGTAAAAATTTTTTGGGGTCTGCAAAAACAACGTTCAGCATAACATAAAAACATAATGAATTGAATCGTTTTTGAACGGAATAATGAATGATTGACGGAAATAATTATTGAATCTACAAATAGATAAATAAATTACTGTGGAATATTTCATCCTCTACAAACTCTTGTGAAACAATTAATATAGCCTACGTATCTCATTGACTACAGTTCTATTTTTCCTATTGAGATTGAGATGGAACAACTAATTTTAATTACGATAATTATAATGTTTAAATCTCTTCAATCAATCCTCTATCACTCTCATATGAAGTCCCATGACTCCTATCAGTTGATAGAAGTTTTATTTTTGTTATTGTATTCATGAACGAGTATCCTCGTTTGGCTGAGTTTGGGAGATTGACTGTCGTTAGTGAAGACAGTCAGTCGTTTCCCGTTTCTGGAGGAATAGTAATTGTTGCATTACACTCTAACTGATTAACTGCATGTTATTCAGA
Organism: Sogatella furcifera; assembly: GCA_017141385.1. Lineage (NCBI taxonomy): Eukaryota > Metazoa > Arthropoda > Insecta > Hemiptera > Delphacidae > Sogatella > Sogatella furcifera. Next base: position 10,284,699 of record CM029550.1, on the reverse strand, counting down.
GGTGTTCTGCATCTTCACTTGGTTGTGAAGACTGGCTTATGGTTGAGAGGATCGACGTGCTAACCACACGTTACTTCTATCCTGGTTGATGATTATTCGCCTGCTGTATTTTCTGTCCGGGCTGGGTGGGCATTCTGGCGGGGTGGGGGTGGCTTTGGCTCGGTCGGTGTTGGTTCGGGGGCTGTGGATTCTTTAGAGAATTTATGGCTTTTGGGCCGGTATTGGCCGGGCTTGAGTCGTTTTCCCTTCTTGCCGGGGTGTCTTCTTCGCTTGGAAGGACTGTATAGTTTGGTGAATATGAAACTGGCAACCAGCTGGTAGGCCTAGGCCCTTCATAGGGCTGTTGCGCCATTGACAAACAAACAATTCATGAACGAGACTTTCTTGAGTGACTTCAGAAAGATTATTTCATTTTTTAGTTACTCATTGGAGTGACTCAGAAAAATCTGTGTTGATGAACGTTAGTCACTTTTCGAAATAATTGGGTGATCCATATAAAAATCAGCATTTCTATTTACTCATCAAATTATAATAAAAAACATACAAGTGATAGACGTCGCTTAAGCAGTTGAACATAGTGGTATTAAAAACATCTAGCACTTTGTTTTTGTTTATCCTGTATTGAACGCTATGAACTCGTGGGCTATTGAAATAAGAACTCTAGAAAATCAAGTGAAAAAAGCAAGAGGATTAATGACGATCATTACAATCTGAAAACAAGTCTGTTTGGCACTCTTATTGCACTCGTTCTTAAAATCCCAACCATAGGTGTGAAAAACAAGTGCATATGGGAAAACAGCGATTAAGTTCTTCTCGCGTGTCTATAGTCTATGTCCAAGCAAAGAAGACATTCTTCCAAGATGTGAATACGACTCCAGATCGGTCAATACTGGTTTAAAAATGGTAAATGTGGTCTCAAATTGTAGACAAGAATATTTCCTACAATTTGGAACCAAATTTATAATAATTTTTGAAACAATATTGACCGAGCTGGAGACATTTTCCCATCTTGCCAGAATGTCTTCTTTGCATGGACAGTCTATACCACCTTTAATGATATTTACGACGGTCATCCTCAGATTATTATAGTAATGATTGCACAAACAACCCTTCGCTTGAAATCCTTATTTAAAACAGTTTTTAAAGTGGACGCCAATAAAACTGGCGGTTGGCGAATGTGTTTTATTGATGTTAGCTCTCTCAGGACAGTCTAAAAGCGGTTTAGGAAAGCGAAACTGTTCAGCTGAGGTTATTCTCGACGTAATGTGGTCTCACAGACCGATCTCCGACTGTTTTTACAGAGCTGAGCATTAATAACGACCATTATCCAACCGCCACTTTTTTGGCATCTGCTGTACTCTGAGTTCTGTATTGTGAGTTCGAATGAGTAGGTATAGCGGCAATAAAATAACTACACTTGAACAGTTTATTTACTGCAGATATTGACCAGAGCAAAAAATCTATCCTTTTCTTATCATGGCTTTCTAAATGGTCTTAACTACGTTGTAAAACACTAATGGACCAACACCTACTTGATTTGTTGTGGTGAGCTCGTATCTTCGAGCTACGCCCATCTCATATCCACCACTCTAACTTACATTACTTTAATCGTTGAATTGTGGTTTGAGAAGCGTGGGTGCAGTGTAAGCAGCATCTATATACACAGCTTTCATCATTGCAGAAAAGGTGAACATATTAGGGTGCAATTATTATTATATGCTTCATCCACTGTTATACGTTAAATATTCATTAACGACATTGCATAGACGGTCGGGTGAAGTGAATAGATTGGTGAGTCACGTTTGTGCTTTTCTCCCACCTGTTTCTAAGGTCTAGCCATGCAATCTTTCCTTATTAGCGGTCCATTACGACACCATCTACTTTTGGATAATAAGACGTAATTTGCTTCAATTGCTTGTATTAACCGAGAAAGGATGGTGATTTGTAACTGTTCATATTGCTGTTGATAATCTATTTTTTATTTTTAGCGCACTTGGCATTTTGCATGTTTTTGAGTTCAAGTTACCTCCATACCATTTAAGGATGCCACACACAAGCAAGTCCTTTCAAATGTGAGGAGTCAATCCATCTGAAATCTGATTTCAATCGTTTCAATAATATTTTAATAGTATATTATATATATAATATAATATTTTATACTTCTTTTCACAGTCCAATTCCTGTACCTTACTCTTCGTCAATCCTTTTAGAATGCAGTCATAATACATGTATCATCTACTGCACATTCCCATATTCCCTATCTAAGTATTTCTTTACTCTTAGGGCTTCTTAACATGTCTTGATACGATGAAAATCATTCTAGGAAGGGTACTGAGATTTATGTATTAGATAGAAAACATTGCCCATCTAAGATATAATTTTCTCCACCACGGGTTTTTCAATTTAAATTGAAGTCTATTTTATATTGTCTCATCACCTTGTAAGCATGTTCTATTATTCATTCATTTATTTATCGACACAAATCATAACATAATTATCAACTGGGATAGAAAAACTAGGCTGAGCCTGTACAATTTCTTACTAAATCTCGATGAATACAAGGTTATGTGGTTTTCCAGCACTCCACTCAATTATTTCTGGTCCAGGAAAAATGCAATAAAACTTTTGGAGTAATAATTTGAGAAACCAAGTAATTCAATGCACCAAATTGAAAATTAAAATCTTCAAAATCATCTAAAAAACTTGAAAATGTTGAATTTATAATTTTGAACAATAATATTGAATTACCAATCTATTTTTTCACTTGATTAATTTTATACATAGATTTCACCTTCAAACTAATTTCCAATCAAACCTCATTCTCTATTTCTCTCATAATCTTGATATGTGATATTGTATCGATTTGATATTGTATTCAATTCGATCGCTTAAATTGTAATTGTTTTCTGAAACCTCAATAAATTTGAATTTAGGCAACCTCTTGTTATTTGGAATCATTCAAATAATAAATTTCACAAAAGCTGTAGGGTAATGATCGCATCGTATGTCGTGTAGCGGTATAGTGTGACGTATAATTCCACTGTCAACTATTATGTTATTCAATTGATTAGTTGGGTGTTGCAGGGGTCGAAGACTGCAATGTTTGGTTTTAATTAAGGCGATCGCCCGAGGCGTGCTATCATTAATGGCGAATGTATGATTGTTTGATTGGTTGACGGTGTGTTTACTGTTTAACATTCACTGTATTTTCAACAAAGCGCACCGCAATTTCTCGTCTACTTTGAAGTTTATGAAAAACTAATGAGATGGATGCTTGTATGAAGTCACTTTTCTACAGTATAATCATCCGCCTGTTACCAAAACTAACAACGATGTAAAGGTTTTAATAATAGCCATCTATGTAGAATTTTGAATTAAAAATTCAATGTTCTCTTTGCTAACGAATGCCATGTCATGTCAATACTGACTCATATTTCGCCAATGACAAGAAATATGAAGAAGTTGAAACGAATTGATAAAAATCTTATTCAACATTTTGCATTGCATCTTCATACTGGATTTTCAACACAAAATAGGCGTGTATGTATAACAATGAACAATCTCACAAATGGTAGATTCAGTTCTATACAAATTACAAATACATAATAGAATTCACAATTCAATTCTATACGATCACAATTCTACACAATTTATCCGTTTTATACAGAGCCCTCGCGTGGGGTGTGGGGAGTGAGCGACAGCACAGGTGGCCACGGCCAAGGGGGCGCCGCCACGTCTGATGCAAAACGGGAATTTTAAAAAGTTCAATTGGGCTATTGGAATAATTTTCACTATTTGATAAAAAACTTATTCTATCAACAACTTGAATCCACAAGAAATTATTTCTCTGCATAAACTCATTCATAATAATTAATTGATCAATAATTGAAAAACCACGATCAATGTATGAAGCAAGCCAAGAAACGCCCCTCTTAAATTTAATTGTATTGTTGGCTGACAACCACCTTATACTCTGTCGGCCAATCACCCACATTAATATTTTTAAAGAATTGTTGTAGTTTTTTAAACTTTCTTCTGGCATGAGGCCGGTATTAGATCATGAATAGTTTGTGTTCCAAAGGGAGTGCGAAATCATATTTTCATCTCATTTCATACAGCATAAAACTATTGAAGTCTAGTACTGGTCTAGATGACACAAAGTAAAACTTAGTCTAGATTCTATAAATGAATTCTCACTATCCGGCTCTACAGTCTATCGTGAGCCTCCATCACGAAGTCTCTCTATTAATCTCTGTGTGCAACTCGCCCTTTCCATCATTTCCTTTCCATGATAAGTAGGTCCTCCTAGACATCATCTAGCCATCTTTCTGTAATTTAAATGAATGAAAATAGCAAATAATTGAACTTTTTTTGTAAAACACACCCAAACATTTAAATCCTGATAATAAATTATTCGGATTCATCATGACTCATTCCACTCATGTACTTATTCCGTGTATTGACTGACTTTTCCAATCATTTTTTGTTCAGGATTAGCAGAAAGACCGAGCGGTGAATGTCGTGCCGAACCGCAATGTCCGCACCCTTGCCGCTGTGCTGACGGCATAGTTGACTGCCGAGAAAAGGGTCTCACCCGGGTACCTGATCACCTGCCTGAAGCAACTACCGAATTGTGAGTATTCGATTGGTACCTTCCTTAATTCACTGATACCAATAATTAATCAGTTGGATTATTCCTCAATATTCAATCTATATAATTGAAATCAGATAACTGAAATTCACCTCAAACTTTCATATCATAAATTTAAGTACTCGAATATACTATCTTTTCTCGTATTCTTTGGAATATTGCGAGTTTTATTATTGATATATTCAAGTTTTTTCCACTTGCCCAAGTTATTTATTTTAATTCTCTAACAAGTTGAATATTCTCTCAAGTAATTCTATTTATTTCGCCCACTGTCTAGTCTAGACACTCATGGTTTCATTTTCAGGCTGTTTGCCAACAAACTCAACCACTGCGTAAATTAAATCTCGTTTGCGATATCTCGTTTTGGCTTCCTTGATGAATGTGCATTTCCCAATTCAGTATTTCTTGCACTGGAAGATTGATGCACCCATGCGTACTGCTGCAATATAACCCAGATATAATATTATAAACCTCTGTCGCAATACTTCACTAGTCGAGAAATCCTATCCGTTGATTACGCTTGTTTTCGAAATTACACTTGGAATAAATCAAAGTGAACTCTTTGCAGTGTCTCATCTCATCCTACGATAAATGTTTCGCGAGATACAGTGCAATACTGTAAATCATTTCGAGACTTGTGTTAGTTTCGAGCGGCTATTTATTTAAAGAGCTAAAAAGTTATTGCAGAGGCCAGTACAAGTCTATTTGCCCTCCACTCATATAATAACAATACATTATAAGCGTTGCGAATCACGGTAATCTACTTGTGTGGTCGGCTTATACAGCGTGGTTCATAACTCTTTTTGCAGGGGGTGTGTTTCCCCTCCAGTAATGTTGCGTTACTCATTTTACCTCCTAATCTCCTCTCACTCTTTCACTCTCTTACCCTCAAGTTCACCATCAGCCTTTCCCTCTCACCCTCAAGTTCACTCTGTTTCTCTTACTCTTTCTCTCTCTCGATTTGTCTCTGTCTCTCTTGTCAGTTATCATAAACTGTCCACTTCCCTTGTCATTCACATCCATGCACTACACACGCCGCAGCATCCAGATGTAATTCATTGCGCGGAAAAGTATTATGTATTTGATCCGGTTGAAATGAAGCTGTCCTATGTTCACATGGTCACTACTTGTGCGACCTTGCTTCAGAATGATGATATTTATGGGTTTGGGAAGAAGGACATTCAGTTCTACGATGCAAGAGGTTTCTGATACTGTAATAAAAGTTGTCACTTGAAATTGATACATCTTTTCTGCTGATTTTTTCATGATTTATTATATAATTGAGTACTTCCAAGTCTTCCAACTCTTATTGGATTTCTTCAACGAGTTTAGAGACATTTTCCACGATGGAATAGGATGAATAGAATTCACAGATATTATACATAATATGCAATACACAAATAAAGTACTGTTCACTTCGCTGAAAATTGATAATGATAAATAAATTTATTTTTAATTATGCATTCATCTACAGTCAATTCCATAATTGTCCCTGTTTTCACTATTCTATTTTAATCTTGTGAATAAATTATTCGTTATCAAAGTTTAATAATAATACATACATTTCCAATGTTAAAACCCATCGCAACAAAATAAATTCAATTAAAAATCGGCTCACAATTAAAAAAAACCACACCTTTGATCTTTCTAATTTATGAACTAACATTGATTCGTTATAATGAGACATTATAACTTTCCAATGTTAAAACCCATCGCAACAAAATAAATTCAATTAACGATTGGCTCACAATTCAAAAAAAAAACACACCTTTGATCTTTCTAATTCATGAACTAACATTAATTCGTTATATTTGAGGTGTTGAATGTTTTAATCTGTTTATGAGACTGTTCATTAAAAAAATAACGTAATACTTTTTACTTTACAGACGATTGGAGCAAAACGAAATAACAGAGCTGCCCGCAAAAGCATTCGCATCGTACAAGAGGTTGAGAAGAATGTAAGTATAGATTCAAGCCAAAAATGGAAATAAACTCAATTCAAATAGTAGTGGAATTTTAATTAAAATAGTAGTGATTTTTAAAAAGTTAACTCACATAATTTGACTGTTGCAATATATTGGAAAAATAAACATCTTGAGGAAATAAAAGTTATTGAGGAGATGAAAATTATTGAGGAGATGAAAATTATTGAGGAATAAACGTTTTTGAAGAGTCAAAAGTAGGAAATAGCTTTGAATTTGAAATTAAAAATATGATTCCATCAGTACGAAAATATACGTAATAACGTTTTATTTGTAAGTTATTATTCATAATTGTATTTTTTGTTCTGTTTCAGAGACTTGAGCAAAAACCAAATATCCAAAGTAGCAGTGGATGCTTTTCTAGGCCTGAAGTCTCTCACTTCACTGTAAGTTCTGACTCATGGAATCTATCTTCATTTTCATAAAATTACATTTATGGTACTTGAAAGATCGTTATAGGCCTACCTTGAAAACTCTGTGCTGACATTTCACTGTACTTGTATAGCATTTCAACTTGATTAGTTTGGAAAATTAATTGCGAACCCCGCAAAAATGAAGTTTTCCAACATCCAGTTTAATCAATCCAATTCATAATTCAGGCTATCTGAATAATTAATTCGATCAATCTCATACGTCAACTTTAAAGAGATATAATCATCGTTTATTATCCTTGAGTGTCCTCTAATAAACCCGTGAGAACCTTTCCTATTTCGAAAGTCAGTTTTTTACGAACTTGAACTTGAATTAAAATTTATCTCTATCTAAATCTTGTATACTGCAGTTCTTAGCATACATTTTTCAGGCCATACCGCTCCTCTCTTCCTCTTTTACACTATCCTCATTTATTTCTCTCTCTGTTCCTCGTTTTCTTAGAATCAATTTTCCAACTCTGTTCATTTCTTTTCTCTTTTCTTCTATATCTACTCCTTCACTTTGAGTCTTTCCTTTTTATGTTCATCTCTTATTTCTATTTTTCTTCGTAGCCCATTTTCTGTTCTCCTTCTCCCCTTCCTCATTGTTTTCCACTCACACACATTTAAGAATTTAATGTAGAAAGAAAGCTGTAGCTCTCATAGGAATTAATAGTTATTTTACAGGCAGTAAATTATTGTTTAATGTAGTCTAATAAACCTCTCCTCTCTTATATTTTCGCTTCATAAAACCAATTTATCGAACGACTTTTTAAGGAGCAGAGAACATCATTTGGTCAGGAAAAGCCAGGCATACGCTTTCCTTTAACAGTTCGCACAAGCTGAGAAGACACGCAGTTACAATACACTTTACTTTATAACGGAGTGTCTTCTTAGCTTGCACGAACTGTAGCAGCACGACAAATAAGCTTAACATGTCCATTTATGAGAGAAATGATTTCCGGTAGATTACAGGCTCCGATTCATAATTTGCCGCTCATTTTTGTAGCATAATGGCGGTGATTGGTGCACTATTAAACGTGCACCAATCACGTGAGTCGTTAAATAGTTTTCTGAAGATGGACTAGTGGTCGAAACGCGTCGCAATTAAGAGGTCGATCGTGATTCAACGGCGGTTGCTAATCGTAATCAATTAACTGGAACAAAAAACAAAAAATAAAGAAGATCGGTCGGCTTCTTCTGATTCAATGATTTCTAGCTGCCAATCTGATACGAATGTTGTTTTGATCGTGGCTTGGTTAGCGAGTCAATTTCTTATTCACTTGGATGGGAGCATGATTGAAATAACTTTAAAATAGAAGTGGTTTTGATACTAATTGAAATAACATGATTAGAAATAGATTGGAAGGATTAATGAACTAAGAACTAAGGACTAAGAAATGATGGAGGATTAGATATTATCAATGTATTAATTGAAATAACATTGAATAGAAATGGAATATGAACTATTTGGAAGTTTATAATAGAAACTTGGAAATAGAAGTGGTTTGGATAGTAGTTGAAATAACGTGATTAGAAATAGATCTGAAGTATTAATGGACTTGGAAATTATGGAGGATAAGATATAAAAGTATTAATCGAAATAACATTAAATAGAAATTAATGGAATAAGAACCATTTAAAAGTTTATACGAAGATATTCAATATGAAAGCATTAAAATTGCATAAAATAGCAATTGATAACATTAAAATAGAAGTACAGTATATGTGAAGAATATGTGCATTACGGTACCGTACTAAGTTTAATTCTCATCGAAAATTTTGGCTTGAAACCTATTAGCTGTTGGATCAACTACAGACCACACCATTTATATGATCATAATCATATTTATAAATATGATCATCATAAATTTATTATACCCTTCACTAGTTTACAGAGAACAAACTTCAATTCATAACATTTGATTGAATTTTAACTTATTGGCCGTTAGATTTTAATTAAACTTTAAGCTACTTAAATCGAATCGAAAATTTCATTGCAACTCATTCCCAATTCGATCATGGTATTATTGGTATTAAATTTGATTTGATTTTCAACTAAAAAGCATAAAACAAGAAGTCTTTCAATAGATCTCGTCTTGTAATATACTTTGATTCATTCAAAAAACTGTCTGATAGAGTTCGAAACTTTATCCCACGTACAGTATTATACATATATACATGTCAAAAACAGTTGCTATAGCCATTGAAACTCATTCCAATCCTCTCCAGTTCGATACCGTTAGGAAGAGCAGCTTAGTTGAGTGAAAAGTTAAAGCGGGCCAATGGGAGTTGGAATCAGGAGTGTTCTTGATTTTTCACTGGGGAACTTTGCGATTTATTGACTACAAGCTCATTACAGTAATCCTATTTTCGCGCCAATTCCCAATTCGAATGTTTTCGTCTACGAATGAAAGAAGAACCGTACGATGACTTCTGGGTTAAGACGGGATCAATTGAAACTTTTTTGAGCTTGGGTATTAGAACAGTTTCACCCGAACAGACTCTTATTATTATTTACTATTATTTGCAAGTGGATAAGTATTATTGCTCGTAGTGGTGAGACAAACAACGACGATACATTAAATGCCGGATTAGGGTTGCAATGAAATTTCTCAGATTTATTGTAGCTTTGGTGTGGTTCTTAACTGGAATATTAACGTATTAAGTTAATTTATGAATTTTCCTAAACTTTACTCCGTACTAATACTTTGAGCCATTCTGTTATTCTGTTGTTCCATTACTGACAATGCTGAGTCCACAAAATCGTTTACTTATAAAAGATGAGTTTAATTTGAACTGTATGAATTTGAAGCACGTTCTGTGATAATATATTATTCAAAGCTGCTCCTCATGTAATATCACAATATTGGTCGTACTTAAATTCTAAAATCTGCAAATAGGGGTATTGTGACAACAAACATTCAGGAGACTTGTACTTTGGACTATTACTTAAAATGGGGTTCTTAAGCTAGAAGAACTGCAGTGAAAAATTAAGAAAATTTAACAGAAAAATTTATTCTTTAATATTCAATTCAAGCCTTTAGTAAGTCCTTGGATCAATAATAGATATCTATGTTATTTTCTATTTCAAAATATTAGCGAAATTTTTATGATAAGAGAACACACTTATTCCACTAAAAGTTCAAGTGATTCAAGATATTCACAGACTCTCAGTAAAATACTGTACGTATCATATCATGAAATAATAAATAATTGGTATTGTCTCTTGTACGGTAGTTTAACTTGTGAGGCTTGAAATCATGAAAAAAATTCATTTGATTTTTCAATAGCCTATGCATTGAATCTTCCTCGTGTCAAATTATTTTTTCAATTAATTACAGTATCATGACATATCTTTATCACAAATCACATTACAGTATTTTCTAAAGGAATTATTTTGATCCTTTTTTACCTTGATTGTCTCCTTTTCGTTTAAAAAATTGCATCAGTCTGATGTCTACTCTTTGTTTTATCTCTTTTTAGTTGTTACAAGTCACAGTAGAAATAAAACCTTAGTAGCTTGGGCTGGATAACTTATATGAAAAGTGAACTCTATAAGATCAAAGGCCAACTAGCTATAACTGTAATAATGACTTTCTATCCAGCCAACAGTAAAACAAGAAATGTTTCATTCTTATTTCGTACTTACGACGATGGTCAATCCGACAATAAAATAATAGGTAGAGCGATAAATAATTCGTTTTATGTTTAATGCCAATGTGTTCATCCTCATCCAGAAACTAATATAGTTGGCTATTACAACTTCTCCAGTTCAATCTCCTGGTCATTTGAAACTTGAAATTTTAGATTTGACTTCTTACTTTTGAACCCAATTATAGAGTGTAGGATGGAATTAAAAATGGAATAATAAGTTATCACTGTTGAACTGAGAAAATTACTAATTCATCCATTTTGTAGGGATGCAGAAATTCATGGCTTATTCGTAATCTTTAAAAGCGAATACGATATAAAGTTGACACGGGAGTCTTTGTAATACAAGTATATAATCGTTCAATTGAGTTTTATTTTTTGATCTTTATAGTATTTATGCGATCATGAATGGAATGAATTTTCATGTAAAATATATGTTCAATACCGGTATGGAAAAGTTAGGTCCTTTAGGAACGTATAGTATGAGTTGAGTGCTAAAAGTTGAGTGCTTTAGTATGAGTTGTGCTAAAATAAAGAAGGTCTGAATGGTAATTCTTGTTATATTTTAAGGAACCTATGAATATATTTGTTTACGAAGTATAATATGAACTCATGTTATTAGCTCATGCTTTATGATCTCTATTATGAGTTTATAACAGAATTGGACGTCTGGTTTAAATGTATGTAAACAAAAGTGTTCCATGAACTGAGTGTAATGAGTCGACCATTCACCCTTTAAAGTTGTGAGGGATGTTACTTCTTACTCGCATTCCTCATACTTTTTCCTCTGCCTTATTCATAAATTATCCATCTGTCTTTTTCTCTCTATTGGGATCTATCTCGGTTCCTCTCTTGCTCGCTTATTTTCTTAACCTTTCGTTTGGTTCCGTCTGACATTCTTCAAACGAATGGATGTAACGGAGGGTTTAGAAAGAGGGAGATCAGTAAAGAGCGCAGTACACAACCATTTTAGTTGTTTGCAGTAAATCTCCCTGCTTATTGAGAAAGCAAACAGCATTCAGAAAATGTAACAATCGTAGGAAGCATTCAGAGTTTTTTCTTTCGAGCTAGGTTGAGTTTCAAGTTTCTATACAATCTATATGGACTGTTCATATGGAGATGTAAATAGAACACATAATGCACGTTGTTTAATGCATTTTCAAGATAGAATGGTGAATTTCATTTTTTAATTTTTTTTATAAAATTATTTTTCAAAAACAAAACTTGCTTCGTAGTTATAAGTCTATGTCTATTCTATTCACGCGTTCTTGTTAATTGTAGAATAATTGAAAATCATTTCATGTGTACATTGCATCAATTTTTGCTTTGAATTTGAATTTCTTTGTTATTGTTTTATAATCCTCAACTCGTCATATTATCATTGAACATGGCTTACAATTAATATTTGACAAATGAAGATAGGCCTAAGTGTGTAGCTGTGCACTTGGCATTTAATTATCATCATTCGCAGCTCAGAAATGAATTTTTTTTTTCATTAATTCTCTTCTTGAAACTATATAAAATCAATGGATTTAAAAGTTGAAAATAACATTATAGTCTCTGCTTCCTCTGCGCTTGATAATAGAACACAAGTCAATTCAGAATAATCGAAAAGCATGAACTAAATCAATAATTCACATTTTCTAATCATTTTTTGCTACATTTTCATGATATTTATCAAATATGGAAAAATTTGGAAAAAGTATTGGTGTTTCATAATAAAATATCTGGTACCGAGCTTCGCTCTGAAGCTGCAGCCGAACTGTTGAATCACATAAATATGTTATTGTAAAAAATAAATTCAAAATTGATGTGATCACCTCTCACAATTTTTTGACATGAACATGTGTTATAGACTTGAATGTAACTCCATTTACTCCAGCTGGATAGCGTTAGTCAGCTAACGATAACAACCATTATACGTAGTACTTTGGCTTATTCCTGAAGGAATATTTAATTCTTTTAGTAATCCGGCCAGAGAGTTTTCCCGGACATGAGACCTGGTGCAATCTTATTTTTTCATCACGGTTATATTACATTTCAAATTTCAAGGAAATCGTTAGAGCCGTTGTCTAGATCCGTGGTTCCACATACATATACAGAAACTGCTTGCTTAATATAATAGGATTTTTGGTAGAATACCAGAGTATGATCCATTATCGATTCCACCTCTTTGATCCGATATATTGGAATAGGTACCAAAAAATCTACTTTCATTCAAAATCAAAGTCAATTTGGCTAAAATCTAGCCGAAGCGCCGACAGGCGCGAGTCATCATGGGCTTGTGGAAGTTTCAAATTGCACACACGATTAGCCGAAGCGCCGGCAGGCGCGAGGCGTCATCGGCGAATGCAAATTTCACTGTTAGTATTGGAAGATGAGCAAGTAATAGCGTAATGAAATTTGCACTCGCTGATGACTAGGTATGGATAATGGATAGCCTACTCGTATTAGGCTAAGCGAATGTGAATGGCAAGGAAAGTTGTGTGAGTGTACCACACCAGATTTTTTTATTTTTTGTTTGATTTATTCACATTAAAGTTTAAATAGATCACGTATATAATAATTTTATTTTATACATATCACTGAATTTATTGTTCATGTCATTACATCATCCACTATTAGTTCTGCTAGTTCTGGTATCCATCTTTGCAGAAATACCTTGTGCACACTAACCCTAACGGTTAACAATAAATTACAATTTCAGTCTTCGCTGCATGTAACTGGTGAAATAAATGTCATTTCTTTTTGTTGCAGAGTTTTGTACGGCAACAAAATTAAAGACCTACCAGGCGGTGTCTTCCATGGTCTTTCCTCTTTACAGCTACTGTAAGTACTGCTGCTAGACTATTTACATTCAAATTAGTCTGGCTTATTCCTTTTATCAACCATTTATACATTCTTAGTATTTCTTTTATTCCACTCCTAATCTTCTCCTACCCCTCATCCTAATCCTTCTTCATTATTTTATCCTTTTCTCGTCGTCTTTAGCATCCTTTTCTTACCAACAGAGCGCTTCAACGGTGCAAATTATTATCTGTGACTCGAAAACCAGAAAGCGCTTGAAGTTAACGATGTTAATGCCTTGGTATTCAATGTACAGTTCGTTTATTACCCTTACTTTAATTCTAGAGCTCATTTGTGTTTTTCTCTTTTATTTCAGTTGAAATTCATTAAAGCTTTCCCAAGAAATTTCGTGTCGTCCTGTTTTATTAGTTATGTGTGCAAATTTATTGGCTAATTGCCTTACTAGTCTTCCATTAATTCTTCCAAATTTGTTACGTTTTTTATGTCAAATTATCTGATTCATTAAGGAGTTTGCAAAATTAATACGGTACGAAATGCACAGAGATTGTATACTATAAACCAAGGTAATTAGATTGGAGAGGTATCAGTCATCGTTCATCTGCGCGTTAGCAAGAATGAAAAATACTATTTCTGACGTCACTCACACCATACATTCCGATTTGAATAGGTAAATTAGATTGATAACAGCTGTGGTGTCGCCGACGTCAGAACTCACAGTTTTTTCCAGTCTGGGTGCGCGTGACTATAACCTCTTCAATCTAATAACCTTGCTATAAACAGATGCTACATTTTATTCTAGCTTCTTTAGTCCTTCCTTATTTAGAACAAAATTATAAATTTTCTATCATTTTTCATTAGGTAGTTTGTGGAAGAACTAACGTACCGTAGTGTGAAGACTTCATTACATTACCTTTCTTCAAACGTATAACACATATTCATTCTTAATATTTATTAATATTTCCTTCATCAATCTATTTATTAAGTATTTCAATCTTGTTTGTAAAGCATTTTTCAATTTTCAGTACATTTTTCGCATCAGGCCTACTCTATAAATTCATTATTCATCTCTTGTACATTCCATTTGAAAAATTATATGAATAATTATAATTTCATGTTCGTGAATAAATTTAAATATACAGTATTAGTAATCAATTTTAAATTCTTGCAATTTTAAAAAGATTCCAAGGTACTAGAGAATGTTTTCTCGCCTATGTACATTATGTAGCCTACGTAGATGTTTTTACGTGTAATGGTAAAACTTATAGGTAGTGTGTTTCCTATTTATGTACAGGATGGGAATGTGAGTCATGTCTACTCTTTTACATAACTCTCTAGCATATAAGTTAATACTTAAAAGCAGTTTAAATGTTCTGTCTTGAGTAGGTATTTGAGTACAAAATAAGTTTGAAATTCTACCACGAACGTAAGCAGCTTACGACTGTAATCCACTTTTATTACAACTCCGGTGCAGTCTTCAACATTGAACAAGTTGTTTGGATGCAGGCTTTATATGAGACAGCATTTGAAAATGAGAAACTGGTCTCTCGAAACGTCTCTAAACCACATTTAATAGCATCTAATAAGATTGAAAACTGTTTCTCAGTTCTTGTAAAAAGAAGAGTGTTATTCACATGTGGGTTGTAGTGGAGCACTCTCTAGAAAATACTGTATCTACTAGGATTGTGTACAGTTTTCCGCTTCGATGTGAAAAAGAAGTACTTTATTTTTCTAAGATGTTTTGAAGTACTTGTGGTAGATTGAACTTGTCGAACACGTTGATAATTGATATGGGTAATAAAATAAATATTTCAGTTCAATAATACCTTTCAATTAAATGATCTTCATCAACATTTCCTACATTTTCACTTTCTCCATTTCAATTTGTACTTGGTATTTTGCTTCCTCTTACAATAATTCTCACATACTGCTTCAATAAATCCATTGGAACTCAATGCTTAAAAGTGCATCAAGGCATTACTATTCACCAATCGAATTTAACGATTCTTCTTATTTTTAAAAAATATTTATACCTATTAAGGATCCTCTTGAGGCAAAAAACCTCAATTTGACTTCAAATTCTTGAATCGTTTTTCTAATTTAATTATTTTTTTCAGATTACTGAACGCCAATGAGATCTCCTGCATTAGGAAAGACACTTTCAAGGATCTCCTCAGTTTGAGTTTGTTGTGAGTTACATGAATAATTGATCTCTAATTTTTCATTCTATAGCTACTAGAGTACTATCAAATTTTCCATTCATGACAGTAATATTCTTCTACAATCAGAAGGAATATAAAAATCCTACAGAGGTTGTATACTGATTATAAGGAGGCAGTATTTGGGGTTTCTGTTTGCCTTCACAAATTTGTATTTGCATGGATAAATACACAAAATCCACGCATCTCTGCACAAAATCCTAGTCCTCTATATTTCTATGAGAAACCCAAAAAATAGTTTGCCACTGTATGGGAAACCCAAAAAAAACAGATTCACACGACCTGGGTGAAATGTCAGAGCGCGAAGGCGAGATTCCGAAAGACGACAAGAGATAAAGTACAGCTATCGCTGAGTCGGCGTTATTTGCCGACATTCTCATCCGAGCGTTGCAAAAATTCGCTGTGTAGCAAGCAGCCTTAGTGGAAAACATGCAACCCAAATCTTGATAGAAGAAGATCGAACAAAAGGCGGGACTAGAATAGAGGGTCCCCAACATGAAATGGCGATGCTACGATAAACAAGAATTTCCAGTCAGTGTTTTCCATCCTAGAGAGAAGGAAAACAAATTTTTCTTCCACTATAAGCATTCGGAGAGAATATGGAATTCTTAAACTGAACCTCAAGGTTCAAACTTGTTGATTCTTCCCAAAAGTTTTGCAGCTAACTGTGCATGATTCATAGTTTTTCAAGTGTTTATTATATGGTAATAACTGGTAAGTTGAAATGAAATGTGAAGCGTGTTAGGAATATTCTCCCCAGAGATTATAATTCAAATTCAAATCTTTCTTGTATAAAATATAGTTCATGAAAGGGTACTGATATTAGGGTACAATTCTAAATCTATACCCCATTATTAGAGTTGATTTTATGGCTGGCATAATTTAACAATATTATTTTGTGAGAATTGGGAAATCTAAAATATCATTCGAGACTATAGGGTTGAGAAAGTTGGAAAATAAAACAGGGTTGTGAGTTAAAATAGGGAGAAAAATATCCAAGTAGAGGAAATGTTTAAAGGAACAGCTATAAAACAAACAAGGAATGTATGACAGCTGGAAAGAAGAAACAAAACTGTGTGCGTCTGAGATGTAACAAGATGTGACAAGAGCACTATTAATTATCTACTCTATTCTCAAGGGACAAGAGTGTTGGATTATGAGTAATTAAGTAATCGAATTATAAAGTGACGAGAAAAATTTACAAAACAAAAACCAGAAACGAGCGATTAACACAAACGATGAACATCAACAGTCGAGTGAGTGCAAAAATGAAATATGACAAGAGTGGCAAACAAGAAATAACTAGTTGAATGTCAAGAAAGAGCTACAAAACAGTACCTACATAGCCTAATAGGCTACAGTTGAGTGATTATGAGTGCAAAAATGAAATATGACAAGAGTAGCGAAGAAAGATCAGCCAATGAGATGTCAAGAAAGATTTCCAGAACAGAAACGAGGAACTGATGAATGAATGATTACGAGTGCAAATTATAACCGTTTTCAGAATCCTTCTGCCTGCATGATCTTGGAGCAGCGAGCAGATGTCACAACCCTTTGTGCAGTTAATTAATGCAAGGCGCTGCTTCGATATTGTGTCACGTCGCGTCACGATATAGTCTCCACTCCAGTTGAGTTTCACGCTTCACTGTTTATTAGCTTGGAAATTGGAGGGCACGTGGGCTTGCTTGATAACATTGCTTGCATAATATGGGATCTGATCGTGTACATGCCAGCTATGTTATCAGTGAGTGGGAGTGGTGTAATAGAAGAATTCAGTTATAATTTTTCAAAGACAATTTATCAGTCAAACACAAATTGATACACAAATACGAGAAACACAAAAACCTCCCGTTTTTTGGCGGTTATTAATAACAAGATTTTTTCTCTAGTTTCAAGCTTTAAATAGGAATTTATTATTTCGTGAATCAATAATAATAACTCGAAGATGAAGATTCTGGTGCAAGAGCAATAAAAACTTGTCATCGAACGCAATTTTTGTCGATAGTCAAACGACAAATTTAATTGGCTAATTGAATATGACCCTATTGAATTTGGACAATTTATGCCTAGTTTTTCCTCCCGATTTCGATATTTTGTATGAATATATAATTAATTAATTTTAACACCCTTGAAATGATGACATAGAATTTTGAAATTAATTTTTCATTCGTTCTTTAATATTCATTGCATTGTTTCTTCTAGATCAGATCAGATGCTTTAAATGGGGTGGTTGAATTGAATCATAATTAACATGTAACTGTTGATATATTCAGAAATTCTCTGCATTGTAGGCTACTCTTTGGGAAGCGTTTTATTGGCTAAAAACTTTGCTCAACTATTAAAGCTGATTTTTATGCCATTTACTTCTTCGACTTATCAAAAGAACATTATTGTTATCAAAATCTCAATTGTTTCAGTACCTTTTCAACTAGAACGAAAAACTTTCACACAAATCTATGGGGATGAAAATAAGAGTGATAATGTTAGGATAATCTGGGCAAATTTGGTTAGAATGGCTATTTAGCGGCACGATTACTTTGCCGCGTCGTAAATCGAGATCGGAGACCGCGGTCTAGACCACCGCCTTGTCTGTAATGGAAATATTTACATAATGGGGATGTTAGTGTGTGTGTGTGTGTGTGTGTGTGTGTGTGTGTGTGAGAGAGAGGGGGGGTGGTAGGTGCGAGGATATTCAAGGCGTGAAATAGAATAAGGAAGACGCGTACTCCAGCCTAAGTTGGATAGTGTTCTGTATTCAGCTCGTGTCGCTAAGGATCGGGGGGTTGGGGGAATTTTGGGAACTTTAGTGCCGTGGCTACCTGTTGAGCTGTGCCTCTTTCCACTATTCCTATTTCTTATTATTTTCCCACTTCTCTGTATTTTTCTTCTGTTTCTCTTCCTCATCCACACATCGGTTTTCTCATTTTCCTCCTCCTCCTCCTCTTCCTCCTCCTCCTCCTCCTCCTCCTCCTTCTTCTTCTTCTCTCTTCTCTCTTCTCTCTTCTCTCTTCTCTCTTCTCTCTTCTCTCTTCTCTCTTCTCTCTTCTCTCTTCTCTCTTCTCTCTTCTCTTTTTCATCTCCTCTCCTCTAGTTTTTGTCTTTCTTCTTCCCCTCTTTAAACCTCACATTCAAGAACGTTTCCTATCGAGCAAAATTTGTTGCCAGCTCTGAGAAGAAAACGTCTTTCCCGTATCCCCTTTCTCTTTCAGCCTTCTAATCATTGTTCACGATATTTTTCGTTGTTCATGTATCATATCGTTGTTTCTTTCATCTATTGTGACTCGAACCTCAAATATTGTACTAATAATCTTTCAAATTAATACCTTTTCAAATAGAAACTTCGTGATCGAAGAACAATAATTTGAACTTTTTGAAATGAAAAGTAATCCTTTTCTTCAGTAAAAAATGTAACAGGAAAAGTAGTGAAAACACCTTTCTGCAAGTGAAAATGTATTTCTTTCCTTTCTTCAAGGTAGAGGAGAGAAACGCGTTCACGAAAAATAATGTGTCTGGGTATTTACAGTCCGAGAAAAGCTTGGTGTTTGTGGACGTAAGCATATCTGCTGATTTCAGGCGATTCTGAGTCTTGATGCGAAACTTTTTTATTGCAGCCGATAATATCAGATCTTGACGGCAGCTCGTAGACCAGTCGCGTAAAAACGCAACTTTACAACCGCAGACACCCTTTCATTTTTGGTTGGGGTGGTGGGGGTTGGAAGGGGGAACAATGAAAGGGATACCTTGAAGCTAATACGACTACTTCTTTCTCACTCATCGTAAACCGATAACACAGAATAGCTGCTTTCCCCTACCTCTAAATTTTTCTACACTTTTTTATTGCATCTTATTTCTCGCCCCCAAACTCCGAGAGGACATTTCTGTGTGTTAAAAAAATTATTTACAGCAGGGAACAGTAACGTCTACTTAAATAATTTATTTAGATATAAATTAGTATGATAATTTGATAACACTCGATGGTTTAACTGATGATAATTGCTAGGATAATTATACAACTCATTATTGAATTCATATCAGAACAGGCTGAACTCATACAATGCTAAAGCTTATTTCATCGATTGTATTTTAAAGGTTGACATTTAATTCCGTATTTGTTCATCAAGATTTTCCGACTTTTAAGTGAATGAGATAATTTATTAATATGCAATTCATTCAGATTATTATTACTGTATTTTAATCAATGCTATAATTATTTGCATGGAATTTGTTTTGAAAGTCTAATTATTAGTATCATCCCATCATGTTCAACTTTGCTACCAATATAATCCAAGTTGTTTTTGTACTATTTCGACATCGACATAAGGATCTATTGTTTTTCTTTTATAAGATGTTTGAATTCAAACAATTAGCATATTCATTCGTGTACAGCGTGTATGCAAGTATGTATTTGTGCTAGCCTATTATTTATTATTAATGGTATTTTCTCTTGTCAACAGGTCTCTTTATGATAACAACATCAAATCTTTGGCGAACAGCACATTTGATCCTATGAAGAGTATACAAACTCTGTAAGTAACAAACCAATCTATTAAATTTCAAGTTGAACTTTCATTTGAACATTATACAAATTTGAAAACACCTTTATCTTTCAAACATTGATAAAATTTAATGATGATTGAGTTTATTAACTTATGATCTATGAATCTCCAGGTTGAAATATTTATTTGTGGGCATTATTCAAAAGGAACTTGTATTTTGTAAATTGGAGTTACATATAATGAATATTCTAGTCTTTTGGAGTGTATGCACTAATAATAAATTGATATAGATTGTAATTATATTTCGGCACAAACAAACCTAGCTTAAGCCGGTTAATAATGTAATTTTTGTCAAAATTTTCAAATAAATATTTAAATAATGCTGCATTTATTATTTTTCAATTATATGTACTTATTTAATTATAGTACTTTAATTGGAAATAAATTATTAATATTATCAATATCTAATCAAAACTTTGTACAGTGTCAAACAGTGTATGTAAATAATGTAATGGAAATATAATTAAAAATTATGAGAATTGATCTACAATACAACATTATTAACCAAATGATTTCTTAATAGAATTTCACCACATTATGTCTTATCAGATATTATATTCATTATCATATTATTGAATCCTTCTTGACTCTTTCAGTGTATGATATCTTTGAGAAAGGTTAACTATCATTTAAGAGCCCCCACAAATTATATTTTGAATCAATTGTTTCTACACATGAATGTGTAAAAAATCACACATCTTCTTTGAAAAAATCCACCATTACTTATGTTTGAAACTCCTCACAAATTATGTTTTGAATTAATTTATTCTCTCCTTCTCTCAGGCACCTTGGACGTAACCCTTTCATCTGTGACTGCAACCTGCGCTGGCTGGCTGAATACTTACATCGCAACCCGGGCATCGAGACATCAGGAGCGCGATGCGAAACGCCCAAACGCATGCAGCGACGGCGCATCGAAGCGCTGCGGGACGAAAAGTTCAAATGTAAGGGTAAGCGAAGCCATTCTCATCAGCCCAACGATTAAACGGTATGTGCTACTACTCCCTCACACAACTAATCACCTTTCCAAACCTTGTTTCCATTACAAAAATGCCGTTAAGGGGACCTCTACTTGAAAGGGAAATGCTTGAAAACATCTTTCCTTGGAAGGGAGAAGCCTTGAACCATCTCTCCTTGAAAGAAACCACCTTGAAGCATATTTCCAATTGAAGAAAAAAGCTTTAAAGCCTCATCTAACCTTCTTGGAAGGTAACATCTCTCCTTGGAAGGGAAAAGCCATCTGTCCTTGAAATGAAAGCCCTTGAAGCATTTTTCCTATTGGAGGAAAGAGCTTTAAAGCCTCTTACTCCATGGAATAAGACAAAATCCTCAAACAAATTCACCTTGGAAGTGAAAAGCCTCTAACAATAATCTTTGAATTGTTGAAAATGGACGACAAATCCGAAAGCGCTCCACTTGTGAGTAATTGTTTTTAATGAAACTAATAGATAGAATAAAAATTGAAATCAAATAACCTTTTAAACTTTAAAAATATTATTTCAACGCAAACATGTTTCGGAGCTTTAGCCCATTCTCAAGTTTAGTAAACATGTTAATATAATATTTTTAAAGTTTAATAGGGTATTTGATTTTAATTTTTATTTTATCTATTAATTTTGAAATTGCCCTAAGTGTGAAGTTTAATTTTTTATAAAACTAATATTAAAATATTGACTGCAGTGTCATGAAAAATAGTTAAAGTGAAATAACCTTCCCTGGAAAGAAACATCCTCATACAATCACTTCTTGGTAGAGAGAAACCTCTAACTATCTCTCCTTGAAATGAAAAATCCTTAAACCATCTTTCCTTGAAAGTGACGAGAAACCTCTAATAACCATATTTCCTGGAGAGAAACATCCTCAAACAATCACTCTTTGATTGAAAAAAGCCTCTAACCATCTCTCTTTTGAAGCAATCAGTGTTGGAATAACCGTAACAAACTAAACTTGGTGTGATCTGAACTGTAATAGGCCCCAAAAATCTTTTGAGACCGTATTTAGTAGATTTTTCAGTGTACAATACAGTTAAACATTTTTATTAAATTTGTAAAAAAAATTTTATTATGCCCGATTTTGTTCCGAACTTGGTTTGAAACTTTGTAAGTAGATTTTGAAAGATAACTACTGAAATAATAATACTTTGATCGTGTATGATGTTGAAAATATTATTCAAAATTCTATTAGGCTTCAAGGAGTCGTTAGAGTAAAATGTAAGACTTTAGATTATTATCTCAAATAATTATATTTTTATTGCCAAATTTACATTTTTGATAATAATTGAGGAATAGATTTGAAAAAGATGAAATTTTGAAATTGAACCTAATAAATAAATTTGTGTGATATCAACTTACTCAAATTCTACATACAGTACCGTATATGAAATACTTACATTCAGATTCCAAATCCTTATACAGTATAGTGGGCTTATAATGTAGCCTGCCGTATCTCATTATTGCATAGTAGACTTCAATAATAGCTAAATCGGTCATTTTAGTACTATTCTGCCATAACTAATAAATGAAAGAACTATGGTTATATGGGATTTTATAATGGATTATTGAACTAATAGATAGTTTGTAACAGTATGTAAAAAGCTCAAATAATAATAATAATCAAATTAATGCTTTAATTGATTCTACCTGTTCCTGTATTATACCAATATGTTTGTACGTTACATAAAACGTGCGTGTAATGGTCCAACCTCCACTTATTCCTTGAAATAGACTCAATCCTCCTTGTTTCCCCTCTGTACTACCGTTTGATATCATAACTTGGGTGAATGGCTTTTTTAATATTCTAATAATAAGTTTGTTTTTGTTTAAGTGTTATCAATTTAAATTAGAATTATAATGATAAGTGATGTTCTTTTGGAATGAAATGTATCATACATTGACCTGGATCTGAGAAATCAACAATAATAATTAATTGGTTTCTAACAATTGAAAGTATTGTACATTCTGATAAACTCATCACTCAACATCTCACTCTGCTAGAGATTTGAAACCCATAATAGGGTACAAAAATCTATTTTTATTACATTTCATTCTTACAACAGATACCGTACATTTGGAGTCCTACTCATGAACTTGATTAGGATGTACTTAATGATTAATTATCATTATTAATATTTTATATGTATAGTCTTTATATTATTACACTGAATAATTTATATTACGTCAGTCGAGTCATTGATTTACTATGGAATTTGAAATGAAACATCTACTATCCAAATATTTTAAATATCGATTCATATAATCTTAATTTTTTGGCATTTGCAATTTTTTTACAGTAGTAATCTTATCGCTCTGAAACATAAACAAGAAATAACTCACTAGACTTTGAAATTTATTGGGTAAGTTTACGGTAGAAATTCATGCTATTATGTCTAGACTAATAATATAATAGTGTCCGCAATATACAGTATAAGTGTCCGCCTTTTTTCCCTTGGAATTTCTATGAAACATGCTTCTTTTTTCAATGGAACTGTAATTGAAAATTTTTCCAATATAGCCTACTTGTATTTTTTTGAAATTATTGATTTTGTGGTTATTTTGCAGGCGTTGAAGACTTCCGAACGCGATACGCTGGTGATTGTCTGATAGACAGTGCTTGCCCCAGTGGCTGCACATGTGATAACACCATTGTCGACTGCTCAGCTCGTGGCCTCAAGGAAATACCAAAGGACATCCCTATGTACACCACTGAACTGTTAGTAAATTCGCAATACATTTTTTATCTGTTTTTAGATTGTGGAATGGATTGAAGAAATTATACATTCTAAGTACCGTACCATATTTAAGATTAAAGATTATCGTAAATGAATGGATTTTTTGATGATATATAATGAATTCTTGTATGGTACAGCTGTATAGGCGTAACTTATAGGCTACTCCTCAATATGGAGTTATAAATTTTACAGCGCTGAACTGTTAGTAAACTCGCAAATAATCCACCCACATAATTTGGATATCCTATCTATTTCTAGTATTATATGAATTATTAGATAATACATACAATTCTTTGATCTATACTCCCCAATATGAAGGTAGAAATTTTCCAAATTTATTTACTATGTGTTTGGATCGGCGACCTGATTTACCCATATTCAAGTAATAAAGGCCTACATATGTGAGCATCATCCACAGCACTAATCAGAAATTCACCATGTAAAGATGATTTTTTGTGTTAATTTTGAAATTGTGATATTTATAAATCCGCTTTAGGCCTTACCGCATTCTAACAGGCCTAATTCTCAACTGATTCCTCAAAATAATTCCCTTATGATTATATCATCTTCAATTATTGATATTTAGACAATAATTATCAATTTTTTGGTAAAAAATATATAACTTAATTATTCCATAAATAATTCAAATATCATACTATTCCAGTATTTAATACAGCCTATTCCTATTATATTCGCAAATTTTACAGTTTTACTGTATTTTGTTGTTCATAGGCTTCTCAATGACAACGAAATTGGACGAATCAAGTCTGACGGACTTTTCGGACGACTGCCGAATCTGCAGAAGTTGGATCTAAGAAGAAACCACGTGACCGGGATCGAGGAGAACTCTTTCGAAGGCTGCTCCAAACTGACCGAACTCCTATTGGCCGAAAACAAAATGAGAGAAGTGCATAACAAAATGTTCACCGGTCTCCATAACCTGAAAACCCTGTGAGTTCTGTAGTCATTTTTCATTCTAATTGATAAGTAGGCTATATATTACTTTTTTCTCATTGACTTTATTTTTTATTCTACTGATTATTTGTATGTATAGTACCGTGCAAGAGGCTTCTGCTAGGTAAGCGTTCAGACGCTTTTAAATCGACTTTATATACAAGATATAACGACTTCTCAGCAGAAAAACTGGCAAGTGAATCAGCTGAAAAGACTTGCAATAATTTCTTGGTCTCTAACTCTCTGTTTCTCAAAAATATCAATCTAGCATTTCAGTGTTTACCTATTCAAAAAGCATTATTATGCCTTTATTCAGTCTAGTTATTTTTTGGGAGCTCTATCAAATAATATGTAGCCTAGATATCCTTAGTGGCCTACCTCTTGTTCAACATTGGATATAGGTAACAAGGTAACAATCAATCAATTATTCTTGAGAGTGAAAAATTATATTATATAACTTCAATTAAATTTTGAGGCACCGGTCCATAATGATGAAAGTGCAGTGCAGTTCACTTCCCCGAAAGTTTGATATTTTTGAAAATTCAAGACATTTTTTTTTACAATAAAATCTACTAACATTAAAAATAAGTTTGCTAAATTAAGAAAATTATATGATACAACAGCTATCTTATATTAATTTTGAAAGCATTATTATTGTTTTAGAGTAGGCCTACCTTCTTTGATATAATTTCACTTATTCAAATCTGGTATGATTTGTGCACTATTGAGTGCAAGACGTTTACTTGGAAGCTGATTGTCTTCAATTTTTGTTCCAGAAACCTGTACGGTAACCAGATAACATGTGTCATGCCTGGATCTTTCGACTCTATGTCAACACTAAGGACGTTGTAAGTGAAATATTTTATTTCCCTCTCAATACTCTCGTATTTTTCAGGACCAAATTCTCAATTCCCTTTCCAAATTAAGAATCTTTCCACGAGTCATTGAACGATTGAAAATCTATTAACTTGATTGTCTTGCAGGAACCAGCTATCGAATCTGATCTAAATATTTCGATAAACTGAAACTTTTTTCTCACCCTTGAATTGGCTCGATTGTTTATTTTTGGCTTAGAGAAAGGATATATGGTTATATTCAACCATAAACTAACTACTCTCAGATTGTAGAGTGTCTATTATTTAATAATTATCCTTTCCTATGGGTTTAGATTTATTAATTGAAAAATCTTCCGATAAACTGTTATCAACATCGAATTCAATAAACCGTCCATCATATCAATTCGATTGTGTTGTCTTACAGGAACTTATTGTCGAATCCGTTCATGTGCAACTGTCACCTGGCGTGGTTCGCCGAGTGGCTGCGCAGCCACGACCTGACCGCCGGCGGCCCCAAATGCGCGGGTCCCGCTCGGGTCAAGGACACCGCCATTCACGAATTGCCGCACCACGAGTTCCAGTGCACCAACGACAATGACCAGGTGCGACGGAAATTATTATTCACTCTGTTTGTGATAAAATTGATGAAGATTTGATTAATTGATTGATTGATTGATTTATTTATTCATTCCATGCCAGGTCTTGAAAAACCTATTGCATTTAAAAACATATAACAATAAAATTTACAATTGAAAAATTATAAAATAATAAATAATTCACAATAAACACTCATAGAAGACAATCATAATAAATAATGATAAAAATTTCAATGATTGAAATAGATAAAAGTGTTTTCTCGATTACATTGCAGCGTATATAAATATAAAAAAACAGCAAGGCATCCAAGATGTAGCCTATATGTAAATTACCAATCGAAGAATGTATTTTGTTTTATTCACTCTAAAGGTTAAGCTAAAATAGGAGGGTGAATATAGTACCTTGATGTAGCTTATGTAAAGTGAATACAAGAATCCTTGTAAAAGGAAGGAGAAATCCTTATTCACTAAAGGTTTCTCAGTAGATTTTTGTATGCAGGTTATTTAAATTTGTAGTCTAATCATTTATTTGTCAGTCATGTGAGTGAAGTGCTTTCGAGAAGTCCTTATTAACAGGACTGTTGATCAAGAATCAAGTATTAAGTACCCTTGATAGTATCTCTAGACAAAAAGGAAACATTAAAACCCACATTATTTTTGGAAGTTCAACAAAAGACCATTCACGAATAAACTAACAATTTATTAATACACATTTTGCTGTCTATTTATTTCCAACTATTGTGTTGATTGAATAAGTTATGGTTTATTGATCTAATAATTTTCTGACTCTTTCAGGGCTGTCTGGGAGACAACTACTGTCCGCCGATGTGCGTGTGCACGGGAACGGTTGTGCGGTGCTCGCGTGCCAAGCTGACCGAGATCCCTCGCGGCATTCCGCCCGAGACCTCCGAACTGTACTTGGACTTCAACGAGATACAGAAAATTCACGTCGACCGCATCAATCACTTGAAATCGTTGACGAGATTGTGAGTGGCTATCAGATTGTTATGATTAAATTATTGGACAATATGAATCATCACTATGCTATTGAATCATCACTACGGTATTGTATTAATAGAGTCCGGTTTCCTTTGAATCTAATAATAAGAAAGTATTTAGTATTTTTAAACTGTATTTCTATTTCATCGATAGTAGTAATCGTATACCTACCTAGTTTATAATGTTGGCAATGTATATTGAGCGTGAATTTGTGTAATATGTCAACTATAGCCTACTAAATATAATTATTGGTATATTGCGCATTGAGTGAGCTATGATATCTCTTTAATTGATTGGAATAAGAAACATTGAATATAAGACACAGATGTTTAGAATATAATGTTTTTTCAGTTATTAGATATTCCACTGTTTTGTTCTTTTTTTCAATGTGTTATTGAGTTTCAAATTCGATTAAATCTTAAATTTAAATCAAGGAAGTAGTGAGGGCTGCAGAAAGTCGGAGGAGTGTGCTATGATTTCAGTATAATAATTTGGTATTCAGTTTAAATATTAAATTGAGTGGCGATATGAAGAAAAGCATGTGAACTAGTTAGCCTATACTGAATTACTCAATGTTATCCATCCATCTTCTTCTATACACTGGCATACACTACATCTAAGTTTTCTTAATGTCTTTTCATATTTTCTTGCATAGCCTTCTTGAACGATTTTCATAAATGCGTGTCTCATGTTTTCTTTCAGAGATTTGAGCAACAATCAGATCACTATTCTTTCCAACTTCACCTTTGTCAGCCTATCGAAACTGTCAACTTTGTGAGTACCAAGTTTACTTTTTACCAGCTTGCTTTGATACAAATTTCAATTTGTTCATTGTATTAAATTTCTACCAGACTTCATGATTCTATACTATTTTGGTCAAGAGTTTTTTCAAATAATAAGTAAGAGTGTTTCAGTTCTTGTATTATATTCATAATGGAATAATAATAATAAGTATGATATCAGAATAATGTTTTGAATTGAATTGTTTTCAATTATTCGTGAATTGTTTCAGAATTATAAGCTACAATAAACTCCAATGCATTGAGAGAGACGCACTTGCTGGACTTAAAATGCTCAGAATAATGTAAGTTGAATAATGGCTTTCTACAAAATTTATTACAGTAGGTACCTTTCTTTAAATGTTCCTTTGTTTGGATAAGATAAGAATTTCATTGCAATGAATGATTGAGCTTGCTGTCACTCAATGGTAATCAAATATCCAAGATTTGCTTATTATTATAATCGATTTTACAAATTAATTATATAGGTACGGTATTTGGTAATCTTAAAAATGCGTTTTTCTATGGTTAGTACAGTAGCCTACAATCATATTCACTTATATATTAAATATATTTATATAATCGCATAACTATATATGATTTTTAAAAATGCTAGGTAAATTTCAAATAACTTTATTCAATTATTTATTTACAGATCCCTACATGGAAACGACATTTCTATGATTCCTGATGGTGCATTCTCCGATCTTCATGCCATCACTCATTTGTAAGTTACATTTTCATCCTCATATAGTAGCAATAATATTCAATTATTAAAGTAGAAAACTATATATTCTTGATGTTGATTGAGATTTTCCAGTTTCCATCATGATTGAGCATTTGCAATCTTGTATCTTCATTCTATATGTACCATACATTACATAAAAAATAATAATTTTTTACAGTTACCGATTTTAAGTCAGCATTTGTAATTGAAGAATCAGATTTCAGTGGAAGTTTTATTCTCACAATGATCTTATTATAAAAATATTTTTATTCAATCATCCATTCTCTTCAAATTCTTTAATATCGATATCGATTATGGCGAATGAATAAAATAAATGTTTCATTGCCAACTCTCAAGTTCTCTTTTGTTGGCAGTGCCAAAAGTTTTATAGAAAATGGTATTACATCACTTATTTCAATTTCATGAGTATAAATCAAGACTGTATTATGCATTTTTATTTCAATTCTATGCTTTTTTCGATTGTTTGTACATTATTATCAACATTACTGTATTAAAACTTGTAAATTGTATTTTATTGGCAATAAATTCCAATTTCCAAAAAATACTTATACCAGGTACGGTATTACCAATTACAAGAAATATTGAATCATTTGCATACAATAGTAGTTTCAATAGTTAGTTCCAGAATTTTCTTTAATGTGCCCTTTAACTACATGGGTTTCTGTGGAAATTGACCTACTCCTCTATGGCGGTGTTCCATGTTCCATGTGGGATCTTGCAATGCTCTCATTAAAATTATTCTTCATTCTCCAACAAAATAATGTTATATCATTCTATCGATTTTAATAACTTTTACATTGTTGAATAACAGGGCGTTGGGAGCGAATCCTTTGTACTGCGACTGCAGCCTTCGCTGGTTGGCCGAATGGGTGAAGCGAGATTTCGTTGAGCCTGGAATTGCCAGCTGTGCAGAGCCAGCCAGCATGAAAGACAAACTTCTACTTTCTGCGCCCGTTTCTTCTTTCCAGTGCAAAGGTGTGTTGAATTTCATTCTTTCAATCTCAAATGAGAAAGGAAAAAATTGTTTATGAGGATACGCTTGTGTAAACATCTTTCAAGAGTGTTTTTGTTCATTTCCATTGGAACTCGTGCAACACTATTCACTCTAAATTAAATTTATTTTTGAACCCTTCCACGAAGAAATAAAACAGATTTATCAATTCGTAATGTGTTGAAAGTGTTGGAGGTGTCAATTCATTTTTCTTTTTGTATAGGACCATGGTTTCGTGACCACATAGAGGTCACATCATTAACTGACTGACGGTCTTGATGAATGGGAAATTGATGATATATGTAACCATTTAACATATGTCATCATTTTCCTATTTTAATGAAAGTTTGGAACTATTTTGTGTTTTTCGGATCAACCCTTTAAAATTCAAAATTTTTAAGTTATCACTTTAAGATCATTTCTTTGAGTGAGAAAACTTCGACTGAAGAAGAAATTTGGACTTGTAACCTCAAATTTTGGACTTGCTAATGAAATTGTGTTTTGAAATACCAATTTCCAAATGCCTGCTATGCCTGTTCTTTCAACCGATGTGTGTTTTTCCAATAGATTAATAAATAAATATGACCTACGGTATGTGGCTACGTAACCATGGCCTTGTACCACGTTAAAAATTGATTGTGGAATCGACAAAATCTGTGTGATTTTTTTTCAATTTGATTAGTCTTTTTTGTGAAAAATGAACAACTTTGTTGTTTCAAACAGTTTTTTTTTTTTGTTTCTCATTGTATAACTCGTCACTCTTAAAATCACCTTGAGATTAAGTAGGCCTATTAGCTATATAAATTGATGTTCTTCCATTATTTATATTCTCGTTTCATGAGTTTTATAAGGATAGTAGTTTGTGTTTGTATATTTTTAATTCATTCGTAAAGTAGGCTCTTTCATAGAATTAATTTATAAATTTGAAATATTTTGTGAATTCCAGTTTATAGATGGATAAACGCCTACTTATAATACAAATTTCACTGCTATATGGATTTAATTTCATTTAAAAATCAGCTATCCTGATAGTTAGGATCTAATTAATTCATAATTTGGTCGCAGTTTATTCATGTAAGTTGTAAGTAGTTTAGGATCAATAATAAATTATAAATCTCCTAATGTGACTCTTCTGGATAAAATTTATGGAACTACCTACCTTATTGAAATATTATAAATCTGTTTGTGATCAGGTTCGGTGAGCTACGAGATCCTGTCCAAGTGCGATGCGTGCTTCACGTTTCCCTGCTCCAATCAGGGCCAGTGCGAGGCGCAGCCGGATCGCAAGTACAAGTGCCGCTGCAACCCGGGCTACCATGGCGTGCACTGTGAGCACATGATAGACGCCTGCTATGGCAACCCCTGTCGCAACCAAGGCACCTGCAAAGTGCTCGAGGAAGGCCGTTTCAGGTCTGTTGATGCTGATTATACAGTATTATTCCATTCAAATACAATATTAAGGCCCATTCTAGACGAGCGTCGAAAACGCGGCGTTGTGTTAAATGGGCGCGCGTTTATCTCGCTCGTGTAGGCAAGCCCATTTAACACAATGGTTTCTGTCGAGCGCGCGTTTTCGACGCTCGTCTAGGATGGGCCTAATACACCGTAGGCCTACTGTATTGCTGACACATAAGAGGAAATCTGTTGTCTCCATTTGTAATAAATGAATAAATAAATCAGAAACAATAGAGTAAATTAGAAAGATGATCTTGTGGTAGTTATTCATATCGAATAAGAATACAAGATATATTGTCAAACCACAGATTTATTAGGAAATCGAGATACCGAACCGGTTTATATTGAGTTTACCAGAGATTGATAATGGAGTAGCAACCGAAACCGGTATCTCGATTTCTAATAATCTGTGGTTTGATAATATTCTTCTTCTCATTCAATATTGATATAACTGGTCCATTTGAGATAAGTGTGGGTAAGATTCAGATATAGAAGCATTAAAGTAGGGAATATCATCAATACTGATTTGTTCTATTGTTAATGAAATAGTCTACAATTCATGTGATGTCAACATGGAAAATAATAAATTAGAAAAGTAATGATTATCTCAGCACCAAAGTTCAAATAATACTATTATCATATCATTGAAGGCTATAGCAATATTGATAAAATAATAAAATATGCCAAACTCATATAATTATGAGACCAATTAGATTTTGTTGTGTTAGATAGTAGTAGGTGCAGTAGGCTACTTCAATTTTGTACAATTAACTTTTCTATGTGGCTTTTTGAAAATTAAATTTCAGAATTCAATTATAACTCAAAAACTTATAAAAGATCTATGTGGAATTTCACTGTATATGAATTGAAGTGATTTTTCTACTCTTAATTTGAAATTTGAAAATTTTCCGTTATATTTTTATAATAGAATTATAAACATTAAACACTCTCTATTCAGTTATTCAACATAAGGCCTATCATTAGAATATTTCTAGTGAATAAGATTACCTATAAACTTTCATTAATTTTTTCAGTTGTCACTGTGCTCCTGGCTTCACTGGAATCAGATGTGAAAGTAATGTTGACGATTGCCTTGAGAACAAGTGTGAAAATAATGCTACTTGCATTGATCTGGTGCAAGCCTACAAATGTCAGTGTTCACCAGGATTCATGGGTGAGTTGAAAAAAAAACAATCACAAAGTAGCCTAATTTTTTCTCTTCATAGTTGTATTACTAAATAATCTCTGGATTTTTCCACAATAATATCGATTGGTAAGTTACTGGTAGTGGTATACTGGTATTTTTTTGCGGATGATGCCCACAAGAGCATTTTAGCTTGTGCGTGGGTAATGGATATCGAGTGCGAAGGTGATTGATGAGTTGAAAAACAGCCATGCCACTAGGATTCGAACCCAGACCTGGCAGCGATAGCGGACTGAAGGTTGTGATGCCCTAGCCCACTGTGATGCCGACCAACCAGACCGGCAATTGGTATTGTTATTAGAATACTGACATATTATTTTAATAATTTAAAATAATTTTAATTATTTATTTCTGACATATACATGACACATATATGACTGGTAATTTTTGACATATACATTGTATATCACGGTATTCTTTTTAATTTATGAATCATATGTGAATTTATATTATTCCATATTAATATTGAAGATATATAATAGGTAATATATTATTTATATTATGTTGTTGCCTATATTATCTATACTATATTCCTTCATGTTTCCTTTATCTTAGGGCTACTTTATTACTGTTTTTTATTTTAAATGTCAGTCACAGTTGATCAATTTCAAATGTATACATTCAATATATGCTCCTGATGCTATTGGGCTATCTCATGTTTTCTGCTTTTTAAAGTGAACAAATCTATCAATATACATTTTCCTAAATATCTTTCACCATTCATAGTATGCTAGTCAGAGTTATCATATAAATTCAATGAAACTATATCATATCGACTAACGTGTATTTCAGGTGAATACTGTGAAACGAAGATACCATTCTGTACCAAAGAATTCAATCCGTGCAAGAATGGAGCACGCTGCAGTGACCATTTCACGCACTACACATGTGAATGCGCCGCTGGATTTTCAGGCGACAACTGCACTGTCAACATTGACGACTGTCAGAACCACATGTGTCAGGTAAATAAATTATTCCAGTTTTCAATTAATTCATTTATTATTTCCAAGCAATTCAATTATAACTCATCAATATTTTACTGATTTTTAGTTACCAATACAGTATTTTGGAGGAGACGTTAAGCCGTCGGTACCAAGTGCCTATAGATATTAGTCATCTTTCATAATCACCTATTCACAAGCCCAAGAGCTCATCGCGTGTGCATCACCCACAGAAATAACCTGATCACTAAATTCCACCATAAATTCTTATATTATTGATTCTTTAATCAATTTCCTCATTTAATTCAATTACCACAACATCCTTTCTAATTTAGGCCTCTTCTCTATAGAAAATGAAAAACTTCAGCATGAAGATTCTGGGAGCATTTCAAATATTTTCATTTGCCAATAAGATGTTTCACCATGATGCAAGATGCCTCATGGAAATGCTTGAAATGAACATGAGATCTATTGAGCGGAAGTCTTCACTTTTCAAGTTATAGGTGGAATTGATTCAAATTATCTTGATATAGTCTGTCCAAGCAAAGAAGACCCTCTGATAACATGGGAAAATGACTCCAGCTTGGTCAATATTTGTTCAAGAATTATAAATGTGGTTTTCATAGTAGATAAAATTGTTTCCTACAATTTGAGATCAAATTGATAATTTGTGAACCGATATTGACCGAGCTTGAGACATTCTCCCATCTTGCCAGAGGGTCTTCTTTACTTGGACAGATTATACATTACCTATTATAAATAACTTGAAAGTTAGTGAAGACTTCCACTTAACAATAGAAATATTATTTCTATCTCAATATTGAAAATCGATAGTGATATGGTGATGAAGATGTACAATTTATTAATATCTTATTTTTAATGGTTACCGTAATTTTTACAGAACGGCGCCATGTGTGTTGATGGAGTCAACGATTACGCATGCAAATGCACCGGTGACTATGTGGGTAAATTTTGCGAGATCGCACCAATGGTAGCCATGCTCTATCCACAGACTTCACCCTGTCAACATCATGACTGTAAAAACGGAATCTGCTTCCAACCAATGGGATCCAACGATTACATTTGCAAGTGTGCTCCTGGGTATTCAGGTAGGTGATCATTCTCGAACCAGAAAGATGAATCAAATCAAACC
The DNA here is from genome assembly GCA_017141385.1 of Sogatella furcifera. NCBI lineage: Eukaryota > Metazoa > Arthropoda > Insecta > Hemiptera > Delphacidae > Sogatella > Sogatella furcifera. Next base: position 10,250,039 of record CM029550.1, on the reverse strand, counting down.
TTGATCAAATAAACCGTGATTAATTCCATAATAATCATATTGTTTCAAGACTTGATTTATTATTTTCACCATTAATTTGAGGTTAATAAGAGTTTGTAATAAAATATACTTTGAATTATCGCAGCTTCTTCATATTATGTAATATTATCTATGTATGAGTGTGAGCTTGAAACAAATAAATTTATTTATTTACTTTGAGCATGAACCTCTTATTAGAATGTTAATATTTTAAAACTCTATTCTGCTTCATAAAATGCTATAAACTTAATTATTGTGAAGTGCTATTTTTTATATATATGCCTATAGTCATTACCGCTATATCCTATAGGCCTAAGGAATATTTTCAAATGTCTAATATGTGATGAATTTTCAAATATGCATGGGATTTTAAAAAAATTATGGGATGAATTTTCATAATTGTAAACTGTTACAGGTAAACGATGTGAATACCTAACGAGCCTGAGTTTTGTTCACAACACATCTTTTGTTGAGCTTGAGCCATTGCGAACCAAGCCGGAGGCGAACGTCACTATCGTGTTCTCAACAAGCCAGGAGAATGGTGTGCTACTCTATGACGGACAGTCCGAACATTTTGCAGTCGAACTATTTAATGGCCGCATAAGAGTCAGCTATGATATCGGAAATCATCCTGTTTCTACAATGTACAGGTAAAATTCAAGTTTGCTTTCAACTGTTTTCTTATTGGCCTAGGATATATAGTCTGTCCAAGCAAAGAAGACTCACTGGAAAGATCAGATAATGTCTCCAACACGGTCAATGTTGGTCCAATCGTACTCAATCGTAGGAAACATTTTGATCTACAATTTGAGATCAAATCAATAATTTTTGAACCAATATTGACCGCGCTGGAGACATTTTCTCATCTTGCCAAAGGGTCTTCTTCGCTTGGACAGACTATACCACGAATACTAGAATACATAATTTATGTATTCTAGTATCCGTGGAATGTACGTAGTTTAGGCCTAAATTGAGTCTGAAGCTACTATAATTTATTGACAACATCTGATGTTGGAGCGCACAAGGAGCAGACGAAACCAGTCAACGTCTTGTCGCCAGCAATATCTGGTGTTATTATTATTGCTGTATTCATATTTTTCTTATTTATTTGATTGTACAATAGTATGAAACTATTATTTAAGGAAACTACCCTAGTGAGAGATAAAATTCATATTCTTCCCCAATCCAAAGATAAATCACTACTTATATAATAGAATTGTTTAAAAAAACAAAGAATTATTGAAATAGAAACAATTCAATACTTATATTTGTGATACAATAACCATATAATTGAGCTTCCATGTGACCTGTTTGGCCATGAAACCATGGCTCTTAAACCACAAATAATTTTCAATCAATGCACAAGAGACAAAACTGAATAGTTCATTCATAAAATTTTGTATTAATTCATGCATCATAAACGAATCATGTAAGTTAACTGCATACCCAATTTCTACTTCATAAACCAACCATGCGAATTTACTGTGATTCAATAGGCTAACACTTCTCACACAGCTCTTTCAGTCGAACACGAATGTTCTGTTCCGTTCCGTTCCATCTGGTGTGAATGCATCCTTTACATCTGTTCACAAATAAGCCTATGTATGTATATAAATACATAAATTCTCGTGGCCGAAGTCACGAATATCGTAATCTCTTTAATATCATTTGTAGCCTACGCATTTATAAATTTAGTTCAATTATTGTTCCAGTTTTGAAATGGTATCCGACGGTAAATACCACATGGTGGAGCTGCTGGCCATAAAGAAGAACTTCACAATGCGTGTGAACCGAGGACTGGCTCGCTCCATCATCAATGAGGGATCTCAGGAGTTTTTGAAATTGACAACGCCACTATTTATTGGTGGTGTGCCTCCTGAGCCTGGCCAGAATGCGTTCACTCAGTGGCATTTGAGGAATCTAACCAGTTTCAACGGTAAGTATTTGTATTATAAACTGTTGTATTTTGTGTAAAATACAAATTAGTTTATTTGTTGGCAATAGAACGTTTAGCTTTTATATTGGCCAACTGAACTCGCAAATAGGAGAATCAAACTTGGAATATTTTTCAATGTATTATGAATCATATTCGCTCAATTATTTTTATTGAACCATATAATATATACTATTAGTAGAAATATTTGTGCTGTATATTTTGGATGAGGTTAAATAATTTCCAAGTGATCTTATTATTGAACCTGATGATGGGATGGTCACTTTAGATTTTAGAAGTATATGGTCATTTTAATTTAATTTAATATTTTAATTTGAAGGACCTTCCTCCTGAACTTCTACATTCAAGAATAATTGTCTCTTGAAGTGACTTAAAACATAATATATTGAGTACAAAACTTTATATTCTTTATGAATTCAATAAATTAGTGAAATGGACATGGTCATCAAATCCTACAATAATAATGTTGTAGAGTAAAAGATAAAGTACCTAATCATTCACCGAAGCAAACTTTGATCAGACAACGCAAGATAGAACAGATCATAGGCCTACTCTTTTTAAATAATATTTTTCTTCTGAAATGGGCTAAGTAAAAGGGCGCAGCATCTACAAGCCTATTCTCTTACCGGTACACAAAATGTCTGTTCAGGTGGAAAAAATCGTCTTTCTACATTTCATTCTTAAAGCTGTTGAATGATTCTTCAATATTATATTCATAACCACTACCTACTCAAGCACAATATACGATAAGCAATAAGCTCATCAAACCTCATATGGGCAGTGCAAAGCTCATTGGTTTTTTTTTTTATTACTACGCTATTTAACTATTTCTTATTTCTATATCTTGTTAGTTGTCTATTTTTACTTCATTTTGCAAAGCTTATGTGGATAATATGTGGGTAATACAAAGCTGATTTGTCTTTTGTTCATTTCAAAGCTAATAAACTATCTATCGCTAATTTTATTATAATCTGGTCGAGCAAAGAAGATAATTCTGGCAAGATGGGAAAATGACTCCATCTTGGTCAACATTGGTTCAAGTAAATTATAAATTCGATCCCAAATTGTAGATCAGAATGTCTACAGTTTGAGACCAAATTTATAATTTTTTAACCAATATTGATAGAACTGGAGTCATTTTCCTAGATGACTTCCTTGCTTGGACAGACTATAGGCTATTTGCTCACTTTTGCATTACAGAATTTACATATAAATCTCTCTTCTTATGCAGCAAGAGTATTCTTTAGTAACCTATTTGACCCCCTTTTGACCTTCTGCATCACATGCTTTACGTGCGTGAATCTCTTTTCCAGGTTGTATGCGAGAGCTGTGGGTGAACCACAAGCAGGTGGACTTCACAAATGCAGCACGTCAGCAGAAAGTGACGCCCGGCTGCTCGCTGCTACAGGACGAGGAGCAGATGGTGGAGGAGGAGGGTGGTCGGGTCAATGACCCCGTCGCGGAGGAGGAGGACGACGATGAGGAGGAGGATGAGAGCGATCCGTGCGCCAACAACCAGTGCCGACATGGCAGCAAGTGCATGCCACGCAAGCCGGGCGAGTATGTTTGCAAATGTCCGCCCGGATGGACTGGCAAGTACTGTGAACAAGGTTGGTACACGTTTTATCAACACCCAAACCTAAAACCTAGATCTGAACCTGAATACACTAAATCAATGGTCGATATTTTTCCAACTACATAATTTATTATTATTAATCAATTGATACAGTCATAGCACAGGCACACTTTCTTGATATAATTATCCCCAAACCCAAAAACTCACCCTAGAACTTCAAACCTTAACACCTTATAGAATGATATAGGCCCAATCTGTATTATAGGCCTTTATGCTTGAACTTATTCAGGCTTATTTAAGCATAAACTAATATTACCTTCTCATTTCCAATTGATACAGACACATAATTTTGGAGAGAGGAAAATATTTAGCTTTTACTATATCTCTCCTGATATTTCTTTTTTCTTAGGGCTACTTTATCAATGTTTTCTGTTTAAAATAATAATCACATTCTAGTTGAGCATAAAATTTTTAGACTCATAAGTCATTTTGAAATTAAATTTATTTATAAAGGGTACTGTGATTATTATTTTAAACAGAAAGCATCTCTCCTGATTCTTGTTTGAAAGTGTAGAGAGAAAATGTATATCCTAGTGGGGAATAAGGCAATAATGAAATTGGTTACCTTACAGTATATATTCATTTTTTCGTACCTAATTATTGATAATTTATTGGTAACGATTTTTTGGTATAAATAATATTGATACAATTAATATCATCATTGATGGAAGAGTATTACTACAAAATACAAAGTGCCTCACCCTAAAAATCTATTGCTATTAGAAAATAAATCATAAATTTCTCAATTATTTATGTTCAGTCTAACAATCTGTGTATATCACATGGTATATTCCATGCCAATCATCAATTTAGGCTAAATTATTAATATGCTAAATTATTTAGCATAGGCCTACTATATTTATTCATTGTTCATTTCATATTAATTTGTGGAACAAATATCAATTGATTTTTTTGGCAGAAATTTTTATGTTCGTTCTCAATTCCTTAGTTTCGTCAACATAGAATAAACAATGAAATCTTATTCAGATAGATAATAATGCCTCAAGTCATTTAGTAAACACTTAGTGTCAGTTGAAAATTGAGAGAATGTTTCTGTATTTATGCTCTGTAAAGTGGTAGGCAGTTTCACTAATCACCCACAAGAAAGTCCTAATCAGGTGTTATGATATACACGAGTACATTTTGTTTTCTTAATGATTTTTCATACATTTTGAGATAGAAACAAAAAATTTTCAACACTAAACTATTAAATCTTTATTGTTAGCCATTCAAAAATGTGGGATTGACTGGCTTTCCCTTAATTTGATAGATAACTTTATTGGTTAATTGGAATTTTGAATGTCTTATGAATAACACTTTTTCATTGTTGTAACGTGGTATGTAAAGCCCAAGGTAATTAGAGTACAAAATCTATAATAAAATAAAATCAAGGTAAACTAATTATCTTGGTAAGTCCTGTGTCACATCAGACTACTTTGTAATGTATTTGATTAACATTCCTAACTGATTGCATGTTTAACATAGAAATAATATTGTGAGTGAGTGAGTTATATAACAGTTTCGCAGACATGGTTACGCATGTTACAGCAGCGCCGACGTGCCGCAAGGAGCAGACGCGCGAGTACTACAGCGAGAACGGCTGCCGCAGCCGCAAGCCGGTGAAGATGGCCAAGTGCGAGGGCACATGTGGCGCCACCTGCTGTCGACCGCGCAAGTCCAAGCGCCGCAAGGTGCGACTCATCTGCAACGACGGCACACGCTACACCAAAGACGTCGAAATAGTGCGCAAGTGTGCCTGCACCAAGAAATGCTACTGACTATCTGGCCCCTCCCACATAGCTCTGCCACGCCCACTGCCACACCTACTACAGCAAAGCCACGCCCCCTCACCGCAACTGCACCATCCAATCACTGCCATGCACCGGCTCTTCTCCTTCTTTGTATATATTTCTGTGCTCAGTACTCTCTTTGTTATTGTCATGTGGTCACTGTGTGTCTGTCTATTTCTGCTCTTTCCTTAGGAGTCAGCGATCGTGTGCAGCCTGCTACTGTGTAAAACGTGTGTTGTGTAGTGCAGAGTATTTATGAAAGTATGTTGGGGTTCATTTAGGGTTATGCCCACATGAGCTATTATGATTGTGCATAGGTATTGAGATGAGAGATGACGTCTACTTAATTCATTATCCAATAAAGATAATATTACCAATGAGTCTAAAGATGTGAGTCAATGTTTCAATTAACTTTCAAGATGATGCATTCAAAAATGTGTACAAAATTGACTGCAGGTCAATTTCCCACGTATCAGTCAAGTTTCAGAAAGTAGCAGGAAACAACTTGGATAGAAAATACTTGTTCTTGCAGAAATAGCCTACTTTTGAAATATTAGGTCTATCACCTATTAGTGATTGACTCAAGAACCACCTCATGAGGACAAAAAAGTTTTTTAAGTGGAGGAGGCTTCATCCCAGAAATAGAAGAGCCAAAAAATATAAAATATACAAAAAAATCTTCTGTTTTTGTTTATAGAGCCTTCTTGTTATCCATCAACTTGCAGACTCTTTCAGCTGAATTTGAAGTCAATGTTCCAACTTCTTCACATTCTTGAAAGAAATAAATGCCATGAAATTCTATAATAATTCATCATCTTTCTATGAATTCTTGAACCCCAACATTATTGTATAATTGCTCTGCTTAGTTGTATTCCAAATTTCATAAAGTGTTTAAATACTTTCATTGGGTATGGTAAGTGAAAATAGGCCTATTGTATTACATGAAAGAATGATTATTTTATTTCATGGATCTCCGTTTATAATTCATTTTAAATAAAGGCCCCTTGACTCTTTCATTTGATATTTTCACTTGATAAGAAGAAGTTTCAATTTTAAATACCCACCTTAGCATAAAGCATCTAAAGCAAACTTATCAATGCAATTTAATTTAATAAATTTAACATATATGAAGTAAATTATTGTTATTAGCATTACCAGTATTGTGAACTTTATTGATGGAAATAAGATCTTGATTTTATTTTATTGTAATACTGAAATAATAATTTTGATGCATGATATTGGTTCTGTCTCCTACACAACTGGATAATACTCATCCTTTAGTCTCTAATGGATGAGTTTTTTCTAATTGGAAAAGGTAGCCTACTAAAAAATCCGATTGATTCTAATGAGATTTATTGACGGTTTTCCTATTCAAAACCTGTGTTTCTATTTCAATAATTGAATTTGAAAAAAACATTATACTTCAGCATAAAAACCATTAATATTCACACTGAAACAGTATTCCTCAAATAATGATTAAAATATTAACAAAAGTATTCAAACTATTGATACAATAAATAATTTATCAACTTAATTCACACAATCATTCTCATAATACGCAATAGCAGACTGCAACACATCGTCAAGCTACTAGACCACAAATTAATTATGAAATTACTTTTAAATTAATCGCACCTAGTCTTTATGCTTATCTATTTCTCTTTCAATTAATTATTTAACTATCCTTTTATTTAAAAATTAATTTTTATATATTTTCTATTTTTGTATTCAACAAATTCTATTGGTGTACTTTAATATTCTTATCAGCAGTGTTGTTTAGTTGACAATGAGCAGTAACAGTGAGAGACTTTTTAGTGAAAAGGAGTACCGCCGGCTGTCCAGGAGACTGGTGTAGTGATGGTTTTGGTTTCAGTAATCAGGATGAACAATATTGTGCGTGCGTGTGTTAGCCAGCAAGCGTAGTCAGAGAATCGCGTGTAAATTCTATGGAGGGGCCTTTTAATTTGTGTATAAGTCCAGGCATCAATGATAAATTTGTCTTCAACTTGATTTTGTTAATAAGCCGTTTCAAAGTTGATTCAAATTGCCAGTTTCTATTGCTTTTGTAAATAACATGTTTGGAATAAACTGGACACATGTTTCACAGTACCTACTTGATATTGTTTCTAAATGTGGAATGATATTACATTAATACTCATGAGTTCCCTATACACCTTCAAGCTGAAGGTGAGTTTGTACAGTTAGATTTTATATAGATATTAATCCCTCCACCATTGGGAAAATGCATTTACATTTCTTTTAACAATTAACTATATTATTGAAATATTTAACAATACTTCCAACATGTTGAACCATTTGAAAATTATTAATAATCATGTTTACCATACTTTCCTCTATGAAAAATATATATATCAATATATTCTCTGTAGAGTAATGCTTTGGTGTAAGAACATAATATATAATTATTGTTGTGATAGTATTCAAAGAAAAATTATTCACAAGTAATCAATATTTATATTGGGGACATTCTATGTGGATTATAATAATAACAACTTATATTTCTCCTGATTAAAATAAATTGAAACTACTATGAAGTTTATAAAAGAATGTATACAATAGTGTTCTGAATATACATTTATATCTACAATTTTTCTTTATGTACCTTACCTTAGGCTACTATTTTAATACCGGTTAAATTTTTAATACTACTTGGTTTCAACGCACTATGAAACAACATACAGTATAATGCTAATAACCTGATATCCAACAAAAAGCAAGAACTGTGTTTAAAAAATTTCGAAAAGTGAGAAAATTCTACCATTTTATTAATTTATCCGTTTAATAGTGTATTTGTCAATAAATACAGTAATATATTGTATCGACAACATAGAGCTTACTAGGAGTGTCTTATTAGAGTCATACTCATTCGATTTCATAATATTCCAATAGCTCTGAACATACTACCTCATGGAAGAAGATGATTTATTATGTGATTGGTTCTAGTAAAAAAACATTACCGTATTCTCTCACCAAATAATGGGTCACACTTGAACAGTATTATTTTTTAATTTCACTTCATCATAATGATGTAGCCCATTTTTAAATCTGTTTTAGAAGAGTTGACAAAAATTTTATAATAATCATGAAAAAATTTTATCTACACCTATATTATGTTATATCATTCATAGTTGACCAGTTTCACAAATAGTTTTAGAAATCCTCAGAGGATTTATGAAGTCATCACATTCATCACATAGATATCAAATTTTCAAAAAATTTGTTTTTGTTTTAAACAAAGTAATTATTTATCAATTAAACTAATTGTTTATTCTCACTTTGATTTTGTTATTTGAAACAATTCGTCAAAAATTGATGTTATCTTTCTTATGGGTTTCAATTTGAAGTTTGTGCTTCATTTTGATTAGTCTCCATTTCTTTTTTGTCAATTTCTCACCAATTATTGAATATAATGTTTGTAAAACAATGTAAATAGATCACATTCAATATAATCATAGTTGGCCTCCACATACATTCAAGTGTAGCTGTATAACTTCATAATATATTATTTTTTTGCAGAATAATCTCATAAGTTTTTGTTTGTAGTTTCCCCAATATGCATGGAAATGTAATTTTTCTATTCGAGTCCGTTAAAATGTGAAGGAAAGATTAGAATGTATCCATAATGGAAGTTTACAATTTAATCAGTTGTTTATATTTGTAATATGTATTCAAAAGCGTTTTATTGCCTAAAATCTCTAGTATTTAGAAAATGTAGCATAAACTTTAACTATTTATTTTTGAAAAGTGTTTTAATAATGTGTTATGTTTTCAATGTAAATATTTTGGTACATCTAAGATATTGTCTAGTAGTACGTAAATAGATTAATATACAAAAGATCTTTGTAACATCAATTACATCACTATTGAATCAAGTATTTTATTAATGTGTATCAGATAACAATCTTCTTCATCAACATTATCGCATATTATCTATAGGTATGCTACTTGACGTTTTTCATTATTTATCCTATACAACTTTAATGATTTCATCCCTTCAATACAGAATCAAACAGAAGAGAATTGAGAGAAGAAATTAGAAAAGATAGCAATAGGCCTACTAATTATTTCAAAGGTGGCCAATTTTTCTGGTTTTCTTTCAATTTGTGAATCTCTATTGATGTTGTTCATTGATGTCTCTATCAATAACTTATTGCAAGTGAAGGTATATAGGAGGTAACGATGATGAATGAAGAGTTTTGACTCCAATATGATGATTCCAAGTTGGAGATCTCAGTAACATAGGTACTATTTTCCTTGAGGCCTATAGACCTATTTTAATTATATTGAATATATTTAAATTTGTTCACTCGCCCTCACATCAATTCAAAAACTAAAAAATAGAGATTCTTATTGGTTCATGTGGCATGATCTTGTTGAAAAGTGATTTTAAAAACTCCAATAATTTATCAGTATTTTATTTTGTCAGTAAGAGAATAATACATTCAACAATGATTCAACAATCTGCATAGTATAAGTACACAAGATGGAAATAAATAAAAGGAATTTTGTATCGGCCTTGATGTTCTTACTTATTCATTTCCTAGCCAGAGTATTCTAGTTTTTAAGTTGAACGTTTCAAGAGTACAATATCTTGAAACAATAAGTTAATTGGAGATTCCTGATTACATAATTAATTATGAGGGGAGAAAATTTACTCGTATATTTCCTGCATTGTTGTAAGTATCCGAATATGGATGTAACTTATGGATTGTTATCCGGAAGTGTATAAACTTCTCTCATTAGGAGATAATCAGGAAAATTATAAAACATTAGACTATATTGAACTAAAGATGAAAAATAGTAGAGGGAGCTGTATTCGATAGAAAGAAGCAAAATTACCATAATATCTACCTACATTCAATAACTCTGAAATTTTGGCTGCCAAAAATAGTAAAATTATGAATTAAGGAAAAACAGTACGGTACCTCTAGGCTATATGGTATTTAGGCTACATTTGATGACCCTAGAGCACAATCAAAATTGAAAATACTACCTATTAGATAAATAATATTTCGAGTGTCTTCCTATAAAAATAAGCTGGAAAAAGTAATTAAGTGAATGGGTTCAAAACTGCTTATTCAAGCATACATATGGGAATAATAATTAGAAACAGGCAAAAGTTTGGCTGCTGACAGAAAAATTATCATTTAACTCAGAACATTGAGTTAAATATTGACAATGGGATGATTATAAGCATATGGTTGCTACCTGTTGTCCGCCCTCATTCTAACTCATTCTCTTCACCCAAACAAAATATTCTTTATTCTTTCTTTACAATTGCGACTTGATTTCCAAGTATTTCAAGCAAAGGATGAATGGATGAATATATCACCTTCTCTTACTCCTACCCCTGAGTATGAAGCTAGGAGAAATGGGTAGTGGTGGTCCAAAGAATTGGTTGACAATGATTAACTCAGTGCTCTGTGGACGACTATAGTTACTATAATAGCCAGTACAGTAGAGTACAGTGGAGGCTACAGTAGAAATCCTCAAATCCGACCTTCACAGGATCGGGACCGAAGAGCAATGCTGTTTTTGTGCCAAAACAGTCGTGTTTTATTTTATGTACCGTATGCACTAGATTATAAGTAACTTACTGTACACATACACAGTATAGCCTACTGATTAATCGTATATTAGGCCTGCTGATGTACCGTACTGTATTCAATTCAAAATTTTTTACAGTACCTACGGTAGGCTCAAGGTTTATTAAAGACCTAAGACCAGTTTGCAATAACCTTGCGGTAGGCTACCGTACCCATTCTAATAAAAAAGTAACATATAAACAATGCACAGCACTGATGAGTCCATGTGTTGCTGACAATACTTATTATGACAAATAAAGTTCTTGATTCTAGTTTTTATTTTAATATACTTGCAATATAGCTGCTTATCTCTTTTCACAAGCGCATACACTAAGCACATGATGGATATAAGGGCTTCTGTAATTGGAACTTATAACAAGGAATAGACGAAATCACCTTAATTTTTGGTACCGTATCTTACGAGTTACCAGCACGAGTCGCCAGAATCGCAAAATTGTATAAAAAATGGAGTGTCAACCAGGAAAAGGGGATGACTTGACGTTGATATCCTGCCATCCTGCCTAGGGCTCTATAAATACTTTATAAAGCTCTATGAAGTCTTTATAGTTCCTTAATCCTGCCTATTCAAAATTGGTTCCGTAAGAGGATTAGGTTGAGGGCGGAACACATTTGAAAGTTAGCCTATTAGTCCGGTTCCTTATGAAGAAAAACCATATGCCGTGTGCAAGTTCGTGAGCATGGCAAGAGACCCTTATATTCTGTTTCTGGGGTATCTAAGGATATTCAAACCACTTGATGGACATCTGAGGGTCGCGACTGACTCGAGTAATGGCGGATATTTTGAGACTGCAGCGCTCCAAGAAAATGCTTGTAGAGTCGTAACCAGTGAAGATAGAAACTTCAAATTACCGGCAATCGATTCACAATGAATTGTTCTACAATTTTGGTTATTACACATTTTGTGATAAAATGTAACCTAGATCCAGAAAAAAAGCATTTGTCAAAAAAAAAGTTCTTCCCAATATCGGTTTATAGTACAAATTTTGTGAAATATCACTCTCGTTTCCAATAGTCTATCAAAAAAAAATTGTTTTGAAATGATATTCACAAAATTTGTACTATAAACCGATATTGGGAAGAACTTTTTTTTTGAAAAATGCTTTTTTTCTGGATCTAGGTTACATTTTATCACAAAATGTGTAATAACCAAAATTGTAGAACAATTCATTGCGAATCGATTGCCGGTAATTTGAAGTTTCTATCTTCACTGGTTACGACTCTACAAGCATTTCCTTGGAGCGCTGCAGTCTCAAAATATCCGCCATTTTGAATCCGCCATTACTCGAGTCAGTCACGTAACGTTCGTAACGCCGCCACTTTTAATTTCTGTACAGTATCACAGAGAAGGTAGGTTCCTTCTCAGTGACGGTATTGAAATTGGAAGTAGCCTATCGTAGCCTATTAAACCTAGGCTTTGGATGAACATAGATAGTCCATGATCAAACGCATATCTGGAGGTGGCTTAACAGTTATGTAGTTAAAAGTTTAATTTTTCTCTCACCCTAGCGCTAGTATGGTAAGTCTGAGCTCCTCCGTTCAACGTCTGTTATTTACTTATTTTTAGGTTAAGTTTACAGGCGGGGCGAGACGATTGCGCCAACATAATTTAGGATTGAATTTTAGTTAAATTTAGCGAATTCTAGCGAGTTGTTAATTTATGAATATTAAAAATTATGAAAATATTTCATCCTTAATACGTATTAAATTTAAAAAACGTGCTTTACCTTCAACACCGCTGAAATATAGCTAATGTTTCTGGTAAGTACCTGACTTTAGTCTTTATTATTACGAGTCTTGTTCATGTTCAAATATTAATGATATTTTTTGTAATAGAAATTTTTAAGAAAATCTCAATAAATTCTTTGAAGCTATGTAGAAGAACTTTACTGCTATGCGATGGTTAGATAGCATGGACAACTCCACAGAATAGGAACACAAGTTAGTTGAAATTTGGTATTTCAAATAACTTAATTATCATCATTTCCTATGCAACTTTGACATAACTAAGTTACTTATAACTTAGTGATGTTTCTTCACAACAATAGCAGATAGAAATTATGAAGTTGAGATTTCATCATTTCGCTACAGAAAATCTTGCTAACTGATACTTGGACAAAACACATCAAGTTACTCAGGCCCACACATTTTGAAATAGGCTTGAAAATAGTGTCATTTGAATATATTGGATATAATATAAATATATAATTTTATGATAGTTATACTTCAGTCAGTCACAATCACAAATCTACATTTTTTGACTTCGTCACTAATCATTTTGGTGCTGAATGATGACAGAAAAGTTTTGTATTACTTACTGAAGCAAAGCTCCTACCAATAATATTATTGCAGTAACATATAGCCAATGTGCTCTGCTATGAAAATGAGTTGAGCAGTAACTAGCGTAGTAACTTTGATGTTCTTGTAAATATCCTGATGAATAGACTATAATAGAGTTATAAGTTGAGTTCGATAAAAATATTATTTTGTTGGTCAATTTGAGGGTCTCTGTTTTCTTATGTGCATTCACACATGTCCCAATAAAATACAACTAAATGCTTTCTCCGAACATCTACAATTTACAGCGCGTAGGTGTGCATTTTGTTCGGTCTGTTGATTATTATCAGCTTCTCCAATGCTGTAGCATTTTTTCATTAAAATGCATCCCGACACATAGACTCTATAGTGGGATGCTACATGATAGTTTAGAAAAGTAGTATAGTATAGTAGTGTAACTTCTCATATTGTAATAATAGTTTTATATGTTTGATAAATACCTTTGGACATGGGTTACATGACAAAGAAACAATGAAAACAACAATAGCTGTCCCACTCGTTCCAAGCGGACGTTTTTGTTGAGTTGGCTCAGGTGTGACAGCTTTTTTTAGCATTTATACAGTTTCATTTATATTATTTAAATAGAATGACTAGCGCAATGAGTTTGTGGTTTTGGTTTTGAAAGAATTCGAAAGGGAAGAAATTATTAATAAGATAAACTCTTCTGTTGGCTCAATTGAATAATTTCACCTTTCCAACTTCATTTTAGCCTTATATTGTTTTTCTTTTTATAGAAAAAGAAAAATTGATCATGAGTGACTCAGGTTCGGGACCAAAGCGGGGAAGGGGAGGGTCGTCGTTTTGGCGTGGTAGAGGGAATTGGAGAGGAAAAGGAAATTGGAAAGGACGTGGAAATTGGAGGGGAAGGGGAAATTGGAGTGGAAGAGGAGGTTACAACAAGACAAATAATAACAACAACCAAGGAAATTATGAACAAGGTATTCAACATAGGCTAATACATTAAATTTTGTTATTACAATTTATCGTTTCAATTGAGCTTCAGGGCATATTATCTTGAAAATTATGCAGTATAGCCTACATATTTTATTTTGAGCTTATTTTGTAATAATTTATAAAGAAGTAGTTTTCTAAAGTTCTAGTTCATCGGGTCATCTTGATTTCTATGGAAAACTGGAAATTATAACAGACTAAGTTATCTCTCCAATGACATTGGCGGTTGGTGGACGACTTTTATGAATGCTCATCTCTGTCAAGACAGTCAGCGAGCGATCTGCAGAAGCATATTGAGACAAGAATGACCCCAACTAAACTGAGGTTTTTTATACCGCTTGAGGCTGTCCTCACAGTGCTGAATATCAAGTTGATAACAAACATTTTGACACTTCCATTAGTTATCTATCTTAGTTGTTGGGCTGGCCCTTCTAGCTTATTCAGATCAGATGAAGATGTACCTATAATGATTTTACTGAAAAAAAATTGGAACTTAATTTTATCTAAGTGTAAGAATTATCATGACTTCAAAAACACTAACATTGTCGATGAAATAAGAGTTGCATTCACAATTGCTGGTTTACAAATTTCCAAACCCAAATAGTTATTTGTGTATCAGTGCGCAAAGTGTGATTTTTCTGCATCGAGAGAAACAGTTTACGGAATAGTTTCTCAAGTGCAGCAAAGGTACTTTGTGCCCGTATTACACATTAAATTTTTCCTACAGCTACCATATTGAATGTGAAAGGTTGAAAATGAAATCGTCATATTATCTCAGTTATTTATAATCGAATCCTGACAAATCAGGCACTGTTTTATTCACAATTAAAAGCTCTAAATTTTTGTAATTTTACGGAAGTTTATACAACCTTACTATTAACAGTAAATTCAAAATTTATATTTCAGTCGGCCGCCATTTTGAAAATTTTAACTATTTTAAAGGCTTAATACTTATACTTGAACCTGCCAAATTTCATTACAATTTTTAATTTTTATATTTTAATTTTCAATTTTTAATTTTTTCATATCAAAAAATCTCGAAAGGTCGTTTATTACTTTTATTTCTATGTAAAATAATATTGGAAGTTGTTCTAAGTTTAAAACAATCGGCAAAAAAATGTTCTGCTCACAATTTGAAACCCCCTCGCCCCGCCCCTGATTGGTAAGCAGTGAAATACTAGTCCATGTCGCTAACCACTTTGCCATCGGGGTTCGTTAGAGGTTATATTAGGTTTGCTTTTGCCAGTGATGCCAACATGATTTTAAGAGCTTTTCTGGCATGAAACTTTCCATAAAACTGATGTTAAGTTGCAAGCCTTAGTGTGCAGAAAAAATTTTTTCGCCATACTTGTATGTAATACACAACTTTCCAAGCTAGATTTGCGTTTGGAAAATTGCCGTTTACAGGAGAAACAAAGATCAGCTGTTCTGAATGCAAGAATAATCATTTTGATGATTATTACAGCACTAGTCATCATCACGATGATAATTACAGCACTGAAAATCTAGCACAGCTATTTTTTCCAAACTCTGACGTATGAATAAACAAGTTGGACGAGCAGCCATGACAGTTCACTGTGTGCGTTTGTTTTGTGCTACTGCTAGTGTTGTGTTGAGGTTATGTTGGCTTCAGTTAATGCTTTCAGTTGTTTGAGGTTTTAATAAATCCTTCTCAGTCTATTATGACGAAAAAAAATGTACATAATTCGTGTGGAAAAGTTTACAACTCACGTACCGCTCGTTTGGAGAACACAATTATTTGTTTGTAAAAACGCCTTTTCCACACTCATTATGTAATATACTATTTCCGCAAACCATGCGAAAAGTAGATTTTGTGTATTGAAATCAATGCAACTTGGAAACCGCAACTTTGTGAGGTAGCTGTAGGAAATGATAATTCCATTTCTGTTTCATTCCTGTATTTCACAGATACGCCTAACTATGGAAATCAATGCTCGTCTCAAGAGTCATACACAACGCCTAGAGAACCCACCAGGCAGATTGCCATTGACAGATTGTTCACTCCTATACCAGGATGCTACAAGGCTTGGAAATTGTATTTTCCAATGGAAGGTAGAGTAGCTAGAATCAATTTGGAAAAAATTAGAAATATTTTGGGATTTGTAGTTTTTTTATAAGTTTTTAAAACTTGTCTCAACATACAAACCATTAATTTTCAGTTTATAATTTCAGTCAACAAACTTGGAAGCTTCAGTTAATCCATCGATTACTCAAGCAGTTCTGATGTTACTAGTATCAATATTTATGGATGTAGTTATTTTTTATTTGATTGTGTTTAATAGTTGGTCAATTAATGATTGTTATATTGGATTAAGTCATCTGGAAAATTATTTAGCAATGAATGGAGATTCGAATTAATTATTAGTATCATATTGAAAACTTGATTGTGTTTAATAGTTGGTCAATTAATGATTGTTTTATTGGATTAAGTCAAATGAAAAACGTGAAAACCCCATAGTTGAGTTTAGTCTAGGTACCTGAAGTTAACATTTTATCCTTTTGCGTGCATCTTCAAATTATTTAAAGTGGTATTACGTTATTTTATTGTTGGTATACAAGTGTCATGCCTATTCATACTTTGAACGAAATAACTACAATGATTTATTTAGCATATGGCTTTTAGTGGGGAGACCCAAGGGTTGTTTTACTTTGCTAACATAGCCAATTATTAGTTAAGGAATATAGTGTAAGTTTGTTTCCAATTTGTGAGTTTATAATTCCAGTTGACATTTTTAAAAGAAGGATTTGTTGGACCACTGCAATTGTTTCAAAATATATTAATTAGAGCAACGTTTTGAAATTTTAATTGAAACAAAAATTGCGTTTGCCTAAGCGACTCTTCCCTCAGCGCAAGCTTTGGGCTTAAAGAGGTGATGAACCTTATTCTCTTTTGTTATGAGATTTTGAATTTTGTATATTAATAGGATCTTATATTTTGTGTTTTCAATTTGATTGTTTTATAAATTTATTTATTTCAGAGTATAACACAGCCTCGCCAACACTGAATAAAATTAAATCTTTCGAAAAATACATTGATAGAAACAAAGATCTGTACATCATTTCCGAAATTGAGAAAAGAAAAGCATTCAATCTAGATCTGAAAGTGTTGAAGAAAGACGAAGAGTTTATGGATGATTGGCCGGACTTTGAAGAGAACTTGGCAAATCAGCCAGATTCATCCCTGAATTGTTTGTCTCTGGCTATGCATCAGGTAAATTGTATAAATTATTAATTCTCTAAATTTTAGTAACGTTTTTGATTGAGTATATTTTTATGATAAATTATTGAATAGGCCTAATTGTAGTAATTGAAATAAAATGAAACAGATTGTATGAATATAATTACTCAGAACTCAATTATTACAAATTAGATAGATAGTGAAAATCAAATTCTATCAACCAAAATAATAGGATGGTGAATGTTTTTTGTGAGTTACAGGAGCCCACTTTTTAAACGCTAGTTGTGTCCAAATTCATATTTCCAATAACCCATGAATTTGAAATTCAGTTAGTGATGTTTTGATTAAATTGAAGTAATTCTTTCAACTTGATATATATTCTTTCAGTTTGTTCTGTCTCATATGGAAAAAGAACTACAAGAAGAAAATGTTGTAACAGAAATAAGTCTCCCAATGATAAAAGTGAGACTTATTAATTATGAGCCTGTAGTTCAGATGAAGCATTTGACCGCTAATACTTACGGTAATTATAATTTAATTTATTAAAAACCATATTTATTTCTCATTCACGATGACTTGAGACGAAATAAACAAACCCACAAAATAAGCAAACAGTACGACTTCTTTTGCGATGGAAAACCATATCAACAATACGATACAGTCCCGACAAAAAAAATTTTTAAGAAAAATAGCGGACACATTCACCGCTAAAATGACGTGTCCATGCTATGTCGTTTATTGGCTAAGTTTTGTCGTGGCTGAGGTAGCCTCTCCATACTTACATGCACAAACAAGCAATATTTGCTTACAATTGTTTATTGCAAGCAATTTGCTCATTCTGTCTCAAGTCATCGTGAATATTATGTATGGTGTAGCACTAAACCAGAACGGTATTTCTAGAACGTTATTTAACATCTATTCATGCATCATTTATCTGTGTTACAACTTCATAAGTCTCAAATACGTCGATTGCTGATGTGGTCTACCCAAAACAATAAAGTAATGAATAAATGAAATAGCTTAAGACTAGGATAGTTTACCAAACTGAGACGACACGCTTTTACAACACAAATTCAAATTTATTTACCATAATAAATGAAATTCAAGAAATAATTGTGATCACAAAGTAGAGCAAGAAAATCAATCATTTTATGAACATAAAATACTCTTTCTATTGTAACGCCTTAAGGCCCGTTGTGTCTTATGCTAAGAAAAGATTTTACATAAGTTACTATTCTTATATAGGTTACTATGAAGAGACTTATATAGATTTAACTTACTATTTCTATTTTATAATTAATTCATTCTGGCTAATTCATTTAGTAATAAAATTTATTCTCAGCTTGCGTGAGAACAATAGTTATGAATAAGCATTCATTAGAAGGAATAGATTATTACTAAAAAAAACAAGAGGTTTGTAGTATAAAAAAATATTATAAAATGCACCAAGTGGAAAAATAAAGACATCTGCTGGAATGTATTACAGGCAAACTAGTGACTATTCAGGGCACAGTGATCCGTGTAGGCCAGATCAAGTTGTTGTGCGCGTGGCTGGCGTACAGCTGTGCGCGGTGTGCGCACGTGCAGTGCGTGGCGCAAGTGGATGGCGCGTGCACACTGCCCACCTCCTGTCTGCAGACTGTCTGCCAGTCGCGCACCTTCCGGCCGCTCTACTCCTCACCCTACACGCAGACGGTCAACTGGCAAACCGTCAAACTGCAGGAGATACTGGCTGACGATCAGGTCACAATTATTTATAAAGTTTAATGTAAAATATATAATTGTTATAAATTCCAATAAGCTAGCCAATCCAATGAATTAATTTTTACTTAATGAAGAAACTATTGTTGTTGTCCGCACAAGCCAAGAAGAGACCCCATCTGTCACAATACACTTTATATTATAACGTCATCTCTTCTTAGCGAGCGCAAAGTGCCGCGATGTATACAATTTTTGCCATATCTACTCAAAATCCTATTTGGGAAAAATAAATGGAGTCCGAATTGTGACTGCATTTTTTTACGTACTAGGCTCCTAGCTTTTTCTCTCAGTTTTTCAAAAGGAATTACAGCTAAAACAAGTATATATGCACTTGATTGCTTGTAGGGTCAATTTTGATGTAACAGTTATAGTACGGTCCAATTAGATTCGAACCTCAACATTCAAAGAGAAAGGAAGATTCCTACGCCAACTTGTTCTATACAACCCCTTTATTGTTTGGTAAAAAGTTACACCCTTATGAGCTTCAGGTTTTGGGGGGGGGGGTGGAAGGTGCAAAATTACAGTTTTTCGTGAGTTGTAGCCGAACCAAGCGTCGGACGAAAAAATTCCATATATGTTTTTCTAGAGAACAAAATTTGGAAGAGACCAATCACAACTCTGTATGTCAATCACACTTATATGTTCAGTGGTTCATGTGCTACAGCGATTTAAAAAAACCCTTACATCCCCAAAATCTCCTAAAATTACATTTTATCATAAAAAAATACTCGGATTGACTCATACTTCTAGATTTTGTTTCTTGAGACCCTAGACTGTCATAAAAATTGTTGACACGACCAAGACTATCATAGGATTCATGGGGTTGGTCAAAAACATCCCTTTATTTTCAATCATTTATATTCCCTTATTACTTTTGATTGGTACGTCGGATTCTATCGTTCAATAGCTCATCATTTTCTACATTTTTGATAAATCACTTTACATTTCTAGACCAAGGACATAACTCTACTACCAATAGTTACCAAGTTACAATAGAATGAATTATGTGTAATTTTTCAACAAATGAAAACGATGATTTTCCAACAATGTTATCATGAGGAATTCATTGTAGAATCATGATGAATCTTATATGATATTAAAGATCACATTTTTTTCTACAATTTGAGACCAAATTAATATTTTTTGAACAATTATTTAATGAGCAAAGTATATTTTTAAAACCAATCGTCCTCTTCTTAAGCTCAACGAAGCGTTTCAATGTATCATTCGGGTGTGTGGAGCGCCTCTCAGAGTGAGCTCTGAGCTCGATAGTTGGTTTGAAAAATGGATCTAGCTAATTGTGTAATTGTTCAAAAAATGTGAATTTGGTCTCAAATTATAGAGAAAAATGTACTCTTTGATACTATATATGATTCGCTAAATTTCTTGAATAAAACTTTGATGAAAACATTGCTGTAAAATCAGCTATTTCAATTTTTACTTATTTTTAATGATGTATTCATCTGTAACTTTGTAACCAATGAAGGTAGAGTGATGTTCTTGGTCTGAAAGTGTAGAGAATTTCGCCCTCCATAATGATTATAGAATTTGAAGCCAATCCGAATATTTTTAGTATTTTTTTATGATAAAATGTAATTTTAGGGGATGTAAGGATTTTTTTGAGTCGCTGTAGCACATGAACCACTGAATATATAAGTGTGAATTTGGTCTCAAATTAAAGAGAAATGAATTTCGCCGAGAGGGATTTTGAAATACGGATGCAAGTGTTTACAATTCAAAGTTACAAACTCTTAAAGTAACGGGATAATTTCTGTGAAAAAAATATGGAGTTTTCAAAAAAATGTAACTTGGAAACGGTTGATGATACAGAGTTGTGATTGGTCTCAATCTCTTCCAAATTTTTTTCTCTAGAAAAAACATGCATGGAATTTTTTCGTCCGACGCTTGGTTCGGCTACAATTCACGAAAAACTGTAATTTTGCACCTTTCACCCCCCTCTCCCATAACCCCGACGCTCATAAGGGTGTAACTTTTTACCAAACAATAAAGGGGTTGTATAGAACAAGTTGGCGTAGGAATCGTCCTTTCTCTTTGGATGTTGAGGTTCGGTCTTTTTTTTTAACTAATTGCACCGCACTATTGTCAATTTTAATGAGAATATCGTTGCATCTCTCTTCAGCTAATACTCTAAGCTCACATACCATCAACTATCGTTAGTTGATTATTTTTAGTTATCTTTGTTCAGTTTTCATAGAATCAATGTATTTATTTGATTTTAGAGGTACAACAAACGTTTTTGTGAACATGTTTTATTAATTGAGAGGGAGCTCACGATTATTATTTTGACATGATATGCTCTCTGGCAATGGAATTTTGAGAGGTTTTATCTTATTATACAGGTTGTTTTAGGAGGAATGTGCAATACTTCTCAGGCTGATTCCTTACACCAAGTAGACAAAAAAGTTCCATGGGACAAACCCTCAAAAACGCTTAGTTACCGAGATAACAATAGCGGAAAATTGAGATTTTTCAAAACATATTCATTTTTCTAATTTTTTAGAGGCTTTACTCAGGTTCTAAAATAATCAATTCCTATGTAAGATTAGCTGAGAAATTCAATGGAACCAGTTTCAAGTTTGTAACTTTAATGGTTATTGAGATAATTGGAAAAAGATGTTAAAAACCGCCATTTTTTCAACTATTTGGGTTATAACCAAATAAGGAATCATAAATTTTTATTTTTTATCAATGAAAGTTGAAGAGAGTCGGATTCTCAAGAAAACGTTACATGGCGGCGATTGTGTAAATCTTACCCAAATCTCTGAAATAGCGATCGAAAATCGCAAAATTAACAAAACATAGCACAAGTGAAAAATTTGTGTATAGTAGCGATTTTTCGATTTTCGATCGCTATTTCTGAGATTTGGGTAGGATTTACACAATCGCTGCCATTCAACTTTTTCTTCAGAATCCGACTCTCTTCAACTTACATAGATAGAAAATAAAAATGTATTATTCCTTTTCCAATTATAACCCATATTGTTGAAAAATGGCTCTTTTTAGCATATTTTTCTAATTATCTCAATAACCATTAAAGTTACAAACTTGAAACTGGTTCCATTGAATTTCTCGGCTAATTTTACATAGGAATTGATTATTTTAGAACCTGAGTGAAGCCTCTAAAAAAATAGAAAAATTAATATGTTTTGAAAAATCTCAATTTTCCGCCATTTTGATCTCGGTGACAAAGCGTTTTAGAAGGTTTGTCCCTTGGAACTTTTTTGTCTACTTGGTGTAAGGAATCAACCTGAGAAGTATTGCACATTCCTCCTGAAGCACCCTGTATAGTGCAATAGCTAGTTTCTCTTCTTGAGTTAGTAGCAGTCTTTAACAATCGTAACAAGATCATCATCACTGAGTGCTAAGAACCTTATATGCTTTTTAATGTTGTCGAAGCTTGATGCTTATTTTTTGTGGGAAATTTTTCTCGTCCAGCTTCCTCAAGCACCCATCTATCAAAAAGTTTTAAAAGTTCTTTCTCCGAGCAAGTAACTTAAATGTTGGAGATTGTACAATCATCTCCATCTTGGAGGCATCAGCTTTTAAAAAGCTCTCACTCTCCACAATTTCCTTTAATTTTAGTCGTATAACACGGCAGGCCATGATTTCTAGTTTCTCCATGTACATTTTCGAACAGTCTTATAGAAGTCGATAGCTTCTGAAGGATGCATGCACAATTCTATAAATATATAGTTGATACATTGTAGACAAAGATTTGAAATCAGATATTTATCCGCAGCAATATATGTTGAGCGTGC
Source organism: Sogatella furcifera (assembly GCA_017141385.1). Classification (NCBI taxonomy): domain Eukaryota; kingdom Metazoa; phylum Arthropoda; class Insecta; order Hemiptera; family Delphacidae; genus Sogatella; species Sogatella furcifera. The sequence continues at coordinate 10,226,990 of CM029550.1, read as the reverse complement.
CTCAGTCACAGATTTGAATGAAACTTTGCCAGTGTAGATATAATGTTTCATACGTTCGAATGTTCCGGCGTCCAAATCTTCAATCACAACAGGCTTGTTCTCCTTCACATCTCCGTAGAACATTGCGTAGAAAACATCACTGGCCGCGGCAAACATCAGTTTGTGTCCTCCAAACTTCACACCGTTCACAACAAATGAACAGTCATAGGTTGTCTCTGGCAGATCTTCAAAACGGGTTTCAAATTCTTTTTGTGACATACTCCCCACTTGTTAGTATATTCCCCGAATTTATGGATACTACCCACTTGAAAGTATTATCAAAATCGGGTTTACCTCTACAATAATAATCCCAAATAGGCTACTACTGAGGTATTGAGTACACTATGCACTTTTCAACTCTAATTACTGTTTTATAACCGTTTTGTTTTTCAAAACATTTTCACTTGGATAATTAAAAAAAGCCAATAACACTTCACTTTTTTCGAATTCTCTATTCGGTCAACAGGTTTCGACAAATATAGATTCTCACTGTTATTCGGTCTCTTTTATAGTGAAACTATTCTGAGATCCTTGATAGAAGGAAAATTAATTTATAATAAATGAAAATGTGCGTTATGAAGGATAGGTGGATCCTCTAATAGATAAGATTATTTCACTTGCAAGCCATTATCCTGTTATGATTTTTTAATAACTCTTGCATTGATACTTGACGTTATAGTTCAATTTCTATCTGATTATGAATAATATTATTAGAATTTCCTGACGTACGATGAATTTCTATTGAGTAATTAATTTAACTGAAATGCCAATTCAGCCAGCTAAAAATAGTTTGTTGTCAATGTGCGTCATCATAAAGATCTCCAAACCAATATTCATAGCACTTTCGAAAATTTTAATTGAATTATTTATATTATTGTGCTGATATAATGCAAAAATGACGTGGGGTATCCATAATACTCCATTCCTATGATATCCAAATAGTTTATAAAAATTCAATAATGTTGCGAAATAATGAATTTTAAGGTGCAATAATCTCTATTGAAGAAGTATTCTGGAAATAGAAAAATGAAAAATTCCTTATTCAAGTAAAAAAATGGCGAGTTCATTGAATTTCACATTCCTACAAAACAATTATGTTTGAAACGGAAAAAATGTTTTTTGAAAGATCCAAATATTTTCAACCGTTTAATGCCTATTTAGGTCAGTAGTTTCAAATTATTTGAAGCTTTTTCGATCAATCGATATTATTTATTTTGTTACTTTTTGTACTGTTCCATAAAATACATGAAAATGTAAAAAAAATATTATAGTATACATTATAGTCGAATGAAAAGAATACGCTTTGGACGGCTTAAGAGGATTAAATATAAAATAACAAATTTTTATCCTTCCTCTACATCAGTAAGAGTCCAAGGCCAGAAAACAAAAAAAAACTCATGGAAATATTAATCAAAATCGAGTATTTTGAATGATAGCTCATTAGACTAGGAACTGCATCATTTAGGGTTGTTAAAAACGCGTGCATTAACTATTTCAACCGCTTGCATTGTGTATTTTCCTTCATCAACCGAATTATACACTTAAAACACTTATTTATTAAATTACTTATTTATTAACATTTGTTAATAAAATTAAACACTTATTTATTAATATTTGCACATTTTTTAGATTCACGATTACAACAAAATGCTGTGTCACAAATCTAAATACATTGCTACTTGGAGGAGGAGAATAATGATGTATAACAGAATCTTTCATCGATCTAATCAAACGTAAATATTAATGACTGCAAAAACTTTGCTATGAAATAATTAATCAATTATTGGAATTGAATCTTAACACGTATTCTCTTGCTATTTCCAAAACATGATTTTTAATTTCCAAACTCTCATTTCGATATTAATATGTCGGTTTTTCAGAGGGACAGAGGAAGGGTGCCTAGAACCGTTGAGTGTGAACTGAATGATGAGCTGGTTGATTGCTGTTCTCCTGGAGATGTTGTTTCAATCACCGGAATTGTTAAAGTAAGTTTTACATAATCTTGAATTATAGTTTTTATATCTTTAGGAAAAATATTGAATTACATTTTGAAAGAATCCAAAAATTTACTTTTAAAAGTAGTTGATTTTTCTTAGGCATTGCACAAACTGTTGATTTTTCTAATAAATATATAGATTGATCAAAGATCAAACGCTAATGAATCTTTAATCCTGAAATAGTACTTTTTGACAAACCATTAATTCTACTTTGGCCAAATATTCAAATCTAACCATCCAAAGCTAGAAATATAATACTGTACAATTTATTATCAATTATAATACTGTACTCATAGAAAAGTTGTGTTTGATCGATTTATTTATAGCCTATATTTCAAAATACTCCTTTCACTACCATTGTTAAATTGATTAGAACTGTGTTAAACATTTTGCAAATATGATTTAATAGAAATAAATTATCAATTTCAGATTCGTAGCAGTGATGAAAGCTCTTATCGAAAAAGTAAAGCGCCTAGTGTCTACCTAATTTACATTGAAGGGAAATCTGTGTTAAACACAAAGAACTATTCATCTGGTCCAAAGCAAAGTAACGATGTTGAGTTCACCACTAATGACTACTACGCTATTCAGGTAATTGATTCATTCACTCAAAATATAATCATTTATTGGATATCTCTTATAATATATTATCTGATAAAATTACTGAGTGTTTCAGGAGGGATCTGTCCAACTTTTGGCTCATTCTTAAACCAAATAGTGGAAAGTTACATTGAAAATTGGCTACTTAGTAATTCTTTGATACCGAGGTTATAATGGCAGAAGATAGTTTATATTATAGAGACTGTATAATTAGTCTCTATAGTTTATATGATGTTATAGTATCTATAATTTCATGATTTTCAGATGCTTGATGCAAATACATACAATACATAACATACCAATTTATTTTATGAAGTCAGCTGAGAAATTCAATCAAAGCACTTGAAAAATTCCAACTTCAATTATTATTGAGATAATGGATAGAATATCCTGTTAAATTTGTGAAATTTGATATTTATTTGTTGAAGGGAACTTACTGGTTATTTAATCATAAACTTTAGTTTTTAGGTATATTAATTGAAGTAGCCGGCAAAGAGGAACAACCCTTGGGTCTCCCCACTACTGAAAGCCATACGCTATAAGGCTATAATAATAATAATTACCACAATTCCCCCAACACGGAAAATTGTGATTGTTCTTGATTTTTACAGTGATACAAATTTTTCTGAAGTTATTCTGATTTTATAGAGTTGAAGAAGCACTAATCCACGGTCGGAAATCATTGAATTTTGAACGATTTAGAGCACAATATTTCTGTATATTCTGGTTTTAGACTGTATCTTTCATATTTATTATTTGTATGATTGAAGAAAAATGATGATGAATATTATAATTATTTATTTCGTTGTTTTTTTAACTTTTATCATTATTATTTTTCTAATTTTGTGTAGGAAATCCAAGCGAACCCACAACTATTTCGGCTGGCGGTGAACTCGTTGTGTCCTTCGATCTACGGCCATGAAATGGTGAAGGCCGGCCTGCTACTGGGGCTGCTCGGTGGGGCGGGGGGTGGCTGCAAGAGGGGGGACTCCCATGTGCTGGTCGTGGGCGATCCGGGACTCGGCAAGTCGCAAATGCTGCAGGCCTGCTCCCTCATTGCTCCCAGAGGTACGACCAAAAGTGTGCGGCCTATGTTTGCATGTTGTAAATACTGTATTTCTTTTGCCAAAAATCTGGGTCGTTGCAATTCTATCACTTGACTCCCTTCGAAACTTTTTTTGATGAAATAAATGAATTTTTAGAGGCCAATAATGTTGATCTGTTTTTAATTCCCAATCATCAATATTTTCTGAGAATTTTTCAGGTTTGAAAAATCTATAGTGGTATAGTCTGTCCAATCAAAGAAGACCCTCTGGCAAGATGGGAAAATTACAACAGCTTGATCAATATTTGATCAAGAATTATAAATGTGATCTTAATGTGGATCAAATTGTTTCCTACAGTTTGAGATCAAATTTATAATTTTTGAACCAATATTGACCGAGCTTGAGTAATTCTCCCATCTTGCCAGAGGGTCTTCTTTTCATGGAGAGATTATAATTTTTTTATATGTAACAAACTATTGGAGTAATTAATCTATAAAATAGGTCCCTACGAAAAAACTGGTGGGCGAGTCAGCTGATCCTCGTTCTTGTTCTCTATGTTTATCTTCGAATACTATCAATCTACTGTTCCATTGTAGCATCAGCTACGCTGTTTCCCAAATCCTGGAAACTATCCAATATACAGAACTTGATATTCTACTCTACAGAAAAGATTTGTAGAAAATAAATGTGTTCTTGTTTGATAGGTGTGTATGTGTGTGGCAACACGAGCACATCGTCAGGCCTGACAGTGACGCTGACCAGGGAGGGAGGTGGCAATTTTGCACTGGAAGCGGGGGCTCTCGTACTCGCAGACCAAGGCTGTTGTTGCATCGATGAGTTCGACAAAATGTCTTCTCAACATCAGGTAAATTAATTCTGAAAAAGTAAAGAAATGAGACAGAAATTGGTTAGCTCTCTCTTTAAGTTTAAACTTACTCACTGTCGATTATGGATTAATGGATCAATATCTTGATTTCGTGACAAAATTTCAATGTGTTGAATTTTCGTGCTCTAAATTTCCAGTCAAAATCTAATATTTTCGGCCATGGTGTAGTGATTGTGAAGTGTTCTAGTTTCAGTAGTGTAATAATGTTTTGAAATCAAAAATTCTGTTTTAAAATATCTATAACCCACATGGTTTTCCATGCTCTCATTAGTGGGAAATGAGGTTACTTGGCGAAGTGGAACAACCCTTGGGTCACCCCTTTATTGCCAAACCTTGGGTCTCCCCTTTATAGCCATATGCTTCATAAATAAATGGATTGATTTTCTTAAATGCAATTCAGTATTACGTTCCTCCGATAATCGAATCTCTTATTAATAGCCAGTTAATTCTCGATAAATACTTAGTTAATTTCAATAAAAATAGTTCATTTTACATCTGGCGTCAATGCATACATATATATAAAGTGAAGCTGAATGTTGTCAAACATTTCGATACTAATTCTGTATTCAAATGGATGTTCCCACAATTCAATTAACTTTGAATATTATATAAGATGTTATACATATATCAAGTAAAACAATATTAAGATCGAGTATCATTTTAAAAATGTCGTGTTTGTGTATCAATAATTATACAAGCCTGTTCAATTTCATACATGCGTGATTTTCAAAGTAAATTGAATCGTGTATAAGCCTCTTTAAATGGATAACTTACAGTATTTCTAACTTGGCAAACTAAGCTGGGAATTCAGATTATTTGTATATAATATATTTAGTTAGATAACTTACACTATCAACTGATTAATTAATTTATAGGAAATATTTAGGTAGATCACTTGCATAAAATGATCTTAAATTTGGGAGGGATTATTTGACATTGAGAATGTGTCTTATTTTTATTCCTATTCAATATTATTATAAATTTATCATTTAATCGGATTCACATTGGTTATGAGTTGTTATTTCTTCTCAAGATCATTTAAGGTCTATCTTTTTTCAAGTAGAGTATTTCGTCATATAACCTAGGCTATTATTGAATCTTTGCAGGCTCTCCTTGAAGCTATGGAACAACAAGTTATCAGCATAACAAAGGCGGGTATAATTTGTACTCTGCCAGCTCGAACCTCCATTCTGGCAGCTGCTAATCCTGTGGGCGGCCATTACAATCGGGCCAAAACCGTTTCAGAAAACTTGCGACTCGGATCGGCTTTGCTGTCCAGATTCGACTTGGTTTTTATACTTCAAGATCGACCCGATGAGGTATGAATAATCAAGAGATTAGGTTCCAAATTTTTCGTTTTTTTCACACATCTTATTGACTTTATCAGTACGACAAATGCATGTTGTATTATAAAAGAGAGAGAGATACTTTCAGAGCTGGTGCCAAAAAAAGCGGTTGACTAGTGACTGTTATCAATACTCAGCCCTGTTAGAACAGTCAGCGACCTGTCTAAGAGATTATATCGAGTCGAGAGCAGCTCCAGAATATCGTTTCGCTCTTGCAAAAAAATTGTCCTAACCTATCTGTGTATCAATAACAGTCATTTGCCAACCGCCTCAAGTTTTGTCATCAGCTCTATAAAGTCTGTCCAAGCAAAGAAGACCCTCTGGCAAGATAGGAGAATGACTCAAGCTCGGCCAAAATTGGTTCAAAAATTATCAATTTGATCTCAAATTGTAGGGAACAATTTGATCTACTATTAAGACCACATTTATAATTTTTGAAAAAATATTGCCCAAGCTGGAGTCATCTTCCCATCTTGCCAGAGGATCTTCTTTGCTTGGAAAGACTATACTTAGAGGGTAGGTGAAATATTTGTACGACATTAAGTATCCATTTTAACAGAAGATATGTCAATTTTTTATTACTATATCAATTTCACTTTCATTTACAACTATCCAGCAGTGAGGTCTAAACTTTACTAACAATGATGCAACATTAATAAGATTAATTATTTGAAGAAACGGATGGACTGTAAATTTATACCGCCAATTGTTAGTTGCATTACGTGCTTATTATACTAGATATTATCAAACCAAAATTTTATGAAAATATTAAAGTTTACTAGAGATTGGTGATGGAGTAACAACCGAAATCGGTATCCAGATTTTTAATAAATATGTAGTTTGACAATACTTTGTGTTCTAATTCAATATGAATAACTGTCACTATATAACCTTCACAACCATGTTTTTTTCAATCTCTATTGTAACCTTGCTTCACAATTACATAAAAAGTATTATAAGATTTTTATAATTTAAAAACGGAAAACTAGTTGTTAACCTAATCTAGACGTTTTTATTTTTTAGTACCTGGATACATTACTTTCTGAGCACGTGATGTCTTTGTACTCGCATTTGAAAGTAGCAAGTACCGCAGACGATACTTCTTCGTTTGTTGGAAATATGTCCTGTACTGAACCCGATATTCTCAATCCAAATGTTCCCCTGAGGTAATTTATTCCGATTATTCTAACTCTTTGATTCAATTTTTTTGTTCAAGAAATAATAATACTAATATTCATAATATTCGTGTAACCTGGCTGGCTCAGGTCTGGTGTCAGAGTTTTCAGGTCGCTCCTGATCAATTTCAGGGCCTCTGACATGACTTAACGACTGTTTCCAGAAATAATAGAAATGGTGTGATAAATTTGATTACGGTACTTACTCTTTCATGCTGCGCTTATTTTTCTCAATCCAATCAAACAATTAAAGTATATTCGTTTCTCAAATCCTACTAGTGTATTGTATTTTCTATGAAACTTTAAAAAATTATTACAACCAGAGTACCTACCCTTTTAAAAATATTTTTAAAAGGGTACTCTGATTGTACTCATTTTTTAAAGTTTCAAAAAATACAGTAGCCCTAAAAGAAAAGAAGTATTGTATTTTCTATGTATTTCAAGATTGGCTCTAATGTAATGGATCTTCATCCATTTTACTCATTCAATAATCGAGTAGCTTTACAATTTGGAAGCGTGAGCTGATTCTCAAAAGAGATGAACGAGCCTGATGATGAAAGCCTATTATTTCGTACATTAGATATGCAATGCAACAATGATGAATTTATTTATTGGCCAAAAAATACATTGTATACAAATACAAATTATAATAAAACATATAACAAAGCTTATCAAAATGTGTAATAATTCAAAATTATCATAAATTTATCATAAAGTTATTTCTGGCACTGCCAACATAAGAATGTCTTGTTTGTTGGCAGTGAGTTACTGAGGTTAACAAATTCTATATCATTATTCTGGCAATGAAATAACATAACTAGAATTTTAAGAAGATGAAAAAACAACAAAATATTATAATTATCGTGCTAAACACTACACGAATTTGATCAGAAATAATATAATGATGATTATTCTGGCGGTGTTTAGAGGCCATCATGACACTGTGGTATTGAAGAGAAAAAGGAAATGTACAAAAATCCATTTATTCAATTCTATTAAAATATGTTCATGTGATGCGACTCTTATTCATATCTAGTTGATGAGAATGAGGATGAGGATGATGATGATTCATGATTGATGATTATGGTGAAATGCCTTTCAGTTTGAAGTGGGCTTTCAGAGGTGGATATCGAACCTCTGGAGATAGAAGGGAATTTATAGAATGTAAAATAAATGCAAACAAATCTAGGAAAAACATTATTTTACAAAATTATAAGTATAGAGTTATATGAAATCTATCAAGTAATCCTCTGTATTCAAGACTCATTTAAATTTAATTACCTAGCTAATTTTCTGTACTATAAATATTCAATTCCGCTCATGAATATTGATGATTGAGAATCATGATCTCTGAAATATCTCAGACTTATGTTCTGATATTATTTTAGTAAACGCCTAAAACTGTGCCCTGGAGAGGATATCAGTCCAATATCGCCTGTTCTGCTGAGGAAATACATCGCCTATGCCAAGAAATACATTCCCTCACCTGAGCTGTCGCCCGAGGCTGGAAGTGTGCTGCAGAACTTTTACCTGGAACTGAGGAGACAGCATCAGACCCTCGATGCCACTCCCATCACAACTCGCCAGCTTGAATCACTTATTCGATTAACGCAGGTAAAATATGTTTGTAGAAAAATGTCTGAGGAAAATAGTACGTTTAATGTAAAATAATTGGTGCAAATATTGTGGAAATTGATGAGATTTGGGGTTTCTGGGGGTGATACCCACATGAGCTTTCGGGCTTGTGCGTGGGTAATGAGAGATGATGATGATGATGAGGGATTATCATGGGAATGAGCTTGCAGACAGGCAAAAGTGATTTAACTATATGTTTTTGATGAGCTGGTAACTTCCAAGGTTTGTTATAATGAGATTGAAAGAGGATCTTCGTGTATATTTCCATGTTACATTCTCGTTTTCAATATTCCATGTTATTTCTCGTTATACCCTTCAAAATACTTTATCTGATCCGGGCTGGCCCCGAAGTGGAACAAGCTTAATATCAACTATAATGTATTTACTATTGAGTTTGTTTTTTATGTATCTTGATTCTCCTGAATAATTTCAAATTTAAATAGTCAACTCAGTTGTATGAGTGTAATGTAACACTTCACACTCATTCCATGATGCACCTGTGGCGTGCGTGGCTAGCCTGACAGCGGTTTTTAATTTCGCTGCCAACACCAGGTTTTGAAGGGTCCTGGGCCCTGTTAATTTAAGTTATTATTGATAAAATAAAACACTAGCACACATTTTAAACACCATCTATTATATATAATAAAGCATGACCTCTCTCTCTCTCTCTCTCTCTCTCTCTCTCTCTCTCTCTCTCTCTAGCCTCCCTAAATACACCTCACTCTTACGCCACTTTACCCGTTCTGGTCATCACCTCCAGCTCATCGGTTCAACAGTCCAATTCGCTGGCCAGGGTGATGACTCCGCGTTTCTATTATTTCAAGCGGGAGGTTTGAATTGTTACACACTTCCTCTCCTTCTCTAATGTAAACTTATCTTCTGGTGTCATATAATTACAAATATATAACTTTCCGATTTGAATGATTCAATGTAATTCAGAAGTTGAATGAAAAGACTGAGAAGTCGAGGTATCTGTTTGACAACATCTTGTCTTTTCATAATATGGATTACTACAACAATATCACCTTCACAACTACCCATGAAGCAATTTAGAAGCGCGCATTTATACAATAAATTATCTTTGGCTTTTCTCTGTTCAATTGTAATCGGTTGTTTTGTTATGAATAATTGCAGGCCAGAGCCAAACTGGAGCTACGAGAAGTGGCAACTGCTTTGGATGCGATCGAAGTTGTGGAACTGATGCGATGGAGCATGGTCGACACATTCACCACTGATGTGGGTGGTCTTGACTTCCAAAGATCGCAACATGGCTCTGGAATGAGCTCAAGGAATCAAGTAATTGATTTATTTTGTTATTTTGGAAATATTTCTATCATTATTCGAATATATCATCATCATTCATCCTTTGCTTAAAATACTTGGAAACCAAGTCGCAATTGTAGAGAAAGAATAAAGAATGGGGTTAATAATGTATGGAAAACAACTTGATATAATTTCTCTTCATCGGATATGAAGACCATTGTAGTGTTTCAATTGAGTCATGTCATTTATTTATTTATTCATCCATTTCCATAAAATAATAAACTTATTGGTTAAAAATACAGACTAACGTCCAAAACGTCTTTATACCAAATTTTGATAAATAATAAGTTCGAAACTAGGTTATCTTTTTTTGCTGCACTTTTACGAGAATTAATAGTCGAGGAGAAATACTGTATTATACAAATTTTGAATTTAGATAAATAAGATGTACCAAATTAATCAAGCTGGAATGAATCATTGATCGTATTATTATTAATTTAGTTCATGATAATAAAAAGAATGTTGAATTGCTTATGACATTTATACCAATATTGGGAGGAAAAACTAGGCATAGCCTGTATTATTCCTCTCCCAAAAATTTTCAATAAAGTCAATGTTCTCCGTAATAAGGTTATGATATTGTAGCACATCTCATTGTTCTCATAAGTCTTTAACTTGATGAGATATTCAATAGCTCAAATAATGAATGAATGAATGAATCATAATGAAACAAAATAGGAATTGAACCTCGAGGAATTCTTTAATATATAAATATATAATAAATTATGCAATAGAATTAATCTGTTTTGTCGTATAATTGGGCTCACTGGGCTGTATTACTTTTGTTTCTATTTCCACTCATCCCAAAATTGTAACTATTTTTGCAGGCCAAACGTTTTGTAAGTTTGTTACAAAGACAAGCAGATCACAAAGGTAGCTCAATGTTCAGCGTAGATGAGATGAAAGAAACAGCCGCTAGAAATAATATTGTTGTGAACGATTTTTTCGCATTCCTGTCATCGCTGAACAATCACGGATTTCTAATAAAAAAGGGCAAAAATCAGTATCAACTTCTCAGTGTGGACTATTAGTTGGCTGGTAAGTTGATTTTTATTTAGTTTCATTGTACTAAGAATAATTTTTAGATCATTTCAGAGTTTTTTAGTAGTTGTGAATGTGATATTGTGGTAGTTATCCATATTAAGTATAAATACTGCTGCTCTGTACTTGAAGTTTTAGTTTACCAGAGATTGATAATGGTGTAACAACCGAAACGATTTTTTAATAAAGCAGTGGTTTGAAAGCGGTCTTTTCATTTAATCATTTCAGAGTAGATTCAAAGTAAGATCTCGTGGGATTTTTCAATGAAAATAATTGGAACATTTTTTGTCAGTTACAATGTAATTCCACATTTAGCTTTCGAATTTACATATCGTATGTTTTTCAGGGCTGCTAGTATCATTTAGATCGAAACATGGTGTGCTATTGAAACAATAAGGACACTTTGATTTTAATAATAATAATATATTGTAGTATGCTTGTAAAGTTTTCCACTCAATTTAACCACTGTATAATACATGTAAGATTTTTATTTGTCCACTTGTCTACTTATTACAAATAATGATATTTTAACATTGGCATAATCTAAATCCAAGCAAATAAGACTTTCTGGCAAGATGGGGAAATTACTCTAGCTCGGTCAATATTGGTGAAAATTGTAGGAAACATTCTGATCTACAATTTGAGACTAAATTTACAATTTTTGAACCAATATTGACCGAACTGAAGTAATTTTCCCATCTTTCCAGAATGTCTTCTTTGATTGGACAGACTATAATTATGTATCCGTAACATAACAAAAATGTTTGTTGTTCATAATCCAAAGTCATGTTTATAATGCTAGGAAACGTAAGAATAAAAAACAAGATTTTCTGTTGAAGTTATATATTTGGATCAATTCAGCACACGTCCTATTTAAAAAGTAACAAAACATCTCTATTCTTTCCAATAATGTTACTTGGTTGAAACTTAAATTATTACACATATAGATAACTTGAACATATCACAGATAAAATTAGGATTATAGTGAAATGTAATACAGTTATAGGGAAATCAACATTGATTTAATCCACTTGCAGTAATTATAATGATTAAAATATTTATAAGAGCTAGGATTACAATTACCTCGCGTAAAGTTACAAATTGAATACATTTTTCAAATAAAGACTATAGTATTGTACGAGGAAGACATAGAACAACTATAAACGAAGAGGTCATGAAATAAATTTCATTATGAAGGAATAATTTCAAACCAAATAAGATAAAAAGGTAGATTATGAAACGAAAGTTAGTTAAATGAGTTGTAAAGTAAAATTTCTAGGGCCCCAGATAGAAAATTTTATTAGAAAACAATTTCTAAAGAAATTCTAATTGTAAACTGTTATCTCAAATCACATTATTGACTAGAATGAGCGTCAATTTTTTTAATGCTGAAGCAAAATTTTTCTGAAGATTTATTGGGGTTGGGGAATGTTTAGTTGACGAAATTGGGAATGCGGTTTAGTGAATTGTTGTAACTGGACTCGATACTATTTTGATTCAGCATCGAATACCTTGTATAGTAATTTTATTGCGTGTTTACATGCAGTTGTCGTCGTAGCACTTGAAGCCATAGGAGACATTGTGGGCGCATCCGACACACTTTCCGCACGAATTGCACTCGAGACCGGTCTCGCAGACGCCGAAAATGTTGTCGTGGCCTCCGCACACCTCACCTGGTCCCTGCAACCCAAAAATGTCCGTTAGTTTTCGATCAGTCAACAGAACTTTATGGTCATCTTGGAGCTGCTACAAAGAGCTTCTTGGTCGAGCAAAGAAGACATTATGGCAAGGTGAGATAATGACGTCTGCTCGGTCAATATTGGTTCAAAAATTATAAATTTGGTCTCCTATTTGAGTCAAAATTTATAATTTTTGAAGCAATATTGAACGAGCTGGAGTCATTTGCTCGACCAGAATATACACAGTATGAACAGAAACATTGGCTACAGATCATCAAATAAATCAATAAAACGGATAATATAACTACTTCCTTTACCAAGTATAGCAGAATCCAAACCAGCTGTTTATGGTCAGTTTTTCTCACTACCACATACAATACAATGTATTGTATTGTATAAAGAACTTTAAAACAGGGCTGTTTAAAATAATTGAAAAATAAATAAAACTCAAACACCCTTTTTTTTGAAAACTTTAAAAATTATAAAACACACATACATGTTTGTAAATGGGCTTAGATCCCGAAACATGTATGTGTGTTTTATAATTTTTAAAGTTTTCAAAAAAAAGGGTGTTTTATTTAAAGGGTGAGTTTTATTTATTTTCAATTATTGTATTGTAATATGTATTATAATATATATAAACATATTGTAATATGTATTAAGAGCGTAATGCGCGACTTTATTGCTTGCGCAAAACAGTTATTGCGCAATGCAAAGCGGAGCGTGATAATTTTGCAAGAGCAATAAAGAAGCATTACGCGCGAATTACATACAAAAATTTTTTTACAACTGAACATGAATAACCTGTTGAACCAGTTTGATTTGTCAAATAGCCTACCGTAAACTATTATTAAATTTCTCTGACGATTATTGTAATAATAAAATGTCGTTTCAATCCAGTTAAACTCGAAAATTATCATCTAAATTTTAATATGAATATATGTTTTAATTGGACGTAGTTATGCAGAAAGGAACTAATCCACAAAAATAAAAAAATAGGATTTTTCAATATTTGGGTTGATAAACCCCTAGGTAACAGTTTTAGATGAAAAAAAATTACTGGAATCAACCCTTATGGCTATTATGTGGGTTGGTTCCTTTCTGCAAAACAAATATCCTACTTTATGAGTTATGCAGAAAGGAACCAACCCACATGATTGCCATAGGAACCAAACTAAAATTTTTGTTTTTTTCAGAGAAAACGAATCATATGAGGCTAATTTTTCTACTCATGAATCAATATTATAAAGAAAAGTATTCTGTCAAAATTTCCCACCCCCACCCATCTTGCCACCCCCTCTGCACCCCTCATGGAATGGGAAATTCTGTTATTAGGAACCAGACTGAAATGTTGGTTTTTTTTTGGAAAATCAACTCCATAAAATTTCCCCAAATGAATTATTTTAAAATTAAATGAATTAAAAGGTATATTTTTGTACTCACTTGATAGACCATAATATCAGTTTATCCGCCAAGCGCTTCTGAGATAGTGCTTTTCATTTAATCAACTGACTTACACTTATGTTAAATTTCAGAAAAATATATTATGTTTCTATCATTCAAAATGTAGGTTTTGAAAAGTTCTACAAGTTTCATAAGATACATTTCCAGTAGAATCATTCTGTATGTAAACTTTCATGTAGAAGATAATTAAAATTTCATGCAGAAATCTAGGGAATCCCGCCATTCTTCAATTTATGTAACTTTTTGAACCGCAGGAGCTACAATGAAATGGTGAGACATAAAATAAAGAGAATTTCATTTACTGAAAAATGATAAAAAGTTCGATTTCTTATTTCCAATAAGTGCTGAGATACAGTCAATGTAAGAAACCCTTACAAATTGAAACTTTGAGGGGTGCAGAGGGGGTAGCAAGATGGGTGTGGGTGGGAAATTTTGACAGAACACTTTTCTTCATAATATTGACCCATAAGTAAAAAAATTAGCCTCATATGATTCGTTTTCTCTGGAAAAAACAAAAATTTTAGTTTGGTTCATGGCAATTTTGTGGGTTGGTTCCTTTCTGCATAACACATAAAGTAGGATATGTGTTTTGCAGAAAGGAACCAACCCACATAAATGGCATAAAATGGGAAATTAATGCTTTTTTTCGTAAATAAATATCTAGTTTATGATATTAAGAGAACATATGAGTTCTCAAAATCAGAATATCTTAATGGATAATAAAATGGGAGGTATTATTGCAGTTTCATCTTTGGTACGCGATATCTCAAAAGTAGCTGATTGTGGGTTGGTTCCTTTCTGCATAACTCCGTACAATTATACTAAAGAAAAAACAATTTTATGATCTGCAAAAAAATCAGCCAGGCATCAGATTCGAACCTGATACCGTCGCAGCGAAAGGTAATGAACGCCGCTCTAACCACCTCGGCCATTCGGGTATTACAGAAGAGGGCGGAAATTAGCTCTATGAATTTGCATCTTTTTTGTTTCACTGACTGAAGCTTTATCACAACACAGCTGATTAGCAAGCGTAAAGTAAATCTTCTGCTCATGCGCAGTTGCTTAGCGAACGTAAAGTAATTCAACTGCGCATGCGTAGATGGTTAGTGAGCGAAAAAGTAGATTCTCCTCGGAAATGGGCTACCGGTATTTTACGAGGAGAATTCAGTATGTAAAATCTTGTTTTACGCGCAGTTGTAGAAAATGTTTATTCTAATTACACTCCACCGCCTAGTTAAATGGTTATCTTGACAATAATTTGTCAGACTATTTATATACAGTAGTGACATCTCTGAGAGGAACCAGGAACTATATTGAACTGCTGGCATTGTGTACGTGCTCTTTTAAAAATATTCATTTTTGTCATCCCATTGCAGGAATTGCATTTCAAACCGTCATGTGAAATGAGCTGGGGCTCTCAAGCATTGAATTTTGATTATCCCGTCGGCTCATTTAATGGACTATTTTCATAATTATCATAAAACACTATATATATAAACACATAATTTATTCATAAAACACTATCATAAAATTATGGGGATCGAAAAAACTATTATTCTATTGCGATCGTTTGAATAGTATGTATGAAATCAATTTTATAACAGACTTCTATCCTGATGTGATATTTGATATTGAACTAGACTAACCTTGTAGCAGAAGCATGTTGTTTCGTGGCCTCTCCTGAGGAAGTTACCGCCAAAGTGGCATTTGACGTCTCCGCATACATTTACTACACTCCTCGACTGTAGTGGTACGCCTCTATGTTCGTACCTGTCGAGCAATAAGTAGTCTATAGTCTTTAACTATTCAGCATAACTATCAACACAATCAAGTGAGAACCTATCACAATAATAAGACAGTTTAAACAACGTGAAGTTAAATTTGAAGAACTAGGTACTTTGTTTGAGATTATTCACGTTTTTGACGCGACAATAGTTTCGGGAATTGAGTACTCAACTCACTGGGTAGTGCCAAACCCGCAGCCGCTTGATAATGTGCAATACCAGCACGAAACAATTGTCACGCCAAAAACTAATAATTTTACTTCAAACTTTTTAGTTATTTAGATTCCATTCATTAGTAAAAAAAGGTGGATGAACAGCAACAAATATGAAGTTCCTTATTGAAGGGAAATTTCACCGTATTACACCTTATAAAATAATCACAATAGATTAGAGCTCGTGTCCATGGTTGATTTTTTTTCATAAAGATAGGACGAAGAATGATGCATTTGTATCAAATCAATAAAATTTAAAGGACTTAATTCATTGTTTAAATATGAAACGTATGTTGATTTTCTATCGTTTCATTTGATTCATAGGCTATATATATTTTTTTTGTATCTTCTTGGACCGTGCTTACGGAAGGTAGCTTTCGGGGTATCTTGGCAAATTACGGGATTGTGAGCAATGTGGTAAAGTATCACAAAAAAGTTTATCATATTTCGTCAAGCTGTCATTCAACTATTAATTAACAGCATTAATAATTGAATGGTTCAAATCCTCAAATATAATTTTTAATTCAGTTGTGTATGAAAAAGAATTACTGGTAAAATATTTTATCTTAATTATCATAAAAATTCAAAAATCGTGATATATTCATAAAACATAATTAGATATATATACTATTCATAAATGAAATGATTAATTACCATTCTGGCAGAGCCAGGACCATGACGATTGAGCTGAGGAGTGCTGTTAGGAAGAGGGACTGCATGTTTTGGCTGAAACACAAGAATCGAAAACAAACTACTTGAATACTGTGTGACTGAAAAGGCAGTGAGATTGTCAAAAAACAGTTTCGATATTTATAGTTGAAATTATTTTGTTTGCCTGAATTCGACTCCACGTTTCCGATCATTTTTCTGTTGATTCTAATAACTACTGGGTATGCACATTTTCTGGGAAAGGTCCGATTATGAAAATAATAAAGCCATGCCCCATTGCAATGATCTTCATCAATCTAATAACAACAAACATCAACTTGACAATCAAGATAATTATCGAATAAAATTTTATGCTTGGAATTTCCATAATGGCTGCAATGAAGTATTTCAATTCTATAGATATTTTAAAATACAAAATTAGTCCAACAATATAAGAACACTCACATATAATTGCTTCAAAATCAGTAATCAACCTTTATTATACCAATATCAATTAATAAAATCAAAATCGTAATGTTTTATCACGGTAATAATAATGATTTATTATAATTATATCGCCATTACCTAATTGTTATTAGAGTACTAATTGTTCATTGTGGTGAACAAATATAATGTTTTGGGTAATCCCATCATAAATCATTTGAATTTTCGTATTTTTAGAACATGAAAAAATATTATTCTTAGCTAAATCATAATATTAATTGTTGTGTTGATTATAAAAATATCCCAATGAAATTCTGTTCTCGATGCTATTTTTAATTAGTGTGCAAATTGAAGTGATCAATTTTAAGTAATTTTATGTAGGCTATCAAATAATATTTTGTCCTATTAAAATTTTGCTTGTGCTATTTTTATCATTCTGTAGATAGTCCACTTCATATTTTTATTGTATGTTGTGTGTGGTGTGTCTGGTTGTTCAGTGAAACGGTTGCTAGGTGATTGTGATGTTGAGTTACAAACACTATGGACTGATTTCGGATGGGTGACCAGATTGTGACCAAGGCGAGTGGAACCTACCCTTATTGGTAGCTCCCCAAAATAACAGCCATATGCATATTTTATTTTTATTTTATTGTATCTAGTAATTGATAAATGATCTAAATATTTTTTCATATCTTTCATTTTTTTAGGTTTGCAAGGACACACCCTATTATTTGGCAATGCAAAACCTTGTTGCAATGGATGGGAAGATAATGAGGTAAGTGAAAGTGATGATAGAATATTGTTCATAGTTTTGAATTCGGTTTGCTTCAGAAACTTCAGAAATGTCAAAAAACACATTGAATTACTTAAATTCATTTAGAAAAAAGTGATATACTAACTCATGAAAAATTCAAACTAGATGCCAAAACGTTTTCAAATGTCTTTGCCAAACTATCAGTCAAACAAAACTAAATAAACTGACAGAATAAAACGAGAATACTGACCAAGATCAACATTGCTTTCACCAGTATGTCAGCCAGGTACATTGTACTTGGAATGGTTGGAATTAAATTTGACATGCCAATTGAACAGTGATTGCATTCTTTTTGAATTCTATGCGTGAAAGTTCATGATCAATCTGATATAAATATAAACTCGAATCAACAGTCAGGTCTTATCAATTCAATTTCATTTTGAACCGTTTTTAAACTTATTTTCTATTTATTCAAGATACCATAAATATACTTAAAGGTGTAAACACAGTATTATTACTACTTGTTATAGTTCACCTATAGTCATTAATATTAGTCATATCAGTTGCGCTACATCAAATCTACTTGAATCATTAATCATACTTCAATAATATTATTAATGGATTGAAAATCCATCAATCAATCAAAATCCATCAATTTAGATATAGGTCTGGAATAGAAATTGTACATAACTTATAATGCCAAGTATTTTTGTTCAAGTGAGAAAATGTGTTTTCTATTGGTACTATAGTAGTTTTTTAATTTAGCTCAACAGATTAAAAATAAACGATAATGATAATAAATTAGGAAATGAAACAAAATTTTGTGGTTTGTAACTCCTACTTCCGTGTAGGCTACCAATATTTAAATAACTGGCAAATATTCAGATTATCACAATCTTTAAAAATAAGCAACTTCTTGCAATATTTCTTTCATAGTCTTTTATTAGTCATATCAGTTGCGCTTGATAAAATCTAATTGAACCATGAATCATACTTCAAGGTTATTTTACCGGCTAAATTCATAATCACCAGTGTTGAAAGTTTATGAATCAACAGTTCAGCACTTTATTGAATTCTCATTGTAGTTGTTTTTATCAATTAGAATAATTTATTTTTTATAATTAGAATTATATACAACTTATCCCGTTTTGGCATTTAATTTATAACTACTATAGAAGTGAAATTTCTCATTTGATTAACGATCAACTACAGACATTATCAGATATTGACTAAAATACTTGATGTATTAGAAATTTTGACTATCTATTTCTTACCTTGGCGATTATCGTGGCAACCATTTAACATGAACAGAAGATTTTTAAGGCTGCTTATTATCCGAGTCACGATAATTCGGAATCATTAGCACAATTTTGGAAATTTTGCTCTAGCAAAGCCCATTCTAGTGGTGTTTATGATGGAATCGAAAAGCAATGACTGTTGAACGCGTCCTGAACTGAACAGACTAGACTCGCCAGAGCCTTCCAGACAGAACTGAGCCGCACTGTGTGATTGGTTGGTTGTATTTAACCAATAGAAATCACTCCTACTAGGCTCGTTAGCCACTAGCGTTCAATATTTATTAACTGCTGATAACTGCTCTCTGTGTGTTATGATATAATGTGTAAATAACTAAATATCCTGAAAAGATATCGGTTATGTCCAGTTTCTATTGATTCCGGTTTCAATGTACTGGTTCACAAAATTCATTCGCAGTAGTTTTTCCCTCACTTTCTATATTTTCTATTGAAAAGTGTAAGAAGTTTTCTTATCGGAACTGAGTGAATTCCCACTCCAGGTGTACATTTTTCTCAAATTGAGGTTTTTTCTGTTTTAGTTCCTCCTTTCGTGATTTATGACACCATATCAAATTTAGTGGATTTATCATTAAATTATTATAACATGATATTTTCCAATACTGTAAAGGCATATTATATTATTCCTGTATCGACTTTTTGAAATGATTATTAACTTTTTCCATGAACTTGAATATTCTATTTTTTATTCTCAAGTGATTCCAGTAGGTACGAATGATAACTGAAAAATGGTACCTCTTTAACAGGATATCAAACTATAACTGCCACCCGTGTTACATTGTTACATTAACAATCTCAATATTACTTTCTTTCTTTCTTTCTTTGTCTCTTTCTTCCCTCCTCCCTCCCTTCTTCTCTCTTTATTATTTCTTTATGTGTTGTGATCAATTCCCCCCCCCCTAATTCTTGAAGTTATTTTATGCTACGGATACACCTTTGCGAATAGGAGCGAGCGAACAGTAATTATTGAGAATTTAGAATTTAAATTGAATGCAAGATTCGCCTTCGTTACTGCTCGTTAGCTCCTGTTCGCTTTGCTATAACCGTAGCCTTAAACTCCACTGCTTGCTCATCTATTCATAACTAATATCGTTCTCTGTACAAATAGACAAATACTAAAGTCAATTTGAGATTCCTCTGCAACTGATTACAGTAATTAATAGTATTGTTGATTATACCGTTAGCTAAACACAAATGCAAATTAATAAATTAATATCTAGCGTGTACATTGATCCAGTCAATGAAAACATTTCTCTTCTTATCACAATTTGTTAATGGAGTAAATTTTCAAATTTCTCCCCATTCACACATTCATTTTCCGGTACCTTGTAAGCTTTGTTCACTCAAATTTTATTATTTCCCAATGAGTTTTCTTTTAGTTTAGAACAACAATTATCAGAAGTTTTAAAATAATATGTAGCCTACATAAAAATGAAATTCAATTTCTTTTTTTTTTGTCATTCTGCACATAAGCCTACTTTGAACACAATTGATTTTTTAACAGACCTTTTTTCAATCTTTCTCTGAAGAATAATATTTTCCTGTAGTTTTCCATTATGATAAGGTAATTCATTCTTCACGAATCAACTCCATAAATATAAGGTGTACGGAACTATTAAGATGAATAATTCTTCAATGTGTTATGAAATTCAGTAAATCAATATTAGGTGCACTTTGCCTGTACTAAGAAAAAAGTTTCCGTGTTGTTTCAGAAGCATCTATAGAGTATTTCCGAAACAGATTCACAATCATATCAAGTCAAACAGGGAATGAGAAAATAGGAAATTGAGTTATCTTCTGATGGTGATGACTACAAATGTGTGAAAGGGTCTACATGAATTTTTTAATGATGAGTTAAGGTTCAAATGAGCCTACAAAGTTATGAAAATGATATTTCTACATGAATTCCAATCACATAATGAACTATGAGATCCTTCATTCCCGCACATATTTTTTTAATTTTTCATAGTTCATATTTAATCATTCTGAATTAAGCAAAATAGTAAATAGTTTTGGTTTTAAGCTGGTATTTTTTAACATGTTAAAGAATTGTCAAGTAGGTTAGCCTAGTTATTAAGGATTTACAATTAGATTGAGCTGTGATATTAAAATAAAAAGCTTCATCAATTAGTGTTCTTTAAAATAATCATAAAAATGTATAAGATATATCAATAAGATAAGATATATATCAATGTGTATTGTATATATAAATAGTAGAATTGATCTTATATAATACCGAATAATTTCTCTCAAGCCTTGATGATAAAAATAATTTTATAAGATTTCCATTTTTTTCGACAAATTGTAATTTAATTATTAATTCATTTTCCAATTTGGTATTATTTTTATATCACTGCATAATAATAGATAAATTCCGTTGAAATTTATCAGTTGAAAATTGGAAACCATCAGATGACTGCTAATGACTGTTAGAAATGTAGTCTGAAATATGGTGCTATTTGTTTTGAATCAATTATTTACTTTTGTGCATACTGTAGAAGCATTCTGAAAAAATGTATTGGTTAGGTGAACTGTATAAATTTTATATATTACAAAAATATTTAGAAAATGATCATATTTCCCGGTTTTGTACAATTATTGTGAGCTTATTACTGGTTGTTGCTGCTATCAGTTATAAGTACAACTCAGCGATGGAACAAAGAAAGCCTCTACGTAAGATGTTGATTCATGTTGTCGAAGAAGAATAGTAATATTTTGGCATTTTTGGTGTTATTTTAATAAATAATTAACTTTCTATTCGAATAATTATGTTATCAAAATTTGATTACTATGATTCTGTGTAAATGGGTTGAATGACAACCTTCACACTAAATGTGTATTATTACTTTAGTCGACAGTGAGTAAAATAAATTTTTGTCGTGAAATTTCTTGGTTCATTTTGTCTACCAGTAGATTTAGTATAGTAACCTAGATGGCTGCAGTTTTCAATCTGCCGGATTTGAAACAAATAAAACCTTTAAACAAACAATATTTTATAGGGTTAGTGTTTTTGAGTTGTTAGTATTCTATTCATGGATAATAGCAACACCTACTAATACATAATGGTAGGTGTTGGTTATTATCAATAGTGTAGAGCATATATGAAACTGCAATCTGGATCATTCTTATTTATAACTGGTAAAAAACTAAATATTGTATTCAAAGTAAGCTCTTAGTCTTCAAACAAATGTCCACAGAATGTCCTGAAAGAGCTGAGCATATATTCAATCTTTCACAATCAAATCTACAAATCAAAATAAATCCTCCACAAGCTATCCGTATGTCTGTCCAAGCAAAGAATACCCTCTGGCAAGATGGGAAAATGACTCAAGCTCGGTCAATTTTGGTTCAAAAATTATCAATTTTATCTCAAATTGTAGGAAACAATTTGATCGATAGTCTATGCAAGCAAAAAAGACCCTCTGGCAAGATGGGAGAATTACTCAAGCTCGGTAAATACTGTTTCAAAAATAATCAATTTGTTGTCAAATTGTAGGCTTGGACAGACTATACCTCAAAAAGAGAGATAGTGGACGAAGTTAGTTGTCAGAATGTTTCACAAAGTTATTCATGTATAGTTTTCTTCTTTACTCCTTCCAATAAAACAATAATAGAGCAATTTGAGTAAAAATCAAGTTACTTTTTTAACGCTCTTTCATTTGTAACGTAGAGTTATTTTGGAATTGTATTCTTGAAGAATCACATGCACCTCACTATGACTCAAATACGTGGTCATGTGCTTGGACGCTTCTTCTCCCCATTCATAAAAATAGAAACGATTCAACTGATACGAATATTTGAATTAATTCACTCGCAACTCTAGGAACGCGTCTCAATCTACGTGATGTTGGACATGTTCTACAGTATTACATCTTCAAAATAAAGAAAAAGTTATGCAATTTTGTGATGCAAAACTCGTATATAAATGTTTAGTAATTTTCATAACACAAATTTATTTTAAAAAATCTTCTATATTTTGGGATGAATAGTTGACCTTATTATTGGGATAAATATAGACCTTAATAATTTTTATGTTAAATTAATTTTCACTATCTTGTAGCTGTCCGAATTTGGATTGACATTTGTTCTACTCTTGTTCCTAGCCTTGAATAGTGTTGCGGTACACTTTGTTTCATCCTCCAACTTGTTTCAAATCCAATTAAAGTATAGCTGTCGCCAAAAATTTAGGCGGTTGTTGAATGATTTTCAGAATGTAGATGAATGTAGATTCTCAGCTCGCAAGAATTTACATAAATCCTGTTTTTTTTTTCAAATAAACAGTCGGCGAACTGTATCAGAGAGCACATCAAAACGAGAGCGATCCCAGCTATACTTATTCGCTCTCGAAGACAGCTTCAAACTGTCCTGGCAGAGCTGACAAATTATAAAAGTCATTCGCCAACCGCCTTCATTTTTGGCGCCAGCTATAACTTATAAATCCAATATTCTGTTGAATAACATTTTCTTTATTTTCCTTATATGTGAGATACTAGAATACAAAAGGTGGTAAATATTCGTGTACATTTTCAATTAAATATACGCTCATGATTGATTTTGATAATATAAGTTACTGGATTGAATGACATCCACTATTATTCTTCATTAGATTTTTATCGCAGTCGATACTCTAGAAAAAATGGACTTCTAATTTGAAGAAGAGAAATAAACAAAAAAATAATTAGATAAGATTTCATAAAATATTCTCTGGTTGGGGTTGACCTCAGCAGTTAATGATGAGATTTTCTATATTTTTATGGTGGTTACTATGTGTTTTTTATGTCAAAAACACTATGGACTGCTTTCGGATGGTTGACTAGAATGTAACCAAGACGAGTGGAACCTTCCCCCATGGCCTCATGAGTAGCTCCCCTCTAAGAAAGCTTTTTAGTTTAGTATTCCATTTTACTTTACCATATTACTTTAATATCACTATTCCATAGTAATGTACCCTTATCTATCTATAAGTCAGTTTTGTTGTTTATAATTTTTAATTCACGTGTATATAACTATCTATTATTGTTTACTGCGTACCGTATTCTTTTTGTTCATCACAACTGTTGTAACTAACTTATTTTGAAAACATCCACTTGTTCCAAGGTGTTTTAAAACACTTGTTTAAAGAGTTTCAAAATTTGTATTAAAGTGGTTTAAATTGGGCGTTACTAGGTGTTTTACACAACTCATCTATTGTCATTAAAAAGGTGTGTACCGAATATAAATTTCTGAATCAATTGGGGCAGTGTGTGGGTTCCATTAGTCTAGTCTATAACATGAAAAACAACACGTTGAAGGCCGCAAAACAAGATGATTTGGCCGGAAGTGAGTACGTGGAGGCACACAACATCTACGTCACAAGATTTCGGTTTCTTATCATTTTTTGTCTTTCTCTTCAACTTGTCAACGGGTCAAAATAAGTTTTTGATCTGGGTTCAAACGGCGTAGTTGCACTGAAAGTACTAGCACAGGCTATTTTTGGGCTACCCCACTCTTTTACCCCGAAGTTGAGTTCCCCTGAAAACAGCAGCCCCCTTTCACCCCACCATCCCTTGAAAGTTTAAACGGTGATGTTTTTTGCATGTTTACAGGTCATCATGAGTAGAGAAGATTTCCTCTTCAGAAAACATTTCAGTGTGTGATTAGCATCAAGTCAGGCAGGTTCTCCCTAAAGTGTTTGATTCAAGTAACAATCATTTTGTTGGATATATTATTATTGTGGAGTTGTTCTCTGATTGCTATTACTTCCAATTATATGGTGTTTTTGAAGTAGGATCTATGAACTCCTTAATGACAGGTAGGTTGAAAGTTTTATATAATTTTTTATATTACTTCTATTTTATCTTCATGATTGAATACTATATTATAAATCTTCAATTGTAGCATTCAAACAGTGCTGAATTAGCGCCGAAATAGATCCACCATGGAATCTTTTGCAATTCAATTTTCTACGTTTTTTTCAATTCATTAAGACAATTTTCTAGCAATTTGTTGAGTGGCCAACAAATTTTTAGTTGGTGAATTAGCCAAAAAATGTGTTAAGTCGAGCATTTCAAATTTTTTTCATGTTTAAATTGACACAGAGTAATCAAAGATGATAAAACCTTTTGAAATTAATTTCTGATTCAATATTATTTCCATTTATATGGTGTTTTTTAAGTAGGATCAAAAGAACTATAACCTACTTGGTTCTCTATACTCCCATCTGTGGAAAATTAGTCTATATGGCGAAGTGGAACATCTTTTGGGTCTCCCTACTATTAAAAGCTATAATAATCTGATTTAAATGTTGATATTGAAATGAAAAATATTCGTAAATATGAAGAGTGGCAGAAGGAATAATAAATCCTCTACAATGATGAACGCACACTGGTGCGACCAAGACCACGACTAGACCTTTAACATTGAAAGAATACAGTTCTGGTCCAACTGTTGGGCTGACTAGTGTGCGTTGCTCCATACTACTCTGTGTTTCTGGCTGCATAATTGTCTTGGTCTCTAACTCCCAACTTTACACATTCTCAATGTTACTGGAATGAATTGTTATATTGATTGTATATTTGAAGACAACTCTATTTTGCTCTCGTGGATTCAAAGTCAAGCTACGGTATAACTTGTTGGGGCTCCACTTACAAACCAATCTGAAGCCGTTGGTCACTGTGCAATAATCCATAATACGTGTTATGAAAGGTGTAACAAGAACTGAGCATTCATTTCCAATTCTCCAAATTTACAATTGTTTGCCATTGCGCTACATTTATGTTTTCAAAGTATTATCTTCATTTTTCATGCAATCAGGGGATCGTCAAAGGCAACTGTACGAGGGCAATCACTTATATAGTACTAGAAGTGCCGCAAACAGTCTTTTAAGGCCACCTAAAGCTTACAGAACTATTTTCCAAAAATCCTTTGTACTTCTTGGTCCTAAATTTTTCAATAATATACCTGATCATATAAAAAGAGTTAATAGCATTATTATTTTCAAAAAACTTATCATCAAATGGCATATTTTTTCTCCACCTGAATATATTGAGAAATTGTTCACTGTCATCAGCTAACTTTCATCACTAATAATTTTATAGACACGTGTATTATTCAAGTGTGTGAAACTGTGAGTGAATGTTTTCAGCATCAAATTTTTTTTCCATGTATACTCCTACTTGCGAGCAAATTTTTAAAATTTAGCAAGTAGTATTTTTTATTTTGACATTTTTTTAGCTTTTGGCATTTATGTATATGAATACTTGCATTTTCTTATAAAACTTGTTTCTTTTGATAAATTGTATTGCTCAAGTGTCAAAATAAATAAATATTGATTCGATTTGATTTATTATTTGACCATTCAGTAGTAATTTAGTTCTCAGGCAAGTGTTTTAATAGGATTGACACTTTTTGTTCATAGAACATCACCCCCATTAGATTCTTTCAGAATCTAAGAATAACTGACTGGATTGTTCACGAGTCCTCACGTAAACATGAAAATGACAAAGCCTATTGTAAAACTTTTACTTAATGGCAAATAAAAATATTCTATTCTATTCTTACAAAGCCGGGTAGACTAATTAATTTTCTGATTTTATAATTAGCTTCATTATTCAATTTACTAACTCATACAACGTGATTCCAACAGTGCGTAGACAGCTTTGGGGTTGCCGAACCAACGACAGAGTTGTTAACACTAAAATGAAATGTATGAGTTTGTGAATGTATGTATTCAGGGACTGTTCAATTTAATAAGATTAGCAATCCCTCTATTGAATGAATATTATCTTGCATAATCTGACATCAATAGTTCAGTGTTCATATTAGTTCATTCATTAACATCTAATCTGTAACAATGTTTGCAGGTTTGTGGCAAATTTAAATCGATGTCTATTTATAATGACAGATGACACAACAATATTTGCAAACAATAACATCTATTTAAGGAATTCCTTTGATTATACAAATTGCACAAAATGAGAAAGCTTCGCTTAAAATAAGAATAGAATAGAATTCATTGTCCAAGAACATACAAATCCATTAAGACAATCATAGTCAGTAAGAAGTTGAGTTTACTTGAATTCGGGCAACATCATAAATAGGATTTGACCACTACGGTACCTACTGTATTCTTGATTGTTTGTGTGTTCACTAGTGGTAAATATTGGCTCAATACCAAGCTTGGATGATGCCAGATGTCTTCTTCCGTCTCGTATTTCTCTTTCTAAGAATTACTCTCTCCTTTTCTCACGAAATTTTTCATACACTTATACCGGCTCTCATATAAGCGCCAGTTTCGCCTCTGTTTATACAACCTTTGTTCTATTGAAATTCCATCGATTAATCGTTTGTTTTGAACCGAAAACGCCATCATGAACTCTGTGAATTCCTGCAGTGTTTCAATTTAAGTTTGATGAAATTTTAAATCCAAATAAAATTGGAAGCATTCTTTTGCGAAATTCTCAATGTTTTGTATGATTCAAGACTTACATGTACTTCACAGTTTTAAGCACAAATTGTTTTTGTTTATCTATACAGTACAGTACATTTTCACATGATTTAGGTAAGTGAAAACAAAGGTTGTCAGATCCACAAAGTTTATTTAAAATACTTGTTTTCACTCACCTAAATTATGGATAAGTTCCTCAACATCTCTGATAAAAGTGTAAATTTTATAATGTATGATCTTCAGCACTGTATTGAACAAATACAGTGAGTGAGGCTGAACTGTTCAACTTATTTGTTACAGCATACTTTTTATAATTTTTTCAACTCCTTCCTAATTTGTTCATTGTAGCTCCTCTTCTTAATATTGGCATGATCTCTTTTGAACCACTTCTCTTTTCTTCTAGATTTTTGAAACAATTATTTTTTAATATAACGTCTTGGAGATTCCAGGAGGGATTGAAAGACAGGTCTAGTGTAAAATATAATACCACTAATCAACATTGTAACATATAATAATATATTAATATAATACTATTGTAACATATATATACAATTATACATGCGCCGAGTATCCGTATATGTACCTATGTAAAACTGGCGGTTGAGTCTATTTATAAAAACATTAAAAATAGTGTATATTCACTCCTAATCAACGATAATTTTTGAGATGAAGCCAATTCTGACATCATTCTGTAAACATTTAATTCAACAGCGCACGAGACCTGCAAGAATATATTATTTTTACATTGTTTACTATCATACTTAGAACGTGAATGGTGCTTGTTTCTGAAAAATATTTTTGATACAAGTTATTTTTATTTCTTTATTACTCATCTGGTCCAAAGTTTGTGTTGGAGTAGATTATTTTTGTATTTCATTCAATTAATTTGAAGTTTTCTCTTCTTTCCAGGACTCTGAATAGATAGTGATGGCAATAATCACTAGATTTCGTGCCCGTCTTCACAATTTACAATGTGTGTCGAAATTGGACTCACAACTGCAAGCTGAAAAGACTGCTCAAACAGGTGAGTATAATCTGTCCAAGCTAAGAAGACATTCTGGCAAGATAGGAAATTGACTCCAGCTCGGTCAGTATCAGTTCAAAAATTAGCAATTTAAGACTAAATTCATCATTTTTTAACCAATAGTGACCGAGCTGAAGTCATTTTCCAATCTTGCCAGAATGTCTTCTTCGCTTTGTCAGTCTTTCGCTTTACACAACCAAGTTCAGTTCTAAAAATAAATTTAAACAATAATCTATAGTTTTTAATATTTATTCAATATCTTACAAATCATTTTCAATAAGGTGTAGCCAATTTACTGCTACGAATGAAGTCAAATATATTCCTTAGCCAATTTTAACAAATTACTTTATCCTTTTTTTCTCAAAGGAAATTATTGAGTCAGAATGTAATAACATTCTATGGTATGTATAATGTGATGGTATAAGATGGGTTCCTTACCACTGAAAAGCCATCTGGAAGTTTATTTTATGTAATAACCAGCATTAGTAAATGACTAATGAATTAATTTTAGCTCAACCGCTATCTTGTATTTTGTTTTCAGTTTGATTTATATAGGTGGTGAACCAGAAACAATTCTATTCAGGTCTGGGTTTCAAAGAAAGAAAAAGTAGATTTGAGAGTGAGAGAAAGTTTGGCGTCTTTGAACGAGGTCGTTAACGATGACACTTTGGTGAAGCATCCAAAACAATCTCACTCATTGACCTGTTTTTGAAATTTATTTCCTTCGGGAATTTTCTAGAAGCTCGTGTCTGCTCTACTATCAAAAAACATGTTTTGCAAGTTTATTTATTTTAGAAAATATCAGACTGTCTGTTCGAACTAGAGCATCGTCCCCCAGCCAACATTTCATTGTGATGTACTATTAGAAACTATTGTATAAATTTTCAAATTCAGAAAATCCATTCCAATTCTTGAAATTTTTTCAAGATATGAAATGAATAAACAATATTATAAGATATAATATTATATAAAGATATAAACAATATTATGTTTATTGTTCATTTTATTAGAGCTGATAGAATTTATAGCCATTAGATTAATTTAATTAAATTGATATCTTCTCTTTATTTTTGTCAAAGCGAAGGTTTACCGGTAGCTATTCAACCAATTCTTCCTTATAATTGAAAACCTAGAAAAAACTTTAATTTTTTGGCTTCATATTTTAATTTATTCTGTCAGATACATGATACAATCTTCGGATGTCTTCTAAACTATACATGTCCCTAAATTCTGTATTAGGTTCAAAATTAAGAAATTATTTCTTCCTAATTTAAAGATCATCAGTTTGGAATAATTCATTTTCGTCTCAAAGACATCTTTGTTTTTAGAATTAGTCTTACTGATACCTTATTCATCTTCAAACTCTTTTTAAATCGCTTTTGTTCGAAATTTTGTTTCATTTAGTAGCCTTATTTTTTTATAATATATTTCAAAAGTCAGGTAGACCTGGCTTTGTTTTGTAAAAGGCGCTCTTCCATTGTTTGAAGTATCTGAAAAATACACTTCTCATCCCATTTTAAAAATAGATGATAGATTAATTTATTTTTCTATTACTTTATCGTTCTCCAAATAAAAATTTCAAATGTGTCCTTGAACTTTGTAATCACATCTGAAAATAAAAATTGATTGATATTGACACTATAAGGGTACCGTATTGGAAGAATCCAAATCTGATGCAATAAATTATTGTTATAGATTCCAGAAAATGATATTTTGTCGTATTTCTTGAATTGATATTATTGTATGCCAGAATTTTATTATTAATAATATTATTTCCCATCTGATAAAGAACCCCTTTCTACATAGGTAATCATTTTCTTATGAGGTACGTTTTGTGAGTTGTTGGAACCTTGATAACATGATTTTAAACCATGATTTTTAATGATTTTCTATCAATTTTATTTATTAAAATGTACATTTCATCGTTATTTTTCAGTATGCCTGCTATCAATCGTTCTTCTGCTGCCCTATTTCGCAAGATGTCAGGCCTCAATATTGGTTGGGCTGATTTACACATGTCTTGTTCTTCCAATGGTGGTTTCAGCCAACTATAAATACCCAGTTAGTGCTTTCAAGGGATTTACCACTCAATTATCGGGTAAGAAACTCTTCTGATAATAATCCCAATAATAACTGATTTAATAATTTACAAATATTTTCGGCAAGGTGGAACTCCCTTTGGAACTCCTTACCAATAGCTATTTGCCATTAAAGGCATACACTAATAATAATATACAAAGGGCAGTACAAACATCATAATCCCGATCATGCCCAAAATAGTTGTCCAACCAATTTATACAAAAAATGATTTGTTAAAAACAAACTCGTGTTAATCTACGTAAGGTACATTCATTTATAGAGACGCTAATCATTCACTAAATCACTCAAATTTCTTTTGGCATTCCATGGATTTTGTGATTGTATTTGCCAAACAAAACAACCGGTAATGATTGTTTGATGAAAGATGATATGTCTGTGATTCTATTTTGAATTGTTTGTTGATAATTCTTGATAATAGTTGGACATAAGTATAAAGTTCACTCTCATTAGATCAGTTCCATTCATTAATGATCAGAATTTAAAAATATCTAGATCTTCTTGATTCGCCACTACTTATTCCTTTACGAGAAGAAGTTATTATACCGAATTTCAAGTTAATGTTCCATTATGAAAGAAATCGTAATAATTGAATGTATAATCTCAAAAAGTGCATGATTTGTTAATCCTTTTCCTTTGTGCTTAGGAAATGAAACGTTGAAGATTAGGATTTTTTTGTTGATATTCCAGAGTTAACCAGAGAAATAGATCAGAAGTCTAATTTTCCTTCGTTTAATAATATTTTTATTTTTCCTCATCTCCTTGCATACTTCATTTCTTTTGATTCACAAGATTCAAACAGTTCTTGATGTGTTTTCAACTATCATTTAATATTACAAAAAAATACATTTTATTCATGCGGAATAGTTTGTTCTTACATTGAATCAATGTTTTACATTCACAATAGTCATTATCATATGAATAATTGTTTTAAAGCAAACTTTAGGAAATTATGTTTATTTTCATTCGAAAATTTTTATGATAAAGTTTCAAATCTTTCCTATTTTTTAAATATTGATCCTTTGCACTCATATACGAAAATTAAACTTTAGAATATTATATACATTATATGTACTGTATACTACAGTATATATTATATACTATATCATATACAGTATGTACTTTTTGTGAAAGCTGGTGTGTTTTGAGCGTAGAAACAATGACTAAGAGACTGTGAAAGCACATGCTGGGGATATTCCTATATTCCATACTCTCCAGACCCCCAAGAGGGCCTCGCTTTACAGGCTCAGCGCCAGATAAGCTGATCTAAAACTAAGAATCCTAGATCCGACCCTGGAGATAATTCTTATAAATTACCCCAAAACTGTATTAAAATAGCAAAATACGTCAATAAAGATACAAAAATAGAACACAGAAAATCATAATCTAGACACACCAATCCATAAACAGTAATTTTCAACTTCTCTTGAGAAAATTGCAAATTTTGTACATTCAAAATCATTCTTTCATCATCAGATAGTGTTCGTTTTTTATACAATCCACAAAGAATTTCATTAGTTTTCTCCGATTCAGCAGTAACCATTTCACAAGCTACAACCAGCAGGATCAGGCTACCTAGATGAAGACTAATCATAACAATTTCTATTATGAATAATATTTTAACACCTTGTAATTTAGTACCCTCTGAAGCGAGTAGAAAATTTAGAAAAACGTTTACTTATATATTAGTTAATGAAGTAAGCAAATGAAGAA
This sequence comes from Sogatella furcifera, assembly GCA_017141385.1. Classification (NCBI taxonomy): domain Eukaryota; kingdom Metazoa; phylum Arthropoda; class Insecta; order Hemiptera; family Delphacidae; genus Sogatella; species Sogatella furcifera. The sequence continues at coordinate 10,194,345 of CM029550.1, read as the reverse complement.
ATAATTGAAACTCCAGTGTTCTATTGAGTTCGACTATAAATTCAGACATAATTCTATGTTCAGCCAGAATTTTCAATAAATTATCAAATACTACTTCATTATTTTTTAAATCAGAAAAATAATTTTCACCTACAATGAAAAAATTACTATTTAATTCCTGATCTATTGATATCTTTGTATTACAATTCAACTTCCTTACAGAAAATTTGACTTCAGACATTAAGCACAGAAAGCACATTGATAATAAACATTCACCAGGGATTAATATAAGCGTAAAGAAGTAATCTCTAATTAATATCCAATGTAGCAATTCGTAGTAAGTATTATAGGCTGTGATACATATCATGATTAAACATACAAGACCAAAGTATTCCAACATGAATTTTGGAGCTTGTATGGTCGAATTCATTTCCAAATTTCTTGAAACATTAGGAATCATGGTGATAGTTCTCCTACGTCTATGCCATTTCATAGTAGAGTCAATAACTAACCACAAAAAAGGAGCTTGTTGAATAATAATTGTCAATTCAAACCATTGTATACCGTGAATTCTGCTTCCCACTTCAGATCTGAAGTATAATATCACTTCATAAATCGATGTGCTAGTGAATGTTATTAACGTAATAACTGATATTATGATACGTTTCATGTTTCTGGGTATGGTTTTCTCTGATGAGGGTGGTGATAGATCGCTAATGCTGGTGAAAAATCCCAGACTGGAACAGATTGATTTCAAATGATAAAAATTCAACATTTTCAGTTCTTCAAGTTCCTCAGTTTGATTATAGAATTTCATATACGACTTCCTGACTTCCAAATGTTTATTAGCTTATTATAGGAGAAAATAATTCTCTCCTCTTATTATTTCTTAGCAGAAATGAACTTCTACTCTGACTGACCTAATTTACTTCACTGACTAACACTAATTCAACACTGTCTTCTTTGTCTTTTTGAACCTTAATTGATTTAAAATCAGTATGTGTAAGCCACAATTCAATTACTGGTCTACGGTTTAGAAACCAATAGGAAATACCTGCATTGAGATGCCAATAGTCTTTACATGTTATAACGTGAGTAGGTCTATATATTTTCTCATGTAAACAATTATGAGCCATCGACCGAAATGAGATATATTTCGATGCGTCTTGTCTTCATAATTTGTCATTCTATAAAAGCGCACCCGATATTTTTACAGAGGACATGTCAACATGTGTCAACAGACAGTATGTAATGATAACACGTAGGCCTAGAGCAGAGACTTGACTTTAAAGCAGGAGTTGGAAAAACATACAAGTAGGGTACGGCAAGTGAGAAATGAGGAAGAGGCCAGAAGAATGAGAAAAGAGAATGGCGGAGAGGTGATTCAGTAGAGGAAGAACAACAAGATGAGTGATTAATTGATATATTGACAGGTTTGTCACTTTCTGGATTTCAACCTCCCACCTTATCACGTTGTTCTTCGAACATTGAAAGCGCACTTTCTACCTGCTAGAAGCGCCTACTGCTACCTTCTTGGCCTAAATGTAATCCATACAGACCTATCCCAGGCCATTTGATTGATGCAAAATATTATTCCAAGAACTGATTACTTAATCGGGTTATTTCAAAATTTGAGAGCCCCCATTCTCTATTAGTTCAATTCATTATCAATACTAGAGGTCTGGATATTGGGATGCAGTTCAAAAATATACAAAAAAATCTATGAAAAATTATATAATTGATAGGTCCTCTAATAAAATAAGGAACTATGGAACATAGTGAATATAATTTATAATAAGAACTCCAAATCTGAACGCTTCCCAAATGAGATCAGTTCTGAAGTCTTTAATGATTTTTCATTGATAACATAGATAGGATAAGCAAAAGCATGCCTGTAAGTAATAAAGATAGTACTTTTTCCTCAATAAGTGTAAATCTAATTATGAGAGGTTTTTTCAAATTTTATCATGCATCGGTCGAAGATATGTATGCAAATATATGCTCATTAAGCAATAGAAATTGTTATGAGTGATGACATATATTATATTAACTCTTCGATATTGACGATTGCTTTGTCTTATATATGTGAGGTACTCACACATATGTTTAATGAGTGTTTAGATAGTGGCATGTTTCCAATCAGGATGAAGAATATGAAGGTATTGCCTATTTTTAAGAGAGCGTATTAGCTAAGTAAACAGGAATTTCCTTGCTCAGAAAGCAAAACATTTCTATAGCTTAGAGATACAATAATGTTTTCCTAATGACTAAATTCAAGTCACATGACATTTCTGAGAAGCGTTTCCTAGAAAAAACCTTCTGAAAGAGATGAATTGCCAAAACGAGTAGCGTAGAAAGGGGCATTGTCCAATTGGTTTAAATTTAGAGTAGCGTCATACATGAATTTCAACAAAGGATGCTAAACTTTTGTATTGAAATCGGTCAAAACAACAAAATCAGTAAGCGTGTTTATATTTCCGGTCCCCATGTAATGGAATCAAGCCAGTAGAGTAAATACATCATGTGGCTCGATAGAAATGTTTCAACCAATAAATTTTCCATCAAAAAGTAAAAACTTCCATTCCAATAGAATTGATTTGATGAATGTATACGGTAACATGGAAACTTTATAAATCGTTGAAGTACGTACACCATTCATTGTACTTTCATGAAAATTAGCTCCAAAATTAAATTTATAGGAAATTAGTAGAATCATCTTACGAGACAAAGTTATACATTAACTCTCCTCAGTATTTTCCTTAACTTGTATTCTTTAGCTTTGGCGTATTCTTCTGTTCAAGCAATCTAGATATCAAGAAAATTTCCTCTAATCTATTGAGTTGAATACTGAAAATGCTTTTTTGTAAAGTTTTCAGAAAAATTATAGTTTCCGAATTATTTCATGAACAATACTATCAAGGCTTTGAAAGATCAGTTGAGAACAAAGATTGATTCACAGAATTTCACCAGAGATAAATTTTATGATAAAGAAGACTTAGCTTACTTACGGTTGATGTGGATAGTGTGGCTGACTGATCCAGACAAGTGACTTTGGGATCTTGTGGCTTGTTTTTATACTAAAAAGACGTTACCGACTACCACTAGAAAAAAGTCCCCGCTAACCCCTTCGGAAAAGTGAATAAAATAATTATGCAAATAAGAACCATATTCACCATCTCACTCCTCCCACAGATTAGTCATTCAAGCATAAAAAGAGATGTCACCCGTCTAAACCTCCTTATATCCCCCCCTCCTTTGGTCAATAGGTCATTTTTAAATTCATCATCTCCTTGCTACAAGAGTTTTCCACAAGAAAATTGATCGAACTGTCTTTTGCATAAAACTTATTCCTGTCAGACGTTAAGATGACGAAATCAATTTTCTTACAATGCCTGTGTGCCTACTCCAGTGTATTTTCAGCTTCTTCATAAATTGTCATTATCCACTTCATTAGTTTTTTGTCTTATTCTTCTCTTATCAAACTTGATATGCTTTCTTATAAATGGAGAAGTGTCTTAATTTGGATTTTCTTTCCCCTTCTCACTCTTCATCTAAGTTTTCGTTATCATCTAATTTGCTTGTCCAACATATAATTCGAAGCCATTTTATGTTGTAATGATATCCATTCTAATTTTGCATGTATTTCCAAAATATAGTTGATAGTATAATTGAAAGGTAGCCTATAATATATTGTGAAAAAATTCTTATGGCTTTTAATGGTGAGAAGACACTTACGGGTAGTTCCACCTCGCCAATGTGTACTAGGCCAAATACCGGTCACCAATCCAAGAGCAGTCCACAGTGTTCGTGACTTAACATCGCGTTCACCAATAAATCACCCTCACCGAGAGACCAATACCCAGCACAATATAATGATTATAATAATATCTAGACTAATTTTATCATAACAATTTGTTTTTCACTCGATTAATTTGGTTAGTTTATATTCATCATGTATGTCCTATATCTACGATATTTGTTCATTAATGACAAAAATTTAAGAATAGCCTAGTCTAGTGAGAACTAGGGCTCTATAAAGACCTCATTGAACAAATTCAAGAAGTAGACGAACCATGCTTTATCAGAAGATAAATAAATTACAATTATTGACAGAATTCAAAATCAATCATGGAAATGATTTGAGTTTTGTGATTCTACTGTATAGTGAATATGATATACTGAATAGAATATGAAACAGGCAACCAATACCCAGAATCTGGTTGGCTTAGGGCCTTCTATTGTCAAAGGCCCTTCTTTTATTATGGTGAGCCATTGACAAACAAAACGGTCAATAAAATAAAAAACATTTATTTGAATAGAAATATAATATTTAATAGAGTGAACAGTGAAAAATACAGTGTATAACACCACGATTCATCTAATTTGATAGTAAAATACATCGAAATAAATTGCATATCAACTCTCTTGAGAGACAATTTTCAAACATTGTATCTTCATATCTCAATAAGCTTCATTTCCCATCATTCAATTCTACCAATCTTTCATATCAACTTAACAAATGCTATTTTCCACCACTTTCGTTGAATATTCGTGGTCGCTAAAATCTCATCTCTACCAGCTTCTCTCTGAGAGAATTAATGTGACACGACATTGAAGCTAAGAGAAAGCATCAATCTGTTCGCATTTCCTTCAAGAATTTTCCATTATGTAAATAACTCAATTATAATATTGGTTCTTTTCATCTGGCACTTGTTCTGTTCCATCGTTATTACTTGGAAAAGTATTGGCCTTGCTCAAGGTTACTAATTTATTCTTCAATTAGCCAGGAATAGATTGTGATGAAAAGATGAAAATTTGTATACTAAAAATTGATAACATAGTATTTTTATTATTTAATATGAATATTTCATATCAAGCGTTCAGATAAACTGTATGATTATAGTTTATTATAATTATGAACTATAAGATTACTTACAGTACTTTCATTATTTCAATAATTGTATGAATCTTGATTTGTGCGTTCATCACATGTTTTATAAGTAACAAAAGGATATACCGATTTGGAGAAACACCTTGTTTGAGAAACTCGGTTGAGAAAACCAAACCGACTTGGAAAAACTCGTTGTCTCCATTGTAAATTAGAAATATCCATTACTGTCATTTTGTTTGTTTGTCAATGGCTCAACAGCCCATCAAGGGCCTAGGCCTACCAGCTGGTTGTCAGTTTCATATTCACTCCACTATACAGTCCGTTCAATAAAAGAAGACACCCCGGCAAGATGGGAAAACGACTCCAGTCCGGCCAATACCGGCCCAAAAGCCATAAATTCTTAAACAGAACCTACAGTCCCCGAACCAACACTGACCGAGCCGAAGCCAAAAAACCCCTTCCCACTCCGCTAGAATGCCCTCCCCACCGGGACAGACCATACGGCAAGCGAATAATCATCAAACAGAATAGAGGTAACGTGTGGTTAGCAAGTTGATCCTCTCAACCATAAGACAATTGGAGTGTAATGCAACAGTTACTATTCCTCCAGAAACGGGAAACGACTGACTATCATTACTAACGACAGCCAATCTTCCAAAGGAGGGATCTATAACTGTCATTGAGATTGGAAAAAATTCCAAATTTTATAATGTATTAATTTCTTATCAACATTGATGGATTTCATTGATGGACATATTATTCATGAACTCCTAAATAAAATGGATTTATGCTTTCCTGTGAATTATTGCACTTATAGAACTTCATTTTTGCTTATAAGTTCGGCTTGTTTTTACTATAGTGCGCTTATGGTGTTATATTCTTGAATGTAATAATAATCATAATTAATCAATTCTGTCTTTTCAGAGTGGAGCCAGTATTATTTGAATCCCACGTTGAATTTTCTTTCTTGGCTGTATGGCCCTTTAAACAGACTGGAGCAGTCTTACATCAGACTGTCTAATATTTTCACCATGTCTAATCAGGTACCTATAACAATAGCAATTATTATTTATTATTATAATCATCATAGTATTAATAGTAAGGTTATTTATAGTTGAAAATAATTCGTACATAACAGGAATCTCAACATAGCCGGTAAATTTGTCAACAAAAATAGGGTCCATCTGTTATTCCTGGGGTAGGCCTACTTGTTTTCTTCTACTCAAGTTTCTTTGTAGGGTAAGTCTAAGATAAGTGTTTTCAACACTTCAAAACATGATTTATAGTCCACGACATATTAATATAATTCATAAAAAATCTTTACCCCTTTCATCAATTTTTGGAGTCAAGAAAAGCTTTCAGGTGTAATCATTTTTACCCTGCTTTTTCGATTGGGGTTTTCAGCATTTGTTTTTTTAAAGACTGGTAATCCATTAAGGGGCTACTAATTATTACATCAAGAAACTTGAATTTGCTACAAATTCTTGATCATTATATTATAGTGCAGATAGATACTGAAATACAGATATAGAGCTAGTTTGAAAAAAAAATTATGCAAGCGGAGATTGATAACGGTGTAGCAACCGAAACCAGGATCTAGATTTTCGATAATTTGTGGTTTGACAATATCTTGTTCTTCCATTTAATATGGATAACTAACTCGATATCTCCTTCACAACTACTCAACAAGTTGAGCTAATTTTTCTGTCTTCCTTTTTCCAGCTGGTATTCTTCATGCTATGCGACCGACTACTAGTTCCAGATCAGAAGGTGACCTCTCTCTATTCACTGATGTTCTACAATGTGATCGCCTACTGCATATCTTACATCAAGGAGCTGATAGAGAAAGAAGACTGGTCACCCTATGTGAACATGACTGATCATTCCAATATAAAACACCTGGCCATGTCAGCCACGAAAATTGTGCTCGAATGGACCAAAGCAGTCACCTTTATTATAACGGTGGTGTTCATGCTGCTAGTGTTCGGTCTAGAACAGGGTCTGGACCACTATCGTCCAACTGTGTTGTACACGATTTTCACCTGGCTTTTCTACATGGCTACAGAAAAGGTAATAAATAAAAACAAATCAAAATCTCGTTTATTCCAAAATTAATATACAATGTACGAAAATGAATATTTTTTACTAATAATGCAATCTTTCTAATACAGTAAGAGTGTGAAGTCTAAAATCATACTGAATCTGTATGTAACCCGTTTCCATAACAATTTCGAACAATACTTTTCCAAAACAAAGATCCTGATGGTGTGTATGTTCTATAGATTTACCAACTACCCTCCACCCTCCAGGCTCTACCCGCCGGCAGTGCGGCCTCAGCCTAAGAGTGTGAAGTCTAAAATCATACTGAATCTGTATGTAACCCGTTTGCATAACAATTTCGAACAATACTTTTCCAAAACAAAGATCCTGATTATGACTTATTCCACGGTATAACAGACGCCAAAAAAACCTGGCGGTAGATTGTTATCAATGCTCAGATCTATCAGAACAGTCGAAGAGTGTTACAGGCAATACCATATTCGGTTCAAGTACTACCGCTCAGATCGCTTTTAGACTGTCCTGGAAGAGTTGAGCTTTAATATCATAAATTATCAATTACCAATTTCTTTGGCATCTGCTGTAATCAGGTACCAGAACAACAATCATAAATGAATTGATTTTTAATTCAAACGATTTGAATCGCTAATTGACCTAAGGACTTCCATTAAGACAAATATTCGTTCATTTACTGTAAATAATATAAATTACTATCTGGTTAGAACAACAGGCAATCGTCTCAAACTTTTTCTATTATTTTTGAAAGGAGATGTATTATACATACTATGATAATCAAGAGTGATGTTGATGATTTATCTAATTTACAAACCTGATTCCAAATTATCCAAGAACAATAAGAAAATTTAGATGGTCATTGTGAACTTATTTCGTCACTTAAGCTTATTATTATGATCATTTGCCAAATTACAGCCAGATATAACGAATAATTGTTTGGTTTCATTTTTGCAAATGAACTATTAAACAAATTCAATAATGAATTGCTGAGTCATAGCACGTGGAGTACCATAAAATTTACTTGTGCCTGGTGTACCAGTACCATGTATTTACTTTTACTTGTACTCGGTGTTCTTGTACTATCTGTACTTGTACCTGGTGTATGTGTACTTGTTCTTGGTGTTTTTACTTGGGGGGTTTCAATAGATATTCACAGTATACCACTTTATTCACTGCAAATAACTTTGTTGTAGTAAACTTTTATTCTCTTTTCAGTCGATTTTTAGAATTTCTTCATTGTCAGGTCAATTTAATCGCATGGAGATAAATTCATGAAATAAGGCGGCTGTTCTACTGAATGAAATCCATAATATGGATTAATATGGTCATTTGAAGGCTTCACTAGATGAACACACTAAATGCAGCCTAGAGTAATTTTCAGCAAGTAGGGTTACCCACCTCGTCCGCTCCATGACCACTCTATGCATTATACAGTTCAGCCGCCATCTTATCAGTAGCTCTACTCCCTGCGACTGAATAATGTCTGTTTATTTATTTTATATCATCCGTTATTTTATAAAATATTCTTCATTTGTTACAGGTTTTAGTAGAGCTGATTATTAGTGTGTCGAAATTTCTGCAGCTACCAGTTTTCGAGAGTCTAGAAGCTCTGTGGATAACAGTTGGCCTCAAGGCTTTCACCATTGTGATATCGTTATTTCTGACTCTGCCTCTCTTCTTCATGAGTCTCTATCGGTTGGCATTTGCCTCACTTTACCTCAATGTTCATCTCAGGTAAGATACCATTTCATAAACTTCAAAAGTCAGCTTGAAAATGTGACCTGTGACCACGAAACCATGGTCCTGAACCAAAAATAGAATTGAAAATATCAGTATGTTTATTTTATTATGGAACTATTCTAAAACATCTACAACGACTCAGTTTATTTTTCAGATGAAAATAATAAATGTTATTCATATCAGTGATTTATTATTTTAGATTATTATATTATCTTGCAATAATAGTCTTTTCACTACTAATCAATGAAATTTAAAGTGAACTAGTAATCAACATCTGAAACTACTCCAAATCTCATCGATCCTCTTATAATAATTTATTATGTTGACAAGATCATGAATTTGAAACCCTCATTTCTACATGATTATTATGTGAAGTTTGTAGAATATTCTGCTTACCGTATTTAACTCCACCTCTACAAGTCTTGTAAATGGATGATAGGCTTATTATTATACAGGGTTCGCCAATGAAGTGGGACGATTTGAATAAGCAACAGGTTGTTTAAAAAATTTATTTTTTATCATAAATAGATAGTATAAATGTAGTCATTTAGTGTACAATAAGTGAAAATTCATTTTTTAAGAATAAGAATAAGCGATTTTGAATATAACATCTTCCAAAAGTCCTCCATTGCAATCTATGCACTTTTGCAGGCGGGCCTGAAAGAAACGGGTAGATTTGCTGTGGCTTTTAACTTTGTGAGTTACATCGAAATTATTCATAACTTTCTTACACCAGAACTCGCCCGTTTTCCATTGAATGGACAAACAATATGAGACAACAAGCCACACTGCAAGAATTGCCATGAATGGTATGAATGTTTTGTTTCCAAGCCGCGTCATTTCTCGAAACGGGGATATCCCTGGCCCCCTCGCTCTCTAGATTTATCAACCTATGACTTTTTTCTATGGGGCTACTTGAAAACGAGAGTTTTAAAAGCGATCCACCCAGAACTATCCCAGCTCTAAAACAACGGATTCGAGATGAGATTGGAGGAATACCACTCAATATGCTGCAAAAAGTCATTGGAAACTTCCAGGCCCAGCTGCAAAAGTGCATCGATTCCAAGTGGAGGACATTTGAAAGATGATAAATTCAAAAAAATTATTTTTCACTTATTGTACACTAAATGGCTACATTTCTACTTTCTATTTATGATGAAAAAATTACAAAAATACAATTTCTTTAACAAACTGTTGCCTATTCAAATCGTCCCACTTCATTGGCGAACCCTGTATAATTTCCTCAGTACAGTACAGCTGAAGATGCGTTGGTAAACGTGAAACCTTGTGAAATTCGACAATATCCTAGTTTTCTTATTATACAAAACAGCTTTATTACTCAAAATCTAATCAAATTCGACCTTTAAATGGCGTTATTTGACTTTTTGAGTAGTTGTGAAGGTGATATTGTGGTAGTTATCCATATTAAATGAAAAGACAAGACGTTGTCAAACCACTGATTTATTAAAAAAACGAGATATTTCGATTTTTAAGTAAGTTTTTTTAGTAAGTTCTCGATTTTTTAATAAATCAGTGGTTTAACAACCACTCTTGTCTTTTCATTCAATTTAAAACGTTATTTGATGTAACCAATTCAAGGTAATCAATTTTTCAAGATTTTCTGGCAAACAGTCGATATAATTTTAGTTATAACTGATTAATATTCACCAATCAAATTATTTTATAAAATTTATCCATTTATTTTTGTAATATAATGTTGAAATTCTGTTTCTGCAGATATAAAGAGATGACTTTGAACTGTCTGAAAGAGTTGAACATGGAGAGAGCCGTCCTAGGTCAATACCGGTACGCCACAGCTGAAGAATTGGCCGAATTCGATGACATCTGTGCCGTGTGTCTGAGCTCAATGCAAATGGCTAGAATCACTCCGTGCCATCATCTGTTCCACGGCGAATGCCTCAGACAGTGTCTGAAAACCTCCAACAAGTGTCCCATTTGTAAACGTGAATTTAAGTTCGATTAATTCATGAACTAGGTGCTTGTTGAAGAAGGAATACTTGAAAATTCGCGTGTAAGTTGATTAGTGACAATCTTTGTTAGAGAAAAGCCGACGGTTGCACAGACCTATATTAAATAAAATTAGTAGAGTGAATGTTGAATGTTGATGTGGAACCTTTCCATAATGGAACTTTTATGGAGTTTCAGTACCTAACTACTGTTACTTTAACTGTTGATCAGAATATATGAACATTTTATATTTTTGACTACATCATTAGTAAATTTAATGATTTTGTAATGGTGAGAGTTGAAAATGACTTCTTTAATGGTATTTATTCGGGATTTGTTTGGCATAGTGTTAACATCACATTGGTGTTTCAAAGACTTTATCTATTGCGCTGCTTATTTTATGTGTGGTAAGTATTTCATTGGGATACAATGAGATTCGAGTATGAGATTTGTGTTTTAAGCTTTATCGATTTCTTGTGTTGTATGTTTCAATGTACAGGTACATGTGTTGTAAGGGGTTTGATAATAATCTTGGAGAGGATGAGGTACGTTATTCTTTGTAAGCTTCATGGATATCATAGCTATTCTAGCTCAATTCACACCTATTCAGTAACATAAATCATTAATTGTTCAAAAACTCTCTTAAGAAAAAATGTTTTACTCAACATTGTCTTTTGTACATTTTATTCAGTTGAAGTATAATTTTATTCAGTTAAATTAATCCTACGTATTATGTGAAGTATTAATAACTATATTAAGAGACTATCTCTGTTTGAAAAAAAGAAATATGTAATAGTTTCATAAAGTGACAATACCATTCATTGATCGATTCTTAGACCTATCAGTTAGTTCTTATTGTAAAATATTAAATTTTCAGTCACATCTTATTTTTTCATCAATTGGTTTCATTAACTTTTTGCTTTACTTACATGTTTAGTTGTTACATCATTTTTGTTACAAGCCATTGTTATCCTTAATGTATAGAAATAAGTTTTTTCACATCATTGTTATATTTTTGTAAAATAAAATAGTTTAAACATTCTCGGTACTGAAACATAATTGTATCAATTTCTTTCCGAGTATATAATAATCTCAATTAACAGGTGTAGATTGGTAGAAGGTGTTGGAACGCTATTGGAAATTATGAATAATTTTTATTAATTATAATTTATGAAATCATAAATGATCAGACCAAGGTGTCCAGTATGGAATTGTGCAGGGATTAAAAATAGGAGGAGGCGAGTATAATATGACAATAGGTAACACGTTTATAAAAATATGAACTATGTGCAAGCTTTATTCCACTTAATCAAGTCTTGTGCTACTCCGAAGCTTTGAAATTTGAGATAAATCAGACTAAGTATACATTGTCTTGAAAGTTTAAAATTAAATTTGAGCAAACTTGATGAGAGACCGAAAAATTCCTCCTTTGAGTAGGCTAACTGGATGGGTAAAAATTTAAATTTCTAAGTCTTACCTCTTAAGATAAATTTCTCTACAAAAAAAAGTAAAAGTCTGAGGACCCAGCTGAAAATTCGCAGATTTGATAAAAAAAGGGCGCTGAATAACATACTAAAAGTCCCCAAGAGTCCTGTGTGAGCTTCGACCGTTATCTTGAAAAACCCGTAAAATTTACCTGCCAAAAATTCTTTTGAGTTGTGGTCGGACGAGAAGATTTTATAAGACTTTTTGTAGACAATAAAATTTTGTAAAGAATAAGTAAGACTAGTTGCAACTCTTCTTGAAGTACTCCTTCAACCTGTTGCCGACTACCTTGAAGGTCCTGGAAGGCGAAAGGCCTTTGGTTTGTCACCGCTGTGTTGTTTCGGCCTTTTGGTTTGTCACTCACTTGGTGGCCTCCCTGCGTGTTTGCGACTTGCGTGCTGCGTCCTGCTGCCCACTGCCCTCTCCTGTCGTTGAAGTTGAAGCAGATTCATTTTCAATATTTATTTAATTGAGTTTCATTATTTCGGCTCGTCTATCTCCCATATTTTTATTGAAAGTCAAGTATAAATCTCAATATTTCACTACAGTGACTGTGATTGTTCTTTGTTCTCATTTTGTTTGAACTTATACTAATCAAGTTCTTTAGCCTGCAAACGTAGGCTAGGGTACTTCAACGTTGCAAAACAGTTCAATTTGTCTAAAATATTTTTAATTATTATGGATAGATGGAAGGTTGAGTTTAGTTCAGTGATTTACTGGTTTGCTTCTTATTTCGTCCAAGATTGGAAGTAAAGCTTAAGTAGACACATTTATTTGGTAATGATTTGCGAATTTTCTTTAAGCCTTGCTAATTGTTGGTGTAAAGATATTGTCGTTTTTCCTTATTAAGTCCTAAAGCTGACATAAACATAAACTAAATATATCAATTCATCATAATTACATAGTAGTCACGTACAGCCAGCAAATATAGAAATATTCTATATTCATATATTTTATATATTCTATATAAATTGGTATTTCATATTCTATTCTCATATTCATACGTACAGCAGGAAAAGAGACATTTGGATAGATACAAGTATTACGGACTATATTATTTTCTTTAAACAATTCTCGCCTTGCTGAATTGTGAACCGTTACTCTCATAATATAATATTATAATAGTATCCACTGTGGTAACAGTAATTTAACAAAGTAAAACCGAGTAAGTTTAGTCTTACTTACACTGTAGCAAGGTTATTAAAGATTTTTTAGTCTTAAAGAAAAAGAAAAAGATTAAAGACTTTTTAGTAACCTTGCTCTGTAGTAACAGAAGTAAAACCAAGTAGAAGTATTATTAGAATTTGAATAGGTTGAATGCAAGAAATAAGATGTCTTGAATATCCAATAAAAATAACTTCCTCAATTTTGATTATTTCTGAGCAATCGCTTCCTACTAATTTTTGAATGCTGAATTCAAATCTGAAATCCAAATTGTTCTATCTCTATTGTTACGCGTTTTAGAATTTGTATAATTCCAATTTGTGCTGCGGCAACATTTCTTGCCGTTTCCATTCCCCAGGATACAATGTTGTGAGAACGAGTTGCAAAACACATTGGTCTCCAACATGTTGCCCGGCGCAACGAGTTTTGAAACATTTTCAGACCGTTTCCATTCGTACAATTTCATGCAACACTGTTGCTTAACACTGTTGCAAAACATTTTTGTGCTAATGGAAACGGGGCTTAAGTAACGGTACTTAACCGGATCTATCCGGCCAATAAGATTCTACAAAGCTTTTGTTATTACTTTCTTTTAGTTCCACCTTTGCCAATTTGCCATAACTTAGGAGTTCATGAGGCACACAATCAAATGCCTTAATGAGATCACGCATTGCTAGGGCGAAATAATCCTTCCTCAAGCGTACAAATTTGAAATTCTGCACTCAGATTTCGATTACACTGAAGATTGTATCAGTGTTAGGTGAACTACTTTTTAAAAGTAGTTAGCTACAACTACTTTATTGAAAAAGTAGCTTAACTACACTTCAACTACATCTCCAAAAAAGTAGCTAGCTTCTTTTTCACTATAGGTACTTTACAAAAAGTCATGATAGAATTTTTTCGTGTGGTTTAGGCAAATAATGTCCATCAAAACGCAAAAACGTTATGCTTAGGCTACACATTCACTATATTGATTGACATTCATTTATTATACAGAGTAATCGAATAATCATTGTTATACATAATAGAGTAATCGAATATTCATTGTTATACATAATAGAGTAATCGAATAAAATCAGAAGTTTGTTACTTTGATGGTTATTTTAATTAAAAAACAATTCTGTTCTGCAATTTCATGAGCCTCAATCCACGATTTTCCATAGAAAACAGCTGCAGTGTCATCTGCGAATGATATAGTTGTTGAGTTATTTAGTTTCAGGTTTAGTAAATCATTAACATAAATAATAAAAAGGATCGGTGATCTATACAGTTCCCTGAGGCCATACCGTAAGAGGTCATTTTAGAGGTATCGGTACATCCATCTATTATTAAAGACTGTGTTCTATCTCTCAAATAGCTTTTGATTAATTCTAGAAAAATTCTCCTGAAGCCATATTTCTCGAGTTTATTGTAAAGGGAGTAATGTGTGATAGTATCAAAAGCTTTTTTAATATCCAAGAAAACCGCTATAGATTGGTAATTGGAATTCAGGTTTTGTGAAACAGTATTAGCGAATTCTCAGCCTGAAATCCAAATTGATTTTCATTTATTACTTCATGTTTGCTCAAAAACAGAACTAATATCTCTTCTTTATAATTTTTTTCATAATTTTTGCCAGATTACTAATAAGACTGATTGGCCTGTAATTGCCAGGATTTGAGTGATCTCCTTGCTTGAAGAGAGGTTTTATTTTGGCTGTTTTGAAGTGTTCGAGGAAGTAGCCTTGTTCAAAACATTTATTGAAAATCGTGGTACTGAACATTTTTTCTACAATATAAAATAATCGAAAATACTGATCAACAATAGAATATCCTATTTATATCCCTTTAAAGTTGTAAAGTGTAGTTTTTCAGCTTATTTTTCTAATTATCTCAATAACCATCAAAGTTACGAATTTCTAACTGGTTTTATTCGCAGAGGACAAGAGGACAAGACGAGAGCTGTGATTTGATTGAAACATTATAAATTTCGTCTCAAATTATAGATCACATACACAGTGTTTCCAACTATTTGAAACCGAATGAGTCGTGCAAACGAGAACGGTTCAGCCGGATGCCTAGGCCTACATTGCGGCTGTATAATTAAGGACACCCGTAACATTCGTGAAATTCAATGGACCTTAACAAACTATAGCTCATTGTTTTCAGCTCATCAAGGCGGTTCAAATGCATATATCATTTGTAAAATTAGATCAAAATTGAAGAATTTTACGACCTTGAGTACTTTGAGTTCATTCACATATACTGGGAAAAAGGCTACTATTTGTGTTAAAGTGTGTCTATCTTGGAAGCCATTGATAGTAAAAATTTGTATTTGGGCTTAAATTGTATAGCATAAGCTCCTCTATCATTTGATATGTAGAAATCATGAATTCAAGCTGATAAGGTTAGAATTATTTACAATTGAAAAACATAAAAAATCACTTTTTCAATTTTCCCTACTATCACTATATTCAAAATTTGATTCTAAAGTGGGACTTTTTGGATTTATTAATGAATTTTTGTTCTCAAATTGTGCAGAATTAAATGATCTATTATTCAAAAAAATAAACACATTGATAACTTTAATAAAACTTCATTTAGAATCAAATTTTGAACATAGTGATAGTAGGGAAAATTGAAAAAGTGATTTTTTATGTTTTTCAATTGTGAATAATTCTAACCTTATCAGCTTGAATTCATGATTTCTACATATCAAATGATAGAGGAGCTTATGCTATACAATTTAAGCCCAAATACAAATTTTTACTATCAATGGCTTCAAAGATAGACACATTTTAACACAAATAGTAGCCTTTTTCCCGGTATATGTGAATGAACTCTAAGTACTCAAGGTCGTAAAATTCTTCAATTTTGATCGAATTTTACAAATGATATATGCATTTGAACCGCCTTGATGAGCTGAAAACAATGAGCTATAGTTTGTTAAGATCCATTGAATTTTACGAATGTTACGGGTGTCCTTAATTTATTATCCTTAAAGAGTCCTTCTAACTGGAAATAGCCTGAATTGAGGACGGTATGGTGGGTATTATATTGAAATATGATCTAACAAAATATATACTGGTAGAAAACTCCAATACAAGGCTATAGATATTTATTTTGGTCATTATTGTTGGAAATATTGAATTTTTTGTTGTACAAGGAAATATGTTGAGAGCTCTAGCACAGAAAATATACAAGATAGAGAGTTCTATTTGGTCTTGAATTGTACAGGATAAAATTATCCCCAGAGGGATTTTGAATTTCACATTTCTAATGAAACGTACAGAAGATATAAGCAATCAAAAATTGAAAATTGTCAAATTTCAATTTCTCTAAAAAATACAGCATTTTAAAAAATTCATAACTCGGTTGTCGCTTATCACAGAGGGTTGGATTTGATATCAATCGCTCAAGAATTTTATTTACTGAAACATTGTAATTAAAAATTGTTATGTCCGACGCTTGGTTTTGACGTGAGTTGCAAAAAACTAGAAAATGAACAAATTTTCCGTTGTTTTTTGGGCACTCTGTATTACGCGCCACTCAGAAAGCGTCGCAAACTCATATTAAACTTATTTGGGATGTCCACAGTGGTTTAAGATCATTTCCAGCCATCCATCATTTTTTAGGTGCTAGAAGTCCAATTTGCCTGGGCTATACAGTAAGTCAAGTAAATTATTTCAACCAGAGCATAGTCGTTTTTCGTGTTGTGGAGAACTTGTAAGTTAATGCAAAAATGTTTTCATTTTAATGCAAAATATTATCATTTTTCTTTCAAATACAACTTGCAACCACAATTATTCATATCACTCTTCAGCGGGAGGTTGAGGATAGTGGAGTGAAAGTAAGTTCATGTCTGATAATTTCAAAACATGAATAACAATATTACAATACGGATTCAGAATAAATAAAAGCCATAATTTACAAATGAAATAATATTCAACGCTGACCCATTTTATCGCAGATTTAAAAATTACCGCTGTTTTTGTGAAGTATCGACAGTTGAGCCTATCGATAGTAGACTTGACGCGAAAATCGAGCATCGTGTTTGAAATCTCGTTTCTGGAAAACATTGCATCGGGTGTACGCCAGAAACTCCAAGAATCATTAGCTCCAAAACCAAACCGCCACACAGTTTCAAAAACTCCAAGTTCACAAACTCCAAAACGAGATCGGGGCACGAACGATAAGGATACAGTATCATATACTCGTTTGATACTGTATCAAGTACTTAAATGATACTGTACCATCAATTTAAATGATACAGCCTTCTACAATGATACAATTCAGTATTTCAGTGATTTTCCCAAAGTATTCTCGTTAATATTATTGAGTCATAAAATAATTAATCATGAATAGCTGACGTCAGTTAGGCGGTTAGAGAATAACTGTTATTAATTCTCAGCTCTCTCAGGACAGTTGGCGGGCTGTCTGGAGTGATGAACTTTAAGAAAAGATAGCTTTTTGTTTGTAAATTTTAATTAGGCTATTGTACCGTAGGCCTATGTCCCTTAAAGAATTTCAAATTTATTTATTTTTGGAAAGGAAACTTATTTCTTAATGAACAATTTCACATAACCTACATCTATCTCAGTTTTATTTAAAAATTAGGCTTATGATGACTCAACTCTCAACAATTTTTCATATATGACTAAGTTATGGATGCTCCAACGCAATAAATATAATCAATGTGACTTATTTAAAATGTTCTGAGAGCCAAAAAATTTCTGTGCATTTATAAAATACTTTCAACTCCATGAAGGATACTTTTATTTATTTTGTTTTTGAAACTATTATGAGTTTCAATTTATTATATTTGAAATTACTTTATTCATTTAAATAATAGCTACATTATATTCTCCTATTGTTGAATTTTAATTTTAATCAATAATTTGTTGCTTATTGTCATTTCATCATGCATTTATCGTTCACAATTCAAATCTAACCAAGAATGAATTCATAAAGAATTTTTTGAGTTATCAATTTCTTATTACATTACCAAATACTTACTTATTGAAACACAGTTAAAAAAATCACTTTACTTAATGCAGTATGATGTTGACTGGTTAGGAATCCAGTATCTTTGTGGAGAAAATATTTGAAGTTAATCCAGTTGCAAATTTGAAATCTCCAAGTGAGAATGAACTGCCTGTAAAAATAATGATGAAATTAATTACACTTAGTCTATTCATTAGAAATAATAATTCATAAACGTACATTTACTTATTGTGGCTTGACACTTAAATTTCAATCATTGAATATTGAGCAAGTATCTGCTGTACGAGTTGCATGAATTTTTACAAAATTATTCCACCTGTAATGCTAGAATCATAAGGCCTAATGCTAGAATCCACCAAGTAAATGTCAAAATCCACTTGGAATAAAACTTCAAGTTTTTCAAAAGACTTCTGCACCGTGCAGAAACTCTTGCATTTGAAGATAATCTATTGCCAGAACCCAATTTAACAGTGTATATTTTAAGCTCTTCACCAAGGAAGAAAATTACAGTAATAATAATCTTGCTAAAAGATTAAAGTAAAAAATTATTGCTAAGTTAGGTAAAGCTAGTAGCCTACTCATCGTAGTCAAGTACCAAGTATAATGTAGCCTATAATTTGTTAGACTAATTCAGCATTCAATTACTGTTTTATGCCTCTAACAAGAGAGAATGATCCCTGTTGCCAAATTTCAAAAGCTACAGATACAGCTCAAAAAGTTACAGAAAGTATTAGGTCTACTATAAAGCTCAAAAAGTTACAGATAAGTTTTAAATGCAGATTGATGAGAATATTGGGTTCTTAATATTAAACTAGAATAATATTGCTGAAAACTCACCAAAATGTTAATTCGTGGTCCTAAGTTAACTGGATATTAAACAGTAATAATCAATGAGATTCAACTACTAAACATAACATAACCTATTTTGTTATGGTATCTGATAATCTGATGTCTCTGATACAGCCTCTAGCAATAAAACAGCTCTGTATCATTCTGTATTTAAAATGCAACACAGTAAACGTCTCCAAAACATGCTGTATCTAGATCGAGAACTGATGTGCAACGGTGTAGCTAACTGTGTATCAGCCTGCAACGGGATTTTGGAGTTTGTGATTTTGGAGTTTTTGAAACACCTCAAGTCCAATTTCATCGGCAACCCAAATTAACATTGTGGAGTTTTTGATCCTTGGAGCTAATGAGGCACTCCCCATTGCATCAGGAATTTTAAGGTTAGGGGTGTTTTCTTGCCCTTATTATTGTTAATCGTCGTGTAAAGTTTTTAATTAACAGGATAATCTAGATAAATTTAATTTTATAGATTTATTCTGTAAGCTTATGCTAAGTGTTTGTAAAATGAACTATACACTTTTATGATGAAGTTCCTTGAAGGTTTTGTAACACGTTAACTGTAATTTTCTCACTTCAAATGTTTCATACAAACAATAATGTGAATAGTATCATTCCATCTTCTAATTCGTTTGGGGACGATACTGTTTCTTTTTCTGAAGAATTTTTGAATGTAGAAAATGACTTGATTTATAAATTGACAGAATTCAATTCGGCATTGCTTCTCAGGTCGACAGTTGAATACATTTACAATCCTTTGGAATATGCCTACGATGTTCATAGAAGCTTTGTCCATAAATTTTGTAAATCATCCAAGAAAATACTATTTTTAGGAATGAATCCTGGACCTTGGGGAATGATGCAAACTGGGGTGAGAATTTTACCTCTCATTCGTCCTATTCTTTAGGATAGCTGACCTCATTATTGAATTTGAACTAAAATTTAGACCTAATTTGAATTTTTGATTCTAAGAGTCTAAGCTATTTATGTATTGAACATGTTAGTAAGTAATTCTAGAATTTTCTATAACGATAATCTTAACTATCAATAATTATGATAATCATAATCGCTTTTTTTCAACAATAATCATAATCGTTGGGAATCCACCCAGAGCTTTAGAGCAATAATCCTTATCCTTTTATCATACTTGATGTAAGATAGACTTAACAATATTTTGTGGCCTATGAAAACTGTATCACGATTCATGAATTTTATATATTTTGAGAAACGCCAATTTTTAGTTCCTATTCTTATTATTAGTCGTGGGTAGGCCTATCTATTGAGAAGCAAAACACATTACGTCAACTAATATTTTTTCTTCTACTAATCTCTTGTTTGTTTTTCAACCATCTTATTTCACTAAAATATCAAATATAAATAATTACAACTTTGAAGGGAGATTACTTTAGACTGATATTTTCTTCTACTAATCTCTTGTTTGTTTTTCAACCATCTTATTTCACTAAAATATCAAATATAAATAATTACAACTTTGAAGGGAGATTACTTTAGACGCGACAATATTGTTTCGTGCTGGTATTGTACATTAAGTTATCTTGAGTAATTCCCCTTCAACGATGTAATTCTTTACATTTGATTCTCTTTTGTACTTGATGTAAATTTAGTATACTAAATGACAGAAAAAGCACCAGCAAGAATCACAACGCCGCAAGTGAATCACTCATAGAAAAATCTGTCTTGATTTTCACTGAATGTATAAAGCGTCCTAAATTAAGAAATAAAGGTTCAACAAAATTTGAAGAAGGTGTCTCAAAATAGATTACGATCAGGAGAACGATCAGCCTATATTTTCAATTCCTTCTAAAACGTTCAGTTTTCACAAGGTCCTTAAAGTTGCCACCATTTTGCTTTTCTAGGATTTTTTTTAATGTGTCTTTTTTGGATGAAAAAAATTAAAAATAGTCCCTTGGGATTTATCCCAAGTAGTTTATTGATACAAAAAATTCATATTAAAATCACATTATATATTATTATCAATCCATTACACTTATAAATTTTGTATTGATGTCCCACTATGAATTGTCATTTGTGTCCAATTAGTAAATTGAATTTAATTTTTTTCGATATGCCAAAATCTATAAATTTTATGCCTAATTTGTAAATTTTCATTTCAAATTAATAAATTTATATTTTCTCCATCGACAGGTTCCATTCGGCGATGTAATATCAGTGAAAAATTGGCTGAAAGTGACGGGAGAGATAAGAAAGCCTTTCAAAGAGCACCGCCTCAGGCCTGTGTCTGGTTTTGATTGCAAACGAGTTGAAGTTAGCGGTAAAAGATTCTGGGCGTTCGCTCAGCAACTAAGCAATGGAAATCCTGATATATTCTTCAGTAACTCGTTTGTTCACAATTATTACCCGTTCGTTCTTATGACTGAATCCGGCAAAAATGTTACTCCCGCTGATCTCAAGGTAACTTTTACAGTTTAAGAGTGGGTGGTAGTGGACGGCAAACTGCCGAACGGCAAAATCAAGCCCCATTAGAACAATGTAATTTTTATCAATCTCTTGAAGCAGATATTGCCTCTATTTATGGACAGAATTTCACGTTCTTTATGTCATTGGAAAGAGAATTTAATTCTCCAGGGGCGTTACTTCTTACTTTTTCGATTTTTAGTTTATTTTAATAATTATCGCATAATTAATTAACTAAAAAAGTATTGAACTGTAATTATTGAAATGAACTAAAAATCGAAAAAGTAACGCCCCTGGAGAATTAAATTCTCTTTCCAATGACATAAAGAACGTGAAATTCTGTCCATAAAAGAGGCAATATCTGCTCCAAGAGATGATAAAAATTACATTGACTGATTTTGCAGTTCGGCAGTTTGCCGTCCACCCACTCTTAATTGAACCAACGAGTTGCACTGAGTCAATTCATTTCAAGTATAAACTTTTAAATGTTTGTTATATTTTATATGTCTACTTTTTATCGCTTCAACACTGTTGAATCAATCAATTTCCAAAAAGACAAAATAGTCCGCTAAACTTGAGAAATTTTTCAGTACCGAGTTTCCTATTCTAGAATACAATATAATGCATATTTGGAATGCTTACCATGGAATTAACCTAAATTAAGAAATAAAGGTTCAACAAAATTTAAAGAAGTTGTCTCAAAATAGACTACGATCAGGAGAACGATTAGCCTTTATCTTAAATTCCTTCTAAAACGTTCAGTTTTCACTTGTTTAATGTCTGTTTTTCATTTATTCCTCCTAGGCCAATTAGAATTCAAGCATAAACAAAATGCTCTACATTTTTCTTTTTTCTCCACGATTTCAACCAGAGATTTCAATTCCAGAGAAAAAATATTTAGAGGTCTTTCAGTTTCAAAATTTTTCCCTATCAAATTTCAGATTATAAATAATTTTCAACGGTAGTATAGCTGTCTTAGTAGGGGTTCAATGTGAGAGAATCTTTCAGTGTTTTCTTATAAGGGTTCTCTGGGAGGATAAGTTACTGTTTATGAGGATGATGATGTATTTTATCATGAGGATATTTGAACCGTTTTGATGAAGTATCTCCCAACCGTCACTAGCAATAACACTGCTGGACCTACCTAATACATACATAATAATTAAGAAACCCAACAACATTATTTGCCTTATCAAGAAATACTGAATATCATCATTGACATAATATCACAAATCATAACATAATTATGGACTAGGATAGAAAAACTAGACTGAACCTGTAGGCTACTATTTCTTGCTAAATTTTATTGAATGATTAGTTCAAAAAAGATTATGCAGCAATTCGCACAACAATTTCTGTTCAAGAAAAAATATTATTAATTTTTTGAATTTGGAGTAATAGTACCTATCATGATCGTTAACTCAGATTTTCACTCAATTTTATATTCATCTATCTACGTTTTTACCTAACCAAAAATATTGATAAATAGTTCTTATTTATTCATTCAATTCCATTGTTCAATTTTGCAGCCAGCAGAGCAAAGAGAACTGGAAAGTCTATGTGATGAAAGTCTATGTTCGGTGATAGACCTGTTACAAATCGAAACGATAATTGCAATTGGAAGGTATACTGAAAAACGAGTCAAGGCTGTTCTGAAGAAAACGCCGAAAAATGTTGATGTAAGTAACTTAATGGTTAGAATTAAATCAACTATAGAATGATTTATCTATTTTCAGTTCAAATACTTTTGGTTTGTTTCGACTTCGATAGTTATTTAGCCACTAGCCTGCTTTTCTTTTCCCTCTATTTGATGGATATTGATATTAATTTTAGTGCCGCTGGAATGAACGGAGAAAAGGATACAAAGTGGATGAAAATTTTGGAAACGGGTTAATATTTCCTCCATGGAGGTAATAAGTTAATACGGTTGGTGACGTAGAGAATCGTACTGAAATTGAAATATCTACACAACTGTGACATGAAAAATTCAGTCCACTATTTTGAATCTGCCGTTTTTAATTTTATTCTTATGCCTTATTGATCTGCCAAACCCATTTTTCCATGGAAATGGGAAGGTGGTCATGTTATAACTTAGATGATTTTGATGCAGATTTACAAGAGAAATGGAATTCCGAAAACCACACCTGTCAACCCATTTCAGAGTTATTTCAATTGTTGATCAGAGATATTCACGAAAAAAACAGTAAATAGCTCCAAAACGGCTTGATGCGTTTTTCGCCATTCATTTTGTCTTGAAATTCTGTATCGGAGTTATATTATAATGTTGTGTTCCATTTTTCCATGGAAATGGGAAGGTGGTCATGTTATAACTTAGATGATTTTGATGCAGATTTACAAGAGAAATGGAATTCCGAAAACCACACCTGTCAACCCATTTCACGAGTTATTTCAATTGTTGATCAGAGATATTCACGAAAAAAACAGTAAATAGCTCCAAAACGGCTTGATGCGGTTTTTCGCCATTCATTTTGTCTTGAAATTCTGTATCGGAGTTATATTATAATGTTGTGTTCACACCTGGCCACGCTGTGACCAGGCTACCTTGCCATAAAATTTACATTATCTTACATTCAATGACAAAATAAATTCGAATAACAGAGTGGCACAGGGAAATATGGGTATTGTAGATATTGTACAGTCGATCAATGCAATTTAGAAATTTTGGAGTTTGGTGTGCTGTTTCAACTAGCACAAATCTCAATTTCAACACTTACTTTTTCGAGGCTGAGAGATGAAGAATCTATGCTTCCAAATGGTTTTTATCTGAAGAATTTTAATTTCTTTGTTGAAACACGTCGTTGAAAATTTCAAGTGTTATTTTTATTGTAGAATTTCAACAATTTCTATTATTCTAATGCAATTATTTTACTTCATTTTTTGCATTTGAACGTTAAATAATTACTGTATTTCTTTTACCTTTGTTAGTTGTTATTAAAAAATTCTGTTTCCATGCATCACGCTATATCATTACCATAGTTATAATATTTATTGTCTGTTTCATCAAAGAAAACATTCTGGCAGGATGGGAAAATGAATATAGCTCGCTCAATATTGGTTCAAAAATTATAAATTTGGTCTCAAATTGTAGATCAGAATATTTCCTACTATTTGAGACCAAATTTATCTTTTTTACCAACTTCTCTTTATCTTTACCCAAATTTATCTTTAACCAATATCGACCGAACTGGACAGTCAGTCGTTTCCCGTTTTTGGATTTTCTGTCCGGGCTGGGTGGGCATTCTGGCGGGGTGGGGATGGCTTCGGCTCGGTCGGTGTTGGTTCGGGGCTGTGGGTTCTTTCGAGAATTTATGGCTTTTGGGCCGGTATTGGCCGGGCTGGAGTCGTTTTCCCGTCTTGCCGGGGTGTCTTCTTTGCTTGGACGGACTGTATAGTTTGGTGAATATGAAACTGGCAACCAGCTGGTAGGCCTAGGCCCTTCATAGGGCTGTTGCGCCATTGACAAACAAAAAAAATCGACCGAACTGGAGTCATTTCCCCATCTTGCCAAAATGTTTCTCTGCTTGGAGAGACTATACTGTAATATTTTTCTGCTATTCTTTATCACTGGCAGTTTTATACGTGTTATATTCACTTAACTGAAGATTGATTACAGGTAGTTTATATGATGCATCCGAGCCCTCGAAATCCAAAGAGTAATCAGGAATGGATGCCAACGGCTATGAATTGTTTGAAAGATAACGGCCTCATGAAATATTTTGAATCAGAACTTACATAGGAATTCCACTGTACAAACCGGAGAACCGACAACGAATTCTATCGGTGAGTTGCAAATGAATTTAAAAATTCAGTGAAGAAA
This sequence comes from Sogatella furcifera, assembly GCA_017141385.1. NCBI lineage: Eukaryota > Metazoa > Arthropoda > Insecta > Hemiptera > Delphacidae > Sogatella > Sogatella furcifera. The sequence goes on along the minus strand of CM029550.1, from coordinate 10,168,943 downwards.
AATAATTATTTCTAATTAACATATTAAATAGTGGAATATTAGAGTGCTGCATTTCATACAGGCGCATATATCTATAATGTGATCAGACTAAAGATAAAAATGTATAATCAATTCCATTTGTTGATAATCATCGACCGAATGAGCTTATTCTTATTTCAATTCAATAATAACTCCTCTCTTTGTATGCCGTATTTTCAATCTCCCTTGAAAGTTTTTTGATTAGGCTATATGAAAATTGTATAGGCTACTCAGTTTCAAGTTACTCAGTAAAGTAGTACAGTATAATTGGCGAGAATGAACTTCTCACTAAGATACTCACTTTTCAATTGTTGGAAGTTTTAGTACAAAGTGAGTCGTAATAACGAGCGGTTTTTAAAAGACTGTTAAATAAAAACAGTTTGTTACAAAACTATGTTTATATCACAATATTAAAATACATGAAAAAGCACTGAAATTACAATTATACAAAGTGAGGCATAATAACGAGCGATTTTTAAAAGACTGTTGAATAAAAACTGTTTGTTTAAAAAATATGTTTAAATCACAATATTAAAGTTATAAAAAAGCATTTTCTGAAACAGTAAAATGTCAGTTATTTTTTTAAAATAGCTCCAGTAAGATGGCGTCCATTTAGACGCACACATTCCTTCAGCCGGACCTCAATCATCACATTGCGTAGCATTGCCAGTGGGATTTGACCAACTTCCTGCCGGATCCCCTCTTTCAGGGCTTTAATTGTTCGTGGAGGATTATCTTTCTAGACACAGGATTATCTTGGATTCGCCAGGAATTTGGTCAAATCACACTGGCTATGCTACGCAATGTGATGATTGAGGTCCGGCTCAAGGAATGTGTGCGTCTAGCTATTTTAAAAAAGTAACAGACATTTTACTGTTTCTGAAAATGCTTTTTCATGTACTTTAATATTGTGATTTAAACATATTTTTCAAACAAACAGTTTTTATTCAACAGTCTTTTTAAAATCGCTCGTTATTATGCCTCACTTTGTATAATTGTAATTTCAGTGCTTGCAAGCTGCAACCAACCAACAACACAAAGTGATCTTAGTTTTTGCTCGCTTTGTTTGTTCATGTCTAGTAGCATTGAAAGATGTTACTAATAAAACATTTACATTGAGATTTTTTTCTGAGTTTGATTCCCAAATTGGTTCATAGGCCTGTGTGTGGGTAATGGGAATGATGATATATGACGACTACTGCTTATCGTCCACTCCGAGAGACGGAGTGGCCGTATCCATGTAATAGAGCTGTGGTCAAAATTTGTTTCCCGGTCATGAATCGAACCTGGAATCTCTTGGTTATTAGACCGGCGCGTTATCACTCACGTTGTTACTTCCAATTGTATATATTCATGTCATATTGAAGGTCTAGAATTATATCAAGTTTGTAATTCGTAACTTACTTACGATAACATGTTAATTAAACTAATTATAATTCAGTTGAAGATGAACAAAATGATTTATTGAGTTATTTGGTTGAATATCAATATACAATTATTCAAGTATTACAGTATCATAGGAATAAAAATTATAGTAAAAAGTAGGAATACGGTCAAAATTGAATGCAGTTAAATCTTTGTATTATTTTTTGTCACCATTGACTTGCTAATTAGAGCTATCTATAATCTGTGCCAATCCTATATTATGATTTGTCACTTCTTATTCTATATCCTTGTGTTAAATTGGATTACAAGATTTATGCATTATTTTTATCTCATCAATTTTCTCTCATCTGTTTGTTCTTTACTTTAAAATTCATTTGGTGATCCATAATCGTATGGCCATGTAAGAATTGAATTTCGGCAATTCTATCTGTTTCAATCCATCAAATCCATTCAATTTCATTTTAAATTCTATGAATACATATCTATTCTTACATAGATCTATCTAGTTTACATTTTGAGGTATATAATTATAACACCGTGTGACCTTGCTGGCTAAGGCCTGGTGTCAGAGTTTTCAGGTCGCACCTGATCAGTTTCAGGGCCTCTGACATGACCTAACGACTGCTTTTTGAGGTATAGAAATCTAGTCGTATATTACTTCAAGATCTTTGCATTATTTTCTCTGCTTGTTCAATTCTTCTAATCCTTTTGTTTTTGCTTAAATTGTTTTAATGTGTATGCTTTGATGAAAACTCTTTTATAACCGTGAACAATTGATTTTTATTTCATTTTTTACATTTCAGTTATCACGATGGAAAACTGGATGCGTGTGGCGCTGACTCGTGCAAAATGCGCCCTAGACTCAGGGGAAGTACCCGTCGGCTGTCTGTTCATCTACAGAGACGAGATAATCGCCGAGGGCAGCAATATTGTGAACGAAACAAAAAACGCCACGCGTCACGCGGAAATCAACTGTATTGACGACATTGTCGCAAAGTACCGCGATTGGAAATCGGTATTCAAAGAGACACAAGTCGTTGTGACGGTCGAACCGTGTATAATGTGCGCTAGCGCCTTACATAACCTAGAAATCGCCGGTATCACCTATGGCTGTGCTAATGATCGGTTCGGAGGGTGTAGTTCGGTATTAGATACTTCCAAATTTTATCCAAATCCGTGCGCGGTGGTTGGTGGAGTGTTTGGAGATGAAGCTATGAACTTGTTGAAGCAGTTTTATAAGCAAACTAATCCGAATGCTCCCGAGAATAAAGTAAAAGTGAAGAAGGTGGCTGTCTAGTAGCCTACTATGAACTATGTAAGTAACTATTTTGTAAATATCTAATTAATCGAATCATGCTCATTCTATTTCATAATTACATGTGTGCAATGTTTTTCAATTATAATAATTGATCTCAACGTCTCATTTGAATGTTTTTGATCCAGGTTACGCTTTTATGTTTAATAAAAGTTTACAAATTTCATTAATTCCACTGGGTTTTCGACCAGATAACCCAGGCGTGTTACATGAAACTTAAAAGTCTAGAATGTAGGTGGAAATGCAAAATCAGACCTTAATATAATTGGTGGCAGGGAAACTAGCGATCGGTGAATTATTTTGTATTTTGAAATAGGTGATGCTGTTTGAAGATGAAGATAGGTGATCAGTTTGCGAATAGTCTTTGAGAAAGAGAAAAATGGAGAACGAGGTAGTGTCCGTTTAGTCAGCTGATTCACTCGCCAGCTTATTCTTGTCACCACCTAATTGAAACGCCAAGATTATCTATAGCAAGCTATTCATTATGAATCTGAGAAGGTTTATAGAGCTATTGATCATGAATCTAAGAAGGTTTATAGTCTAGTAAAGCCAAATTAACATTAAACAATTGAAAATATTGAATACAAATTGAAGAATATTTCAACGAGTTGTATCTACAATCTACAACTGGTCAGTGTGGGTTGACATCTTAAGGTACGATTCCCAAGCGACTGATCGAGCTTCCCGGCTCCAAATTCGCTGCTAGAGCTGCCCTGCTCTAGCCATTACATCTCTATTCACATCATGGGCGTACGCAGGCAGGGGCAGGGGGGCACTATTCACAGACTCAAAAGGGTAAAACTTCCATATCTGAGTCTCCAATTTAATACTGGAAAAGATAATTAATAATTCCTCATCTTGACTCATTGGAAGTAAGATTCTCAGATGAGAATCTCTGTCACTTTTCCATCCTTTGTAGGGTTATTCAATGAAACGGAAAAATTTGAAGAAGTTACTAATGTGGAAAAAATACAGCGATCCACTGTACAATAAGAGAAATAAAGTATTTTTTCTAGAAATCAATTGTTCAATTCTAAACATCAATTTCTCATGTTTTTAGAGATTTGCATCATCACCTCATTTTCAGACGTGTATGTTTAAACAACTTTGAAGAAACTGAAGAAATATCTAAAAAACTAGATGAGAGTACGAAAACCTTCGAACGCTTCAAAATATTTCTTTTGTTCAACAGACAATACTCCAAAGTTCACGCAAATCTGTCCAACATGCTCTATGCGCTATGCCTTGCAATGAAGGACGATTCGCAAATTTTATATTCAGAAATTAATATTTTCTATTATTGTACAATAGAATACATTTGGAAGTACATTTTTTCTTCATATCTATGACAAATAAATGATGAAATTGATTTTTTTTCTTGAAGAGTTGGTGACTTATTCAAATCTTTCTGTTTTACTTGCTAACTCTCTATATGCTCAAATGTTACTCCAGAGAATTAAAAAAAAAACATTTTTAATCTTCAATGGAGTTTCATGACCTAGAATCCATTACTGCGAAGTTATAGCTGTGGTATTATGTATTTGAATGAAAAAAAAATTGAAGAGTTGAAGGTAATTGTAGCAGCTAATTTTTTGGAGCTGAATAGCCATACAATAGTGTTTCAGAACTCCCTACCAATATTTTAGATCTAGGTGAGAAACATACTACAGTTTCTAAATACAGGGTTCGCCAATGAAGTGGGACGATTTTAGTAAGCAACAGGTTGTTCAAGAAATTGTATTTTTGTAATTTTTTCATCATAAATAGAAAGTAGAAATGTAGCCATTTAGTTTACAATAAGTCAAAAATAATTTTTTTGAATATAACACCTTCCAAATGACCTCCATTGGAATCTATGCACTTTTGCAGCTGGGCCTGAAAGAAACAGGTAAATTTGCTGTCACTTCTAACTTTGTGCGTTACATCGAAATGATTCATAACTTTCTTACACCAGAAATCGCCCGTTCTCCATTGAATGAACAAACAAATAGGACAACAAGCCAAACTGCGATAATTGCCATGAATGCTGTAAATGTTTTGTTTCCAAGCCGCGTCATTTATTGAAACTGGGATATCCCTTGCCCTCTCGCTCTCCAGATTTATCAACTTATGACCATTTTCTATAGGGCTACTTAAAAACGAGTGTTTATCAAAGCGAACCACCCAGAACTATCCCAGCTCTAAAACAACGGATTCGAGATGAGATTGGAGGAATACCACTCAATATGCTGCGAAATATCGAGGAAAACTTTCAGGCCCAGCTGCAAAAGTGCATAGCTTCCAATGGAGGACATTTGGAAGATGATAAATTCAAAAAATGATTTTTCACTTATTTTACACTAAATGGCTAAATTTCTACTTTCTATTTATGATAAAAAAAACTACAAAAAAACAATTTCTTAAACAACCTGTTGCTTATTCAAAACGTACCACTTCATTGGCGAACCCTGTATTTTGAAACTGTCCGAAGTTTAGGATACCTTATTGTTGACTGGTATTTCGAATCAAGTAATATTGTAGAGAATGAAATTTTGATGAATCAGCTCGGTTGCCGTCTCTTCTAGGACGCACCCAAATCTCACAAATCAGGATTTCAAGGAGACAAAACAGACAATGAAGGCAGTTTTGAATAGATTGCTTGTCTTTTGAAGGATTGTTTGATTGTTTGTCTCGAGAAAGTAACTGAATTTTCTTCTGAAATAAATCGAATTCTAGCTTTTTGTGAGGCAATCAACAGGTCTTTGAAGAATAAAGCCAGGAGAGAGACCAATTTGAAATTTTACATATGATTACAAGTGATGGCCATCTTAGCTCTCCTATATATGACTCTGAAACCTGGGTAGGTACCGAGAAATAAAGAATAGAGAAAGTTACAAGTGGCTAAAATTCAATGTTTTAAAGCAGTAAAGAAGATAAAATTTGGAATGTTTAAATAGGTACTCAACACATTATCATTGAGGCAGAATAAACAGACCTGGAAAAATCAATATTCAATGGATGGAACCAGTCAACAAAAAGGGATACTATTACCATCCCTTAGAAGTTGAAAAATTGAGTTCTCTCCGCTTATATTTTGATCATTATCTCAATAACCACCAAACTGGTTTTATTGAATTTCTCAGCTAATTTTTCATAAGGATTGACCACTCTCATACTCTCTTAAGGCCCCAAAAAATTACAAAATTTATAGAGGAATGTGAAAACATAGATTCGGGCATTTGGATGTGTGAGCAATTGAGAATTTTGGGACAGTTTCAAAATAATATTTAGATATGTTTCTTACCCAGGAACAATGCATTAGATTATTGATAGGGAGTTTTGAAGCACTCTTTATAGCCTAGTTATAAAATGTTGATAAATTTATTCATCTAAAACTAGTTTTTAAATTAGTTAGGGTACTTCTATATGTGTATCCAACGTTATGTGTAACTATTAGTTAGACTACTATTAGTTAGAATATAGTTAGACTATTATTATTCAATTTTAGTTAGACTACCTATTATAACTTTGTACCATGCTTATAGATTTTGGTATTTGAACAATTTCGAGGAAAGACTCTTAATATGCAATACTTCCTAAGAAGGGAAATACTGTTTCATGAATTACAAACACCTAAAAGATTGAACTTGCTTTGAACACTCAGTGAACAGAGAAATTGAATCACAATCAAACTTTGTGATGAAATTATTTGAAACAAAATGTGGGGCTTGTTAGTACAAAAGACCTAATCTCACTTAACTTCATGGAAATTTAATCACTTAAATCACAAGTCATCCAAATTATTTGCAATATTATGTTTAATTAATTTTTATTCTCAATTTTCATGATAGAATGTATTGAACTGAACAATATTATGACTGACCCCCCCCTCCCCTCTTTGTATGAGGGGGGCCTAGGAAGAGAGGGGTGGGGGGTGATCGCCGTGAACGGGGAAAATGGCTTGCCCCCCCCCCCCCTGGAGAAAATCCTGCGTACGCCCTTGATTCACATAACTACATTAAAGATGTTTACTCTGTTATCAGGGCTAATAATGTATACTAAATCAATAAATAGTGAAATTTACTTTAAAATGGCTAAAAAAGTGCGAATTTCACTATTTATTGATTCAGTATACATTAGTTAACAGAACATCTTAATTACAGTTATGTGAATAGAGATGTGATGACTAGAGCGTGGCTCGTGCAGTCGCTTGGGAATCGTTCCTCTACCTGTATTTCTTAGCTTCTGAGTTTTATTCAACTGGCCCCCTCAGTAAAGAGAATTCATTACATATGAATTACCTTTTGATAGTTATTCATAGTAGTAAATAAGCTTTTCTAGTAGGAAATTACCTAACTCCTATCTCTACTTTTTATCATCAATTTATGCTTTTTTAAATTTCTTAATCCACAAGACGGGAAAATCGGGAATTATCCAGGGATTTTATTCGTGCTGACAATAAGCGGGAATTATGTCGAGGTTTCGGAATTTTTTCTGACATTGTTTTGTCATTTGATGAACTATAAGTTGGATATGTTTTCGAAAACTAAATTGAATTCATCATCATCATTATTTTTGGACCAAAGTTTACAAGCATTTTTTCTTCACTTTTTGAGTAGTTGTGAAGGTGATATTGTGGTAGTTATCCATATCCATGAAAAGACAAGATGTTGTCAAACCACTGATTTATTATAAAATCGAGATACCGGTTTCGGTTGTAGTTTACCAGAGATTGATAATGGTGTAACAACCGAAACCGGTTTCTCGATTTTTTAATAAATCAGTGGTTTAACAACGTCTTGTTTTATAATTTAATTTTTTCTTCATTTTAATGCCATGAAACACTCTTTTAAGTTTTATGTATTTCCAGTATGTTATGTTTTTCATCTTATTTGTTGAGCTTTTCAAAGTATTCTAGTATGAGTGGTCACTTCCTTCTCTCACCTCCTCATCATTTCTTATTTTTTTAACATATCTATTATTACTCATTCCATAGGTTTTTCTCACAATCAGAATGTGAGAGGCTTTCATCTCCGCTTCCGAATGTTGTAAACTTATTGAAACACCTTATGAAACAGATTTTTTGCTTTATAATGACTTACCCGGTGCCTTGAAGCCCACTTATATTTGTAAGTTCTCCTTTGTCATACTCATCATGACTTATAAGGCAAGGTGTAACAACCCATGAGAGTCCCCTCCCATAATAAATTGTAACCACTTTATACACTTATTATAATCATCATTTTTTAATGAGAATTCGACAGGTTTCGATAGTTCACGTAAGAAGCAGCATAGAGTACCCTAATCTAATCCCTTTTATTTGTGTGGTGTGTCTGGTTGCTTTTTGTGGTTGTTAAGTGCTTTTTATGTCGAGTCACAAACACTTTGAACTGTTTTTGGATGGGTGACCAAGGTGAGTGGAACCTATCCTTATGGGTAGCTCCCCACCATATACATATACTTACCACGCCTATCATTCTTTTTCTTTTCTTTTCTGAGTGTGATGCTCACAAGGGCTACTAGACCTGTGCATTGGTAATGAGAGGGATTATGATGAGAGATCATAACTTTTAGGCAGTCGGCTTATTGTCTCCTCCGAAAGACGGGGTGGGGGTGGCCATATTTTGTGATTGTACTGTGGTCCAAAAATAGATAGGTTTTTGAACTGTTCCCTGGCTGAGGATCGAACCACTGAACATTTGGTTCAATTATTATCCTCATTAATAATCATTCCTTCCAATAATTAATTGATTTTATAAACTCTGATAAAAAATAAATATGAATTATTTTAATTATTCAATGGAATAAGAAGTAGTAAATAAAGTAGTAGTAATAATGGAATAATTAGTAAATACTTTTATAATATTCAACTGTTCAGTTTATATTTATTGACTTGAAAATTGATGTAATTCAATAATCTAATAGAATCTATCACTTGAGAATAGAGTTCAAAAGGGTTAGTCATGCAAATCAAATTTGCTGCATTAGCGGAGCGTACTGGGTCATGTCCCCAAAAAACGTGGAGTTGAGTCTCCTTAAATTTCGCATTGGTTTATTTCTTCTAAAGAATGAATCAATATTAAATTTACAATGAATATTATATCAGTTTGGTTTGTAGCTTATAATATACAGATGGATTCAGGTGGAATGAACAATACTTTTCAGGCTGATTTTCTGATTCCTTACACCAAGTAGAGAAAATGTTCCATGGGACATACCCCCAAATAAGCATTGTTACCAAGATAACAATGGCGGAAAATGGAAATTTAAAAATATATATTTTCTGGGTTAGGTTCAGACTGATTAAATTCTACGTTCTCTGAATTCCTTTTTTGTGGTCCTGGTTCAGATTGTTTTATTGAATAGAATTTGCTTAGTGAATCTGCTGCAATGCGGTTGGAGTGAAAAGTACGCTTTTCTCATAGCACTTGAGCGATTAAGATCGATCTAAAACGTATCCCATCTTACTCTATATTGAAATGTGTGTCATTTAAATCTTTCGATGGGATTCAGTTTCATTTAAAATTGATCGTTTCCTCATTATAATATTGCAATGGACACTAAGAAAGAACACTCTATAAGCTCTAATGCTGATAATTTAACCCTTCTTTAAACCTATGATGTTGTTATAATTATTTATGTTTTCCGTAATTAGGTTAATATCAGTTGATAAAATCCACGAGCGGTGAGAAAAGAAGTTGGAGAAGTTACAGCACAGAGTACCAAAATGAAGTCCTTTTTATTCCTACACCAGAGTTGATCCATGCACTTAATTTGGTTAATCTATGCTGATATTCTATTCTCAGTGTTCATTGACATATTACTGTTTTTTTATTCATGTTATAAATGGAAAGATGAGTGACCCTAATTTTTAATTTGATCATTATGTGCTAATAAGTTGATAGTTGATGCATCCTCTTTGCTCTTCCACTGTCTCACTCAGTATTGACATGGAGAAATTATTGTAATCTCTAATTATTGTAACCGTACACAACACAACAAGGGTTGCTGACTAGTATAATTTAATAATGGGATTACATTAATATTCCAAACTGTAATCAATGTGATAAGTTACTGTAATAAATTCATAGTTATTTGTAGTCTCTGAACATGTGCTTAGCATGATATTCATTCATAGTGACATGACAATGATAAATTTGATTCTGCTTCCCTTGAGTTGCATTTCTCATTAGGGATGTTGAATTCTCATTGCTCAGCTCTGACAGGACCGGCTTGAAAAGCAATGCTTTTGTACCTTTGGCAAGTGGTCTACAAAAGCGTATTGGTCTGATTTGCGGGTCGCTTCGCTACCGATACGGTCTTCTAGACCGTCCATAGACTATCCTGAAAGAGCTGAGATAACAGCCATTTCCAACCGACAGATTAAATCTACTGTAGCCTACTTATCAAATATATTAGCTTATTAAATAGGTCAATAATTGAAATAATAAGTAGCCTACATCATGTTTCAAAAAGCATGGAGAGTCATGCAGAAAGTTCTTATCTCAGTGTAGGAAAATAGAAAGATTTCAAAATCATCACTTGTGTCTTCCTTAACATGGTATAGATGAATCGCAGGGAGAAGACCTTTTGCTAAGATGGTGATGATGGGTAATCTATTGATTATAATAGAGTGGGTGAGCACACATGAAGCCAGTGGCTGAGAATACCCAAACCTTATAAATCAAGATTTAAAGGAGACAGAACACACATAAAGAGCATTTTTGAAAAATCTGTGTTTTGATCTATAAAATTCCAGAATTATGAGGTTTGGGTGTGTTTTACACAAAAACGTGATTGAGAATGTTTTCTTCAAAATAAAACTATGATTATCTACAATTTATAAGTTATAAAATTATAATTTGATTGTTTTTTATAATACTGCCCTATTATAAGTAGGATATTCTAGCTGAAACAATAATTTGAAATTGTAAAATCGAAATTTCTAGCATATTTTTCAAATCATCTGAATTCTATGAATATTTTTATTATGCATTTGCATTTCATAACATTATACTTTGAAAAAAGAATAAATTTTTTAATAACTTAGTGTCTATCTTTTATTCAAGGAATAGAGTAACTTGGAATAATAGACCTTCTAGAAACTATTTGCCTATGTTCTAGAATTGTCGCTTTGAAAGTCCAAATAAATATTTTTAATGAATTATATAACTTATAGGTCTTGTATCAATAATGATTCAATACCCTTTATTTCGATTGTTCGATTTTATATACATATAACTTAAATGTAAATGTGCCATCTTGAAAGTGAATCAGTGGACCGTGGACACATCAGGATTCAAAGATTTTTTTGAACAGCAAGTTCTTATTCTCATTAAACTGATTTTCATTTAATCCAAGAGTACAGTAGTTGTGACTCATAAATTTCTAAAATAATAAATAAACTTCAAATTTCCAAAAAATCGTGTATTCTCCTATGAAAAAATCAATTCAATATTCATCAACCTTTTCAATTCTCATTCATTTGAATTCCAATAATCTTCTCTTGTGAATAAAAGTTACCAGTTCTACAATAAAAGTTCTTTTTTCAATCATAATTTTCATATTTATTGGTTTTAGACTGCATACTATGATCTTGGAATTTAGAAAGTTTGAGTTTATCAAACATTGAAACTAGTATAAATCAATAATTTATTGACCAAGAAAACTTTTCTTTGTACTTGAAATAAAGGTAAAAGGTATTCAACGTTCACCAATATATTATGAAATTCAAGTGAATTTTTTGTTTTGATTGACTTTTCTTAGTTGAAAAACTTTACTTTTACTTCGTCAGAAAAATGTTTTTCAAGTTTGGGTATGTTTGAAACATACACATGTCGACATATAGACAGAGCACTCCCATTAAAAATGATAGGCCAATAATTTATGTACACAATTTATAATTGAAAATGTCCATACTTTATTCATTTTCACTCATTCCATTCATATAAAAATATACTAGGCTGATCAATGAAGCAAATATTGTACGTATTATTCCATGAATTACAGACGAAATTGAAAATATTTTACATAAATATAGGCTGCAGATCAGTAAAACCATTTTCTTCAGAAAACCTTAAATTATTATTATACATTTCATCTAATTTGGTAACACGGCTTTATATAACTGAGTCGCTGTTTGTGGACTTGCACTCGGAGAAAATAAACATACACTTATGTATATAAACTTATTGCAAACATTTAAATATGGTATTTTTGTATAATAATTGTTCGATGCAAGTTGTCATAAATCGAAAAATTTATCAGGTCCACTTCATCATAGAATATTTCAATTTATATCAGAAATGACATTTGAAAAACAGGTAAGTTGAAAATCAAGTCCTTAAATTTTTATTGATAGTTCGTGGTTGATACCGGAATTGACCAATCCAATTGAGAAATCTTGTGTATAATTATTCTAACGGAAAACAATTATTATTTTCTATAAAATAGAAATAGTCACAAACTACCAAAATACAGTAATAGAAACGAATTAATAAGTTACTACCAGAGTAAAATGTCTAAGCAATCAAATAATAACAATCTCGAATAAAGATCAATAATAATGAAATAATTTACCAATAAATTTTATAGCAATGGTTCAATCAGGCATTGATTTCTCACAGTAGTAAGTTAATTAAATTTATGGCAATGAAAGTGGAAAATGAGTCACAAATCCCTTCAGTTATTTCTCCCATATTTTTACATTTTCTCTGTTTTAACTAATGGTTTACCTATTTTCAGATTCTTTTAGTCTGACAATTTCAAATAAAATATAAAATTATTATTAATACTGTGCATTCAAACAAATAATTCTTCATCTAAATTGAGTGGAATGGTTAGCAATAACAACAAATACATTTTATAATTCTGTAAAAAATCTAATACAGTAGGTAGCACTATGAAAACAAGTTTATTTTGATTTTCCGTTTCATAGAATTGAAATAATACGAAAAAATATTCATCATGCATATTATTAAAATAGAAAAATAGCATTTCATGCTCAAATCTGAGCAAGTCCACATACCGTACCGTATGCTACACATCTAATGCTACAAAAAATCATGATAGAAAATTTAGAATACTAAATTAGCTTTCAAATAAGAATAGAATTGTAATACTTTGTCAGCTTCTAAATTTTGAAATTTTTGGGTAGATTTTAAGAAAGTCAGGTAATCAAAGTAAATGAAATATCATCAAAAATCTTTCCTCGCAATACCCTATATTACAAAATATTGACACAATTTACAGAGGGCAGGTACTGTCTGTTACCTGCTTAGGTCATATCTTCTTTTTCCTTGGAGTTTTCCAACGTACGATTTCCATTCATGACGATCTCTTGTGGGCCTTCTCTGACATCAGGTGAATTCCTCCCACTTCCTGATGACCGCGATGAACTTGCAGAAGAAGATGAACTATCACTCTCCGAATCTAGAGTTTCTGAGTCGATTGAACTGTTTTGGGACTGTAACCTCTTCCGTAACCTTTCGTTCTCGGTCTCCAGTTGCTGGTTGATCATGGTCAGCCTTGTGATTTCGTTTTCATAGTCCACCCTAGACTTCACGCGCACTCGATCCTCATCTCCACTACTGTCTTCGTCGTCGTCATTGTTTTTAGAGTTTTTTGTAAAAAATCAACTTTCTCCTCTAACTGCATTAATTGTTGTATTAGGTCAGCTTTGCTCATTGAAGCCAGCGATTCGACGTGCAGATCTTTGTAGGTGTTTGAGAATTCTTTGGTTAGAAATTCAGTTTCGTCGTCCGGTGATGAATAGAAAAAGTCTTCATCGGAATCAGCACTTGTAAAACTAGAATCCCTAGTTCTTGCAGGGCGACTTCTCAGGGAATTGGGCGAATTTGGGGCTTCAACTTCACCTGATGTGTTCTTTTTTGTAAGCAGTCTTTCATCCAATTCCTGGAGATCGGTGTGATCGTTCATGAGAAACTGATTAGTGTTGTAGGGAGCAACTGGCTGTCTGTTTCTAAACCTAGAAATAGACCGCCTTTTCTGGTATTTTGAACGATTAGACGAATCTTCTTTATTGTAAGGATTCTTTCTTTTCGGCTTACCTCGACGCGTTTTCTTCTTCCTTTCGTATCGCTCGCCATCCACAAATTTCGCGGTTTGTTTTGAACTGTAGTTCCGATTTTCGCCACTGGGCGGCGTCGCTGAGAAATTAATCTGATCCGTGCACTTGGCTATCGCGTTATTCGTCATGTTGTTTTCGACATTGTCTTTATTCGTCAACACTTCATTTTTCACAATATCACCCATGTTTTTAAGCACTATTGAACGAAATCAAACGTTTACATCACTCGAAATAAGTTCCAAAATACGAGAGATTACGAGCTGGATTTCACCACACAAGCACGCCACGATAACTGTTCGACAGTGAGATGTTCCCATTGCAGTGTTTAGTTCTGATATGAGCCGTTTGAGCGCTGTAATCTTTACAGCTTTCTCTCTTCAACCATCGGACCCCCTCTCTCAGTTTTTAACATGCTCAATGGCCCTTTTCCTTTTGCTCTGTTTCTCTAGTACAGCAACATGGACAAAACGAGAGAACTTTGTAATATTTTAGTAACCACCTACCAGCAGTTTCGGCATTACTGATCATTTATCAAAATATTTTCAATGCAACCCTTCAAGCTCAAATGCTCAGAATTTATCACACTATTATAGTAATTAGTAAATAAAGATGGCATTTTGTAACTCGTGTTCTTTAAAAAAAGTTTGATAATATGCTATGCATAAATTAGGATAGGCTAATTACTTTTTTAATTATAATAGTGACGTAGAGTTTGGGTCTATTCTATTTTAAATTAGATATTGTACTGTGTGCTTGCATATACTTTATTTCCATATTTTCAATGCAATAAATTTTTTATTTGAACAAGCAGCGCACTGATGGGAAATCTTTACCTGTAGATACAGTAACTACAACACGGTATTAATTTTCTCAATACATTTTATTTCAGTTAAACGGACGATTTCAGTATTTAGGCTAATGTTGGTTTTGTGTTTGTACTTGAATCTCATCTCATCCCTAATTACATAAAAATATATAATTTGAATTCATTTCACCTTACACTAAAGCTTTAAATTACGTCAATTTAAATACATTGATGTTATTTAGATGTTTTTACATTTAATGTGAATTCAGTACCCTTTTTCATCCTTGATATTATTAAATGCTAATTGCGTATTGTAAGCGTTACATTTCCCAGTCAATGAATAAATTCATCATGAAAGCTTCTACATCTGCTTGTGACGCTCTCATTGTAATTATAATTCCTTTATCGAGCTGTTTGACCACGGTTCAATTTCCCTCAATTAGCCTATGATGTTATACGGGCGTGAATCACGTCGAGAAAACGCTAAGCCTCCGTATGCGATTGTATAGTCTGTCCAAGCAAAGAAGACATTCTGGCAAGATGGGGAAATGACTCCAACTCGGTCAGTATTGGTTCAAAAATTATAAATTTAGTCTCAAATTGTAGATCAAAATGTTTCCTACAATTTGAAACCAAATTTATAATTTTTCAATCAATATTGACCGAGCTGGAGTCATTTTCGCATCTTGCCAGAATGTCTTCTTTGCTTGGACAGACCAACACGCTCGTGTGTTTTCTTCCAGTGTGTTATTTACAGCGTCAGCGTGATTCACGTCCTTTTAATATCACCCTCAGAAGATACACATGACTACAAGAGACAAAATGATACTGTACATTTTTTAAACCATCAAATGAAACATTCGGGTTGAAAGGTCATGTGTGATGTATCATTATTGAAACTTATGTTTCCTTTTTTCTATTGTTTCAGAGTTTCACTTTTCGTCAACTCTTCATTTTTCACAATATCACCCATGTTTTACTATGAACGTATGAAGACGCGGCTTCATGCTTTTCTGTTTATTTGTCTTCAATATTACGGTAGGCCTATTTGAAGTGATGCGATGAGCAGGGTCTTATCACAACTCATTTATTCTACTTGAAAACCTGGCTACGTTTTGCCTTTTGCATTTAAAATTTTGCTAGATCACCATAGATAGACTGTTTAGTACGAGAAAGAAGTAGTGTTTAGATCGGGCTTCACGCGTAAATCCATTGCAGAAAGTACCTGCAAAACACAACTTACAAAATAACCTACGAAATTCTACTTAAAAGTGGAAAAAAGAATGGATACACATCACCATCACCATAGCCTACGAAATATTTAAAAGGATACTTTGGAAGGAGCTGTACTGAACATAATTTTTAAAAAAATCTTCTAGATGAGTTAATATAAACAACAATCATGTGATAAGTTCAAGGCCATTATTTACAGAAAAAGAACTAACATGCAAGCAGTCGGAGACTAGCTACACTGAAGTATAGCAAATCTCACTACACACAGTAGAAGTAGTAGTAAATCTCACGAACTCGCAGCTTGTAAACATTTCATAACTTATCTTACAAGTTTACGAGTAGGCTAGCTGTAGTTTCAAAGATGTATCCGCTAATTTATTAATAGTTCACTCATTCCATCTAAACAAAAGCTCTTTATTCTAATCATTCCAAAAACATCAGTAAATAATTATTATGACTATTGAAAAATAACATTTTCTCTTGGCGAATGACAAGCAGATAAACTTTTATCGATTAACAGTTGAACTTTTTGGATAAAAGCATATAAAGAGATAATTCAATCAATTTTATAAATAGACTTAATTAATTACTCATTCATTCGTAAATAAAGAATCAATCAATCTAGGAAGCAAGATAATTCGTTTAGTTCCAATATTTGCTTGTTGAGTTTTATCAAAATATTAATGTTCGTTTTTTAGTAATGATGTTTCCAAGATAATATAAATACAGCAATGTACAGTGATTTTAGCTTATGCAACCTTTATCAACCTCTATTCATTATTACTATAAACCTACTTTGAGATTCTGTATTACAAGAAGAGACTAACTCAACATCGATAACCTGTTAAGCGTTGTTTGACGCGTCGTTTCTTATCGTTTCAATCAACGTTACTCCAACGTTTTCAAAAAACGGCTCTGCAACTGCATCATTTGAAGCAACTGTTACGTATCTGATTAACGTTATTGGAACGTTCCTACAAGGTCGCGTTTTAGATGCTTGTAATGGAACATTTATAAGGTCACTGCTATGCTTATATACGTTATACCTACGACATTGAGTTGAATCACTTGACTATTTAGATTTGGAGTAGCCCTATAGCATAATAATATTTTCTTCTATTCTCTTTGTAGTAGCTTAATTCGAACATGTAGGCCTACTCTATAAATTATTTCCAGTTGGAGTGATATAAATAAAAGTTACACTAGATGTTCAATCATAATGTAACAAACTTATATTGCTTTCAACATTAATTAGAAATCTAATGCTGCATTTAAATTTAACGTTCCTTATTGAGTTGATACAATGCTATTACTTAGCTTTGGGTTTTGATTCTGAACTTTTTGTTCTCAACAGCAATACCATCGTAACTTTACTATAATATACTTTACTTATAATTTGTCGTGTATTACTTTTTAGGTAACATTTTTTTCTAATCCAGTTTCATTTTTCTAAATTATTTATAGAAGCCCTTTCAAAGATTTGATATTGACTCAGTATTACAATAATGTAAATCAAGTTATAATATTAACCTGTTGAATATCATAATATTAAATTTCCACTCCAACAGCAAAATTTGATAATCGAAACCTGTAATCTAAGGTGATACGCTAATAGTAGAGCAAGTGAGTTGGGATGTTCTCACTTGGGTATCTGCTTACGTAATTAGTTGAGGTGTGCCGTAGGCTGGCTGCTCTGTATCAGAAGCTCAATTCAAACCAATCAGTAGGCTATATTTTCAGGTATGATAAGGATTCAAGGTTTTGTTGAATTCCAGCATCGGTATTGTTGACGATCATCTTTATTAAAAATTTGCTTGGCTACTTTTACCGGATGAGAATCGGGAATGCTTAAAGTGATAGAACGTTTAATTGATTTTAAGAACGGGAACGGGAAACCGTATTAATTTTGTTTGAGAGCAGTGTTTGCGATCGCTGTTATTTTAGTCACGAATAAAACAATTTGATATCTGTTCTTCACTGTTGATCTTGGATGGAATATAGAATTTCACTATATATCTAATCAACGAATCAACCAATTAGAATTATATTGAAACGGAAAACTAATTAAATATTTTTTCAATCTTGGCACTTTGCCAACTACACATTTTATGTAGAAGCTTCATGATTCGCATTTCAATCATTCTATCGAAAAATTTGACATAGAACAAACGATTACGGGATACAAGTATTGTGTGGTCGATGCATTGAATTTGAATACCACCACTTATATCGATGAAAGCGTCTGGTTATCATTACGACTTTAAATGCTCGTAATAACTAATATCAGTCAATTTTCAGTTTGCAAGCTTGTTACTGCATTGAATAATTTTATGATAAGACTTGTGATGAATATACAGTGGAGTTCAACCGATAAGAAGTAGCTCATGAATAGTAATGTGAAATTTTCGAATAACTCAAATTAGAATCTTATCTGAAGGAAATTGCTGAATGAATGGCTAAATTCGTAATGAAATTTTTGTTAAAGTAATTCATTCATTCGCTTATTCATATTGGGGACTATGCAAAGTGTGTAATACCGCATTATCAAATTTTGAAATATCTATTATAGAATTATATGTTTTTGCTGCTATGCAAGTATTGATCAGAGGCGTGAATTGACAGCTATAGCTATCATTGGGAAGGAATCATTAGTAATCTCCAATCTCCCACCGTCCCGCCAATTTTTTTTATCATGATCTGTGCTTATTGATTACTAGCTGGCAGGCTCGCTTCACTCGCCTTCTCCGCCTGGCCAGGGGGCTCCGCGCCCCCCCTGGACCCCCGACAGTAACAACAGTGTTAGTGAGTCGAACAAAACGTCTATATGTGTCAGCTGAGACAAATAGGCTCACTTCGCTCGCCTGCAATTTCCTTTCGAAATGATTTGCTTTGATCACCATATCACATCAGATCATCATATCATATTAACAGGGTTCTTTTAAGAATCGAATACTACATACTGGTAAAAAATCTGCACATTCTATCATATTAGGTACCTATGTATGAATGTTACATTAGGATTAAGCGCTTAGCGTTATGAATAATACATTGACTCATACAATGCCAAGGTGGAGCCTACACTCATCAATATGATAATGAGATTACGTGGCCTAGTGCAGCTTACATTATCGATGATAATATTTTCAGCAATTGATGAACCATGTTCGTGGACCTTTCATGTCCAAATAATACTAGAAACAAGAACGATTCGATGAAAATTGATCGGAAATTTCTAATAATAAATTCCCAATTCACTGGTGCGTTGCAAAGTGTCCACTATCAGTGCATATCGACAGGAAAAACGGGAAATATTTGTCTGATTTTACTTTCATTTTGAGCCGCGCAGTCTGCATCACTGATTTCCCTTTTCCCCATCAACTTGCTGAGAATATTCAAGTGCTCACTGTCGGTGAACTTCGCACACTTGAATTCTCATAGCCTCGGTTCATACAGCAGGTAAATAAATTCCCCGAGCTGCTAAACTCAATACAACTCGAATCGTCCGATAAATGGGAGAGTTTAAGCTGTGAACATGACCATACTGGAGGCGAATGAAATCGCAATCTAAATCATGTAATCGGATATCAAATATATTGCATTATTGTTATCGCACATCATTCGATTATTCCCTCGTTATAGGTACCTAGTACTAGTACAATATTGATTATTCATATTGAAATTTATTATAGAATACTTGAAATTTACTGCAAATAACTGATAAATGAGGGAAATAATCAGGCCATGAATACACTAAGAGATTAACACTTTAATTAATTACTGAGAGGTCAGATAGTGATGATGGTTGGTTCAAGGATTATGAGTAAATACATTGAGAGATAATTGATTTCAGTAGCCTTTAATACAGTATTTATCATAGATTCTATTTTCCTTTTCCCATTAACTATTTCCTTTTTATCAAGTAGATACTAACTATCCATCAATCAGTAACTTCGACTCATTAGAAGAATATCGAAAAATCGATCTTCCTGGAATTTAATTAGAACTTTTGTGAACAGCAAAATAATACGGTAATACCCTCTTCTATTTATTCGAGCTCCCTCATGACTGCTCTATACACTCCAATATTTGCAAGGTTCTATGTTGTAGACATGTCTCTTCATTAACTTTTAATTCTACGATTTTAATCTCCAATATTTTTTGAGCTACTTGATTTTTATTATCTCTACTAAAGCAAGGCTTCGCTATATACCTATAGTGATTTATCATAGTGAGGCCTTCACTGAGGCCAACTCACAATGAAATATCACCCTTGCCATTCATAGACTCCCCTGGGATGCTGGGATACTCTCCCACCCCACCACTTCCTACTAGATTTCCAGATATTCCCTCGCGAGTAATGCTTACGATGTTATTTCAGTAATACTGATCTCGGCTGAATATCACTGAGTATTATACAGTATACTAGCCGGCAGGCTCGCTTCGCTTGCCTTCTCCGCCTAGCCAGAGGGCTCCGCCCCCCTGGACCCCCGACAGTATCAGCAGTTTCAGTGAGTCAACACGAGCTACGCTCGCCTGCATAACCTCTGTCAGTGTAAGCTGAGAAAAACAGGCTCGCTTCGCTCGCCTGCAAATTCCGTTCAGAAGGGATTCAAAATTCATAGAACACAGCATTTCTAGACCTAATCTGGACCTGTTCACCAAATTTCGACATTTTCTACCAATTTATTCTCGAGAAGTCCAAGAAAAACTGAAAATTCCGAAAAATAGTAAAACGCTAATATTGAGCGTAACCTTGGAAACTATATCGGACATAGTTTGAATCTTGATTCAATATCTTCTAAATTAGTTAATCTATAATCTCACTGAACCATTGAATTTACAGTAAGGGTTGGTCGTATCAAGGCGAAAGATACGCATCCCGCAATACATCTACAATTTTGAAAAAAACCTGATTACTGGCGTAATCTTGAACGGAATTCAAAAATATTTTAACACAACATTTCTAGACCTTATCTGAACCTACCTACCAAATATAAACATTTTCTACCGATTGGTTCTCGAAAAAAATGGAGAAAACGCCGGAAAACTATAGAAAAACTTAAATATTTGGCGTATCCTTGAAAAGTTTTTAAAATCCTTTCTTAGCGCGCGTCCAAACGTCCAACTGAACATGCCTGCCAAATTTGAACGCATTCGCTTCAGTGGATTTTTAGTTCTAGTGATGAATGAATCAGTCAGTTAGTGCCATTTCGCTTATATAGATATAGATATAACTGGAATTGTGCCAGAGAAAATTAGTCCAATCATCGAAAGTACTTGGGCAGAAGGCTTTCTTGGTTCGATATTAAGTCGAAATGAATACCTTTATGTAATTTATTGATATTTAAACCCATATATTTCCAAAAAAGTCATTTTTTCACAGTCTAAAAACAGTATAACAGTGTGTCAGTATGTGAGTGTTAACACAATAGAGCATAGCTTATCTAATTTTAATCCCATTTTATGAGTCTCCCGTTGAATAACATTTATTTATGAGAATCAAATTTGTTTTTTTCCCGATGGTTCGGAACTCATTCAAACCTGTCCATTCATCCCTCAACATCATCCTCCCCATTACTCACGCAAAAGTGAAAATGATACCCGCATTAGCTCTAGACTTGTGCTTGGAAAAGGAGTGATGGGAAGGGTTAACGTTTTTCATTTCTATCATAAATTACTTACATAAATTATCTTACTCGTATTGGAATAATTTCTGCATCATTAATTCAACCGAAAAATAGTAATCATTAATCAGTTTCCATTTTTTCCGTAGATAATTTTCTTTGACTAAGATTTGTATCTTGGAAATTGAAACAAAGCATTCAAGGTAGCCTATTGCTTGTAATAATAAAAGGTGAGTGCAATTCTAATTCAGTTCTCTTGAACAGAAACGCTTCTAGGAAAATGTTTAGTACCTATCTATTGTCAAAAGAACGCTTCGTTCAGAAAAAATCGTAGAGGAATTTCATAATACTTCAATCAGTCTTCATTGCCATTTCCCGTATTTCAAGTCAGGTATTTCGAGTTTAATAAGAGTAAAAAGAATTTTCGAATGTTCAGTTCCATATTTAATATTCATGAAATTGAATCTCTACAGGTACCGTGCATATTTCAACTCTTCTGTATACTAATGGAACATATTTGAATGAATATTGTGACTTTTATTTGGAAAAAGAAACTAATTGGCTGAACGAACACTCACCATTTTTCGGATTTGACCAATCAATACGAAAATGTAAACGTCACATGACACTTGAAAGTCCTGCTAGCTTCTGATTGGTTGAAATCGTAAAATGGCTTCTGTCCAGCTCATTGGCCAATCAGACCGCTCTTCAAATTGTACGTGTTCTATGCCGCAGCGATTACTACTCTTCTCAGTGTTTTTGTTGGTCAATTTCTCGTACAGTATGAAGTGCCCGTATCTTTTACTGTACAGCACTTCATCTGTTTAGTGGGTACGAGCCGCCAGTGGTATTTAACATTACAAATTCAAAGACTGGTTTATTATTTTTGATATTCTTATTTCTCAATAAATGGGAGACATTTGAAACATATCTTCGGGAGGGATTAAATCTATTTTTCTGCTCTATATATAACTTTGAATTTCATACGTTGTCAAATTTTATCTGATTTCTTATTTTAAATGACCCCCACATTCACGCGTACCAAATTGAACTTTCAAATTTTTCAGATTCCTCAGTGAAACTCGACAATGGTATTTACCCTATTTCAGTTCAATCAGTAACTCAAAATTAATGAAATTTCGTGGAATGAACTGATAATAAATCGATTTAGAGAAAAAAGGACATTGAGTTGAATAGTGTGGTCGTCTAGAATGAAAATGTGGGTTAATAATGGTATTTACAAGGTAGATAAGAAGATAAATACAGTGCTTGCCCAAGTGGTAATAAAACTCAAGACGACAAACAGTCTGACGTTTTATTGTCCAAAGTTCTAATGGCAATGTTCCAGCTGGCATTCATTAAAATACTCCTTTATTATTTTTGCTACTTTAAATTTGTATTTCAATAGCCGGAAGTAGGGTAATTACAGTGGGGCTGTATTGTCGCTATTGCGTGGTGAAGCATGTTCACGATTCCAGGCTTTTTATTTACTTTCAAATAATATGACTAATTCTACTGACTTATTCTCGTGTGTGGATCGTATAGTATAAATAAATCGTACAAAAATGAGATCATGCATTACAAAATAGATTGATGGAATGGAACAACAAATTTAATAATTTATTCTCCATCCAAATTGATATGCTAGATTCATGAAGTTTTTTGTTAGACTTGAACCAAACTCGGAATGCAATATTGAAACACACCATTTATTTATGAGGTCTTGAAACAAAAAATTGTTTTAAATGATAAAAAGAAACCTATTAAATTATTTTGGAGATTTTAAATGCATGAAACTAATGTTATTTTAATATCAAATCAAGCTGTCCAAAAAGGTTCAGTTAGTTCATGTTGATGAAAAATGTTTTGAAATGATTCTATATTCTTGTATCATTTATGAAAACACATATGAAACTTATTATAATCATATATGGCAATAGTAATAGATTCAAGAATATAATTTACTGATCAATTTCAAAGATAGTAGATAGATTCAATCGTACTATCTTGTCAGGTCAGGATTGATAACGTATCAGAATAGATTAGTTATTTGTAATCTATTTGTCAGTACGTGATTGATTTTCATCTGTTTCTTTTTTCAATATCCTCTTTGGTAATAGATTTCTTTCAAAAAATCCTAATCAATTTCAATTATAGGCTATTGTTATAGAGAGGTTAGTGAACGTCAGAGTTCAATAATTTTCAAAGGTGATGACGTTTTTTGACAACAATATATTGGTTCCGGATTGCAAATAGGCTTACTCTAATTGTACATTAGCATTACTCTCTCTCTCTCTCTCTCTCTCTCTTTCCCTCTCACTTTTGGGTTTTCACTCCCTTCTCACATACACTGTCTTTTTATCTCGAGTTTACTCTTTCCTGCCTCTTTCTCTCAAACGAATATGTTGATTCGTGTAGGCTGCAGAGCAGAGCCACTCTGTCTCAATGAGTGAATTTTAAAGGTGAAGCGACACCTAAATTTGTTGTCAAGGTCAAGAAATAGTACAGAAAATGCAATAAATATGGAAAATATTTTTTATTATTCTACAACAAATGTAAATTGTTTGAATACCACATTTCACTTGACTTGTATTTAGTTTTATGGTGGTTTGGTGATAATGGGTGGACCTATTATTTATTTCAATGTATAGTTTGCTTGATTGATAATTTTAGAACAGTGATGCCAGGTTTTCTAAGCACACTCAAAGTTGAGGGACCCTCAAATTTTGATAAACAGCTGAAATTTTCTATGATAAGTATAGGAAATGTAGTAAAGTGTAGTAAACTTGAGGGTCCCTCAAATTTGAGTGTGCTTGGAAAAACCGGCCATGAGACTTTCCTTACGAATAATAGCATCGTTGCATCGGAATGGATTTCTGGATACTACCTAATCAGCTAATCTAGGTACAGATTCTCTCCAGTAAGGAATAATTACATTAGTACCTCTTTAATAGAAAAAATTATATATACGAGTAATTCACTGGCGGCTCGTACCCCACGAAACAGGTGAAATGCACGTACAGCACATCTTCACCTGTTTCGTGGGCACGAGCCGCTAGTGATATAATTGGAAATTACATTAGAGATTAGGGTCTATCCAATGATCTTAGTAGGCCTAATCGATAATGCAGTTTTTATAAATTGAATAAATAAATAAATAGTTTATATAAATTAATAATGCAGTTTAATATTACTTTTAATAGGTACTTTGAAGAGAATTCTTGAAATTACTACTGTAATTATGGGCCTACTGTTTTATTAAGAATAAGTACTTCTCCTTTCTAGGAATTACTTTGTCCACAACAAGTTACAAAAATAATTATTGCTAGTACAGTACTATCAAGTATCAAGATGGGACAGACGATCAAAGAGAATAGAACTAAATTATTCTTTACTCTCTGCAGACTATGCATAAAAGACAACGTTGTCAGCGTCTACGTCTACTAATCAAAGCATTTGTCAGCAGAGTCAGTTTTCTAATCAAGTTAACCGATTTTGCTCCTTTACAACAATAACAGTGTTAATCACATAAAATTCTATTCAGCTTAATAATAATTATTCTATTCATGAATAATGTTTACCTCTCATGCCTAGTCTTCTCTAGCCTGAATGAATAATAAAAATTCATCATAATAATTTATATTATATTATATGGTCGATAATGATATTCATTGTTCTGAATTATTTAATGTTGAGTCAACAAAATTCGTCACATTATTCTGCATTTCCATATATTCCTTCATCAAAGCTGGATTGATAAGTACAAAAGAACAATGGGCTATGATAAGATATCTCTCCTGGGCTATAAAGTCTTTATTGAAGAAATAATTCTATTTATAGCCTAGTTTCGAACATATTCATCAAAATTTGGTATAAAGACGTTTTGGACATTAGCCTGTGTTTTTAACCAATAAGTTTACTAGTTTATGTAAAATTGAATAAATAATAGAAATTAATCATATTTGTGCTATGATGTTACTGAACACTTCACTCGCTTGTATATCTCGAGTTTGATTATGGACTTTGACTAATGATGAGTTAGGAAATACTCAACTTTCTTTTAAATATCCCCTATTCATGTGGTGGAGTCAAGGCAATTCATCAAGAAAACTTTATCAGTATTTTCTAAATCTAGGTATTCACTAACATAACGCGTACACGAATCTGTTACATTGTATTCTCTGAACTCTGTTATCAATCTCGTCTTGATTGAAAAGTAAGGACTGGAGCTTGTTCTTATAGGTAGCTCATAACGTAAGCAATCCTTAACTTATATTATCTATCTCTCGCCTAATAATGTAATTAGGGGTCAGGGGCTTGTAGTGTACCTGTCTTTCATAAGGCATTAGAAGTTCTGTAAACTGTGATAAGGAGATCTATAGGTCTGTAAGGCTGAGGCCGCACTGCCGGTGGGTAGAGCGTGGAGGGTGGAGGGTAGTTGGTAAATCTATAGAACATACACACCATCCACAGTAATGCATCGTATGAATGGTATGTGTTCAGCCGCCATCTTGAAATTCTTAAATATGGACAACATAACCTCAAAAACAGTATGACGTCATGCCATTCATACGATGTATTACCAGAGAGAATAGAATATAGCCATATATTATATACCAGAGCTCATATTCTATTATCGCTGTGTATTACTGTGGATGGTGTGTATGTTCTATAGATTTACCAACTACCCTCCACCCTCCACGCTCTACCCGCCGGCAGTGCGGCCTCAGCCTAAAAGCTTGATATTGGACAATTGGATCCTAGACGCTAGACGTGAAAGCATGAGTTGATTTACCCCACCTTTTTTCAAGAGCTCCAATTCTTATGAGAAAGACCACAGATTTCAGGTACGGTTGAACATCGCTAGTGTACGAATATCTGTAAAATGAGCTTCTCAATGTGACAATCCCCCTTCAACCTTTTTATCAGTTTCAAACCTCTTTACTTCTCTTTTACCTCTATTAGATGAATTTTTCCCTGACATTTTGAAATTTATTTCAACAGAGCCAATTATTATTATCGTAATAATATTTTTAAATAATCATAGATATCAATGCTATTTTTCAATTTTATTCTAAAATTATCCCCCATTCTTTTTTTATCTTTATCATTGTATGTTTTCCTTATTCCACTTTATCTGCTTGTTCACTAATCAATGCCTCTTTAAAAAATGATAAAAAATAGATGGATCATTATTTGATTGATTAATATTTGTACTATCTGCTGAGTATCTGCTGTATCTTCATTCACCTGATATAGTTCGAAAAGCATTAATTTCGGTTCCGCATTCTAAAACCTGATTAAATGAAAAAGTATTTTTCTCCAACCTTCCTCAATAATTTTCACTTACAAACTCAATTTTAAATACTTTCCTATTCATTCCATTCAACCAATATTCCCTATTCATTCCATTCTGTTCATTTCACCAACTAATACATTTTTTGCGTATTTCTGGACTTGAAACTATTTCAAATAATAATGAATTTCTCTCTATTCTTCCTGAATAATTTCCACGACTCCCACAAACTGATTTGTCAGCCTGCATGCTCTATCTGTCACAGCATAGCAAAGGCCTATTCCATCCTAGAACGCTTTCTCCTCCTGTCTACAGTGAGGTCAATCTTTCGCTAGTTCCAGTTTTATTGACCTTCTCCTCAAAAACCTTTTAGTGTGATTTAGGCCTCTGAACATTCGGCTTATCTGCTCCATTCATCATTAGAGTAATACCATACTACCGCACTACAGATACAGATTGGGCTCTGCGATTTAATAAATTTTTCCTTGACCACTTTACAAGTGGGGCCGCTCTTTGTCGTACTTCGTACATAAGCGATGCAGATTATTTGGAAGGAACTCGATTGAGACCAATCAAGACGAATTCTGTAATAATTAGAATTATATTAACTTTTGGTTGACAATTTGGAGCGATTTTATCTTCAATTGGAAACAATTTATTCCCTAGTTCTCTGGAATTGAATCTCGAGAAGGGAAGACTAGAATTAGCCCAATTATAATAGTTTAATTTTATCAATTAATCCTTGGAATTTAACATATAATTATTATATTCCAATAATAATACATTTCTCAATTTCTATAGTTACAGTAAACTGTATTGAGAGTAAGTTGGTAACAAATTGGATTACCATTACTTTAATACGCTGCCAACTTGAATTTTATCATTAGACGTCCATGCCTCTCAGATTAGCAGAGATATTATTGTTTTTATTTTTTCTATGGTATATCCTGTTTTAACTCATGGAAAATAATATTCTTTCTCCAAAAACAGGGCTCTATAGATTCAAAATACATTCAACCAAGAAATATAATGCACTTTAAGACTTCATTATATAAGTCTCTTTCTGTATTTATCTTGAAATTTTTTACTGTAAAAGTTCTATCGGTTATCATTCTTCTCAATTTCAAATACAATGTGATATCGTTCATCACGGTATCATTAAATTTGTATACATTATAAGGCTTCGCTCCATTTTGCGGTTATGCTCTCATTGATCTCTAGATCTTAAAGTCTGTAATTGATACTTGAAACTAAGTTTTTCATTCTGAAAGCAAAAGCCTTACATAAGAAGATGAATATATTCAAATTCTGGTTGAATATAGCTTTTCAAACACGCATCCATTCTTAAAGGTGAAAAGTATGATTATTCTGATAGGCGTAAAACCCTTCTTACTCTCAAAACAGAAAACTCAAAACTTAGCTTCACTTGATATGAAATTTGGTAATTCTTACACAATTCTGAAACTTCTCTAGCAGTAACAGTATAACTGTTTATCATCAAGAAACGCCGTAAATCAAATTAATGCTTTCTTTCCTCTCCGACGCCTCTTCGCTATCTCCTTCTTTGTTGAAATTTTAATGAACTATGACGTCGTAAAGTTTATCTTTGGCTGCGTTCACTTGATTCTCTCCTCCGGACCTAGTCACTGCCTTATCGAATAGTCATAGATAACTCGTCTAAGAAAGGAATAGAAGTTCTAATTTCCATGAATTATTATTAAAAAGGTTTTGTTTACGATGAGTAATCCGTGTGATATACGTATTGTATTCATCCAGAAAAAAATACTTTTTCCTTTGGCTCAACTGAATGTAGCCCAGGCAAATTAGGAAAAAAGGCTGTGCCTCCAATAAAATAAGGTATGGCTGGAAATCGTCTTAATCGGCTTTGGGCATCCTAAAAATAAGTTTACTATGAGTTTGCGACGGATTCCGAGGTGTGCATAATACAGGGTGACTAGAAAACCACCAAATTTCGGTTCTGTTTTTAGTTTTTCGCAATTTACGCCAAAACGAAGCGTCTGACAGAAAATATCATTCTCATACTTTTTTTAGCTAATAAAATTTCCAAGAGATTGGTATCAAACCCAACCTCCTATGAATGTGAATTTTGACCGCCTTGATGAGCTGAAAACAATGAGCTATAGTTCGTCACGATCCGTCAATATTTACGAAAGTTACGGAGGTCCTTAGTTTATTATCCTTGGAGAGTCCTTCCTACTGGTAGTAACTGGTAATAACCTAAATTCAGGGTGGTGTAGTAATTTTAAATTCAAAACATTATACAAGAAAAAAATATTCTAGTGATAAAACTCCAATACAAGAATATATAGACTAATTTTGGAGGTTAATAGTGGAAATATGGTATTTTTTGCTGTGCAAGGAAACATGTTGAAAGCCCTAACACAAAAAATATACAATATAGGAAGTCTCTCTTGGTCTTAAATTGTAGAAAATGAAATTATCCCCAGAGGGATTTTGAAATACACCTTTCTAACTCATCAGACGGAAGATATGAACAATAAAATACTGAATAAGGTAAAATTTTCATTTTTCTCGAAAAATGCCACTTTTTTGAAACCTCATTCCTCGGTCCTTGTTTAAGATAGGAGGTTGGGTTTGATACCAATCTCTTGGAAATTTTATTAGCTAAAAAAAGTATGAAAATGATATTTTCTGTCAGACGCTTCGTTCTGGCGTAAATTGCGAAAAACTAAAAACAGAACCGAAATTTGGTGGTCTTCTAGTCACCCTGTATTATGCACACCTCGGAATCCGTCGCAAACTCATAGTAAACTTATTTAGGATGCCCAAAGTCGATTAGACGATTTCCAGCCATACCTTATTTTTTTGGAGGCAAAAGTCTAATATTTGCCTGGGCTAATGAGGAACAAAGGAAGTTTGAAATAATCTAGTTCGAAATACTGGTTTTGAGTATTTAAATCCAACTACTAACAGATTGATCAATGTGCAAACTCCCTATGGCTTCTTTCTTCTATTTACTCCTTCAAAATTCAAATTAATCTATGTCTCGATTTATTTTCCAATTTGGAATGAATGAATAATTTGTGTTCTGAAATGTTTTGGATGAATGTCTGTTTTTAGTGATTGTTCGATGTAAAGTGATTGAGCTAAGGAAATGTAGCCTATAATCTATGTTACGGTGAAAATTCTGCTCCATAAATCCATTCAATTTCACGCCTCATTTCTGAACCTACCGACAGAAATATTTTGCATTCATCGTGTGAGTACAACCGCCGTTCCAACTCCAATCTACAAAATAGTGGGTTGCTAAAGCCAAGTTTCCAGTTACCAAACCCTCCTCCCCTTCCCTGTGTATGTAACGAAGCCAGTGAATAAAGGCAGTAAGTCTTTCCCCTATTAACAGAGCCGACAGTTGTGACCTAAAGAAAGATGTATAAAGAGGATAAAGGAAGGAGGAAAAAGTAAGAGTGAGAGAGTGAGTGAGTGAGTGAGAGAGAAAAAATAATGTTAGAGAGAAGTACAGTAGTGAAGTTGAAGTAAGGGACGGTCGATATGAACGACAATGGTGACAAAATACAAGCCATTCTCCCCTATCCCTATCCGTAGCCCTTCTTCTTCTTCATCATCATCTTTTTTCTTTCTCTTCTACCTTTTTTCGTTTTTCATCTTCCACTCTTGGTTCCTTACCTTTTTCGTCTTTTTCATCTTCTTGTCTCTCTTTCTATTACTTCCTCTAATTCTCCTTTCTTTAATCTCAATATTAAAGGACTTATCAAAAATAGAGATTGGAAAATTCGAAAGTTGTTTACTTATTTGGAAGTAAATTTCAAAGTAAATAATTCCCAACTGTATGTAGTACAGTCATAAGCAATGTACGGTAATTGGGAACTTAGAATGTGAATAAGATACCCTAGGGAGATTCTCTTGAATGAAGTAATTAGTAGTCGTAGTTTGTGTCAGAAAAAGGTCGCTCATTAGTCCCAAGACTGGATAGCGATCCATCGTTGAAAAAAGTTGTGAGTAAATCTATAAAAATAATATGAAAAAATTATAAATAGACAATAACTTTATGTGGGAATAGCATTATTGTGGGAGAATCACAATGAAACAAAAATGAGGAATTTTATCATTGAACAGTAGTGTATAATATACATCACATTTGGTTGCGTTGATTCAATAACAGCTTCAAGTGACCTAATAATTCTAATTTTTTCATTTCTTTTTTCAGGTTTGAAAATGTTTGAAACACTCAATTCCATGGGAATCATCATAGTCTTGAAGCAGAAAAAGGAGTAGGTATCAATTTTCATTATTATCCAATCATTTATTAATAGAATTCAAACTGACATTGTCATTTATTTTATCGTATCTGTAGAGATAGAATTCATGAGAAATTTATTTCTGAATTGCTCACCTTACAAACTGAGAGATTCAACATCCAATCAGAATGAAAATTATAACACGTGATAAATTCAACAAAAACTAAATTTTTGTTCTTCTGATGCTTTGGTATATCACCAATTCTTAATAGTTATGTATTCAATAGTTTATGTAGGTTATGTGTAAGAGAGGACCGTTGAGCCCTAACTTCGCTTTTATAAAAAGTAAAAAAATAAATAAATAATAAATAGTCTGTAGTGTATCGAATACAATGAAGGAATTCAAGACATTTACTGAAATGCAAGTTTTTCTCTAACCTTTTTGTTTGCAATTTCTGGACTTTAGCCAAGTTGCTTCGAATCCAAGTTTGTGCAGAGAAAAGTGCATGGCAGGGTATTTAAGAGAAGAAATATCTTCTTCAATAAACTGTGGTGCATAGTAAACAAAACTTCGTTTCTGTACTGGGATTCAAAGCACTGCTGTTATCGTTATGTGCTTACTTTAAATAATTTAAGAGTTTGGATGATTATCTTGATTCATCTTCGTCTTGATTGATCTTATCACATTGAGTCTGTACGAAATATTTCAAACACATTTTCATTATCGATTCATATAATTTTATAATCGAATGAAAAGTAATTCAATTAAGAATGATTATGTAACAATTTCAATCATTGTATTTCAGTAAACAATTAAAATCAATTAGAGTTTAATCAATGAATTAAATAGAGTTCTAAGCCAGATACTCATTCTTCATTCAATGTAAAACTGCTGCACACCCGCATTCATCTAAATTCATTTTTTTAATTCTTGTGAGCATACGACTCAATAAATTACTTAAAAGTTCGAATTATATAGAACTTACTTAAAAATTTACACTTTCTTCAGATATGTAATGGAACGTCTCTATAATAGTGTGGATATGTGAGAACACAAATTATGACAATTCCATAAAAATTAGTTTATTCTAACCCATACTCAAGTAACAATGCACCATAATAATGTATTATTATTTGCATGCCAATATGATGCATTAAGAGTACCGTATGGTATTAAATAAACTAATTTTGTGGGATTGAAACAATGAGTGTTCCCACTCATTTATAGTCTGTCCAAGCAAAGAAGACCCTCTGGCAAGATGGGGGAAATGACTCCAGATTGGTCAATATTTGTTCAAGAATTATAAGTGTGGTCTTAATAGTAGATCAAATTGTTTCCTACGATTTGAGACCAAATTGATAATTTTTGAACTAATATTGACCAAGCTTGAGTCATTTTCCCATTTTGCCTGAGGGTCTTCTTTGCTTTGACAAATTACCTTAGAATTTATTCATTTTACTCATTCAGAGCTCGCCTTCCACAGTATATAGTAACTCAGCTTGTACTTATACTCAGCATTTTCTCAGTGTCTAAGATTGTGAGATGGGATTATCTAGTTTCATATTAACCATCAGATCCTCCAAACATCTCAATTGCATAATTCAAACACCCCTAACCAAACGTAAAACATACTTTGAAAGGAACCTTGAGTAGAATCTCTCCTATCGATACATTGCTAGAAATTCGTTGCTAGGGTCAGTGTGCTATTTGTGTCACTCACAGTATTTCTCAATAAACCGGTATCTTCCGTATTCTTTCTTAGTGAATGGATGTTGAATGCTAGGCTGATGAACGTACAAAGACAAAATAAATTGAAAAATCTCAATTTCTTTCTCAAACAATTCATGCCATAATTTATCCTTCCCCAAAACAATATTTCATAAACTCTTACACAAGATTTATGATTGAAAACCGTAACAAAATAAATGTAGAACAGGAAGGTGATGATAATTCTGAAAGAGATGGATTTTCAAGAAAATGGCTAAAGGAAATGCTCTCAATAATTCTTATTACTTGAGTAATTAATAAAATTGTAGAAGTTCAGTAGATTTTTAATAGTTTATCTTGATGAAACCTCTTGTTTCTGAAAATATGATTCCAACATTCAATACCCTTCTACAATCCTAGGACCCCACTTACAATGCTAGGGCTCAACTCAAGGGGTTTGCTGTGTACATTCCATTGAAAACTTTATAAATTTTCAAAGTTTTCCATAACCCTCCAATATTTTTTTCACTCTTAACGGAACTCAGATGAAAGGCTGGTGTAGAAAGTCGGAAGAGGCACTTGCCTAATCCTCGAAGGATGACGATAAAATTTACTTTTGTCTGAAGTTCATCAGTTCATGCGCACAAGTGCTCTAGCAAAGAAAATCCTAGATTATTATTCCATCCTAAGATTATTTAATCCTAGATTATTTAATCCCAGAGCTCTATTCTTCTATGGTTCTAGGCTAGTGCGCTGTAACCCTCAAAGCTATAAATGTTTATTTAATTTCTACGTACTAAAATTCACCCTATTTCATGAAATTTCAATAGATTCCCGTATCCTTCTAATTATAAAAACAAAAACAAAATCCATATTCAATCATATTCATATCCTTCTCACAGATAAGGACCAATATGATTGTTTTCTGGACGTACACCAAGTACTGAAATAATCAAGAAACGAATATTTCCAGCTGGTAAACGACAGAATAAAGTTGACGAAACCCTATCCAACCTTTATACCTTTTCCTTACCAGTATACCTTTTCCATCAAAGTTGAGTAGCTGTTTTGAACTGAGCAGTTTTTGTGGTGGAGAGGGGTTGGAGTTACAGGGGTTGGTTGGAGAGGGTAGAAATTGTTGATGCAGTACCCGTTGCAACCTTCATCCCTCCTCGCCAATCCATTCATTCATTCATGAGCCTCTTTGACCCGAAAAGAAAAAGCAAAAGAAATAGGAAAGGCAGAACAAAGAGGAACCTCATAGAAATCGTACGTGACTGCCGACAGCACACACCACCAGTATCCCAGCTCTTGATTCCAACCAGTTCTGTCACTAATTATTATGTTTATTTTACTCCTAGATCGTTGCAAGTTGAACCCGAACGAATTTACAAAATTATAATAATGTAGAAATTTGATATTCGTGCAATCTTTGCCCACACAACGTAAGCATATCCTATACTTTGTCCACAAAACGGCTTTGTCAATCGACAATTATATACCAATCGCAAAAATACCAGATTGGTGAATTTAATTACTCAACTATCCATTGAAAACAATAATAGAATTTGACTTTATTCTCTCAAATTAAGATTTATTCAATACTTCTCATGAATCTTGTGAAACTTACTCGTGTGAGGTTTAAGATTTAGGTCTACTGGGAACTTTCGGCTCCACTGGGTCCGTAGGCTCTACTGGGTTCGGCTCTCAATCGAATTATTTATTATGTTTCTAATTAGAATATAATTTATCGTAACACAAAACTGTAAGTTACTTCACTATTATGTCACTGAAAATTCAATTTTCAAGGATAAATTATTATCTCTATGTCTAAAATCTCATGCATTATTAAATTTCATAAATTACAGTAGTAGAAAGAGTAGTCGACTGACTAGCGGTAGTTGACTGTCCAAATGTGAACAAGTTACACACTGTATTACGATTAATCAATAATCATTTTCGAAACCCAAGTAGCCTACATGACTACTCCAGTCTGTAAAAGTATAAAAATCATAGAGTATCTTTCTATTTCTCCAGTTATGAACAGATGCTTTCATGGAACAAATAAATTTGTCCAATCTTATTCATCCAAATTACCGTGTTCGTGTAGTAAGGTTTTGAAATTCATCAAAGAACTGTATTCACATTAGCAAGGTTGATGGAGACCACTTTTTGTTTTGTTGAATCAGAAATTGACAATTAGCCGTTTGTTTTCACTCATGCATCTAGTTGATAACGATCTATCGTTCTGATCGCAATTAAATTTGTTGAACAGCGCGAGATTGAATCTACCAATCGCACGCGAGACATTTTTACAGGTCATAGAAAAAATACGTTACGTATTATGTCACTGTAGGTGAGGGATCATTGTTTTGTCAGTTTTGTGGAACGCAGTGAATAAACAGACCTGCGGCAAAGTCAGCTGACTTCTATCTATTTCACAGAGTTGGTCCTGGAAACGGAAGAGTGGAAGTGAGAGAGAGCGTGAGAGGAGATATTGGACAAAGTGAGAACTCAGAAAAGAGAAGGAAAAGAGGCGTCAGCTGATATCACGTAAACAAACGATCCTAGCCAGAATGTAGTGGAGTCGAGAGAACGAGCGTGCTCGTGAAATTGAGAGGGTCGATAAAGAGTGAGCGAGACGCACGCCTGTGATAAGAGAGAGAAAGGGTGAGTCCGTCTGATCAGCTGACTTGAGCTGGTCGCGAGACCTGCTCCAATCTTCAAACTTCAAAGCACTACAGAAACACAACACAAATGAGTGAGAACTGAATTAAGTGAATCAGAGTGAGAGAGGAGTGTGGGTTGGAGTTGGACAGATTGTGAGTTAGTATTGGAGAGTGAGTGACTGAGAGAGAAGAGAATGATTGAGAGAGGATATCAAGTGAGAGAGTAAGTGTATGTGAGAGGTAGAAAGAGAGTGAGAATGATTAAGAGAGGATATTGAGAGAGCTGGTGAGAGAGATTATTAAAAGAGCGAGATGGTAATTGTGTAAAATAGAGTGAGAAGGAGATAGTGAGAGTGAAGAGTGAGAGAGTGAGCGTACTTGAGTGGGATTGAAGAGACGATTTTATAGTAGTGGATGAGAGCGATTTTTTATCGTCATTGTGCCACTATGACTACTATGAAGGTTACTGATGCAGTGCAGTTGTATAAAAACGGAATTCGAAACAGCTGATGTTGGAGGCATAAAGCGTCAAGTAGATGATAAAATGAGAAGAAGTAGATGTTGAAAAGAAACAGAATAGAGGAGAGGATGGAGACGGAGGAGATGTATGAGAAAAATGAACAGT
Organism: Sogatella furcifera; assembly: GCA_017141385.1. NCBI lineage: Eukaryota > Metazoa > Arthropoda > Insecta > Hemiptera > Delphacidae > Sogatella > Sogatella furcifera. The sequence goes on along the minus strand of CM029550.1, from coordinate 10,132,955 downwards.
AAATTTAGAAAATTAGTCAAAAGCGTTGATGGAGAAATAGAGATTTCTCTCTAGAAGAAAAAGATGTGTAAATGTTGCGACGCACTATTTAGGTACTTAGTCGAAAACGTTGACGATCTATTAGTCAAAAATGGTGATGGAAAAATAGAGATCCTAAAGAAGAAATTGTTGTTGTTGTTGTTGTATGGCCATCTACTCACTTACTTAGACTTGCCCATTAACATAATAAAAGTTACCTAGGAGCTATCTACTTTTCGTAAAGTTATTATACCTGCATCTGCATGAGTGAAGTAGTGTAGACATAATGTGGATCTGGAAGAAGGAAGAGAAAGAAACGGTACATCATAGAAAATATTAGAAGATGAGAATATAAAATGAGAGCAGCCAAATGAATAGAGCTTTCGAATTTCTAAGCTAACGTTCAAAAAATAGCCATGAAACCCACAATAGGAAAATAATAGAAGGAATTTGATTATAAGAGAGAAACAAGCAGGTGAGAAAGGAGAAGCAGGTGCATTGTAGGAAAAAGAACAAAGAATAATGTTTAAAAGACACGTAATTGCATTATTTTTTAACTGAAAGGTTGTAGTAGTAGTAGTAGTGCTTGTGATAGTGATGCCACATACCACAGATTTTAAGATTTTAAGTTCTATCTCTTGTACTTTGGTTTCTACTTTCAACAATTTTGTACTCATCACTCAGAGAGAGAGAGAGAGAGAGAGAAAGAAAGCAAGAGATAAGCTATGATATTGATTACTTTACTTTATTGAAAAAGATAACAAAGTTCAGCTTAGATTCTGTATTGCAATATAATTGAGTAGAATGAATTATTCTATAAATTTCACACGATAGAAACTCGACAAAATGATGATCAAATGATTTCAATCAAATTTGATGAAATGAATGAAAAATTTATGTAATATTAATTTGTAGTTCATGAAAATGTATTATTAGTTATCCTAGTGAAGCGGCGAAGTTTAGGCTTATAGATTTCCATACTTGGGAAAGGATATCATATACAATTACTTAGAGAGAGTGGGTGAGAGTTAGAGAGGAGTTGAAAACTGTAAGAGTTCTGAAAGTGAAAGAATTTATAGAGAAGAGGTCTTGAATTTTTTTCATGAAAAATATTCTTATAGAAAAGTAGTAAAGATAATGGAGAAATGAAGAACTGTAGTTGGAAGGAAAGGTGAAGGGAATAAACTGAAAAATGGACTTTAATTTATGGAAGTTTTGATTCAGTAATATATGAAGGTGAATCTGATTAATCTACTCCTACTGTATGTATAGGAGTAATGAGGGTGCCTCGTTAATTATCAACTGATCCTTGTGATAAGTAGTCCCACCTAACCATCAACAATTTGGTTTCACCTTCCACTGATACATCGTAATATAATCCAATCTAAAATGTAGTGTACGCAAGCTGTTCTATTTATTATTGAGAATAATCTTGTTTTACAGATTCTAGTTCTAGAGTCTTGAGTGTTAAGAGCATTCAAAAAATGATAACAGTAGATAAGATGCAAGCTGCAACAAGCTTTGGTTGAAAATTCGTTGTAATGGAAATGAAGTGAAATAGAACCTCCTCATGGTGATGCCGAATAGAGAAGGGAGAGAAGGAGAAGCCGAATAGAGAAGAAGAAAAACGGAACAAGTAGGAAGGAGGACTAGAAAAAGAAGCACGATGTAAACAAAGCAGGCAAAACACAGCTGAGAGCAGCTGAAACGAGCCTGTGCTCAAAATGACGAATATTTTGTTTCGGTTGGTCCTATATTGTTGTAATATTGTGTAGCGTTGGTTGCTGCTGCGTAGTTGTATTTTCGTCCTGATATTCACTTGCCGAGTTGGGTGGGGGGGTTGTGATAGGTAAGGAAGGGGGGAGGGTCAGTGGGAGCTGGGTCAGTGGGCGCATGAGCGTGCGGAAGTCGTGTTGGTGTGAGTCAGTGGGTGTGTGTGAGTGCACGTACCTTCGCATTATCATCAAGGGAGCGAGAGTCCTAATCTACTGTACTACAACTAAAATTAATAATTATCATGATAATGGTATTGATTATAAATAATACTGTACTGATGCAGTGTATGAGAGTACAGGTAATTTATTACAAATTATTATAGATCAATAGAATAGGAAATATAATTGGTATGATGTAGCCTTTATAATTAATAGGCTATTCATTTAATAATTGATTTCGATTATATAATTGGTATAATATATATTTTCACCCTTCATTGCAAACTAATAATAATAATAAAATAATAATATTTATTAATTAATTATATTATTATTATTGCAAACTGAAACTACAGAAGAACAATACAGAATAAACAGAATAACATGCCTGTATATCAGGGTCATAAAGACACAATAATAAGTGTCTTCATTAAACTGAATAAAATGCATTATCCAAAGCGCAGAGAAGGTAATACAAGTCTGATAATACAATATTACCAGAAAATAATATAATACCAGTTATACTGTATACATAATAAAATACACGTTCAGGTAAAGAGGGATTGCAAATAGAATTAATCTATTTAATTGAATATTACGCTTACCCTTGGGGTTTTCAGGAAAATATTGTAATATGTTTACAATTTTCTTTGATACACATCAGATGAATGTGGAAATAATGGCTGACTTTATTTCATAATCATTATCTGTAACAATAATTTGTGAAAGCTCCAATTTTAATTTTATATTCTTCTTCTTAATTGCTGAATTTCAACTTCCTACTGATTTCTGATTTTATTCAATTTTTTATCAGTTTTGTAAAAAGGCTTCATTAATATGCTGTATTCACAAGAAAAGTAATAGACTTTCTATCTTCAGATAATTTTCATTCTCAAATTTTCTAATTACAAATTTCAACAAGCAAGTAGTCATCTTGAAACATGTAGAAAACCAATCATAATAATGGGAGTAATGGAATTAAATTCTTGAAAACAACGCACAAATTTTTATATACTACATAAATCATGAGCTTTTATAAAGCACATCTATTATACTATAGGTATAGGTTAGTTACTATATTAGTGCAAAAGTACAACCGTCCATAAGTACAGTTATGTTTCAAGTTACAATAAGCCTTTATATTCTCAAAGTACAGTAAGTAGATACTAACTACCATTAACACAACACGTATGAGGCTTCCATACAATGCTGTATACAGTTCAGATTATAATGGAGACTGGAATGAGTGGATGGATGTGAGGGGTGAGCAAGATAAAGAAAGGTGGAGGGAAGAGTGTGATAAAATGAGTGAGAGGGAAAGTAACATGATAACGCGTGGAAGAGAGGCAGGGAATAAGAAGTAGTCTTCTTTCTTTGTATGGATTGTTGTAGCTGCTGAGCAGACCAGCTATCAACAAACTTTATGCATGCTCAAGAGCTCAAGAGAGACAAGAGTTACCTACTATAGTAATTCTCCACTGTATATAATAATATTCAGAAATATTCTGTAGCCTATTCTTGAAGCATTGAATTTCATGTTTTCAAGTTTTCAAATTTCAATGTTTTAGCGTTAAGCATTTCATGTTTTTTTATTTGATAAATTATTTCGTCGATTAGTTTACCACGAAAAATTTATCATGGTTCCATAGCTGCCTAGTTATTTACTAATAGAAAATTAATAATGGACCATATGTGACAAGGACAACTTGCATGTCAGTCCACATAGTTGGTTCCAAATCCACTGATAATAAATCGGATTTGAAGTTTTGGAAACATAACAATGCCATTTTTAATATTGTTTAAATTATGTAATATCTATTTAAATACGCTAGATATTTATTTCAGAGTTTCAGAATATCAGTTTTCAATAATCATAGTACGAATATACAGTTCCATTTATTTATATTGAAGATCTGCGACATTCATCTTTGGAATATTGGTGTTTGATACTATATTGAATTATTGAAGATATGTAGCATAGATGTGTGAGTGTGATAAGCTGGGCCCAATTTCACAAAGCAACAAGTCTTGTTATTATTTTAACCATGGTTACTGACAAGTACTTGTGATAACAAGTTGTTAATTACAGGCGTTTCACAAACGGAATGAGCTACAAGTTTACAATTCTACAATTTGACAAGTGTTCCCACCCATCAGTGCCATCTGAATTTTGAAAATAAATCAATCATTAGAAATCCAAATCGTTGAACCCTCATGTCATAAATGAGACATTTTCAATCCATTTAGATCCATTACTTACTGGTAGAAGTTAGTACTTTCAGGGAGATCAATACAATTATTCTTTTATAAATATTATTTCTAGATCTTATAAATCAAATTCTTTGAAATGATATACATAATTTTTATGATGTATATCATGTGATATATATGTTGATATTATGTGATCACATAAAAAAATTGTAAACATCCATTCGCTGCAATATATATGTTGATATTATGTGATCACTTAAAAAAAGTTTAAACATCCATTCTAAAAATTATGTTCTTGTCATAAAAATAAAAAAAAAAATATTGTAAAAAATGAATTCAATTAAATTATCTATGTTTTCGATCATAGACAGTCTTGACATGAAAGACTGGCACTTGTAATAGGTGCGAGAATTGAATCATGATCCAAACGTGATGAACTCATTTCATTATCAGATCATTAAGATTGAATTTTGATGAAGCTTTCTGTTTTAATGAATTGGCTTACCCATTATTTATAAAGCTTGAAACTTTTTTTATCAGGTTTCAACGTGCACGTCGTCATCATAAAGCATTATAGGCTACTGGAGGCTAAGTGAGATGCACTGAGAAAATAAATATTTCATTGGTCTTGTAAGTATATTCCAAAATAATTTATAGGTTATTTAATTATAAAAATTAGTTATTCCAATGTGAGCCTATCTTATAATTTTATGATAAATGTTGCTGTCTAATTATTATAGAATGCTACTAACATGAATAATTGTTTTTGAAATTCTCAGTACCAGTCTACATTTCATGCAATATAGTTATGTCAAGGTTATTAAATTGAAGACTAAGGTTTTAGATTCTCCAATCTAATTACTTTGGTCTTATATGCATGAATGTTCCAATAAGACGAAAGATGGCCCAATAAGGGATTGAGAAAAACAATAAAATATCAGGATTATTTCACTTAATATGAGTAAATAATCAAATACTTTATGAGCCCAGATAGGAATAGATATCTTGGAATTCCTTATTTGGATCATAATATTCGATTATAAAATCAAGTGACACGTATGTAAGTTTAAAAAAACACATGAAAAATATCGTAAAATAATATATGAATAGAGGCCTAAATGATAGATATAATGAAATTAAACACACTGATATATTTCATTTGTAATTGTTTTATTGGCAGGAAAAATATAACAATCTTAGAAAACAAAATAAAATTAATATTTTAATGACAATGAAAATATTCAAGCAACATAATACAATTAAATGCCAATTAAGTATTTGCGTCTCGAGGTACTAGACCTGTTTGAGATGGTAATATATATTACAAAATTAGCGCTTAAAGTTAGTTACTGAGGCCGACAGTCGCTACCATTTTTGTACAAAACCTTGCTTCCATGGCAACACTCATTGAATGTACAATAATATATCAGTGTGTTTTATTTCAGAATTATAGATATTTTTTTATCATAATGATTTTTGTAAAATACTCATGATATCATGATTGTTATCATATAAGATCATCTGCAGTAGTTTGATTATTTTTATTGAAGTTTCATCACCTCCACCATATAATAATTCATAATTTTCGATCTCACAAGGAGTAAAATTATCCAGAGATAAACTGAAAATCTCAATTAAATGATCAACAATCAAATACTAAAAAAGTTGCTGTATTTTTCATCTCATTGGCTCACTGATACATCCAAACCTGAAATTAAAAAATCATTAATATCCAAATCAAATTATTTCTCGGATTAATACCCTATTAATAAACTAACTCGGGCTCTTCTTGCTTGAATCCCTCCTTCATGTGCATTATTTTCGATCATCCACATATCATTTTCAATATTTCTGAATTGAATATTTTCACATAGGCTTCCTACATTTGTAGGCTACATACTTGTAGAAAATTGAATAAAAAATTGCACATTAGAAATGGATTATCAATTTTTGGGTTTATGATGAAACTCACCTTTTATCATCGTCCAATTACTGTAGTTCTATGCTACTTATTGCAATTAGATATTTTGTTAGCTTCAATCAGCAATAATGAATAGAATTCTTACCAATACAATGCTTACAGGAAATACATATTTCCCCACATGGACTATATAGATCCGGTCGTGGGGAAAGAGTTCATATCTCAATCTAGAAATAAATTACAAAACACTGCAACAATTTAGAAAGGAAATGAAGAGAGTGATCGGTATATTATTTAAAAAATTGGTATCATTGATAGTATCTAATAACAGAATTAGAAATTATTAATGCTCATCCATAATATTAATTCGACAACCACATGTATTCTGATGCATTCTGCTGGGTTTAAATAATTCTTTCCAGAATTTATCAAGTTCTCAATAATATAAATACATTTAAATATATTATTGCTTCAGCCACTCTTATTGCAAACTCCAGTCGCTGGTTGGACATTTGGCATATAAACATAAACCAAGTTGATTCTGGAGATGCCTGCAGTATATATGACTGTATATTGATAGAAAAATATTTAGAAATAATATAAATTCTCTATGTGCCTGTGTCACACCAGGCTAATCTACTAGCTTCAAGCTAATTTGCTACAAAGTAGCAAGTGTAATATAGGTAGAAGCTTGTAGTAGCACTAGCTGCTATTGGAAGCTACTGCCTATGTAACCCGCTCATACTTGCTATTTTCTTCAGCTGTTTTAAAAAGGTAGCCAGGTTTAATACGAGAATTAAACCTGTACCATGATAGCCACCTTCAATAGCTATAAATATTTAATAGCTTACTTCAATAGCTACGATCATACCCATTATAATTTCAAATATCATTGGCTAATTTATATCAGTTGGATAATTTTTCAAATTCTGAAATTTATACTTGAATTCCATATTATTGATCTTGATATTTAATATTTATTATCATCTTTCCATATTTAATAGCCTATTAATTTTTGATAATCATCACCTAAAAAATGACTTTCTTTCTGTAGGTTAACCATGGAGAAACTGAATAAAGACCTAGACTTCTCCCTGTATTCTTCAACTCTGCGTCCATTGGTTATTCTAATGAAAGTTTCTGGTTGCTTGTCACTGAGAAACGTTTACTCTCACCATGCCTATGATCTGAAGCCGTCAAGGGGAAAAATATCAGCAGGCACTATACTAATTATTTCAATGAATATTTTCGTTCTCCATAATTTCTGTGGCAACCTCCCAATGCCTCTATACGTGTTCAGTGTGATCTGCTCAACTATGAGTTGTATCCATTTTGTCATTTGCAATCTAACTGATAATATATTGTTGAAAGTATTGGTAGCCATAGAAGATTTCGATATACAGTTGAGATTGAATCCGAACTACAACAAAACAAAATATAGGAAATTCAAATTTTACTTGTTTTTGATATTCCTTACTACATTCAATTTATCAAGAATGGTACACCTCGCTTTTAGCAAATGCATTACTGGGAACTACGACATTGTTTTGCATCTTCTGCGAATTCTGATGGAATTTGAATGGAATATTGATATCAATGGCTTTTATCTGCTACTTTGTTACGAAATATCTTTGAGATTTGCTGATGTGAAGGAAGTAACAAACAGATTTAAACAAGGAATGAAAAATGATCAAAATTGTCAATTGGTAGCAAGAAACATGGAGGAAATAAGAATCCTTCATGGTCAATTGTGCATTGTCACTAAACTTTTTTATGATGCATTCTTGCAGAGAGTTATGTTTTTCATATTACTCAGGCTCTTCATAATCCTGCATCATTCCAACGTTCTACTGTTTAATTCTAATGCAACCAATTTTGAAAATCTATATGATCTAATAACTATATTATGTAATATATATGTTTTGACGTCCTCCACTGACTACATTTTCGATAGGGTGAGTTATTACATTGAAGATTGTTTTTATTATTTTATCCAATTCTTCAATTATTAGTATAGAATTCTAATTAAATGATTTACCTAGGTTCTTAATTTTAAATAGTTATCATTAAAATACAATTCAGAAGTAGGTACATAGACAGTATGTAACTATCGGCTGATTTTTCTATCACTAGCCATAAAAGAGTAGTGTACGATTTATCGTTTTATCATTCATTAGTTGAATATTTTGTAGATGGAGATATAGTTTAGTAGTTTAATAAGGGATCTAATATTAGGCTACGTACCTTTATTTTGTTTTTTTTTTTATTAAAGCTTACTCTCGTTTTTGGGTGCTCGTACGTGTGAGTGGGTGCGTTGTGCGCCGTGGCGCATCATACTGCTGGATTATACTAATTGCGCGACGTATTGAATTTTCATATTAAGCTTATTGAAATTAAGTATTTCTTATAGGTTTACTAATTAGTTTATTTTTAATTACAGAATAGAGAAGTGTTGTTTCTGGTTAAAAGTATGGATGCGGAAGCTAACTGTCCTGAAATCAGAAATCAGGTAAATATTATAAAATCATAGGCTAACTATACAATTCATTGTGAATTAATAACATGATTCACATTTATATACTCTCTGTTGATTAAGATTTTAATTTTTCATTGTTACTAGTCTGTCCAAATAAAGAAGACTAACTGGCAAGATGAGAAAATGACTCCAGCTCGGTCTATATTGGTTCAAAAATTATTGATTCGATCTCAATCGTAAAAAACATTCTGATCTACATTTTGAGACCAAATCAATATTTTTTGAACCAATATTGACCGAGCTGGAGTAATTTTCCCTTCTTGCCAGAGGGTCTTCTTTGCTTGGACAGACTACAAAATGTAATGAAAATGTATTCGGTGAATAATGAGCGAGAAATCATCTTGTTTAAAATTTAACAAATGCAAATTAACTCCAATAATTTATACAAATATTCGTTGCACTTCTGCAGGAAGACCTAGACGTTTTCTTTTGACCATTTTTCAACCTTGAAATAATATATATTAGGCGATTTAAAATGCTATAGGTATTTTCGGTATCTGTTTCACTGGCTCATCTGATGAAAATAACATTATTCGATTCTTTTGATAATAATGCCTGGTATTAAAAATATAGAAGATATTAATTAGATTATATGTTTGAAATAACTGTTCTAACTACAAATTCATTCCATGATTTATTTCCACAGATATTTTTCTTTGAAGCTGAGGCCAACTTCCTGAAAAAGCGAACATTTGAAAGGAAAATGTTTAAACTTGACAGGGACACATTTTCAGGTGTTGGTATCTATCAAATCATAGAAATTATTAATGATAGTTCAAAATCATAGAAATTGAGGTAGTAGCGTATCTTCTAAGGTTTTACAATAATTCACTTGGTTCTCTCCCAACTTTGGAAAAAGAAAAAACTGGCTTCCCGCCTGTATTTTTTAAGATTTTTGATGGTTATTCACTTTACACTTTATTAGGGTATCGTAGCTGTAATTATATCATAAATGTTACATTACACATTAATATGTTACACTGAATGTGTTGTATCACGTATAATGAGTATGTATCATTAGAATAATGATTCAAATAGAACGATAATGCTGTTAAATAGTAAAATCGTATTGATCAAAAACTTATTTTTTTATTTCTTTCACTCTCTTCATAAAATTCTCTATCTATGGAAATAGTTGAATTAAGAAACTAATATAATTTCCTATTAGGCCATGTTGAAAATTTATTATTTAAATTTAAAATGGTTAAATGTACACATTTTTAAAAATGTTACATCGAAAATATAAAATTTTTGTAAATTGATATTGATCGTCATTATAATTGAGCATTTGAAAAACTTCTTTCCAAAATTCTATATGTGTCTTCAAAATTAATTACTTGAAGATGAGTTTATAGTCTACAGAAATAGATCAAAACTCATCTTGTACGGTACAAAAAATTTTAAACTGAAAAATGAAGAAATAAATAAATATTCCATATTATTCATTGAGTATATAGATAAATTAAGATTGTTACTCAAGGAGTTTGAGAATTCATTTTTTTTATTTGTTAATTTTCACATTCAATTAGTGCTGTATTGTCATTTATAATTATGGATAACATTTTTTCAGATTGTGAGTCTGCTCGTAACACTACTGATTGTATCTATACAATTACCATCAGTAGTAGTAGACTGGGCTAGCTTCTTCTCAATGAAATCTCTACAATCCGGCGATGAATCCAACTCAACAGTAGGCCTGCCTGATGTGATCTAACGGTACGCATTTTACCATTCACTAGAATTTTAATTGCAGTGCAATACGATTTAACATTAAAATGAATTTGATGCAGACAGGTCTAACGCAAGAACGGATGAAAATGAATAGGTAGTAAATGATATGTAGATAGATAGAATAAATATATTTTTTGTAATATCGGTAAATTATTTGTGGGCGAAGTAGAGGCATGCAAGCCCTCACTTCCACTCAACTCATTGTATAAAACAAGGGATATAGCAGGTGTTTTATAAGTCAGTTGACCTCACAGGCTTGGGTAAACGCACATTGCCTTCGACCAAGTCGAATACGATGCTATAGAAACACGGAGTTATATATAGAGCATATATAGAGTTATTTATAGAGCAACGCACAAAGACTGATAGGTGGCTGGGGCATGTCGAGAGGAAGGAGAGCACACGGCTGCCGAAAGTGAAAGACAAGGGAAGAATATTTCCAAGAAGGCAAGACAGACCAAAAAAGATGGTTAGATGATATTCAGGAGGACCTAGGTACTAATGGGAAGAAGATTTGCAGACAGAGATTGGTGGAGAGGCTTGGTGATGGAGGCCAAATTTCGCGATAGACTGTAGAGCCGGATAATAAAAGTACCTAAGTGAAAATTCTTACGTATTGAATACATGGAAAAGTATTATTTTTGCTCAAACCTTCTGAAAAAAAACGATCACTAGCCAGAAGTGTCGGTTCTAGACATTTTTAGTTTAAGAAAGCAAAATTTTGGCTCCCCCAATCCTGGCCAAACCCACTTTTAAACTTTTAGAGGGTCCATATCAAAAGTAAGGAGACAACTTATACAGAGTGTTCCGAAAAGATCTGATTCGAGTACCACCACGGTGTTGCTCGAACTATAACAAACGTGCGCAAAATTCCGAATTCTCCTTAGTTTTCCTGTTATCCGCCATTTTGTGTTTTTATGATTTTCCATCATAACTCAATGATGGATGCACACATCCCTTAGAAATTTGATATGCTCAAGTATAAGACAGTATGATGGCTTCAAAATAGTGATCTAAATTTTCTCAATATCTGAAATTTCCAAAATGGCGGCTGACTGAAATTTTAATTTTGAATTTACTGTTGAAAATAATGGTTTTATGAAAATGTGTATTGTTGAAAAATGTAGAGCTTCAAATTCTGAATACAATGGTGCCTGATTTGTCAGGATTCGACAACGCCTGCTGGAGACAGTTCCCCAACATCTTTAGAGCAATACAGTATAGCAAATCACAGCCTTGCTAATCATCCATCATTGAGCAAAGTCAGGATACTCAAACGTTAGGTTTTTATATATTTTTTGCTTTTATCAATGAAGACATTGATGAAGTGAACATCATTAAATTGTAACAATTACATTGGAATAGAATGACATAAAAGAGAATAATGCTATAATTAGGCACACTTGCTAGATATTTAATTATTGTGTAAAATAGCTCAGAGATCAGTAAAACATAGAAGTGAGAAAGTCAGTCATTTCACAGCAGACTGTATTAGTCTTATATGCATTATTGAACAGATACTTTGAAATCCATACAAAATAAGATATTGTTTTATAAGATTTTCAAAATAAGATATGTTTTGCAGCATTGCCGAGCACTCTCATAAATAACACTCGAAGCTAGCCAGGGTCGTTCCAGAAAAAAAGGGCGTACTATTATAGCTGAATGTAAATTAATGTCTCTTTATAGAGCCCTCTAGCTTAAACATTATTGTTAACAACCCGTTAAAACTATCAACTTTTTATAAGCAGCATTTGCTGTATTCATTTTTTAATACACCAGTGTATTTATTACTGAGAGACATTTATTGTAGACTTTGTACACAGTAAAGAGACGAAAGCATTAGCTGAAATATCAAAATAGAAATAATTATTAAGTAGCTGTATTCTTATTAATAAATAAAACCTACTTTTCCTATACAGGTAGACCTGTTGTGCTCTTCCAGGTATAATTACTCAAAAAATATAATAATTATGATTATTATATTTCTCAGTTTTTTTGAAGGACAAGTAGGCTACATGGAACCTTCTTGGTCATGTATTTGTAGTATGCGCGTCTACTTCAAGTTTCAAGTTTACTTGAAAGTTCCTAAATTGATAGAAATGATTTGTCACAGGAAATAGTTATTGTAGCCAACAACACAACTTTAGTGTAGTCAGACACCAAAGCAGCAGTTGTCTTATTTCCAGATGTAATAATAAATAATTATAGTCAGATGTGGAAGATCGATTAGCAGCTTTTTTTGGGATGCTATAATAACAATTTTTTTCTTTTCCAATTTTGCATCTCAAAAATGGCCTCGGAAGCTCGGTGTTATTATTTATTTATTTATAAGATTTTGATTAATCTGAACATGAAAGTACCGTGCATTCATTGAAAAGCTCATTTGGACAATGCCTTGTTGTGGGCCTTCATGTTGGTTTGTGTATTTTGCGTTGAGTTCTTGGGCTGTAATACAACTGTGCTTGATGTCTTTCTGTTTCTTCAGACACTCCACATCGTTTCTGGAAGATCTCCAAATTATGGACCATCACAATTCCACAGATTTTAACGTAGAATACCTATACAGTGAATCTGACAGACAATTCATGGACAACTGTTTGACATGTTTGATTGTGGCCGGACTGTTTTTTGTAACTGCTATATTGTCATTCCATCTATGGTACGTAAATAAATCAAAAAGTAGATGAAGAGATTGGTCTTTGTTTTAAAATAAGAATATTTTTGAATAGCCTTAACTCTTTTTGTAGATGGTGCATTACGGTATGGTTGCTTGAAATGATAGTTTTTATTTGAAAATAAAATCTAATTTTATTATCTTAACCAAATACACTAATCATTTTGTTCTACATGACAAAATACTATTTCTATTTTGTAACTTATTTTGTGAATAAATAAAATTTACTAACATTTCACTAGCACAAGAGAAATGCATTCGGCTCCTGATGAATTTATTAATTACATATAGCTCCTTATCAGAAGCTTGATAATATTCATTAGTTTCATCAGGAGTGAAGAGCATTCCTCTTATTTGCCAAAATAATATGTATGATTTGATGTTTTTTTACAATACAAACTGCAATTATGATATAAATCCAATTCAATAGGAAATTGTAATGAAATTGTAAAGCATCTATTAAAGTATCCAGCAGTACTATGGTGGATATAGTACTGACCGGCTATATTATAGCCGGTCATGGATTGATAAAGAATTGAAATTATTTTTAAATCTACACGTATGATCCATCTATCTTTTCATTGCCCTTCAAGCCCCGCCCGAGCATCATGCCAAGTTCCTGCAAAAAGTCATACGGTATTGAAATAGAATTAAAATTATGGAATAGTGAATAACTATAGGCTATCTTATGTATTGGTTTTTTTTAATAATGGGGTTTGTTATTTTGATCGGAAATGAATGGAGAACAAAGGAAACGTGTGCTCTGGAATAGAATAGAATTGGGTTCTGTATTTTTCTACAATAATAGGTAAATACAATTATTGTATCTTTGAAGTGAACAAAAGTAATCGATGAAAACTTGCTTTTGGGAAACAATTTTTTTGATAGAATCATTTTATTAATTATTTTTATTATAGAATTATTATGGGTGCAATGGTCATCTATATTGATTTATTAATATTACTGAATAATTCCAGCTATCTTTTTAAGCTTCAACCTGGCTGCAATCTGCTTTCAAAGTTGGGAAATAGTCAATAATAAGAACTAAAGCTCCTATTAATTCATACATGAATATTTATTGTATGAATAAAAGTACTCTAATTTAAAAAATTGAAATGTAGAGAGTAGAGAACCTCTCATTATATAATTGCCTCTCACATGCAATGGGATCAGGCTTAAGAATGGGCGGTAGTGGACGGCAAACTGCCGAACGGCAAAATTAAGCCCCATAAGAACAATGTAATTTTTAGCAATCTCTTGGAACAGATATAGCCTCTATTTATGGACAGAATTTCACGTTCTTCATCTTATCAATCTCTTGGAGCAGATAGGGCCTCTATTTAGTGTCAGAATTTCACGTTCTTAATCTCATTGGAAAGAGAATTCAATTCTCCAGGGGCGATACTTTTTAGATTTTTAGTTTATTTCAATAATTATCAAATAATTAATTAATTATAAAAGTATTGAACTCTAACTATTGAGATAAACTAAAAATCGAAAAAGTAAAAAGTTACACACCTGGAGAATTTAATTCTCTTTCTAATGAGGTAAAGAACGTGAAATTCTGACCATAAATAGAGGCTCTATCTGCTCCAAGGCTGAGGTCGCACTGCCGGTGGGTAGAGCCTGGAGGCTGGAGGGTAGTTGGTAAATCTATAGAACATAAACACCATCCACAGTAATACATCGTATGAATGGTATGTGTTCAGCCGCCATCTTGAAATTCTTAAATATGGACAACATAACCTCAAAAAACAGAATGATGTCATACCATTCATACGATGTATTACTGTGGATGGTGTGTATGTTCTATAGATTTACCAACTACCCTCCATCCTCCAGGCTCTACCACCGGCAGTGCGGCCTCAGCCCAAGAGATTGATAAAAATTACCTTGTTCTTATGGGGCTTGATTTTGCTGTTCGGCAGTTTGCCGTCCACTACCACCCACTCTTAATTGGGTTGCATATTCATCCAAGATCCAGATTAATATTATTTATTTTAATGATATCAACCAGCAGTTAGTAAACCGTGACCAGGCAAGCGTTAAAACATGTAAAACAAATTCAGAATCTTACTCGAATACATATGGAAGAGAGATCCCAACATTAATCCTTCCTTTTCCTTTTTCGTTTACCAGAATCTTTGAGAAAGAAAAGAGCATAGTTAGGAACGTATTTTAAATGATGCGGAAGTGAATCGGCAATATTATGAAAACACAAAAAATAATAGAATCATAAGATACCGTAAACTGATTTTTACAATGCTATAAAATCTAAAAAATGAGTCACTATTCACAATTTAAAAAAAATACTACACCGAAGGACGTCTATCATGTTCTGTATATTTCAGCAATCTTTGCAAAGATGATTATTTATTCATCTGTCCACCATGGGATCAGGGCCATCGCGTGGTTTTTAGCGCCCCGAGGCAAGAACAACCGCGACGAACACTGTGAACGGCTCTTGGATAGGAGACCGGTATTAGGCCAAGTACACATTGGCGAGGTGGAACTACCCGGAAGTCTCCCCACCATTAAATACTATAAGAATATTCCATTTTATATAATGGAATCTTAATAATGATATGTACTTCTCCAATTAGAAATCCTCAATCCGAATGAATGTGCGGGACCTTGAATTCTATTAACAATTACTGTATAATTATAGTCTGTTGAGGGAAAAATGTCATGTCAATGCACATTTGCGTTTGAGACCGCTAGAAACATGGAACTAGATAATTCACAGAAGCCACTAAATAAACTATAATAAAAGACAAAAAAAAAATATCAAGAATAGGTACAGAAGCCCATTTGGTGAACAAAATGTTTGAATAGTTACGTGACTTCAAAAATTGTATGGTCTACAATCTACAAAACAATGTAACGCCTATAGTAGAGACAGGATGTTGATATGACAATTGCTTACTCATCAATTATTTATTTTACACTCACTATCACAAGCTATTCAAATCTAAAATTGGAGAAAAAACTTTACAAAATATTGAATGTTGTAATCCACCACACGAGTACCGTTTCTTTATTTTGATCAAAAACCTATTTTTCGCAGATATTTTAACGATCACCGGTAAATGAGTAGGTAAGTACAAATTTAATTGATTTCATATAATCAATTCTCAGGCAATTCTCATATATAAATCAAACTCAGGCAAATTAGACCACAAGCTATGAAAAAGTAAATGTATAAAAAGTATAAAAAGAAAATGATCAGCGAATGAATGTCAAGAAACTATCGTTGTTTCATTGTTTTCAGCTCTTCAAGGCGGTTTATGAAGTATATATATCGCAATAATGTTAAATTCAATCAAATTGAAGAATTTCTCAACCTTCAATACCTCTTAACTATAATAGTGATTGCAGTAATGCAGTTTGAGAAATTTAAACGGTTTCTATAACATTCTGCCAACATACTAAATATCCAGTGAATTATAGCAGACTCCATTCATCGGAGACTATTATAGATTTGAAATCCACAATTCAGTTTCAGATACAAATGGACTGAACCAGATAAGAGTAGACTGGAAAGTACTTCTACTGTCCAAGAACTAAAATATTGGCAATATTACTCTCCAAACTGGAAAATACCATCACGCCTGAGTAAATAAAATAATAAATTTGTTCATGAAAGAGAAATAATTCCAGACACAGTGCTTATTCAGCTTGTAGCCAAAATATTGTAATAACCGTAAAACAATAGTGTGTAGATGTGTAGGACCAGTAAGGATAGACCATAGGATGTCTGAGGAAAGTGTAGGTAACACTTCTTCAGGTAGTACGGGACAGGAAGTGAAATAACACTACATTTTACAATTTACAAATTATTTATGTAAAAAAGAAACAAATTACAAATTGGAAAACGCTGAACACAGAGTTATTGGGGAAATTTCAGTATCAAAATGTTCTAGACAACTCCAAGCTCACCATGTTTGAATCAAGATACTTGTGTCGATGTAACATTATCGACTAGTCCAATTTCAAGTTGCAAATTACAAGTAGTTCACGAACAAAAAGTTAGGTTACGAATCACAAAGTAGTTTACAATTACAAGACAACCAATCATTCACAGCCTATGCTTATAAGTTGGAAATGAAACATTTCACTCGTTAAACTTGACATAAGTCTGATAAATATGCTACACAGTGACAGTACAGTAGAGTCTTTCCTAACTTGAAAGGCATGGTCCCTCTAACAAGTCTTCATCAATTTAGGATTCAATAACTGATTTTATTATCAGCGTCCTGTATCCTATGCACCTTATTTAATGAGATAGCACCCTATTCAGTAAGCAGTAATCTTGACAAAAAACCGGGAAAAACGTATAATAACATTATTAGTGTGTAAATGAAGAGATAGAATGATGAATAATGAGTATTATTTAAGACCAAGCTACATGATGGTGAAAATTACAAATTAATTACAATTCAACAAAATTACACAAAATACAGTCTTATACACTTTATATTCCCTCAAATTTTGTATTCTCTGCCAATCTTGGCGAGCGGTACCTATGTGTCAGGGTTCAATCAATACAAACAAGATGATGCTTGTATAAAATCAAAAAACAATTATCAGATATATTCAAATTCTATTGTTTAAATGTTACATGTATATTATTGTTATATCTATATTATTGACGTCAATCGAAGTGTCGTCAATCACCATCATTTATTATGATATGAAAATTCAAGTGTTACTTCAGACTTTTGAAAATTGGGCTTATCAGTCTTATCAACACCAGACTCTACTGTAGAGAATAAATAAGTTAATAAATAAAAAACGAACACAAAAATAAGCACAGAAATTCAGGTTGACAACACAAAAAGGTACTTTCCTAGATTACTAGAAAGTAGCCTACTTGACAAAACATGGAACGATAATTCTCAAACGAAGGACTAGAAATTTCACACGGGTATTTCGGACAAGTTCATTATGCTACCAAACATCAGATTAACTAGATTAGTTTTGTGAATAATAAGAAAGTGACATTTCTTTCAGAAAATGGATAATATTCAAACATGAGACTCAATCATTAAACCAATCTACGAAATGGTGAAAAATTAATATTTTTATTAAATTTAGACTCGATCTCATTCATAATTATCACTACTTTAAAGCTACAAGATCTTATAGGAATCTTACTAAATACTACCGGTACAGAAAAATAATGGAGAATCAAATTATTGAGTTCTTCAAACTAGGCCTATTACAAAATACAATGTAGAAAATACTATTTAAATATACAAAAAATGATATATACTATAATACTTCATTTCAGGAATATGTGATTTCTAACATGGTGATTCTCGATGGTCATCTCTAGTCTACATATTTCTAAATCTAACAAGGAATGAATAGATTTTCTGTAAATGGAAAACTGTTTTCTGCAAATGCAAGGTAGCTGGAACATATTTTTAAACAATACGATTGAAACTGAGATAAAGTACTGTCCTAAAATGTAATAATAATACTGGTTAAAAATAGATTCAGGATTAAAGTAATAATTGATATCGAGAAAAAATCAAAATTGTACAGAAACAATCGCGATGAAAAATACTCATAAATAAATACTTCCTAATCAAACTCAGTTTCAATAATTAGATAATCAGAACTGTATCTCCTTTTTAGGAACTAGTAATCAACGCAAATTAAAAAATCCGAATATGTAAATATTGTAGTATAGGTCTAACTGAAGGCAGCATAAAAATAGAACACTTTTTCGAGTAACATGATAAACTAGATTACAAAGTGCTTAACCTTATTCCCAGAATGAAAACTAAATTTGCGAATTGGGGATTTAGTCCAGGCCAAGATGGAAGACCTATCAAATGTTCAGTCTCAACAATAAAACACAGTCTACATTCAAAATTATATCACATACTTCAACTATGAACCAAGTTAGAAACCTGGTTCATTTCAATCCTTATTTAAGAAAAAAGAGGGCCAAATTGATAAGAATAATGTATAACCTAACTAAAAAGCAAACTAAAAATAATAGTGTGTAAAATACTGTAAGTGATGTCGTAAAAAAGGAACTTAAGACCATTAACATTCTACACGGCTACAGTTTCTGTCGTATTATTGACGCTAGTTTCAAGCTTTTTCTCTTCAACAGATTTTTGGTTTGCATTTGCCTGGTCAGTCTTACTGTTTTCAGTCTCGTCGTGCTTGTCGCTACCATTCAAATGCTCCTTTGCCGCATCTCCATTTTGATGCTTCTTTGCTTCATCACCATTCAGAAGCTCCTTTGCTTCTTTTCCATTCTGAAGCTCTTTGGCTTCATCACCATTCTGAGCAGCATCACATCCGTTAGTATCGGCTACTGCACTTCCATTCACCTTCTTCTCTTCGGTAGATTTTTCGGCTTCTCCATTCTTCAGTTCATCTTTAGTTTCAGCTGCTTCAATTTCAGTTTTGGTGGTTTCAGCTGACTTCTCGTCTTCAGCTTTTACATCAGCGCTAGCAGCATCGCCTTCCTTTGCACTGGTTTCTTCAATTTTCTCATCAGCCTTTGCATCCTCGGATTTTTCTGACTGTATAACAGATTTATTAACATCAGCGATTCCACTATCGTCGTTCACGTCAGTATTATTTTCTACAGCTTCCAGATTGGCAGGTTTGTCTTCCTCTTCCTTCTTTTGCTCAGATTCATCAACTTTCTCTCCCTCAACTTCATCGACAGATCCATTCTGAGCTACAACAACCTTTGAATCTTTCTCATCACTAGCC
Organism: Sogatella furcifera; assembly: GCA_017141385.1. Classification (NCBI taxonomy): domain Eukaryota; kingdom Metazoa; phylum Arthropoda; class Insecta; order Hemiptera; family Delphacidae; genus Sogatella; species Sogatella furcifera. Next base: position 10,113,183 of record CM029550.1, on the reverse strand, counting down.
GAATCTTGTTTTTCTGTTACACTTTCAGTTGATTCTGGTTCAACTTTGTCATTAGCATCCACTTTTATGCTTTCAACATCAGCAGTGGTAGATTCTTTTACCTCTTCTTTTTCAGTTTCCTTAGTTTCATCACTCTTGCTGATCTCATCATTAGATTTGACTGTATCAGTGTCATCTTTACTTTTCTCAGTTGCTGATTCACTGTTTTTCTCGCTGTCATTTTCGTTCGCTACAGCAGGCTTCTCATCAGCCTTCTCTTCTTTTTTCGCTTGTTCCGCCACCTCAGAAGTGTCCATACTTGATTCAGTCGAATCAACTTCTTTTTTGGTTGACTCTTCGTTGGATTTCTGCTTTGAATCGTCGTCTACCTGCTTCATCTCAACATCGTTTTGGGCCTTAGTGTCATCGGTTTCAGATATTTTACGTCGTTTGCATTTACCTTCATTTGAGACGAGATCGGCGAATGACGTGATGACCTGGAACGCAGCCTTGTCGTCGTCGCTGAGAGGGGCGTTGCCGTCACGTGCTACCAGTACTGCCAACATGCCAGCCTCAACTGCGGCTGCCGCTTCTGCAAACAATCAAAAATCGAAAATTTCATTACTACGATGAATACATAGTGTAAAAATTGAAATAATCAAACAAAATCAATTATCACAACGACAAACAATATCACTCAAAAATCTACAGAATATAATATACAAAAAAGTAGAATTGAAGAAAGAGCAGACAAGTCGATTGAAAAGAGAGCTAAACATAGCCCATCCCAAGGAAAACCCTCATTCAATATTTCCTACTTTTTTCAAACTATGTGTTTTAAATTGCAGGTAGGAAAATCACTCAACTCTAATGATTGAAGAATACTTTCAATGATCGAAAATTAAATCTTAATGGAAGGCTATATGTGAATGAACTTCATGCGAATAAAATTTATCAACTCCCAAAAGGTTGTCCTTACAACATTTTAAAGCTTATAAAATAAAAACTAATTTAAACTTACAAATTCTAGCTCTATTCTAACATCTATTTTATTCTTGTTTACAAAACAAAATGTTTATTCACCTTTGGGAACATCGGTTAGGAATAGGACAGTCTTGGAATCTTTCCCAGTCTTTTCGATTTTCTCCAAAATCTTGACATAGCTGGGTGCTTCAGTCTTAGGTCCAACTGCCGTATCAAAATGCCCAGAGAACAACTGCAAGGAAACAACCAGTAAATTATTCAGTATTGCCTTCAGGCACAAATTCTCATTGCATTGACATGCCAAAATTGAGATTAAACTTACAGCTTTCCATCCTTCAAGGACTCTTGATGCTGTCACATTGTGAGATTTTTTAAACCATTTATAATATAATTTTTTTCTTCAAATGAGATAATCTCGAATGTAGAGAACAATCAATCTCAAAATAAGAGTTGATGATAATGAAAATCCTCAGATCTACATAGAAAACGAGTTGGAGGTAATTAGTGAATAATTCTTTTGGGCTTACAGTAACAGTAAAAAAATAACTACTTATAAACAGGCTGATTAAACTGCATTCAAGTTCTTGGATGTTCTCGATCAGAGAACATGCATAGAGTGAAACCAGCCAAATATTTCAATTACTCACTTTCTAGTAAGAATGCTTCATTTTCTGGAAGGAAAAATACTACTTATCCAGTCAGAAAATTAGTCACTACATTGCTTGAAGCCCATCATAAATTTCATCTTTAAAATTTGTTAGAAAAAACCATTAGGAGGCTAGTAGGTAAACCTATAGAACAAACACACCATCCGCCTATGAAACACTATTCAGCCGCTATCTTGAAATTCTTAAATTTGGACAATAACTTTAGAAAAAACAGTATGACGTCATACCATTCATACGATGTATTACTATGTATGCTCTATACTATAGGTTTACCAACTAGCCTCCACCCTCCAGGCTCAACCAACCGGAGAAAAATTTCATCATTTCAATGAACCTCTGAATCTAGGAGATTTTTTCATCAATTCAACTCAATTGCGAAAATGAATCATGTATTCTTGCATGCAACCATTCAATACTGATATGAAAATAAGATCAGTCAACTTACATTTAGTAGATCACCGTTCTTAGTATGACCGAAGAGCAGTTTTTGTGCTTCTACGCTGCCTGAAGAGTAGACGTAGATTTTCTTTCCAAGATCAACCCACGTCTTCAAACTCTCATGAACATCATCATAGATACTGTAAACAATAAAATCGTTAAGTTAATACCCCAGAAAAAAACTCATCAGTGTGATTTTCTATAGAAAAACAATGCTCGAAACAAAGAAATTCATGGATTTACAGTTGTGTGAACATTCAAGAAACTGAACAAAATCAATACTCATCCATATCAAGTTTTATCATCATCGATTTATTGAAACAAGAATAGCCTATCTATAATATTTTTATATCAATACATTGAAATTCCAGTTATCAAGGAAGTATTCATCAACACTTGAGAATGCCTCTCAGGAGGGCGAAACAAGTTGTGTTGAAACAAAAAATATTAAAAAGGTAATGTGATTTAGAATTTTATCTAACAACTTTAATAAGTATAATCATAGTATGAGGAGATGGGCTATGCGAAGATGACGGCTGTTTTACTGAATCAACATAGAATTTAAAACGGGTGAGCATAAATTTATGATAAACGATAGTGGGATCTTGACAACAACCCATCTTTAGAGGAGAAAACCAAAGAAAGTTTCATTTATATTTATGGGAAAAATTTGAGAGAACATAAACATAATATATGAGAAGCTGGATGTCTAGGTTACGCTTATATGGGTTAGCACGTACTTTATACCTAATTCTGCACTTTATACATTATCTTATTCACATAATATGGGATCGATGGCGTCGAAAACATACAATACACACAAACATAAATGAGAAGGCATGTTTAGCACGGTACGACCAAGACCATGGAGCGGCAATAGAAACACAAAGTCATAAAGAGCAACGCACACTAGACAACTGAAAATTCTCAGCTGACTAGTTTGCGTTGCTCCATGATATCCGTGTTTCTATTGCTGCTTCTTTGTCTTGGTTGTACGATGTACCTGACCACTACGTTCACCCTTATTCAGACATGGGGAGTCAATTGCTTACAAAAGCATTCAACTCTTCCACACTTGAATCTATTCCGAAAACTTATAAGATCTTTTGCTGAATTGCAGTTAGACTTGGAAGATTGGACACCCATCTTAATAGAATAATTACTTACTTGATACTTGTTGTCGTCGGCCTTGACTGGGTTTGCCAGACAGACAATAGTTTAGTCATAGTCATAGTTTGTCATAGTTTAGAGAATAACTAATCTCTATTCAAAGGAACCAACCCCATGAAATTGAATAAATGAAAAATGCTAGTCAAACTCACTGTCCAACCACTTTTCCGCTCTCGTAGGCCTTTTTCCAGATGTGACCCTGTAGTTGTTTCAAGGCAGCCGTTTTACGGTCATTGTCCATCTGCCATAGTACATTTTTGATAGTTGCTTGCCTGGCCGTCTCGTCGTCACCTTCAGGGATAGCAATTACACCTTCAACTTTGTCCGATTCATCTTTTTTCGCCTGAAAAATAGTATAGCAACTCTCATAAAACACTTACTGACATTAGCAATCAATAGTAGAATCAAGAATTTTATTAGTCATCAATATTTACACGAAATACATTGACATCGTCAGGTAGGTATAAACAATAATAAATTGCTTAATGATAACAATAATACAAGACATTAGAATAATATACAACAATAGAGAACACTAGCTACAAGACTTCATTCCACTCAATATCAAAAATTCATTTACAGTATATAAGCACTGTCTAATTAATATTTCTTTCAAATTTCTTTTTGAACTTATTCAGAGTTAAGTGCTTGAAACAATCTGGAATGGCATTATATAGTTTAATTGACATGTAATGGAAAAAAGGCCTCAAGTGACTCCCATACATGTTGATGGAAAGGATATCCTTCCCAAGAATTGAAATTTTCTTGTCCAAACTTCGCCGTTTCATTTAGATCATCTAATACACATCAAGTAGGATTGCAAGGAAGTAATATTTTGATTAATTCTATTAATTTTTCATGTGTAACCCTTTTTTGAATAATTATTAGGGTTTCAACTTGTGAGATTATAGAATTAGATATATTATAGATAGATAGATTATAATAGACAATACATAGATTATTGATTAGATATACTTCATATACTGTATTAGATAGATATATTCTATAATTAGATTATAGAATTCTTACTCATAATTAATGCATCTAGAAACTAAGCATTCTTATTTTGTTATCTAAATAAACAAAGAAATCTAATCTTATGTTCAGTCATTCACGAACCATGTAGCATGGAGTAGGAATCAAGAAGTTGAAAAGTAACAATTAAAATATTCAACAAATGAACTGATGGCCAGTTGAAAAAAATTGAACTCATTTTAAATTAGGATCCTGCTTTGGGGGCATGCTAAAGAGATATAAAGCCAGCTCCATACATGCGCTATTCGGGAAACACCGAACACCTAGTCGCCGAATCACGGCTAGTGTGGAGCGGAGGAAATTATTTGGGAAATAGCGAACACGGATGTTTGTGTGTTCCGTCCATTGTCGGTCTTTTGGACACATCAAAGTGGACGAATGTTCGGCAAATAGCGAACTTTTTGCCCATCCACACATTCCCCTTCATGTTCAGCTAATTTTATTGTTTGTTGTTTGAGGTTAAGTCAATTGAGGAAAAGTTTCTAACGTGTTAATTTAATACATAATTTTTTTTAGACGAGATAAATATTAAATTACAGTCTGTGGATGATTTTCAAGTGATATAATCAATTTTGATACTATGAAATTAAATTAAATTCAATTCAAATATCATATTGAAAACTAGTGAATGTCCAGTCCGTTTCAGGTTACTGAATTATAATCTTGATTCTTTAAATGTTTTAAAAATTCCTTCAAACATTAATATTCAATCATTGCCAAGATTAAAGTTGAAATTAGTAACGTAGTGTTAGATTTTTGAAAGTAGAAATTTTCGACAGTATTTTGACATTATTGACCTTGAAAATGTCACCTATTCGGTTGACGATTCGCCATTCCCAGTACGAATACGTGCTCGGAAAACCACGCATGGGTGGAGATGTGTGTTCGTTAGTTGGGAAATAGCAAGCAAAACTGTTCGCCAACACCAAATGTTCGGTATTTCCCAAATACCGCATGTATGAAGGCGCCTTAACCAATTTTTAAAGCCATCATCCAAACAATTTAGATTATTAATCATACTTAGCCAATACATTTAAAATAAACATAACATAATTTCAACATAAAAATAAAGGCAGAAATTGAATTCAATTCTTTGGGGAAGCGGTTTGTCCCAGTGGTAGAGAGCGTCTAATCGGTGAGATTAGATAAGCGACGTGCCTCTGCCTGTTCCTCTGAATTCAATTTATGAGCCTAAAAAATCGCTTCCTGGTGGTTCGGAACCCACCTAAAGCAGTAGGTCCATACATCTCTCATCATCATCCTTTCCATTACCCACGCAACGGCCCTAGAGCCCATGTGGGCATCACCCTCGAAAAAAAATCAATACATTGGCCTACTTATAATTATATGACACTCATAATTCACAAGGATCGAATTAAAAAGCTTAAAGGACATGAGCATCGTGCATTATTCCTGTACATTCGACGTTCAAGAGGTACTGCACTATAATTTAGTCTGATGTACTACAATTGAGTCCAAGTCTAAAAACTACTAAATATTTGCATTGGCATTTCCATAATGACAATCAAGATTATTAATCGATTCCCAGACCAAGATTTTCCATATTGGTGACTAATCAGGTAAACTTATGTCAAAGAGATGAGGGTTGTAAAGTTGAACTTTCACTTATAAATAAGTTTTAGAAAATTATAATTCTCTTCAGATTCAAATTTGCTATCAAGACATTTTTTCTCTACCGGAATTATACCTGAATTTGGACAAATAAAATAATTCCAAATAAAAATTGAACAATTCAAATAGGCCTACCGTTATTTCCCAAAATGATGCGAATAAAAAATGACTTTATCTACACATCAATTTTAAATCATTGATGACATACATGTTTCACTGAATTTGAAGAGACAATATGTATTATGAAAAGTGTCTAAGCCGGCTTTATGTTACTGAATGGAGTTCATGAAAATTTTCATGAAATCACAACTTGAAAGCTGCAAGCGCATTGCTGAATGGTTTCTAGATTTATAGAAGCATCCGTTCTATCAACTTACTATCGATGATAAAATCCTATGAGAATTCCATATACCCAGGAAACTTTAACTACCCAGTCGCAGCTTTAAAGAGTAGTTTCTGGCAGAAACGTTTTAGAAATTGGTTTTAAAATTTTGAAGCCATTTGTAAAAGCGTTCAGACTGAATTGAAGTCATTAATACTAACCTGCTGTTTTAGTGCTTCTAGATCTTCTTGGAATATTTTTTCAGCCCAATTGGATTCAACGTAATTAGTCAAATGTTCACGAACATATGGGAACAAGGTATCCTGCAAAAACAATTAATAAGTATTAACGTAGACTATTCAAATAAGTTATATCATTTGAATGTGGATAAATATTATATAACGACAAATTTAACTAGGCTAAATATTAAAAAGTTAATCCTCACGTGAAATAAATAAGCTTGAATGTGCGAAAATCTAGGAAGTTTGACAACTATTGAGAATTGATAAAAACGTTTTTCTTACTCAACTCAAGTTAAATAGGGGAGAAGACGCAACAAATTGGATAAGAGCTGAATATTTCAATGAATTTTCTAGCTTTAGAGAAACATAAGTTGGGGTGTTGAATCAAATCCCTTCCTTATATCAATCATTGCCAACAAACACGGGTACCGTGAATTTTTAAAAAAGAATTTTTTATAAACTACTCAATAGAAATTGGCTGTGTAATATTCTAAAATCCTATCAGAAAATTTCATCAAGTTTAAAAATAGAAATAAATAAGTAACTTAGATCAATAGAAACTGATCGAACTCCGATCAACATATGAGAAAGGTTCTAGTTTTGTGTAATAGGCTCAAGACAACCATAAAGTTTTACCAAATTCAGTATTATAATCAAGCGAAACGTGTAAACTTATCAAGATTAGGCGAGTAACTACGTGCAAAACTAAGCACACAAAATGGATTCCATATTACCGTATTCAATTGAAACAGGTAATTCAAGTAAAGGTGGAAAACTTATAAGATGGAAAATTAGGCTTTAAAATAATAAATAGTACAAACTAACAATAACTTAAGGTAATCATATGCCAAAAAATTCTTGGATTACAACAAAAAATGGAAATGGTACATCGATAAACCGGTAAGTTGGGATAGAACCTTGGAGAATGAGAACCGCTACAAAGTATAAAGAGATTAGGTAGGAGAAATATGTATTTAATCACAGTGACTGAAGCTTGGGATGAAAAAATAATACTGAATTAAAATATAATTCTTAGGTGGAAACAAAATAGGATTTTTCACTTACATGAACGAAGCTTATGCTGGTTGTCGTTCCTTCAATATCTACAATAACGGAAGAAAACTCCTCTTGGTCTAGAGACCTTTTCTCTGCTGACATCGTGATAATTTATCAAGTTTAAGATAGAATGACAAAAATCCTTGGTGCCTGATGAGAAAATCAGAAAAAAACTATGAAAAGGTATTCAACTAGAATGGACAGACGTGTAATCCAGACGAACAGAGCTGAAATGGCCGATCTCCTCTTCTCTCTCCTCTGCCCACCTGCCAGCACCCAGCATCAGCACAGCAGCTTGCTCCACCGGCCGGAAAATGGCGATTCCCCCACCAATCACAATTGCATTCTGGCGAATACGGAAATGCAAAAATTAAAAATGAATTTTTATTAAGTTATTTGATAATTGGAAGGAATGTGGAAAATAATCAATTCATATTTTTTTAATAATAATTGATGAGGGAAAAATTGAATTTCATTTCCTCATTCATCATTCAGCTAAATACTACAGAATAATCACTTAGAACTTTACATTTTATTCGTAATAAATCTTGAAAGACTCATCCAAAACCAAATACATTAATTTTTCTCCAAGTTTAAGTCAAAATATTTAAAAAATCAACTACCTCACTTGCGGTTTTGATCTCTATGTACTTCGTTGCGCTTTCGATCTCTATGTACTTCAACTCACCAGCTGAGTTTTGTTTACTTTTTTATCAGAAATATTGAGGTTATGTTCTTATGTACTTGTTCAGAGGAGTTTACGGTTTACTTAATCTGTTAATGTCTATGTGTTAATGTCTATGTGTTAATGTTCTGTTAATGCAAATCTGTTAATGTTAATCTGTCTATGGCACATAAATGAAGCTTATATTCTTCATAGAATGGATTATTCTATATGAATGTAAGTATTTCATGAAATGAATTTATGTATAGTACTTCTACATTACAATTTATAATACAGAGCAATAGTTTATTATTATCGTACCTCGTACCGTACCACTTCATTACATTTGGTCCCTTGAATTCTGTAACTTTTGACAAAATTTCGAACGTTAGCCATTAGTAAAAAATTCTTACTAAGAATAAGTGAATACCAATTACGGTTCTATCTATTTTTTAAAAAATTCTAAATATTATTTTAAATAGTATGCCTATTATATACTAGGTTACTAGGAATTATCTTGTTTAATTTATCATCATATTCTCTTATTAAATCAATCTTACAAAATATTGGAGGGGATGTAATTGTAATTTTACTTGACCGGCCTGATTGTGGCAAATCTCAAAGGTCTTTGAGCGGGTGCTTCGTACAAGGCTTGTAAATCTGCCACTCTATTCCTTGGATGAAGAGGCAATCCTGAGTTCCCTGTGACGTTCCACCCATCTCGATCATGAGTTCTTAGTAAATAATTTAATTTTGTTATATTGACGCAATCTATCCAGCAAGTGCTGGTCATGGATGGAGATCACTGAATACTGAATCTTTGATTGTGAACTATCATTCCCTCACCTCTAATTTACTCTGACGAAAAGCATAAATTATTGTGACATCCGCACTCAAATCTAGCAAAACGTTTTTAATTTTTCATGTGGCTTGGATGTCAGTCTCCACCTTATCTTTCTATTAAAGTCTGAAGATATTAAAGGTATTGAAGAACCCAGCCTTTTTAAACAAGATTGGAGAGCTTGTTGGTTTTTTTATGAGGGTGAAGCTCACATGAGCTCATAGGCTTATGGGTAATGAAATGTATGATGATATATGACAACTACTTTTTAGGTTGTCGGGACCGACGGCTTATCGTCTTCTTGGCCATAGTCCAACTTGGATGACGAAATCTATCCATTGCAATAAACTGGGCATGAATTGAAGAGGAATTGAACATTGTGTCAACTGTCAACTATTTAATCTATTTAATGGGGTTGAAAATTGAATTTATCACAATTGGGAAATCTTGTTTCAGGAACTTCACAAGAATCTCTTATTAGTGGTTGATTTCTGAATAAAATTGAAGCCTTAAATCATTACTTTTTTCCTTTTTTGAAGATCAAGTCATTAAATTTTTTCCATATATTCAACATTCTGGATACTTCTGTATTCAGCATAAAAATAACTCAGCATACATTAACTTAGTGTATCTTTCTGTTTCATTTGAAAGCAAGAAATTGATAGGAGGATATAGGATCACAGATATATTGTGTTATTTGTGTATTGTCTCATAGTAAATATATTATAATTCTATATTTTTCATTTTTTTCAGTTTGGAAGAAAAATGGAAAAATCTAATATGGATACATCAGAACTGGCTAAAGGCGTAATAGGCGATGATGGAACATCTTTGGGCGATTTCCTACACAACTATGCAAAAAAACTAGCCAATTCAATTAGTGACCGTGGAGAGTCTGAGTTGGAGTTCATCAATGATCCACTTGAAGAGTCCAACAGACCTCGCAGAGCAGCGGCGAATGATGCTGTGGCGGGTTCTCTACATAATTATGCGAAGAAAATATTCAAACATAATTGCTGGCCATGAATATGTCTCAGGAGAAGGTAACGTATTTATAGATAAGTTGGGGGTGAACGAAACCAGTAGAGCAACATCAAAAATTTACAGTGAAACTGATGGACCAGTTACCCAACATGATTATGCAAAAAAGGTGTTCAATGATCCAAAGAGCTCGCTTGATCCTGAATTTTCATCAGAGACCAGAAAAGAATTCAATCACGAATGTAATAAAATAACAAGTTATGCTGGTGATATTGATTCTGGACATGATTATGCTAAAAAGATCGTTAATTCTCATGATAACTTGGAAAACAATTACAATATTTTGAAAGAGTCAAGAAAGGAATCAAATGAATCTATTACAAATCATGATTTACACGATTATGCAAAAAAGTTGGTCAATGAAAGTATCTGTGATTCTAATTTTCAACGAGAGCTAGAGAATAAAACCAAAGAACCTTCCCAATCTGTTACAAATAAGGATGATAGCAGAGTCTCTCTGCATGATTATGCTAAGAATATTGATGATTTTGAAAACTTATTGTCAACAAGTATCTTTAATTCAGATATAAGTAAAGCTATGAGAAATCACAATCAATATGCTGATCGACTTTGCAAATCAGTGATATCAAATAGTGAAATTTGTGATGAAGTTCATAATTATGCCAAAAAAGTTTCAATCCAGATTGTTGGTTCAGAAAAGAATACCAATATAGGTATTGATTGTCTAGAAAATACCTCAGACCTTGATAGTAGGAGAAATCTTATTCATAGTTATGCTAAAGAAATTTGTTGGTTGCTCGAGTAATTTATCAGATAAGACAGAAGAAATCTACAAAGAATTTAATGAAAACTCCAAAGAACTTAGTAAATCAGTAATAAATGATAGAAATTGTGAAGTTTCATCTGTACACGATTATGCAAAACGAATTGAAAAAGAGAAAATTGGACTTGAAGAAACGAGCCACTTGCTTTTATCAGGAAAGACAGAAGGTTATCTGCATAATGAATCAACAATACATTGTAAGTCAAATGCTGATGATCGTAGAATTTGTGGAGCAATTTTTGTACATGATTATGCAAAAAAGATCACACATGTTTCTGTTGATCATGATATTTTGTTAAAATCAACCTCTGACAAAGAATGGGTAATTAATGAAGTGGATAGAGAGTCTAATGGATTTGGAAGACAATCGGTGAGTAGTAATGAAGCTTTTGGACAAGAATCTGTGCATGATTATGCTAAAAAGATGAATAATGTGGCCAATGAACATGAGAGGTTGCCAAATGATGTAGAAATGCTTGAAGAAGAGAGCATCGTAGAAGAATATAATGTATCCTGCAAAAAAGTTGAAAATGAAGTAGATAAAGTATCCAATAAGAGTTTCAAACCGATGTCAGAAGATTATGTGATTAGTAGTGAAACATGTGTACACGATTATGCAAAAAAGGCTGTGAATAGGATTCGAGATTATGAGAAACTATTTGATGCTGTATGTGACATAGAGGAGGGAAAAAGTGATGGAGAATTGGATAAACCTCGCAGATTGGTAGCTAATCATGCGGTTTGTGATACATCATATATAGTAAATGATAATGAAAAAATGCATGTAGAAGATCATGGTAAAACATTGGAATCAGATTGTGACTACGAAATGCTCCAGAATGAAATTCCTGTAGAAAATAATAAATCTTATGAAGATTGCAAATTAGTTGAGGATGAAATACATGAAAAAATATTAGAACTTGATAAGGATGTGCCAAACAATGAGAAACATTTTATTGTTGATCATAAAAGTGTTGAAAGTTTAAAATTTCTAGAGATCAAGCATAATGAAGTAGGTGAAGAATCAGCTACCTCCAAATCAGTTGAAGCACATCAAGAATCCAATGAACTTGTACCATATGACAATGCAGCTCAATGGGGGAATTGTGAAAAACAAATCACACATGCGATTGTTGATCAAGAAGGTATGTCATTGTGTGACAATGAAACACTAGAAGTAGATAGTAATGAAATTATTGATGAATTCAGTGAACTTGACAAAATATTAGCCAATGATGATGGTGCTTGTGGGGAAGTATTGGTTGAAGATTACGTAAAAGAGATCACAAATGTGATTCTTGATTGTTTTCCAGATAATGAATGTGATGTAGAAATGATGGAAGTAGATCGTAATGAAGTAAATGATGAATCATTCAAGAAAATTACAAGTGAAGTAGTGAGAGAATCTTATGAACTTGATAAATCATCTCCTAATGGTGAACAACAAAATGATGATGTTGGTGATTCAGGTTGGCAATCCATTAGAACAGTGGCCTGTTTATTCTGTGATGACATGTTTGAATCAATATCTGTCTTATATCGGCATGTTTCAAAATACCATTGGGAATTGAAGGAGAGACTGAAGATTGAGGACAGTGAAGTAAGGTGCAAACAGTGTGATGAAATGGTGAATTACTCCCAGATGCATGATCACATGTTGGGTCATCTACCTGCCGAAAACAAGTGCCACTACTGTCATTTGGTTTTTCAATCATTAAAGCGTTTAGAAAATCATGTCAACACGCACATCTTCACTGAACATTTCTGTTCCTACTGTGGAATGCAATTCGCGAACAACAGAAACAAAATGATTCATATCAGCTCTGTGCACACAGAACAAAAAGACATTCTGTGTGATTCTTGTGGTCTTCAGTTTCAATCACTTCCCCAACTTAAAATTCACCTGAAGAAGGTGCATCACAAGATATCCGAGTACTTTTGTTCTTACTGTGGAAAGGAGTTCAGCAATGATGCCAATAAGATGAATCACATGAAAGTGCACACGATGCCGGATCCACGACAGATTTTGTGCGAGGTTTGTGGCCGATTGTTCGTAGATCACCGTAGTTTGGTGAGCCATCAACGGGTGCATGAAAAACAAGGAGATTATGTTTGTGAAACGTGCACGAAATCTTTCCAAACGCAGACGGAACTTGATGCGCATACTTCAACCCATCTGAAAGCCTTCTCGTGTAAGGTGTGCTCTAAACGATTCCACAAGAAGTATCTAGTCCGGCAACATATGTTGAGTCATACGGAAATGAAGGCCTACTCGTGTTTCTGCGGCGCAACGTTTAATCGGGTTGGTAATTACAAGCGACACACCAACAAACACAATTCGGTTGCATCGAAAAATGATGAGCCAACTTCGGCGACCGTTTGTGGCATATGTAAGCGTGATTTAAAGACTGAAACAAGACTGCGTTGGCATGAAGCAAAGCATGCCGGCGAGAAAAAGCCGTTCGATTGTGACCTGTGCGGTAGTCGCTTTGCTAAGCTGAGTTATTACAAGGTGCACATGATGAAGCACACCGGTGAACGGCCCTTTACGTGTGCAGTATGCCAGCAGGGCTTTCGCACACAGCACACTCTGCAGCAGCACACTGCGCATGTGCACATGGACATCTACTCCTTCAAGTGCGATGAATGTGGACTGCTGTTCAAGCAACGCAATGCGCTCACCAATCACAAAGTAACACATACTGGTAAGCAAGCATTTTTGTTTTTATATGGATTATGTTTGTGTGCACGGTTCGCCATTATTAAGATATTAAATGAATAGACAGATATTGTCAAACCATAAATTCTTAGAAAATCTGTGGTTTGACAATATATTGTATTTTCATTTAAAATGGATAACTCCACAATATCACCTTCACAACTAGTCAACAAGTTTATTAAATGTGAGTTTTCGTATTAGTCTTGGGCACAAGATGAAATAGAAACACGTAGTTGTATGAAGTAACACAAAACAATAATCAGCTGACCAGAGTGCGTTGCTCTATTCAGCTCCGTGTTTCTATTTCATTGGCACATTTTATTCTATTTCATCTTCATTTCTATTTCATGGGCACATGTGCCCATTGTGATTAGGTACGTGTGACTTTTGGAGTAATGGAAACCTACCTTGAAATACTCATGTATCCAGATATACATGAATAAAATGGAATAGGATACCACTATTCTAAACGTCATGCATTTATAAAAAACGAGTCAAAATAAGACCTTTCTCCATCTTTCAATTTGATTGGTCGATTATTTGAATCATGTTCCATCAAATTAAACAATTTTAATGCTACCGTACATCTTAAAATAACGGAATTATGTTACAAAATTTGGAAAAATGTCATTGTGAATTGACCAAATCTCATTCAATCATGTTATTGTTCTTGGAGATTTATGTTCCTTCTCTAATATTATCTTAAAATTGAATTGAACCATGCATTCATAACATTATCAAGTCGCGTTTACGGTTTTTAAGGGAGAACCCCACATCTGATTCCACTGCATAAAGGAGTGCTTTCCGAAACTACTACGCTTTGCGCCGCGCACATACTACTGAAAATTCACTGTGAATGAAAAGAAGTCATTTCAGCGAGTTCCCACTCAGTAGCTCAATCCTTTGTATGCTGTACGCAGCGTTGTAGTTTCGCAAAGCACCCCTTTTAGTATCAATACACTAATAAATGTACGTCATTTCATGTACGGTAATCTATTTCTCTTGAAATTGAATTGTACTGTGGAACCACTTCACGTTGCTTCAGGGTGTGTTCATATTGGAGCATCGAGCATCGATCCTAGCTTTGACACTAGCATCACATCAGCTGAGCTGTTGAAAACAGCGCTTTTTTCTAGGATCGATGGTAGTGCCAAAGCTAGGATCGATGCTCGATGCTCCAACATAAATACAATCTTAGCAATATTAGTATGGAATAAAATCACCATCATTATTATTTTTCAATCTGTATCAATTCTCTTGAAATTATTCATTCACCAGGTATAACACTTAGATTGAAGTAATCTCATGTCAGATCATTTATTTCTGTGGCCTTCTCTTTTAATTATGTCCAAGTGATTGTTAAGTGATTTTATGTTAAGTGATTGATATATTGTATAGTATTGTATATATTGATGTTAAGTGATTTTATATAAGTCAACAACTAAGATATGATTGATTTATATGGGTTTTCTGTTAATTGTGGGGTGATTTCCAGGCGACAAGCCGTACGAATGCTACATCTGTGGACGCCGGTACACGCAGAATGCAAGTCTTAGCAGACACCTGAAAACGCACGCAGACTGCTTCACTCCGCTATTGGAGCCGTTTTCTGACGCTTTCATCGAGCTGGAATCTGTACTGAATGCACCACCATTCTCTTTCACTACTGCCAATGAACCAGCTCTACCCACATTCGAATAGTGAGTAGGCCTTGCTATTTCAATTTCATTTACTGATAATATTGCTTGCTATTTCATCTCACTGATAATAAGCCTATGACAAATATCATGATAATAATTATTTACATCACAACTTCAAAATTCAACGCAAAAACTCTACTGGCCAGTCTTGGTTGAGAAAGGCTTGAATAAGCAGCCGAAATATTCTAGACTCAAAGTATAAGTCTAATTTTAAATCTTTTACTAATTCTATAAGTGTTATCTTTATATATTATTACAATAATAATACAGGGTGAGAGCCGACTAACGAGTTTGAAAGGGTTATAAATAATGAACCGAACGACTTGGGAAAAATAGTTCAGCTCATTCAATTCAGTGTGAAATATAGTTTTTATTGTTGATATTTTTAAAAGTTATATCAGTTGAATGGCGGCCATCAGCAGCGGTACACTGATGTAGCCGATTTTTGAAGTTTTCAAATCCATTTTGGAACAGTGCGATTGGTAGGGCCTGGGTCTCTTCTCAGATTTTCTCTTTAGTTTACTGTATTCATAAATAAGATAAGTTTCGTTTCTTCTCTTGCTGGAATGTAAGCTCCACTCCCACTGTATTTCAAATATCACTGTAATGAAAAGACAAAGTGGACCAACCCACTTGATTATTGGAATTTATTTCTAAACTGAATGTTGTGAATTTGATAGTCTTCTCTAAGCAGAATATTTGGTTTCATTTGCAGGTTTTCCTTGTGAATGGGACCAGACCAAGCGAGAATAAGACTGAAATTTATGTTATTATAAAAGTATTTCAATGACTGATAGGTGAAATTTTCCATGAAGTTTCAAGATTTTATCAAGTAGGTAGTTGTCTTCACATGAACTATCACGATAAGTCATGTAATACCATGTAAGTTGAAAATACTTTCCTATTCTACTTCATTAAAGGCCAGTAAATATTAACAATTTTTTTCGGGCCAATCATAGAGTTGTGAGCTGCTCCATTTGTTCTGACGTTCATTCCAGCGTCTTTTTTTTTAATTGGAAAAATAACGCGGGCGGCAATGTTGCCAATACTACTGAGGCTTTAGATCTGGATCTTTTCGCCTTGTAAGCTGTGATTTACTTAGTTTTGTACTATCGTGGATTTATCCAATAAATACTAAAATTCTTTTCAAATTATGTGTCTGAATTAGTACAATTTCATCATTCCTCTACATAAGAAACTATTTACAAGTCTTCATAGCATCTCCCATGCTCCAATATCTAGCTGATTTTTTACGTTTTTACACAATATTTTCCATATTCAGTTACATTTTTTTCTCATAGCAATAAATTATTGTAGGAATCGCACATCAATATTGAAAGCCGATAGTGTTTAATCGTAAATATTGTTTAAATAAAGTGAACAATAAAAGTTTTATTTCCTTAATTAAAAAAATAATCATGTGAATGTACACAAATAAATAAACTTAACAATAAATTATCATAATTATTCTCGAAAAATATTTACATTGTTCTTATAAATTAATTACCAGTATTGTTAACATAAATCTCACGGTCTAGAAAATTCAAGAAAATACACATTTATGTTAGTAAAATGACTGAATAGGCCTATTTTTAAGATCACAACAATATTCAGACATGTGATGTCTTGGTACAGTAACAGTACTAAGAAAAAGGAAATTATCTACATATAATTCCGCGAAGTTCATTAATAGTTAATCGATCAATTGTACAATTTCTCCTTCTACAATATTCAGGTAGAATTTTGAAATATGTTATTCTAACAAACTATTAATACCATTTCAAATTCTAACATTGTTGAATTCCCAAATCCCAAGTATGGATTTTTCAAAAAAAAAATACCCAAAAAATCTATACTTCTCATCACCCAACATAATATTATGCACCCCCATCGTAATATCCTTTAAATCCAACAATATTCAAAGATTGAAGTTAACCATCAATAATAATATTTGCATTTTTACCTACATTTCTTAAAAACGTATCCGCCAATAATTTCCAAATTACATTCATAATTGGATCACATTACTGTTATATTAAATTAATAACAGTACTGTGAAAAACACAGTAACATTTTGAAAGAATAATAAATCACAGAACATTTGAAACAGTAAATTACATCGAAGTATTTATAAGCTTTTTAATTTCTACCGTTTTGAGCTGCATCCAAACACTCAAATTATTCTCACAATTTATTTATCACGACTATAATCATGCTATCAAGCCAAGATGGCAGCTGCTATAGGCTACTCAATGAATCGTTACGTAGTGGATGGGTTGAAAAAGATCACTACTGTATTCATTTGTAATTATACATTTAATAGAATTATCGCCATCTTCTTGAAAACTCTTTACGAGTCGATTAATTTTTTTGATAATTTCTGAAATTTAATTATTAAACCCAAATTCATTCCAATAGATTATTTGGAAAAATGTTAAATCGTTTGGCTAAAACCAGTCAATTAATTATTATCAGTTTAGTCAGTAAAGACGATTAACAATAGAATAATAGTTGCATTGCTACTTCTTAACGAGGGTTTTAGTCGGGACCAAAGTTTATTTATTTATCTAATGACAAACATAGTACATAGTTAAAGAAAGAACACGCATACCACTTAGTATTTCTAACACAATTTTGAATAAATTATAGTTGTCAGCAATTTTACGATAAGTTTGAGTGTTTAGAAGCTAGTACTTCTTCTCTTCTAGGGCTACTGTATTTTTTGAAACTTTAAAAATAATTACAATCAGATTACCCTTTTAAAAAATATTTTCTATTTCACACGACATGTTTCGGCGAATTTGCCATTTTCAAGTGTAAATAACAGTGAACAACATTTACCCTTGAAAATGGCAAATTCGCCGAAACATGTTGTGTGAAAAAAAATATTTTTTTAAATGGTACTCTGATTGAAATCATTTTTAAAGTTTGGAAGCTACTATGAAAAGAACCAATAAGGCTCTCCAGCAAATCGTATCACCTAAATCCGTAGAGCAGTTCTTTCTGTAACTGCTCGGCATCCAAAGTTCCTTCGATCGCCTCACAATTGGGATTGAACACAGAATAGGCACTCAGTTCACCAGCCTTTTTAGGTCCTGTCCTAGTGTTCTTCCATAGAATCACCATGAGCGAAATCACAAAATAGACCGCTCCGAACTCGGCATGTATTGCCAGAACAAACAGGAAAAGCCCACAATGACGCATAAAGAGTAAGTTTTGTCCAGGTTCTGGCATCGAACAATTCGCCGTCTTCATCAATTGACTCGTTGTCGATTGTCGATTCATTATCACTGGCTATATCAGCTGGTTGATCGATAGGTTCTTTGACAATTTCCAGTCTTGAGTCATCCTGAAAGCAAATTAAAATAATTATAATAAATACTGCGAATAAAATCAATTTCTAATGTACATAGCAATCAATACAGTGAAAAATATTTATACAAACAAAATACCAAACAATTGGTTCCCAAGAAACAACAAACATTTACTGGAATATCATAATTGATATCATATCATAACTTAATATCAATAAAATTATGCCTCTCAATTCAACGATGGAATTTTAAATTATAAATTACAATGTTTCTCCAACAATCCAAAATATTTTTTTGTAAATGTTAATTCGATTATTAGTTGACATTCAAAATCAAGAGCTTCGTAGTCTGTCGTACATAAAACATAGGAAAATGAGCTTCGTAAAACGGTTTCGGAAATAATCTGGCTTAGGCCGCTATTACACGATAATAGTTCTATGTCATACATCTATTATCAAAGATATTATATGTTCTCTATAGGAGGACATATGACATAGAATATGATAATTTATAATATTTGGTTCATTACACGGTAATATTTCATAATCATAGATGTTTGATAATAGAAATATGTCATAGAACTATTATCGTGTAATACCCGCCTTAGGAGTTTTATAAAGTCCTGACACTCATACAATTGCTTTTTAAATAAGAATAAGTTTAATCAATTCGAAGCTTGTACCTCTACCATCAATCCTAAACATTTGTGCTCTAAATTTTTCTTGAATTCCAAATTTTCCAGTCTTGGATTAGTGTTTTGATTTGTTTTGGTGTTCTAGGACTTTCTAAATTGTGAAAGACTTTTCTGAATCTAAATTACAGTGAATATAATCGAGAACTTTCACCATGTTTCCTAATGGCGAAACATTGTTATGTTGACAAGGTGGTATTACCTGGTCTCCCCACCAAATAAAGCCATACGCTAATAATAATACAATATTATAAATATTACAATATGTTTTTCAATTTAGACAGTAGTCTTTCACAATAGTCAGTTAAATTTAACAATGTCTTCTTGAAACATATGAAAAGAGAAGAATTTGCCCAGTGAATGTCGATCTAAGAAGACATTCTGGCCAAATATTGAATTGAATTCATCATGATTATATGAAAAATGTATCTTATATTCTTCAGGATATATTTATTAACATCCAGTGTGGAGTGGAAATTCTGTAGGTCTATTATCATACTGAATGCTTGCAACATTGAGCTGCAGACATAAATCCAATGTGAGATAGAAATGGTCAACTCAAAGAAGAAGAAGAAGATTGTCTACAGTTTAAAATGCTTCAAAATGATACATTAAAGAAGATACAGAATATGATACAAAATAATTTAAAGGCCTTGTATAATCATTGGAGACAAACAGTGAGATACAATATGTTTCAATTCAATACATTTATAATTTCATGAAAGTAAATTGAACCCTCAACAACCTATATAGCAGCATTCAAAGAGTAGGCGATTTGAATCTGACATAAATTAATTCATTCCAATTTCTATTCACTCTCTTTCTATAGTACGTATGTAAGTTGGTTCAGTAGATAAGTAACTCACCTCCTGCACTTTCTCTTCCTTAGTATCGGAGTTGAACATTTTATGAAAAATGCTCTTGATTTTATTTTGAGTACGGTCCAGAAGTTCTTCCCTGGCTTTTTTCCTTCTATACGCTTTCAATTTAGATTCCATGAAGGCTGATTATACTATCATTAGAAAAACAATATTTAATTTTCGGTCGCAACATGAAATCCCTCTAGCAACAATATAATAGTGTTTAAAATCTGAAAATGAGATAATTTGCAAAGCAAGGTGAGAATTCATACATATCAAAGTGAATTTTACTGAATACAAGAATATGGAGTTTATAAGTTATGATGTACGTTGAAATAGAATAATATCCAATGACAAATTCAGAATTCTTACTTTACTTTATTCGACCCTACAGTGCTGGGTGGATCTTGACCGCCTAAATCAAGAAGTTCTCAGTTAGGAATTACAAGATAAATTAATAACAAGGTACAGATATGGAAAGCGAATGAGAACTTTTCTTTTGAGTGAATGAGAAGAGTAGCCTACAAAATGTAGCATCGATCTACCTATACCCTATTCACGATCACTTGAGACGAAATGAACAAATTTTTTGCGCGCGTGTGCGGATAAAGGAAGGTATTACTTCATACGACGAGGGGTGGCGTAGCTGAGTGGGTTAGGCGCTGGCGTTGCCACCCAAAGGTCCCGGGTTCAAACCCAGATCAGACCAGGAATTTTTCTCAGGCCACTTTCCCGTGTTTCGGATGGACACGTTAAGCCGTCGGTCCCGGCTGCCTAAAAACAGTCGTTAAGTCATGTCAGATGCCCTGAAATTGATCAGGAGGAACAAAAATAGCTACCTGTACATGCAAAAAGTTTCTTTATTTCGTCTCAAGTGATCGTGAATAGGGTATAGCTCAGCCCAATGATGGCAATTGCTTCACAATTAGCGAATACGGCCTAGGCTAACAAATACTTACTTGCATAATAAGTTAGTGCAGTGTCAATTTAATTTCATAAATAGGCTACTAACATTAAGCTGGTATAAAGAATACGCGGCGATTTAAGCAAGTTACTTCTAAAACACACCACCTGTAACAGTATAAATATGCTATTGCTTCCAGAAACATGAATTATGTTTCCCATTTGTTACCAGCTTTCAAGGTTTATCTGTCATTTTCATAATTTCTCATAAATAATTTAAGATACCGACTAGTCACATAGACAAGCTTCTGAAATTCAAATAAATGGTACCTTTCATTGAATAAGTAGAACATTATAATAGCAGGGATTTGAAGATTGATACAAATATTTTTGTGTTCTGTGCTTCTTATGTTGCGAATATTTCAACTAGTACTCTCTCAATTTGGTTAAAATCCTATACTATTAGAATTTTTTGTTAGAAAAAGTGTCCTATACCTAAAGAACTAATCGGTAATCGATTTACTTACATTGATTTGCCACGCCAACTCAGACTGTGTACATTTTTTTAAGGTTATGATGTTATGATTTGCGCTGCGGCGCGGTATCTTCACAGCTGATTTGTTATTAAGACAAACAGCTGCTTCGTCTGACAGAAGCAGAAGATCGCAAAAATCAAAATCATGATCTTTTGAGCTAAGTTGACATGTGAATATGAGAAGAAATTACTATCGTATCCTTATCATTTCAAAACGTTTTTAATTTGAAAGGATTTAGGCAAAATAACAACCTGTCCTGGTTCAAAAATAACCTCTCAACATTATTGACAATTCAGTAGCCAAAGTTTTATTATTCAATGACGTAATGAGAAAACGTTGTATGATTCAAGAAACTAGTTTTGGGTGTTTTCCTTATTCATTTTCTTTGTTCTATTTTGAACAGTAAATCCATATTTCTTGCTGTATTGTGTTCTGCTTCGTTAATATTACTAGATGTTGAAGACGAAATGGTATCCCAATTTGTACCTGGATCTTGTGCACCAACACAACTACATACAGAAATCGAACTATCATTATCATGCAGGTAAATATTATCTTCATCAACTTATATATTCATAATCATCATCCAAACAACTTGGATACTTGAAAACATATTTCTGAAATAAGTAGCCTATCATTTATGCAGACGTTGCTGGATTTAGCCTATAGATTTACTAAGGCTTCAAGTTTCCTATTTTTTATGTAACCCTAGGCCTACTTATCAAAATTCTATTTGTTGATTGTTATTCACCGGCCCAATCGTCAAAGTATTTCAACCTGTATCTTTATTTGATTTTTCAGTGAAAAATGATTATTAAAATTTAAAGCACTGAGGGGAAAGTTATATTTTTACTTATACTTTATAGTGAATATTTGATTGGTAAAAATATAAATATTCGTTATGATGATTCGCGCAAATATGATGTTCAAATCAAATGCTAATTAGGCTAGTACACTGGTTGGATTTTTTTTTTGCTTTCCTTTGTAACTCCTAGAGTGGTCTATAGAATTGCTTTCTTCTTCTCAAGATAATTTCATTTGTCATGATCCATTTCTCACAATACCCATATCATGTATATCTTAATATGACTGGGATTAAAAAAGTTCAATAAGCTAAGCTTAATTATTTGTTGTTATCCATCTTATTATAGAAAAAAAAGATTAACTTGTATTATTCTCTTACAACATTTTTTTCATCAACTTAATTTTATTCAAGCAATACCAAAGTTTAGTTTGGGTATTTGAATAGAATACAATAATGATTACAATGAAATTAAGAGTTTAAGACATATAGTAATAAAATTCATAGGCCTTAGAAGAATTTAGTTTTTTGAGTAAATATTCTATTGACCAAATAAAACATAAGTTTAGAATTTAGGGGAGACCGGGGTTAGGTTGGACACTCCCAGCAAATTAATTTGAAAGTTGGTTACTGTGAAACTAATACCAATCATTAGCTTAGAATATCGGCTTGCTATACACCAAGAAATCTTTTTAGTGATTCCATCAACATTTGGAGTTGAAAAACCATCTTTGAAACAATTGTGCAAACTATCCCCATTATTGGAGTAACATTGGACAAAGGATAGATCCGATTGAAAAATTCACAATTCATTTCACAATTTCAAATCATCAATTTAGTTTATTTCATGTAACATTTCTTTTGATTGAATTAAAAAGCATCTTCTTACTGTTCAAATTTTTTACACACATCTTGAAAGTTTATGACAGATTGATCCTCCACTAGCTTATTGAATATACAAGGTAATGCCACGTTTACACCGGAATGTTAATAATAATTGTTAATAACTTTTTTGAATAATGTATTATTAGATAGACTTATATATTATAACTTATTATATAAAAGTTATTTACAAATGTTATTAACATTCCGGTGTAAACGTGGCTTTAGATTGAACACTGTCCAAAATATCCTCACACATGTCCAATATATAACCCCAAGAGCATCAAATCAATAAAATTATCCATCCTTGACATCAAAATAGTTGTATATCTGGTTAAGTTAATGTTGTATACAATGCTATTCATGATGAATTAATGAATTAATTCAAATGAATCTTTAATAGGCCTACTCAGTACCTCAATCACTACCATTTATATAATTTATTTATTTTCATGTAACTTATTATTAAGTAAAGGTGTAAAATTTCAAAAAGTGACTTATTTAGGATATGATTGAATTTTGCCGCCACTGATCTACTGCCATTTGTTAATTGTGAGGAACTACAGGCTGAACTGGTACTTTAACCAACTTATAAACACTAGCCGAAATTATAGACATGTCAAATGTTCCCTATGATTAAACAAGCCCTGGTCTCCCCTATATTTGCTGGTGCTTGAATTTCTGGTTACGCCGGTGTCTCATCACTTAACACTTAAATTATGGAAGAAAAATTTTTTTGCTACTATCATAGTAGGCTACTGCTCTATTTTGAGACCTACTCTGCTGAATATTATGTCTTTCGATTAATGTATTGCCTTTTTCGTTTTCGAAATGTGTCTTATTTGATTATTTATACAATAATTTTACTTCAAAAATTAGAAGTAAGTTAAACTAATCAAATCCGTGAAAAAAGTACTATAGATCCACCATTCACAAAAATGTTTTCTTAAGAAAAATTATTTTCCGTAAACGTAGAACTCAATTATCCCATACATCACTTCCGCGACATACTTTCTGTAGATTCACTATCAATGTTCTCTAAAAAAATGTTTTGTCAATATTATTGACGTAAAATTTTTTAACATTTTCAGGGGTCTACCCAGAATGGACATTCTTTCGATGTCGGATCCAATGTGTGTAACTTACACACGCCCGTTTGGTAAGGACAAATGGATCGAATACCATCGAACCGAATGTATATCCAATTGCCATGATCCGGACTTCACTGCTAAAATTGTTATGCCTTATCGATTCGAAGAGCAGCAACTGTTACGTTTCGATGTCTATGATGTGGACGATGGCAGCTCGAATCTCGAAAATCACGATTTCATTGGAACCGCATCTTGCACTCTGGGCCAGATCGTTTCTAGTGGAAAGGTAAGGACGAATACAAAGACTTTACAGTCACAGTGTGATGTGCGGTCATCGTGTGTCACACGTTTGATTGGTCAGCTTAGTTATCTCCATCATAATTTTTCAATTTAAATGATATGCGAATCATATCTTGAAGTTAATCACTTTTCCTACCCATTGCCTTTGCCAGTATTATTTTCCATCACCTAATGGGAAGGAAACTCTCTCCTTTGGGAGATTGGCTTGTTAGTAAAGAAAGTCAGTCGTTTCCCGTCTCTGGAGGAATATTCATAACTCTAACTGATTAACTTGATGTTATTCAGAGGTGTTCTGCGCCGTCACTTGGTAACGGAAACTGGCTTATGGTTGAGAGGATCAACATGATAACGACACGTTACCTCTACCCTGGTTGATAATTATTCATCTTTGCTGTATAGTGGAGTGAATATGAAACTTGTTACCAGCTGGTAGGCCCAGGCCCTTTATGGGCTGTTGAGCCATTGACAAACAAAAAAATAATGGAAAGGAAATACTTGAACAGCCAAATGTAAATTCACAAAACTCATTATGTGTCATTTACAATTAAATCTTGTTTGGTTAGTGATTTATTTATTGAAATCTATTAAAAAAGCCAGTTTCAACAGCTCTTCCATTGAGTTCCAATAATTTAGCTCTCAAATGAATGTAGTCATTTCCTGAAAAATTACTTATAATTGAATACAATGATGTAAACGCCAGAAAAACAGGGATGAAAATGAGATCAAACATATAGAAGCAAGGAGTTCAATAAATGTACATCAAAATCGCTCTATTCAGTAGTTTCATGAATGTTCGCATTTGTCTCGATACAGAAAAAAGTGTTTGGTGTAAAGCGTGGTAACATCTCATTAATTTAAAAAAATCAGCTTGAAAACATTCAGATTTCTATTAATTTTCATATTGGAAAATTTATTCAAGTATAACAATATACATTGCGCATAGACAATTGAAAATTCTAAGCTATAATGATCCTTTTCAATTTCTGTAATGAAATAATGTTTGAATATTAGATTTGTTTGTAAAATTATCGTTGATTGACATTCTTTATTGTTTTTGTTTCAGGTGAAGTTGGCTCTAACTGACAGAGGTAACACAGATCACGGCCAACGCGGCTTTTTGCTAATAAATGCTGAACAAATATCGAATGAGCGAAATGACCAATTGACCTTCCGATTCAGTGGCCACAACTTGGAGAAGAAAGACTGGTTTGGACTCTCCGATCCGTTTCTGGAAATTTATAAAGCTACCGAGTCTGGCGATTACATTCTAGTCCATAAAACTGAGGTAAGATTTATGTTCAGCTAGTTGTTATTATGAAATATAGGAAGGGCTCAGTCTGTTTTTCTCTACAATAATTATCAAATGTTACCAATATTAATGGACAATTATATGAATTATTATCTACCCAGAGGCTTCTGGAGCAATTTGACAGATTAGGTAGTAAATTGCTGTCAGTTTTATTTCAATTGCCTCACTAATTCTACTGTCGTATCCAAGGTATAGTCTGTCAAAGCAAAGAAGACCCTCTGGCAAGATGAGAAAATGACTCCAGCTCGGTCAATATTGGTTCAAAAATTATTGATTTAGTCTCAATCGTAGGAAACATTCTGATCTACAATTCGAGATCAAATCAATATTTTTGAACCAATATTGATCGAGCTGGAGGCATTTTCTCATCTTGCCAGAGGATCTTCTTCGCTTGGACAGACTATAATTGCTTGAAATGCATGCTATGCGGGTTTTTTTCAATGCAGAAAATTATTAATTTCAAATTTTACATTCATTATACTGCATTATCTTCTTCACAAATATATAAAATGGCAGAGGGTGTATGAAAGTTATTTATACATTCTATTAAAAATACAATATTTAGGAATGCAGAAAGGTTATGATTCTGAAGCAAAGATCTTCTAAAGAATGATTTTTTTCTGCGCTACATATTGTAATGAATAACGGGGGATCGAGCTCTTCTGTTCTCTCTAAGAATCTTTTCCATGTAGGCTTATCTTACGAAATTTAAATTAAGTGCTTATAATTCAATGATTGCTAAGTGACTGAAATCAAAGCATAAACTGAAATTTACTATATGTCACAGCTTACACAAAATCGACAATTTGGTAAGTGCTGCCTGCTTTCGTGTATTATCCCCTTTAGTATCCCTGCTCTTATTTTATTTTAATATTATGCATTCATTCATTTATTCTTTCCTGCTGGACTAAATTTTCACCTCTAGTTTCTGATGTTTGTAGTTAGTGATGAATCTTTAGCATAATTCATAGTAATATGTACCACTTTAAACTGGATGATGCCTATCACAGATGGATCTCTAATTTAGCACGTATCTGGTCAGCGTGAGATTGCACAAAAGTAGATTAATGCCGGGTTTTTCCAAGCACACTCAAAGTTGAGGGACCCTCAAATTTTGATGAACAGCTGACATTTTCTATGATAAGTATATGAAATGTAGTAGAGCGTAGTAAACTTGAGGGTCCCTCAAATTTGAGTGTGCTTGGAAAAAACGGGCATAAAAGTTGGTTCGATTACGAATAAAATATATCAATCTCAATAATTGAAGATTACCTTTACATTCCTTTGTTTTAATAGAGCGTAGAGTTGTATGAAAAAAACTATAATTTTTGGATCATGCACTGAAATTAGTTTCAGTTCATATATTTTGGAAATAACTTAACTTCATTAGAATATTAGTTTATTCTTACTACTTTCTCGGTAGTCCCTAATGTTGGCTTATATTATGTTACTTCAACAAGTCAAATCGACCTCTCCACCTATCAACGTTGTAGGTGCTAATTTTACATTTCTTCAAGCAACGGGGTTTCTGTATTATTCCTTCAAGCTTATCAAGTATTAATTCATCAGTAGACACTCTGTATCTCAATATTGAGAAATTCAAATTTTTTTAAGTAACCTATTCGAATTGTCAACACTTTATGATGATTTCAATTCTTTGAGTGCTGTTTCATATCACATCAAGCTTTTTAGACATTGATTTGAGATGATAACATGATTCGAGATTGATCATGAGATTGTAATATTATTGTATCGTTATCGGATTTGTTCAAAAAAGTATATTATAGTCAAGTTTGAGATATGAGAATAAAGAATTCATGGTTCCTCCATCCTTCTTGAAAATCAGTATTCTACATTGCTCCATTAGAAATGAATAATGTTGTACTCGTATGTCACTTTTATTCTACTGAGATGAATTTGAAAATCTTTTTATATGCCTAACCAGATCACCTAGAAAAATCTTACAATTGTAGACTTGAATGTTTTGATTCATTGATTGTGTTGTGTTAACGTTTTTGTGTAGATCTATAACATTAATCTTAATTTGAAACTAAAACCTACTTTAAACATGTTAATACAGAATTTTTTACAGGTTACTGAACTTATAAAGGTGCTCATTTATCCCTATTTTATTTCTGAACCGTGAATAATTGCAATATTTTCTAGTAATAAAGATATCAAACTATTCCAATTTGGTGGATTGGACACTTATGTTCAACAAGGCTTTAGTGCTCAAAATTTAATATTGGAATAATAATTTCCATTCACTGTATAAAATAATTACCTAAATTCAGTTTAATCAAAGTAATTACGTTTGTTCGTAATAAAGGAATTTAAGTAGTTATTTTTGCAGATTATTATTCCTGTAAAGTAATGTTTTTGTATTATATTGTATTTGATCCCTAACATTACTGCCATATTTTTATCCAAAAACCTATAAAAGTTTCCCTTTTTTGTGGTTAATTAATGTCCAAGATGAATTTTCGAATGCATAACTATCAAATTATGGTGTTTGTCTGGAAAAATACAGTATAAGTCTTACCTCAAGTTTTCATTAAAGTTTGTAGGTTGATAAACTTGAGGTATTTTGGAGTCTGTTATAGGAATTCGAGGTGTGAGGTATTCGTTTTGATACTTAACATCGAAACGTTCGAGTTGAACATCTATTCCTATTGTTGAACATCTTGAGTTGATTCCGGGAAATTGACAAAAATAATCTGGGCCGAAATGCTAACCTCTTTGAAATATTTTCATATGTTTGTTTCAATCTTGAAGATTATCAGAATCATCAGAAAATAACGTGCAGTACTATTGATACATCTCGCTTATTTCATATAAGCGAGGGATCACTTATGAGAATATCACGAATTCAAATAAATGTGTGAACTTTTATCTGCGTGAGCTTTCAATTTGTTTTTGTTTGTCAATGGCTCAACAGCCCATTGAGCCCGTGAGCTTTCAATTTGACGATTTCCAATTCCAAGAACATCCGGGCTCATCTAGTTCATTCGCAATACTTTTATTGTGTTCTCTAATAACTCAAAATTTTCTAGTTGAATATTCAAAATAGTTTTCTAGTCGGAAAAACTAATGGAGTATTAAAGCCCAGTATTAATACTAGAATTTACTGATCCTGGAACGATAATGTACTTATTCATACAAGTTCGCATTTCGTTTATGAGTCTCGGTATCTTAAATTTCAATTACATGTCTCGGGGCAAAGAATAACAGATTATGTTTGAATAATTATGTTTCCTGTTTCTTGCTGTAGAAGTTATTAAATAGCATCGAATATATTGACTATTACAAATGAAGAAAAAATATATATTGCCAAATCGGTAAACAAAACTTGAATAAGTTGGATAACTCCATGCATAGAAAACTGAGAATTGGAATTATTAAAGGTTACACTTGAAAAAATATTGATAATTAATAGTCTGGTGCCAGAAAAACGAAAGTTTGAGCACTGGTTAGGAGTGCTCGTTGCCGATAAACTATTCGTATATCTGAAAAAGAACTTTCATAATAGGAAAAACACAAATAGTTGACCGCTTACCGCTTTTACATTAATGTTCTTTTACCAGTGGAAAAGAATGGATACACTACACAATATTCGTTCGAGCTAATTAATTATTATTGTTATTAATTAATTATTAATGGTATAGAAAAAGTTTTTGAACTCACTCCTAGCGAAAAAGTTAACTTGTGCCAATATTTTCAGTGATGCCATGAGTGTGTAAAAGTAGAATTTTGGATACAGGGATTTTTGTGGATAATAGGTTACATTTATGTTTCTCTAATAAACTCATTATCTGCTCGGTTTTCAAATCTGCCAAAATTTCAAGCGTCTATTGAAAGCCTCTATAATGTCTGATTTGAAACACATAGGTTTTCATGATTAGAATGGAAATTGTATGTATTAAATGTATTTAATTCTGATTGGTTTTTAAGATATGAATGGAAATTGCATTGAATTCTGATTGGTTTTTTGAGATATGAATGGAAATTGCATTGAATTCTGGTTATTTTTTAAGATTTGAATAGAAACTACATTGAATTCTGATTGATTTTTGAGATTTGAATAGAAATTACATTGAATGCTGATTGATTTTCAAGAACCTCTTGAATTCCTCTAAAATGTCTCTAATTTGAATAGAATTTCATTGACTTTGTAGGCGAAAAAGTGGACTTTGAACCCGAAGTGGGCCGAATTCAAATTGACCGTGCACTCGCTTTGCAACGGCGATGAAGACCGGGATCTGAAGGTGCAGTGCTACGACTGGAATTGGAGTGGACATCATAGCTACATCGGCGAGTTCCACACTAACCTTAGAACGTTGAAATTGAACAGAGGGCCTCAAAACTGTTATAAACTTGTTAATCTACGACGGAAGGTAAATATCTTCATTGAAATATATGGAATTAAAATATAATATTGATAATTTTATTGTAATAAAATTAATAAGGCTATAATAATTAAAAAATTGTAAAATAATAATTCACTTGTTCACTACAAGTTTATGGCAACTGTTTGCTCAACTGTAAGATAAAAACCTCTTTTTTCATCGAATATCGGAACTAATCATTTTTTTTGCAGAAAGCAGTTACACAGCTCATTTTTTAGTGTGGTAGTGAGTGAAGAAATATCTCCAAATGGATAGAGAAATAACTGGTGCGGCTGAATCAGGTCAAAAATGAAAGCGTTGAAATACATTTTTTAAAGAATATTCATCAAATAAATCATATATAGGAAATATACGAATGATTTATGGAAATAATATTATAAGTGAAAGAAAGAGTGAGAAGATTTTGTTACTTGAATATATTTTTTTTTTGAATTTACCAGGATGTTCATTTCTCAATTCTGGACTCGATCTACATAATAGCAAGGCCCAGACCCTTTAAACCCTGTAATCTACAGTGCTACATCGCTCACCTCTACTACTATCACTATGTTTTAGAAAACTCCATAAGCTATTATTTTGATTGTCCACTGTTTCGTTAATGTATCAAATCTTTTCATTTGATTATTTTTGCAGGGTGAGAAAGAAAGTTCCCAAAAGGGATCAGGTTTTATAACCTTGGATTACTTCCGTCTGGAACCAATCTATACATTTCTAGATTACATCAAAGGAGGAACAAAACTCAATTGCAGTATAGCGATCGATTTCACAGGTTTGGATTATTGTTATTCAATTAGATTATTGAGTAATAAGAGCGGTGTAGTCACTACTAATCTGATTGAAACTTGGAATCAAATCAAAATCAATTTATTTCTCAATTCGAAGGAATAATAGATCATACATGCATTATAATAATATGTAAAAAATCTTTTTACTAGTCTATACGTCTTTGTCGAGGTGGCATGTATTTATTTAAATTTAATTAAATATTTCTTTGGTTTAGGGGGCTGTGTAATGTTGTAAAGAATCACAGACGGAATTTACCGAGTATCATATCTTTGATGCTCTTGGTTAATATTCATCATTTCATCAAATTCATTGAAATATCTGTTTGGAAAGAAATTCAATGTTTATTTTAATTGAATCTTTTTCTACATTCCACTGTAGGCGTACTGAACAAGTTATTAATCCAAACAAGAACTCATCATACACTATCAATAAATGAGTGTTTTGTTGATTGATGGACTATCGAAGTATTCCAGCTATTATACAATTTGATCATATAACTGTTCACAATAAAGATAACACATTATGCTCAGAATAATTTTGTTGGCTTGACTGTAATTCATCAATTTATCAGAGTTCCAAGCTAATATTATCAATTGAAAATTCGTAATTATAAATGGCCAAATTCAATTTTATTTATGAAAATGTTATTCCATTTTATTGAAACTCTAAAAATATCAATCAATAAAGGATTCCACCACATCAACTCTAAAAATTCTAATAATATTGTAAATTTTCGCCAATTTCCAGCTTCAAATGGAGACCCTTCCGATCCAGTTTCATTGCATTACACGGCCGGTGTGAGGCAAAACTGCTACGAACAAGCAATACTCGAAGTAGTCTCCATCATCCAGGATTACGATAGCGACAAAGCATTTCCGGTATTGGGATTTGGAGCTCGCCTCCCGCCAAACGGCGCTGTTTCACATGAGTTCTTTGTCAACATGAGTCCGAATAATCCCTATTGTTACGGAGTCAGTGGTAAGATACCTTTCATTTGAATATTAACTCTTATTTCTGAAATATGATTTCGCTAGCTTTCTTAACTAGACGATACTAAATGATTATCTACCATAGACTAAATATTATTATTAGTCTAAAATAAATGACTATTTTGAAGACTAACTAATTACTATCCAATGATCAATTAAATGACTTGAATAAATAACTTTTGAAAACTAAATGAAAATCGGCTAGTCAAAATATATCATTTTTGTCTTATGCATCGTTTTTAGAGTGGTCAATAACTCTAAACCTAGACTATACTCTATTCACGACCACTTGGGACGGAATAAACAAACTTTTTGAGTGTGTGTGCGTGTAATGGAAGCTGGAAGGTCTTCTTCTATGCGAAATTTTCGGCCACAGACCAACATCTGTAGCCAATCACAGCTCAAAACAACAGTCTTGAGACAAGACAAGTCGGACTGTAGCCAAACACAGCTCCAGACAAGAGTCAGCTGTTCGACTGCAGCCGACTTTTTCGCATAGAAGAAGACCTTCCATTCCACGCACACACACGCAAAAGGTTTGTTTATTTCGTCTCAAGTGATCGTGAATGGACTATAATGCTCACAAGACGTATATCAATTAACTAATGATTAGTCTTGGAATCATACTAAATTATTAGTCCATGATACTGCAGTGGTGAAATAACAGTGTTTTTTGAATACCGCATTGAATATTATTTTTTTATCACTCTGTCCCTTGAAATTATTCTGCCCCTTGAAATAATAATAAAACTTTGAATGTTGGTGTGAGTCAAGATATTTTCGTTTTGTTGGCTATTTGGAAGATTTCTAAATATATTCTGATCAAGTATTCGGTTTTGAACAAGTTTCAGAACTGCACTGATAATAGAATGCATGGTAGGGGTCACGTTCTAGATTTTTGAGGTGCACCGTTACACACATAACCCAATAGACAAGTGACCATTTCATCAAGATTAGCTCTATTTCCTTTCAAGAAGATACATCCAAGAAGGCATTTTAAAACTAACTATTGTAAATTTTAAATAACACTTTGAAAATTCTATACATGATAAATGATACAAGACGTTTTAATTGTCATGCAATACCTTTCATGTATACAAGATTTTTCAATTCGATTCATGTATATCATCTCTAATGTACATCACGCCACTTAATTGCTTAATTCGCTACTATAGACGTCATTCAATTATATCTGGGAATGCCAGATGAAGGTAGATATCAATGAATGCCAGATAAATAAATATATTTATTGTCATATTTATTTAATTTTTCATTCACAGAAAATAATAAACTTATTGGCTAAAAACACAGACTAACGTCCATGTAAATAAATATATGACTATTCACTTTGTTATTAGGACTACTAATGAATAATAAATCAATAATGAATCGTAGTAGCGCAGTACCCTTTAAATTGAGTTAATTTTTTACAAGTTTTATTTACAAGTTTTTTAGTTAATTTTTAGTTTCAAACTATTAATTATTGTCATTTTCAGGTTCACTTCATTTATTCAGTTTTACTTAAAAATACTGTAGTTCGAAACCGGTTGTGGGAAAATAAACTAATTTTAAAGGGTTCTGCGACTCATTATTGATTTATTATAAATATATTACTTTGGTTTGGTTTTGTGTTTGGTTTGGTTTGTAATTTTGCACAATTGAACAGGTTCGCGACAGAATTATTTGTTGAGATATTTACGATACAGTATTAATATTCACTTCTAGAACACCAAGTAGGATGAAGAAATGATTTTTGTTATCTTATTGCAGGGGAAGAAATTATTTGTTTGAAAGAAATAATTAGTTTATATATTATTGCAGGTGTGTTGGAATCGTATCGAACTTGTCTGAGGCAAATCCAACTGTATGGCCCGACCAACTTTGCGCCGGTCATTCGTCACGTGACCCAGTTCGCTCGCACCTACCAAGATGGCAGCCGTTATTTCATTCTTCTCATTCTCACTGATGGAGTCATCACCGATATGAATGAAACTACCAATGTATGTAGGCATCATATTTACCTGAGGAATCTGTTGAACGTATCTTACTAATTATCTAAATATCTAATTATCTAAGTATCTTGCTAAATATCTTGCTAATTGGGTGACTCGTTGGAGGAGTGATAAAGCGCCGGTCTGATAACCAGGTGGACCCTGGTTCAAATCCCAAGCGGGGAACAATTTTTGACCACAGCACAATCACATAAATACGGCCACCCCGTCTTTCGGAGGAGACGATAAGCCGTCGGTCCCGACTACCTCAAAGTAGTCGTCATCTATCATCCATATCATTACCCACGCACAAGCCTATGAGCTCATGTGGGCTTCACCCTCATAACAAACAAATTACACCAAAATAATTTTGTTTAGATGAGTGACAGTTGATATTACTGTCCAAACTTCGCCACGTTATAACAATGAAAAAGTTCATTCAAAGTCCTAGAATTATTTGTTACCGTTTTATTCAAAGGTCGTCGATTTTGCATAAATTAGTAACATCATAAAAACTTACCTTATTAAAGACCAAATAAAGCTCCCCAAACCCGTCGTTAGAAAGTGCTATAGGGAGGATCGTAATAGAGATAGTCTACTGTATTTTGATTTTGTTCCATTAAAATAAAGAAGTCCTACTAGGCTATTTTATATTGATGTTGAGGGGACCAGACAACTTCATATTGTATGGCGTTTTTGGTGGAGAGATCCACCTCGCCGACTCAACCATGTTTCTCCGATAGGAAGCATGGTAAAAGTTCTTGATTATGTTTACAGTATAGGCTTGTGTCAAGGAATAGCTACTATATTTTGATTTTGTTTCAGGCGATAGTAGCGGCGTCAACGCTGCCGCTATCCATAGTGATAGTTGGCGTTGGCGACGCCGACTTTGGCGCCATGGAGCGGCTGGACGGCGACAAAGTGGCACTGCTCTCGCAGCAGGGCGTCAGAGCGGCCCGCGACATCGTTCAGTTTGTGCCGTTCAACAAGTTCATCTCATGCGGCAGCCCGCACACGGCCCGCAAACTCCTCGCCAAAGAGGTTCTCGCCGAAATTCCCACTCAGCTGGTCGGCTTCATGAAATCGCGCAACTTGGCTCCAAACCCACCCACCTCCGAACAGATTGTCCTGCCACCCGACCCAGATCGACTCAATCTGTAACCGCACATATCTAGTCCCACCTATAGAGGCTGTAGTCTCAGTCTTAGTTTACAGAGACTGTGGTCTTAGTCTGAGTATACAGTCTCTGAAGTCTCATCCACAGTTTGTGTGCCAAGAACATTATTAGGCCCACATGCATCACCCCGTTCAAGATTATGAAGTAGTATAGATTATGAATAGTGTCTAATTCAAATGTTTATTGCCACAGGCAATTTTACAATTTGTATCAGTCACCAAAATACAAAATACTTCTACATTGTCATAGTAAATATCATCAATCACATACAGTTCATGTCAAAATTATTATTGAAATACAATATTCAATGGCTTTATAAAAGCACTCCTCTATCAAAGTCTTATTAATTTGTTTATTAAATTCGCTCCTTATGAAACCACGAATATTATGCGGTGAGTGGTTATAAAACTTGGTTGGAAACGTCTTCAGACTCATATTAGCTTTGTACAGGACGCGTCCAAACTCTGAAACCCCGCGAGCAATGCACTTAGTGAGTGTGAGTGCGTGCGAGTTTTGACGACTGTGTTTTTTATCTGTGTGATTGTTTACATTGAAACTGATTTTTATTATTGTTTTCGTCTCTCTTCTTAAGCCTTCAGGGCTTCAGAGCTTGGACGCAAGCACTAAGTGACAGTTCAGAAAGTCGAGATACTGGAACCGAGAACCTGTAATCCAAAATAGCTGTAAACCGATAGGCCGATCGTTGAACGATCGATCTGTCAGTGGATGTGAACCTTCAGAGCATTACTCATTCATGAGATTTGATTTATTACGTGTATTGTACGAATTAATTTTCTGATGAGTGTAGAACGAATTGATAGACTATAGGTTTGAGTAACTTAAACAAACAAGACAAATATAAAGATACAAGGTAATCTCATGACCCCCATTTTGATGAATAGAGGTTTACATTGAGTTAGAGGAGGCAAGTTACAAATATTGTTCTCATTACCTATAGTCAGTAAGTTGAACTACTTTTAGTTAGATTCATAGTTTAAACGGAGATGGTGCATATGAACCCTAGTCATCGAGTTTTTTACCTTTGAACATTAGTATTAGCCCATATAGTAAAGGCCAGTTCTGATCTAACGGGCGTTTCAAAATGGACGTAATTCAGAGTATTAAAACATGACTATTGATGTGTTCTGTACTTCCATCTTTCAAGGTTCTGCAAGTTATTGGAGAAATGGAACTGATCTTGTTTTCAACTTCTTTTTCTAGTTCTATTAGCGCAATGGCAACTTTTAATATTAAAAACAGTTTTGCGTTTTTGAAAAAACATAGCCAGACATATACAGACAGACATTGATAGTTACTGCGAAACCATTGGTACAGGAAATGTATTTGGAAATCGTTAATAAAGAGTAGATTAGTGTTAATAAATTATATTTGGAATACATTTATAAAGGTCACTAATGTACTCTTTATTAACGATTTCCAAATACATTTCATGTACCAATGCTATCACATTAAACCTAGGTTTAATAAATTGCAAAAATATTCACCTCAAACTAAGAATTGCGTCCTTTAAACACCCGTCAGGATGCACGTGTAGTGTTGAAAACATTATTTTTAATTTAGAATTCTAGTGTTAGTCGGTTTCATTTTTGAGCTGTACTCTAACGATTGAAGAGAGTGGATTCAATCTTTCAGATGTGATAGTTCTTTACACCGTGCTAGTAAGAAGAAATCACTGATATAACATTAACTTACATACAAGTATTACAATACAAAAACCTATCTAGGAAAGTTTAAAAAAAAACATTGAAGAAGGATAAGAAAATAATCGGTGGTGAAAGCGAAAATGGACCTAATCTTTTTTCCACTTATAGCTGTGAATGAAACAAAGAATTATAACGCAAAATTTTTTAATTTACTTTCGTTCATCTACTTTCGTAACGCGAAAATTTACAATCATTCGTTTTTTGTTGAATAACTATGTGTTCACTCTAAAAAACTGTTGAACAGAGTACAGCTCTGACACAACTCAGAGTACAGCTCAAAAACATTGAGTAAGACTTACCTACAGAATGCATCTGAGAGATGTGATCATCCAAATGTTTTAGCTATTGTAAAGCAAGTACAAATTTGAACTAATCATTATCTTCTGAAAAATTTTACTCGTAGTTTGAAGATTATATTATGTATTATTATTGTTGAATTGAAAAATAAATGAAAATCAAACACTCTTTTAAAAAACTTTAAAATTATTAAAACACAGACATGTTTCGGCACATTAGGCCATTATCAATGTGGATAAAATAATTGATAATGATTATTAATATGATTATTATTTTATCCACATTGATAATGGCCTAATGTGCCAAAACATGTCTGTGTTTTAATAATTTTAAAGTTTTTTAAAAGGGTTTTTGATTTTTATTTATTTTTCAATCATTTTAAACAGCCCTAAGTTTTAAAGTTCAGTTATGTTGAATATGACTTGGTGTCTGTTTCATTAAGTTTTTGAAACCTCATAAGACAGGAAATTTTTCATCTACTTTAGTGACTAATCTACAAAGATGACTAAATAAAGCCACGGAGAAGGAAATTCCTTCTCTTTGCTAAAGCGGTGTTTTCATTGTTCAATTGCAATATTATATTTATTTACAAAGCTCTAGCAGAAAATATTCATCTTCAACTACTTAATTATGCCTATATGATATTATTCAATTAGCTTCTTCATGTCAATCCCTTTATCTTTTGCAAGAGAGGTTCGTATGTTAACATATGTCTTCTAAATCTTAAATCTCATAAACTATCATTTCTCTCTTGAAATTTTCGCTATTTCGCTAATTTTTCTACTCAATTTAATATAATTTAATATTAATATTGTATAGAATATGTATTTTTTCCATCACACTGCCAGTTCGTTCTTGAGCCGCTAAACAAATATTTCTTCCTATCGTAAATTAATATTCAAAATTATTCTAAGAATTTCAATTAAATCTTAGAACTACTACTGATTTATATTAGGCCTATGCATAGAGTTAATTCCTGTTATGTGAATGAATTGTTGTGTCAAATTATTATTTGTAATTTGTATGTGTATAATAAAAGTGAAGTTATATATGTATCGTTAAAAAAGCAACGCTTTGTTGTTATCCTTGTATCTTTATGATTGCATCAACAAATTAAGGGTGGGTTGTAGTGGACGGCAAAGTACCGATCGGCAAAATCAAGCCCCATAAGAACAATGTAATTTTTATCAATCTCTTGGAGCAGATATAGAGACTCTATTTATGGACAGAACTCCACGTTCTTTATTTCATTAGAAAGAGAATTAAATTATTCTCCAGGGGCGTGACTTTTTAATTTTTCGATCTCAAGTTTATTTCAATAATTACAGTTCAATACTTTTATAGTTAATTAATTATTAGAATAAATCAAAAAAGTAAAAAGTCACGCCCCTGAAGAATTTAATTCTCTTTCCAATGACATAAATTTAATCATAGCTTCCTTTAATAGAAAGCTATTAAAGGAAGCTATGATTTAATAGAGGCTCTATCTGCTCCAAGAGATTGATAAAAATTTTATATTGCTCTTATGGGGCTTGATTTTTGCCGTTGAGCAGTTTGCCGACTTCTACTGCCTACTCTTAAATTGATATTTTTTTTAATCAAAGAGTAATTACATTATTAAAGAGTTTTATAAAGTGAATAATGACTAAACTGTAATAAGGTGTGAATAATATGAAATTTTTTATTATAAATTTGAGACAATTGGGGCAGCCTACATACAAATTGGAAGATGCTTCTTTATTATAAGAAGGCTTATAATGAATAAATAAATCGTCGCTCTTACAAAAATAATTCGATTATGGAATGATTTTTCCTACAGATTGACAGGACAATAGATAGAAAGATCGATCATCATAATAACATAAAATAAAAACAATTGACTAGGCTACCTACCTACCGTACCTACAGTAAGAGTGACTTATATTAGGTATAATATTTGCCTAAAATTGACTTTATTTTTATTATTACCGTATTGAACTAGGTTTAGAACTATAGGTACGGTATTGAACGTGGTTTAAACTTTGTTGTAAATTGAATGAATATTGTATATAGTACTGAGTACTTGCCCATAGAAACCTCATTATTATTATTTTAATGAAAGACCCTAATAAAAGTCAAATACGGTAATCAATAATCATTTAGGATTATTAATAATACTACTAGAGATATTATTTCATGACTCTGGTCCACGCCCTTCACCATGGCAGGAGATGTTGAAGGAGCATAATCTGAAATAAGGTAGATCTGATAAAAAAAGAATTTTCAAAGGATATTTAGGAGAGGATTCTAACAATTTTCCATATCAATCCATCCCTTGTTTGATACAATAATTGTGGAATCATTTGTTTTTAGAATAAATTAGTAAACACGCTATAGAAAAAGCAATGCCTACAGAGATAAATAATAATTAAAAATTACCGCGTTTTTGTGCCTACTTTAAAATGTATCCGGTAGAGCGCAGTTCTTATTTTCCTTCTCAATCAGCCGGCTCTCTCTATCTCGCCGGTTTCCGCCATATTGATTTACTGAGAAAGTGAGGTTTGGTGTTGGTTTGTGGCGTCTTTCGTTCTGTTGTCTTCGTGTTAATTTCTACAAAATGTTGGCCTTAGAGCCAAAAAAAGACGGTGGACCAAACGTTAAATTCTTTGAAGCACCCGAAACAATATCACAATTTGATGGAATCAAAGCGTGGATGCAAAAGAATTGCAAAAAGGTAAGTTGCCTTCTAGTGGCTTTCCATTGTAGTTTGGTTTGTTGATGGAGCCATAATTTTTGTTTTCATTGCTATGTGCATTATTTCTAACTTTCTGTAAACTATTCATCAAGCTGAAACATGATTATGAAATATTAAATAACTTTTTACCGTTGATTATACTGTAATTGGAATGCTGTGTGTTAATGTTTGTCTATAAACAAACTGCATGATGATCCTAACCCTAACCTGTACTTAATATTTGATTATTTGCTGAAACTGACCGGATGGAATCTAATATCTGAAGAACCTTTTACCGTTAGTAAAATGGAAATATTCAATTTAATACTCATATTTATTCAAAGGTATATCAATGAAAGGTTCCCAAGATATTGGACGGTAAAAGTGTAGTTTACCTGCCACCCTACCTAGAGCCAAATTTCCGGTTACAATCAATTAAGTAGGCTATCTATGTTATTCTGATAAACTAATTAGCTCATTATTGATTTTTCATGAATAATTCAATTTTTCCTAGTCTCATTTTGTATGATGAGTTTTACACCTTTAAAAGATATTCTATTAATCTACAATTTTACTAGCCAAAAATAATCATGAAGAACACGATAAATCAATATATCCTACGCTTGTAATGATGCTTTCATTCATCCTTAAGCAGTTCATAGCACTTGTGACATCATGAGCACTTGGTTTCAAGCTCCAGAATATATTGAGATCTATTTCCTTGATTTAGTTATTAGATCAAAATAAATTTTTAGTTTCCAATTAGGCTATTTCATAAAATAAACATTCCGCCATGTGCTACCTATAGTCATAGACTATACATGTATGACTATACGTTATTACATAGACTATACGTTTATTACATGTATGATTTAGCTCATGTAGGCTAAAAAAATATAATCATTAAGGTATTCTGTATTCAAATTGTTGAAAAATTGTGTTACAGTATGTCCAAACCGATCCACCTAACAGCAAAGGTCTGGCTACTCTTGTGATGCAGCTGATACAGTTCCAGGAGGATAATTTTGGTAAAAATGTTAATAAGCCCCTGCTTACTAGACTGCCGGTAAGTCCATTTTGATAAGTAATAGTAACTTATAGTGATTCAATCAAAATTGAATAAAAAATAATCCAACTGAAATATCAATATATTTTTTATGGCCTTGAGCAAAAAAAACCAAAATAACTTTTATTACAAGCATATAATAAGTAGTGAGTCTGTCATTATCGTAGTTTTTGTCTTGAATATTCTTAATCGTTGTAGGTAATAGTTCAAGTTTAATATGTTTTTCGAAATTTAATAATGTATTTTAATTTTAGACCAATTATTTTGTATTGGCTCATGTATTCAATGATTATTTGATGAATTCTGTTGCTGTCAATCATTTACCTCTAATATTATTGGATTGATTAGGCTGCATTCGCACCCGGCTCAACATAACACGACAAAATATTGGCTTCTTACGTCTAGAAAGGCAACTATGTTGTATGCTACATTGTTGGGGTTGAGAACAATTCGCAACAAACACAGCACAACCCAAAATTTTGTATACAGGCAGATAGCATTGTGGGTATATGGCAATGGCGTGTCGTGTTGGACTGGGTGTGACCGCAGCCTTGATAGTACAATAGTTAGTAATCAAGTAATTACAAGT
This sequence comes from Sogatella furcifera, assembly GCA_017141385.1. NCBI lineage: Eukaryota > Metazoa > Arthropoda > Insecta > Hemiptera > Delphacidae > Sogatella > Sogatella furcifera. The sequence continues at coordinate 10,071,482 of CM029550.1, read as the reverse complement.
AAATACAATCAAGTAATTTTTGACAATTTTCCACGATTTTAAGTTTATGTTGATTCAGTTGGATATGATAATGCTTAATTATTATTCTTTCATTTTCAATTATTTTCATTATTTGTTCTGTTTTCATATTATCTTATCAAAAATTCAATCAATAATGAACACAATTAAATCATGTTTTCAGATGTTTGCCTTATTCTTCTTATTTGGCTATTTTCAATTACTATTTGTAGCCTCTATAGTCTACTATTTTATGGTTGATTAAAAGTTGTACGAAATATTCATCAAACATATTGAATTTGTGATTTTATTTTGAATTTTCTCTTTGACTTTGTTTAACATGTGGATGTGTGAACTAATGTTTTTTAGATGCGTTGCTTCCTGGATTTCAAACCAGGGGGCGCTCTGTGCCATATTCTGGCAGCTATGTACAAGTTCAAGATAGAACAGGGCTGGAGAAGATTCGACTTCCAGGTCAGTAAGGTATGCATTTGCGGGCAGCTCACCACACACTAACTCTCGTTCAATAATCCGTACGGAGGTCGGACTAGACGGATGTGATGAGCCCTGTCGAGCTGCAAATGGTTTGTGCAACTTTATGGATCAATAGATTTCGCATTTAATGAACATCTTTTATCTTCTTCTTCTTTGTCTCTCCCCATTATGCCTTTACAGCGTTGGGGTAGCCTCGACCCAGTTCTTCCATACAGGTATGTCCCTCACCATCCTCTTTATCTCCAGAACAATGTTTCCTCTTCTCCGTCCAATCTCTTCAATTCTGTCCTCATATGAGTACCTTGGTCGTCCTACAGTTCTCCTTCCCTGCACTCTCACGTTCACATATTGTTTGGGATTCTATCTCATCTTCTTGTCTTTCCCGCTGTTTTCCTATGACATTTCATTTCTACAGTTCTTAAACTTTAAAATAATAATCCACATTGATAATGGGCTGAATGTCCCGAAACATGATTGTGCATTAATAATTTTGAAGTTTTTGAAGGGTATTTGATTCTTTTTTTTATAACTACAGTTCTTATTTTATTTTCATGACATGATCTCATGGGCCAGCTTTTACTCCCATACAGCAATATTGGTTCAATTATTGATCTGTATACTTGTTTCTGTATCCTCTTACTGATCTCTTTTTTACCAAATAAATATACAATCCTTGACCGCATAGTAAGCCAGTGAACCTTTCCTCATCCTGTTCAACACCTCCACATCTATCTCTCCATCTTCAGTGAACCACACACCCAAATACTCATATTTCGACACCTGTTCAAGCACCTCTCCTTCAACCCAATCTCCACATTTTCTCTTCCTACCTTCAAGACCACCATCACTTAGCTCTTCCTTACATTAAGGACCATTCCCTTTTCTTTCTGACCATTCCATCACAGCTTGCTGGAGTTTTACTGAATACTCAGATATCAGGACTATATCATCAGCATATAGGAGGGCTCTTGCACCAATTGGTCTCATATTCCAGTATCCCACTACCAGGTTCTGTGTCCTCCTCTTGCATATTTTATGTATCTCATCCATCACTAAGATGAACAGAAGAGGGCTGAGGCTGTCTTCCTGTTTCACACCTTTCTCTATTGGAAATTTTCCTGACACATCTCCTCCAATTCGTACTTTGTCTGACATTCCCTCATTCACACTTTTGATGGCTTTTACAAGTTTAGGAGGTACTCTTTTACTACTCAGCGCTTTCCATATCCACTTCCTTGAAATTGTGTCAAACGCGGCCTTCAGATAAAAAAAAAAACAAACAAATACACTTTCTTCTCTCAATGAATTTTTAGCTTATATTTTGGAGAGAGGAAATATGCACCTGTGTTTGTCCGCCTGGTCTGAAAGCTGCTTGTTCCTCTTCCATATCCTGTTCCACCACCCTGCGTAATCGTTTCTCCAGAATGACTGTGTATAACTTCATGTCCAGTTGGGATAAACATACAGCTCTATAGTTCTCACAGTTTGTGAAGAAGTACAAGTTCTCACAGTCAAAGTACAACCCTTTTTGTGAAGAGGAATGATAATATTTTCCTTCCATTGTGAAGGGACTCTCTCTTGCTGTCATATTAAATTCAGTAAATCAAGCAGTTTTCCTGTCAGGATATCTCCTCCCCATTTTATCATATCTGGAGCTATCCCATCGCCTCCTGCAGCCTTACCAGCCTTCATCTTTTTTAAAGACTCTTCAACCTCCTCTCTAGTAATTCCTGATGTTATCCCCTCAATCTCGTCTAGCGTATGCATATCTTCATTCTGATAATATTCTTCTGCCATATGCTCATTATTCTCCCGAAATTTGGCTTCATAAAATCTTCTCCATGTCTCCAATACTTCACCCATCTGTGTCACTAATCTTCCATCTTCATCCACTACTGTTCTCACCTGCTTTCCAAACTTCCTCTCAGGTGTTATATTGTTTTCCAGAAGGCTCGGTCATTATCTTGTCCATGCTGGTTTTGTTGATCTCTACTAACTTCATCCCATGCCTGTATATTTGCCAATTTAGCACTTTTTAGCATCATTCCGTTTCTCTACATATGCTCTGAAATCTTTCTGCCTCTAAGAGATCATATATTTCTTAGATGCTTTTTTCTGCTCTCAAACCTTTCTCTTCACTTCCCCTGACCACCACTTTGTTCTCTTTTTAAACTTACCAACTTTCCTCTCACCACATACCTCTTTGGCAGCTCCAATCACAGCCTCTTGCAAGTCACTCCAGACGTTATCCACATCGTTGTTTCTCCCTTCCTCATTTTCCCAGTTCTCTATACGGGCGGAGAGCTCTGTCTGGTACTTTTCTCTATTCTCTCTAGATCATAATTCATTATGCTTGATTCTCATGTATGCCCTCTGCCTGCCGTCCTTTCTCTCTACAAAACCTGTGTCTGCAACCAGAAGCCTGTGATCAGTATCCAGCTCAGCTCCTCTAATCACCTGCACATCTCTTACAGCATACCTAAGATCTCCTTGATACAATATGTAGTCTATCATGCTCTCTGCTTCTCGACCTTCTCCTACAGATGTGATCTTATGGATTCTTTTGTGAATGAACCAAGTATTTCCAATGAGAAGATTGTGCTGTGATGCATACTCGATCAGACGCTGTCCATTATTATTATTTAACTGTCTCACAGCCATACTTTCCCATACTCCCGTGTCCATCTTGTTCATCCTTTCCAATTCTGCCATTGAAATCTCCCATCACAATCAGTTTCCTTGATTCTTCAGCTTCAATTGTTTTTCTCTCCAGCTGCAACCAAAATTCGTCTTTTTCTGCCGCATTTGCATCCTCTGTAGGTCCATAAACTTGAATGATGCTAATTTTCTCCTCCAGGTCTATATCTACTCTAATTATTCTGGAACTTATTGCTTTCCAGCTTCTGACTCTTGGGTTAAAATCTCCATCAACCACAATTGCAACTACGCCACATGTCCTTCTTCCCTCTACCATTCCTGAATATCTCATGACATAACCTCCATCCAAATCACTCTTTCTCACTCTTCTTGTTTCACAAATCCCCTAGACCTTCATCTTATATTTCTTCATTTCTTCTACCATCTCTACTTCCTTCCCTGTAAGTGTTCTAACGTCCAATGTCCCAAATCTGATAAAGTGGCTTGTCCTTTTATTCCTTAAATTCCTGTCCCGTCCGAGGCTAGTTGTAGTTCTTTGAATCACTTTTAATCCAGCGTGTGGGTGATTAGCCCAACGACGCCTTGTTTGGAGCACTTCTTAGTCTGCCTCCTACCCTTTGACCTGTCCGGCTTGGGAGACCCTACCGGTAGTTAGACTACTGCCGACATAGCTCTCTGGGTCATGAGAGTCCCTCCACCAACTGCAAGATCTTGTGCTCCCCTGGAGGGGATACCTTTTATAGTTTCTGGAAATACGCCCTTCTTCTCGCCTTCTTCGCTTTGGTCCTTCTGCCATCGTATCTTTTCGGATCAATTTTTCCCTTATTTGGCGAACCTTGTAAGATCGCCATCAGATTCACCGTTATTGATCACCTTTCATATTTTCTGGATATACACACTTTTACTAACAATAGCTCTTGTCCTACCGCAACCGCATCTTTTTGGGTCAATAGGTTACTTTCATTCTCCCTCTAATATTGATTAAACTGTCCAGGATAACTTATGTGGGATAGTACTGCAGTGTTGAGTGAAAGGCAAAAATCACCTTATAGTAGAATCCAGCAAAATTCGCGGCTAATGAATAACTGTTATCAGCTTTGTTAGTCGGCAAGTGGTCTGCGAAAGCATATAGAGTCGAGCGCCACCTCAAATGAAACGTTTCTCTTCAATGGCTATTTTGGTGACTGTTTGAATAATTTTCTATTATGTAAAGGATGTAAAGCATATCAACTACAACCGCTGAAACCATGTAGGCTGATTTTATGTTTCTAACAATATCATAAGAGGATTCCCACAATATTTTCCACTCTATTCACTTCTTTGAGTGACATTCTTTGTTCTGTTTTTTATTTCAAATAATTATCAAAGTACCCTTTTTGAATTATTTTTTCAATGCATTACATGTTTTCTAAATTCTTTGTTCTATCTTCCATTGGAGTCAGTCCCCAATTTCTTTGTTGTTTCTTTGATTCTTAACAGTAACTTATCTCATTCAAATTTATTCATCATTTCTCTCAGCCAAGGTCCAGTCCGTTTCAATGTTGATTTCAAGAATAAATTTCTAACATTATTTTATTAGATGATTCCTACAATATTACCCTCTTTATATATCTTTCTGTTCTCGATTCATGAGACATTATTTTTTCAATCCTCCATTGTCCGTCAATACCCCGTTATTTCATCAATTCTCAAAAATAGTCTTATTAAAATTTTTCAATAATTTCTGTCAGCCAAGATCCAGTCCTATTCAGTGTTGATTTCAAGAAAGTTGCTCAAACAAATTTCTGTTCAATTTGGGCGATTCACCTCCGACTGCCGACCGTAGATGTTATATGCACGTTGCACAGCTTATGTGTTACATTCTATGTTTGTTACTAGTCTGTGTTTGTGTTGTACGTGCTACCTGTGCTTCAGTCGACCCCACGCACTCCTTTGTATGGTATGCTTCAGGTAACATTTATCATTATATAATTGTTTTTTCTGTGTTTGTTACTCTACAAAATTATCATTTTTGCTGAGGTTTTGCTATTTATTTACCGCTGAATGTTGCGCTGAGGCGATCAATGTTGTGTTTGGAATTCATCTTAACTAGAATATTTTATTTTGTTATTTAGCCTATCCCTTTGATGAACTTCATAGAAACGATTAATAAGTTTGTGTCCTGTGTACAGTTTGTGTAGGACAAGTTAAGCCGTCGGTCACGGTTGGATAAAAATAATGTTATATTCATCTTTTATCACTGCTCTCTCAATTTAATCTCTCGCCCAAGCTCAAGCCCAATATATAAATAACCCTAAAAATACATATATCTTATATAATATGAAAATTATATAAAATGTTTACCCAATATTACATTTTATTGAATCACCTATCAAAAAAATAATAATTCACTTCCTGAATTGAAACTCGTGATTTTTCATTCGAAATATCAGATAATTTAACTTGTGTACTACCGATAAGAATCCTAACTGGTGGAAATATTTAAACTTTATAAAAAAATTATGTTAGTCTAATCCTATTGAAAAATTCTCAATAATTGTTATAGATTTCTATTACAACTCAGTGCTTGAATACTACCTCCAAAGCTTTCATACTATTCACTACTTGCTGCTTGGAATAATATCTTTTGTAAAATAGCTTTGTAAAAAGCAGTGTTTCGTTTTTATTTATTCATTCAGTTATTTCTCAATTTTATTTTTTCCTCATTTTTCTCAGCTACAAATATCAATCTAAATTCGTTATTCACAATAATTTATATATTTTATCTAGATATCTCAATGAGTCTCCACTCTTTTGAAACACTTAGTAGTGTAGGTTTAGGGGTAGCAAATTAGCCGACCTAAGTAATTCAATATCAAACAAAATTACTGTTAGTATAATTAATTTTTAAAGCTACGTATTCCTTCTTATAATGACAAGAAATTCAGTTTTAATAGATATCACTCTACTAAATATACAAAACCTTTTATTCGCATGTTGGATATGTTTTGTGAAATATGGAATCAGAATTGGTACTCGAAGATTTATCTATAAATCTACATACAAACATCCAAAATTCCCCTTTTACGTAAATCATAAATGAACAATATTTTCTGAATAACGTTATCCAACTGCTATTAGTAATTTAGTTAAGAAATAATTTTATGTTATGAAAATATGCATCTTTATGTAGTTTTGAATCGTGCCGTTCCTGCATGTCTCAGTGATTGTGTCAGTTAACATGTGTGTGACTAACACATTTTTATTCACTAATGGAAATATCATTATTATATTTGATTATATTAGTTTAGTTGCCTTATTATTTTTGTAGGTTTTCTTCAAAATTTCTCTCAATTTATTTCAAATTTCTGCTAGCCGTTTCTAGTATGTTTGATAGGCAACCAATCAGAATGAATTTCAATTATTTTATGTAGTTAGTTACAATATTTTGAGATTAAAATTGTATTTTAGCATGTAAATTTTGTAAATACTCTCTGTTCATTGGACGTTTTCTGCCTCCTATTTCAGAGCCCATCTAGAATGGATCGTAACGTTGAAATGCTGATGAGCGTTGAGAAGGCACTGGTGCAGGCAAAGTGTCTAACAATGCCATCTGTATTTATTCGTCCCGACGTAGACAAAGCCACTGCCACCAAAGTGAAGGATGTCATCAAAAGACATCAAGGATCTGTAGCTGGTAAAGAAATACATTTTGTATTTTTTATTCAACTGATTTAATTAATTTTGGGAAATTCCCAAAGCTGAGCTAGATTAAACATGATTTTAATTCAAGATCAGTACAACGTTCTGACCGTGGGTTCAATTCACTTTGAAGGAGATAGAGTTCCCAACAAAAACATTTGCGGATAAGTCAGCTGATCAGAGTAATACCGGGCTTATACGATGCCAATTGGTGAGGTTATAATTGTCTTCTGAAATGTAGCTGATGTGTTTGTGTAGCTGAAGTATCTATTGTATCTTTTGATTTTGAAAACATCATCTAGACATGGCTAAATTAAAACTCTAATTTACTACATCAGCTGACGGTTTTAGAAGACAATTATTGTCTCGCCAATTGGCATCGTATAAACCCGGCATAATACTTTATTTTCTTCCTCTTTCTCTCTCCTCCTCTCTTTCTTTCTCATTCTTCACTGTTCCAGCATAGCATATTTTTCAACTGTTGATTTGAAAAATAAAACATTTAATTCGCCACCCGCCAACTTTTTTGTTGGGAACTCTACACAAGGATAGATAACATATTATGTAAATGAACAATCGAAAACAAACATTAATATCAATCACGATACTAGAATTTCAAATTTGATTGTTTTATTTGATAAATGTATCAGTTATTGGTGTATCTTGATGAGAGGAGATTGAACCGTGAACACATAGCTTTAACGTTTCAATTTTCTTTCAAGAAGATACACAGTGAAGTTTAATAATGATACTGGTAGTTCCCAACAACGAAACTGGCGAATGATGCTTTTTCAATAAACATCTGATGCTACAATGCTACTATGAACGAGTAAATTAATAATTTTTGAGAAGGAGAAAAATCGAGAACAAGAAAGTGTTCGTCTAGTCTGCTTATTGATCCACCAATTTCGTTGTTGGGAACAGGATCAGATGAATCAATCTAACTGGAAGGATTTGTAAGTTATCATTCTTGTATGGATCGTATCATGTATCTTCTCGAAAGGAAGTGGCAGCTGT